>OY720423.1:36795057-38045057 GCA_963082815.1 Melanotus villosus
CTTCATAAAATTAAATTCCGCATTGAGAATTCTAACAATTTTCAAGTTTCGACTTTAAATAAAAACAGGCGATATTAAACAATAAGAAGTCAAGAACACCTACTACCGTACCTTACCTTACCTAAAACTAACCGTTTTAAAGATGGCAGATAAAAACCAAGCAAGGTATATCGAAACTATAAAAAGCAAGTAATTTAAGACATGCAAAAGCTCCTTACATTCAACCACAAAACGCTTGAACATACATTTCTTGTTTTTTTTTGCAGTACAACTTCTGTAGATAAAAAAATAAAAACCTATCTAATTTCATTAATAATAATTAAAATATCTTCTACAAAGTTTAAAAAAATAAGTTGCGAGCTTCTTTTAAGGTTTGTTTTCAAAATAGTACCGACAGCTGTGGGCGCACGGTTTTCTTAACTAAAAGGATTCCAACCTGGATGACTCGTGGAAATTTCCTCACTACCGACGGCAATTGAACCGGTGTGAGAGGATCGCGAAGCAGACCCTGAGCCACCAAAACCCCCGGGGGCGAGTTTGAAACATATTTATAGTAAGCAAAGCATTATTTGAAGAAACGGAATTAAAACATTTAAAACTATCAGCAGGAACGTTAAGATGTTAATTAAAACAGAGTACATGTACGTAAAACCAGAACAAAATCTATCAAAATTAAATTTGCTAGAAAGCATTGAAAAATTTGAAGCTTAAGAATTTTAAATTTAATCAGAAATTGATTTTTTGGGCAATAATTTATTAAAAATTAAAAAAATTACAAAATTTAATATCTAAATCTAATAAGGAAGGAGAACCAGGAGTTCCATTGTTTATTAACAACAAGCACACATCTTTACAAAAGACCGAGCACAATAGATGCAAAGCAGCCTGTGAGATATCCTGAAAAAGTTTCATGAGTTTATGTAAATTCTTTGGTGCGGCCACCGGGTTCATGCGAGATGTCAGCAGATATGATGGGAAGCTCCTGCGGTAGTACGCGCCGCACGTACGAACTGTCTGTACATGTCACATCGAGGCACTTCTGACACAAGCACAATTGCAGTTTAAAATTAGCTTTCATATTTAGATATAAATTGCATTCCATAAATAAAAGAAATGCGACACAATATATTCCGAAAATGTGACACAATCGGGAGTTGAAGAAACCCGAAGGAAGAACGGCTTATCCCTTTCCGTATATCAAAATAAATTAAAGAAACTTTCACCGGGGAATTTTGAATTTTAAAACGAACGTATAAAGCGAGGTGGGAAAATTCTGGTTTGATCGTTTATAATTATAATAATTGAAAACGTTGGAGGAAACGTAGTCAATAATGGTGTCTTACGTAATTGAATATGGGTGCACATCTTGCAAATTCTACTGCACAAGGAAATTTATTCGCATTTCCTGCCTCGACCACACTGCATAATGCGTTTCAAGTATAGTTTCTTGCCATTGGATCATTGAATTGCAGCAGGCGTGGTTCGATTATTGGTTCTTCTAGTTTTGATTTTGATTAGTACCGTGTAAGTGAAAGTGGTAGCGGTACTTAGCAACCTTACGTAAAACATACCATATTAGAATATATCAACCGCTACACAATTTTCAGAATCTTTAGCTTTTAATTATAAAAACTATACCCTAACCTTCCCTTTTTGCAAACACATAAAGGAATAATTAATATCGCAACAGTTAACGTGCATCTCAAAGAGGGATTAATTTTAAATTTTATATTTAATAAAACTAATCACAAAGTGATTAGAAGAACATTATTACCATTAACCCTAAACAAACTTCTAGAAAATACTTTTCCGAAAAAATCACAGAAAATTGTTCACCTCTTATAAAGCCACAGTATCGTATTCAATTAAATTAACAGGCACAGAAACCTTGTTTACAAACATCACACCGAATAATAATAATTAAAAGAAATACAAATTTCCAATTTGTACGTTAATAAAAAGAAAATTTATAAAATTGTTTACTTCTTCTCTTCCCCACGTGTCATAAAATATCAAGCAAGCAAATAACAGACAACCAAAATCTGAAAATTAAATTTTACCTGTAATTGAGTCTCCATATACAATTTACCTGGGTAATAAGGAAAAGAATTTCATAATATCCAATCCAGAAAATTTAATTTGTGCGTCGGGCACGATTTTAAACTTAAGTAAATGAAAACTGACAACTTAAGACGCAATAAAATAATAAATTCCCAGACATGACTAAAGACATGACTTTACCCTCTCCACAATTTTGTTTTCACCGGTGTTTTTATCTTTATTTGTTATAAAGGTCATATATTTATTTGTCCCTACAAGCCTGGTTCGTTAGTCTTAAACGTCAAAAATATTTTGTAATAAATGATATGCTTACAAATATGCGCCTTCTAACCTATTTGAAAGTACGAATTTTTAAGTTCAGATATGCTGAATGCGTTATAGATTTTTGAAAATTAATTCATTTATTTTGGTTTTTATTATTATTCAAGCAACACATTAATAACCTGAAGTTTAACCTACGGTAATCTAGTAAAGCCTCTAAAGCCCTGAAATAAAACTTTTATTAAAAAATAAATAGTGCTCGAATTATATTTTTATAATTAATACGAATTGTTAGTTGTTTAAGTAAAGATAACCTTCTTCCATTTTTGGTATAAAGGACAATTAAATGACTTTTAAGTTTCGATAAACTACTGACGTAGGTTTTATGCAAACTTAAATTTAAAAATCCGTCAAATTTACAGAATTAATTTGGTTCGGCAGCATAGGCAACAGTATTTTTAAAACATTTTATGACTTTTTTAGGCAAATTTAAAATTTGCGTTTCGATAAGACCTGATTAACAGCGATATTTAAAAATAAAATTATTTATTAAGAACACAATCAGCTACGATTTCATGCTGACTTTTTTCGTAAATTGATTGCTTAAATGGGCAGAATCTTCTTTCGTATTAGCATAAAGCAAATTTAAGTTGTTCTAGGTGTTGATAAAGAACTGAGCCCCAAAGATTGAAATGAAATATAGCCCCAAACATTCCTAAAGTCAAAGAATTTACTTTCGATTTTGCAAAGCTGACTACAGGCTTGATAAAAAATATTTGATTTTTAAGGACCGATTTAGATTCTACGTTTGGTTAACGGCCTAAGTAAGAGATTCTTCTTTTTTATTAAGCATAAAAGGCATTTAAATGATTCCGAATTGTGATAAAGACTTGATCCCCTGAAATTTAGACAAATTAAAGACTGGCTAAAGTTACAGAATTTTCTTTTTGACTTTGCAAAGTTGCGAACAGGCCTGATAAAAATATTAGATTTTTAAGGACAAACTTAGATTCTACCTTTGATTAAGTCCTAAGTGGAGAGAATTGTCTTTCTTATTAAGCATAACAGACTTTTAAATGATTCTAAATTATGATAGACTTGAGCTCCTGAAATGTAGGCAAATTAACGACTGGCTAAAGTTACAGAATTTTCTTTTGACTTTGCAAACTTGTGAACAGGCCTAATAAAAATATTTGATTTTTAATGACAAACTTAGATTCTACGTTTGGTTAAGGCTCCAAGAGGAAAAAATCGTATTTCTTATTAAGCATAAAAGACATTTAAATAATTCTAAATGGCAATAAAGGCTTGAGGTCCTGAAATTTGGGCAAATTAAATTCACTAAAGCTAAAGAATTTTTTTCTGACTGCAAAGCTGCCAACAGGCATAATTAAGGTTAACTTAGATTCTAGGTTTAGTTAAGCGCCTAAGTGGAGATAATCGCCTTCCTCATTAAGCATAAAACACATTTAGGTAAGTAATTCTAGATTCTCATAAAGGCCCGAAGTCCTGAAATTTAGGCAAATTAAAGATTCGCTAAATCTAAATAATTTTCTTTTGATCTGGCAAAGTTGTTTACATATCCTACAAAAATTATTACAATTTTTTAAGGGAACTTAGATTATATGTCTTGTAAACAACTTAATTCAAAAAATACCACATCAAACATCACAGTAATAAAGAAATTGCGAAGATACTATATTTTTGAAAAAGGGTAGGTATTTAGAAATTCGAGGGAATGTTTTCAATATGAAGGTTTGTCAGTTAATAAGTAAAATTAGCATTCTGCCAAGTTGGACAACTTTTTCCAAACCGAATAGAGCCTAATCTAGCTTACTATTGGTTAGGGTTCCAAACATTCTACAAGTGAAATATTATTATTATTAAGAACCCTTAAGGTGCCAAAAAATCAATCGCATTCGAAATGATTTTAACAACCCATATTCAGAATAAAATACTTTTAAACTTATAAATCAGACAAAAATATTTCTGCTGATTTAATAAATAATTACAGTATATGAGGATAATATTAAATTCTTCTTTGCAATATTCTTTTAGCCAAACTTTTTAAATATATCTTATCTAACAAGTAACTCTTATGATCAATCGGATCAATCCTCTGTTTTATAAATAAATCGTATCGAAACTATAGAAGAATACATAGATGTTTAAATTGTTTCAAAATGTCGAACTGTTGGGATACGTAAGTTAATAAACTGCAGCTCTGAATTCATCTTACATCTCTAATTTATTTATGTAAGTTTAAACAAAGGCATTAATTCAAGAATGGTTAAAAAAGCTTTATTTTAAGAAATTTGAGCTTCCAAAACTGTTTAAATGGATTGCCTTGAAGCTTAAAAATCAGATAAAATCCTTTAAATATCAATATTTTAATAAATAATTACCTTTATTGTGATGTAAATTGTTCCTGTCTCGAGAACTATAATGTCTATTTAATTTCATCTCAAATTTGATTTACAACCGGTTTGGATTATAATGGTTAGTATTTCAGGGCAAGTTCAAGCTCAAGCTTAGCTTAAGCCCGATTAAACTACGACTTAAGTGCAGAAAAGCTTGGCTTAAGTCTCAAATTAAGGGGACCGAAGCTAATTAATACCCAACCTAAATAAATTATATAAAAACTACAGACAACTAAACTTTAAAATTACCTCTTGGAATGAAACAATTAAGAATTATCAGCCTTGCTTTGAAACTTAATTTGGTAAAATTAAAAATTAATTTTTACCCGAAATGTTTATTTCACGTACAGAAAAATAAGGGTCCATTTTGGGGCTCAAAGTTCCTTGAATGAATTAAATGGGCTGCTTAAAATATCAACATCAGTAAGAAAACGAAAGAAGCAAAAAGCTTAAATCAAAATGTCCAGTTTAATGAAAGACCGAAGACGTATAATTTAACATAGCTTTGTTTGTGTTTGAAGTATTAAATTTGAGCTTCGTCTTTGTAGTCTCAAAAAGATTCACCTAGGTTGAGCTAAATTTAACAAAACAAAATTTAGATTTTTTAAAATTGTTTTAATTTCACAAGAATCGTCGAGTTTAAACCAAATTTAAAATAAAATGGTAACAAGGAGAATACGAAAATATATTTTCATTGAAGAAAAAGGAATAAACAGGTGCACATGTGGGTCTGCACAAGTGGCTAAATGTATGCGTTCGTCTGGCGGTGGTGTCCATGTCTTAGAGTGACGGATGTGATTGTCGTTGAGTGACAGCCGTCGTCGAGACCGGTCATATAAGGACCACAAGCGAATGAACCACGTATCACACGTCTGCCCTTTTATCTTATAAGTTGATATAAGGACTACCTACCTTTTAATAAATTTGCAAGTTTAACTTTTTAATTTACATAATGATAAAAAATTTAACAATTAAAGAAACCACTAAAAAAATTCTAAATTAATGATATTAAAATATGTAATTAATTAAAGTAAGAACCTAAAGGATAATTAGGAAAGAAAGCTTTTCAAGGAAATTTTGCAAGTGGTAATATTCCAAGATTAACGATGGTACTTGGAATCCTACCACCGGAGTAAGCAGAAGGTGGGTGAAAGAAGGAATGGTCAAAGCGTTAAAGGATCAAAGGAAGGTCTTATCAATTATCTGAGGAAATTCTGGAAACAACTAGCGCGAATTAATCGGCGCGGGGGTGTCCAATGACGAAAGACTGGCGCTAATGAGTTTGTTAATTAGGGCGGAGGCTGAGGAAGGGTTGGTGGTTGGTCCAGTACGCGCAGTTCTATTTAGCGCAGGGCCAATCTAGCTACCCCGATTAATTAAGGGGTGGCCGCGAGCTTTTCGCACTTACGACTTTTCCAGATAGGGGAAAACCCAACCACACACGGAGCTATTTGTAGTTTCCTTAATTCCCCAATCAAAGTTGTGCTTGTTGCAGTTCGAAGGTTTCGTTTGGAGAGATGGGGATTGTCTTAGACTGGGTTGTGGTTTTCCACCTGTTAGAAGGGCACTCGAACGTTCGGCTTCGTTTTATATAGACTTTTAATTCAAAACTTATAAAATAATTTATCAAATTGTAATCTCCCCTCATTTACAAAAGGATTAACAAATCCACATAACGAATAGCCCACAGTTTGTCAAATACATGAGCAATGGTTTGACAACGGAGCGCGTGCATTCTTGTGCCGTATTGTGTTCGCAAGAAATCCCGTTCCGATGAGGTAATTTACACTCGTGCTACAACTTACCGTTGACACAAATCTGATAATTTAATGTCGAATGACCATGGGTGGTTCATCAGAATCGGATGAATAAATACTCTCATATACGTACTCATAAATCCTGATATTTCTATTATGAGAGAAGCATGAAAAAGCGTTTTGTAATTATGGAAAGTATTTATTATGCGTGCGTATTTCTCGGGGAAAAATTTCGCGCAGATTGGTTTTTGAGGCAATTTTTTAAACTGATTTCGAACACATTCGTAACGAAATTTACTATGCAACCCTCAAGATTAAGAATTTTCTTTATAGCTTTTTCTCTGCAATACACCAACGCCGTTCCTCTCGCACTTACATAACAGACATTTATATTCAAAGGAATAACTTTTGCTATCTGTCGTCGAAGAGAACTTTTACGTAACATATTTATTAAAGATCAAAATACAAGACGATAAATCGGGAATGTTTTTCATGAAGTGTAGGAAATAATATCAACACAGCTATTTCCCACGTTTACATTTACACTCAGTTTTTTTAGTTTCTTAATGAAAAATTTGGATTTAAGCCATATATCGAGTACGCTAATGTTTTAAAAAATTTAAGGGGTTCAGTTATAATAGTATATTATGCAATGAGCATATAATGATAGCTATTAAGACACGAGTATGAGAATTAAAACGCGAGCCGCAGGCGAGTGTCTTAATAGCCATTAAATGCGAGTTGCATACACTATTTTTTCTACGACCAGTAAAGAAATAGGCACCTTCTGAAAAGCTGCTGCCTAACCTTATTTTTGACAACAAAATACTTTGCTGCTATTGGTTATCTCAATTAAGAAACATCAACAACTCGCGTAACTATATAGTTACCAAATAAAATACTTTGCTGCTATTGGTTATAAACCTGTATCTTAATGAAAAATCTGTAGCTTAATGAATCTCATTAAAGTACATGTTGTAAATGCTTAATAAATCACTTAAAGTATTGGAGTAGATTTATTATTCTTGTAAAAAAATCTAAAAGTGTTTATTTGTTTATTGTGCGTCAACTGTTGCAGCCCATTTACCATTAGAATTTTACGGAACCCACGGGTTTTGTATCCTTGAAAAGGATTTTATTGTGACAAACATTATACTGACGCAGGGCATATTACTTTACGTTGCATTAGAACGAGACTAGACCGCAAACGCCTAACAAGATCTAATTTGTTTTTTTAATATTTATTAAACATGTCTCAAGTGCTGGAATTTGTGTGGAACGTGCCGTAACAAATATTTAATATGCAAAACGTCAACATATTGAACAATTTTTCAGTGGAAAAACAAATTTTAAAAGATTTAATAATTTCTAGGATTATCAGTTATAAAGAAGTAAGACAATTAAAATCAAGCCATTTTCGGTAATTCAAAAAATATTTCTTCGACGTTTTGTGCTGTTAACGGAAACAACTTAGGCATACCTATTACATTACTGAAATCAGAAAATAAAGTTCTATCCGATCACCAAAAGATTGAATGTAGGTAGTGCCCATAATAAATAAACCTGACGGTGGCGGATAACAACAGACGAGGTCCTCTTTTAAAATTGTGATTGCATTCGCTATTCGAACTTTAAAAAGTTGCATTAAAAAATGTTTACAGTTTTTGGCAATAATTTATTAACGGTTGCAGTTAGAAAAGCTTTTTTTGAAGTATTGTATGAAGTATAAAACGCTGCAAAAGTTAGTAAATAAGCACCCCATGGTGATCCTCGATTTTGAATCAGCCTGTATGAAAAAATGTACCGAGTAAATAAAAAATAAATAAATAAACAAACAGATCAAACAATTTCTTGAAACTTTCAAAATCCCCGAAACACAAATATATGACAGAAAAGCTTTCAGAAAAGTGATACAAAAAGACCCACAAATCAAATTTAAGAAAGGGTTAAGACGAAAGAGATCAGAGGAAGTTAATAACAACAAAGCCAAAGAATGGAAGAGATATGGGCAAAGAAGAAAGCTCTCAAGAATGCACAAGCAGTCCCAACAACTTAAGCTACAAATTATTTTGATTAACTTTCGTAGTCCATAGTTCGCTCATCCGAAACAATACAAATAAGTAACTACAAATAGTGATTCAATTTAGCGGTTTCGTAGGCTACGAACGAAATTTTCTGTTTTAATTACTGGTTGTGATAGATTTACAAACATAATTTTGCAAATTACAGATACAATGGTGGACCAAATTTACAAACATGAAACTCTTTGTACATAACAGGAGCTATGTAAATACTTTTCAAAACGAAGTCAATAATCAACCCCGTAAATTGATCAAGTTTGAAAATACTCTTAACTAAATCTTGCCATATCAGCCAAAATTTAATTCAGGTTAATAGGTTCAAAGGAACACTTAACATCAAATTCGAAGGATTTCCGTTTCGAGAGGTTAACTGGTTTGTTTGGTTGATTTCGTGATTGTGTTACAAACGCATACAAAGTCACATGTTAAGAATTTTTTTTAAATCGAAATAGTGTTTCTCGAAAGTTTTGCATTCTTCTCTTGATCTTACACAAAATTAGAAGACAAAAAAGCAAGGTAAGAGAAACATAGGCAAGAGAATTACATAGAAAAGGCAAGAATGAAAGATTTTGTTGAATTTGCTTGTAGTATTGTACTCTTGCTCTTTTGCCGTATTAAATCTCATTTTATTATAGTTGCAAGTAAAAGGGGGGGTACCCGTAATGCACTCGAGAAACACCTTTGCAAAAGTCCAATAGAGTTGTAAAAATGAAAGAGCTTTGCAGGAAACGCAAGAATAACCTAAGATAAGAGATTTGATGAAAACAAAATTGTTGTGTACAAGGGTGAAACAAGACAAGAGATAAGAGGTTTATTATCAAACAGAATGGAATATTATGTTTCGAAAAATTAATTGTTACCATCGTCAGGCAAGACGCAACACAACCAAAGAGATGTTTTCTGATAAAAATTTGAAAACAATTAATTAACAAACTAATTATAAGTACTAAATTTACGGAAAGAACTTTGAAGTTCATTTTTGAGTAAATTGTTTAAACAAGCTCTTTCTGAAATTTTCATCTAATAAAGTTACTTAATATAACTCTTCTACTTTCATTAGTCAGTTCTTGTTTCAGTGTTAAACGTTCACTGTTTACTGATTTATTAATTAGTGATATGATTCGAATCGTTAAACTTTTGAGTTATTAAAAATTAAAAAAAAAATCTTTTTCTTGATTGCTCATATTCAGTACAAAAGCTTCAACATGAAGCAAACTTTGAAAGAAAATATCATAGTATTCAACTTTTTAATTACGTATGTTGTTTGTAATTTTAGCAAAAACAATTAATTTACAAAACTGTGAAGTGAACCTGATGCATTAATTTAACCTAAAATACGTTTAAAACACTTAAAAAACAAGTAAAAAAATTTCAAAATTTTAAGAACTTAATGAAACGAAAGATAGAAATTTAACCTGAAAATAGATGTTTAAAACATCTTATAAATTTAGAAAATGCTGTTTTGTTCAACGATGAAGACCCACGAACAAAGCAACTGCGATTCGCCTCAATGCATTAAGCATTCAGGTTTGAACAGTTTAATAATCTCTTAGGGGGTGCACTCTTGCATATTCTTATTTTATCGTTGCATGTCTTGATATAAAGCGTGTAAATAAAAGTTGGTAGAGAATAAAGCGACGTCAAATAAACACATATGGGAGAAACAATATGTGAAAGCTAAAAATAAGGTTGAACGAGGGACGGAACAAGAGTATTTTTACGATTTTCAGTCCTTTAAGTTAATGGAAAAAATTACAATTAACTAAAAATCTTAACTCGAACCATGTGGTCATGGTAAGATACCCAATATTTTTTCTATGGTTTAACAAGAGGGCAAACAAAAAGAAGAAATGAAAATAGGGAAGGCAAAAAATTCAGATCGTAGACCCAAATATACCATTTAAATTTCTGTCCTTAGTCTGGTATTGTTCTAGATGACTTTGATTTAATTTTTGTTAATCAGTTTATAAGTAAGATAAATATAGACATCCGAAAGGATTTAAAGGAGTTACAGGAAAATTAATGTAAATTCGAACTGTTATAGCTTGCAAGGACATAAAGAACACGTAAAACCTAAAAGTACAGAATAGATGAAAATGATTCGACCTTTGGCCTTCGCCATTTCGTGGTGTGAATGTCTGGCATCCCAGGACAAAATGGCCTGTGGTATTATCAGGCGAAGAACGCGACCCACACACAGGCCGTTAATTCCGGCGTTAATTATGAATGCCAATATGCAATAACATCACCATCTTGGAGGTGGACCTCCACCTGGATATCCGAGACTATTTATGTAGACTTTTATGCGTTTTCAAGCATTGCATTGTGCAGTACAAGGTTAATTTTATGAGCTACGTTATTACACCGGGTCCCGCCAACTCTCAAGTACCAAGAACGTAAGGGCCATTTTTGTCCTGCGGTGTAAAGCGGTGCATGCCGTAACTTACAAGGCTAGTTTGCGATGCTCTGGTGTTATTTTATTACAGGGTGTTTAAATGTTGTTGCGGTTTTGACGCTTTTACTACCGCGACTTTTCCAAGAATATTTTGACAGATCCCAACGGCTTAAGTCTTGCCTTAGTATTAAGCACCGTGTAATAAATGAACTTGCTTTTTGCAACATGAGCTTAACGCGTGCAAATTTACCGTATAACCATACTTCTTCGTTATATAAAATGAGAGAGTTGTACATTTCTTCTTTTTACCATATTACCATAGATGAGATATTTGTCTCTTTTGTTGCATCGTTATTAATATTACTATCGCAACAATCCCCACGATGAAGATTAATAGCGTTAATTTAGCTAAATTACGATGTTCACGCCATGATTTCAACGCAGTTTATTGTGTGAACATTAGAAATTATTAATATAAGACAAGATATGAGAAATATATTCCGCTCACTCCTTTTTTGGGCAGTAGTTGGCCCTGCTTTCTGTTTATAATGTTGGTAATAACAATTGGGACAGCCACTAACTATTTTATTTGTTAAATTATGGAAAATGTAGACTAATGTAAACCAAATAATGCTTGGCTCATTAAATTTTACGAAAAAATCATGTTCTTAAATTCTTAAATCGAGCGTTTTGACAAAATTTTTACAATGACAACGCTGGTTTTGTCGTGACTTATTACAACCTGAAAAATCACTCAATTTGAGTTCAGTGATAAAATACATTTAGAAAACGTATTTATACGAATGAAAGTGATAACTACCCAAGTAGCACAAAATATTGGGCGAATGTTGTACCAATATATTATAAACATGATATGTTGGCTAAACGTTTTATCGTTCTGCCAATAACTGTTGTATATTACACCAACGTTGGAGAGCCAACATATACGTGTATATATGCGAACTATGTTGGATAGACGTTTAAAAGCTAACGTAAAGCGACATTCTTGAAAGTATTATCAAAACAATGTTTTGCCAATATAGGCGAAAGGTATGTTTTGCAACATTGGCGCTGTAATACAATCCCAATGTCTATCCAATGAAGGTTACCTGCCGTTCTGCCAATATCGGCAGAACAATGTTTTGTCAATATAGGTGTAAGGTATGTTTTGCAACGTTGACGCTGTAATTCAATCCCAATGTCTATCCAATGATGGTTACCTGACGTTTTGCTAATATCGGCAGAACAATGTTTTGCCAATATAGGTGTCAGGTATATTTGGAATGTTGACGCTGTAATTCAATCCCAATGTCTATCCAATGAAGGCTACCTGACGTTCTGCCAATATCGGCAGAACACTGTTTTGCCAATATAGGTGTAAGGTATGTTTTCCAACGTTGACGCTGTAATTCAATCCCAATGTCTATCCAATGAAGGTTATCCGACGTTTTGCCAATATCGGCAGACCAATGTTGTGCCAATATAGGTGTCAGGTATGTTTTGCAACGTTGACGCTGTAATGCAATCTCAATGTCTATCCAATAAAGATTACCTGACGTTTTGCCAATATCGGCAGAATAATGTTGTGCCAATATACGTTCAACAAATGATTTACAATATTGGCGGTAGAACCCACATTCGGTGTTTATGTAGTAAAGGTAACCCCACGTTTTCTCAGAATTGACAGAAAAATATTTTGCAACTGTAACTGCAAGGAATGCTTTGTACCATTGAACGAGCGACGTAAAACCAACTTTTATTCAATAAAATGTGTCTATATGTTTTGTCACCATCGGACAGCAATATTTTATCAATATAGAGATAAAGTCGGTTCGGTAAAGTTGGCAAAGTAGTCTAAAACCAGTGACTGTTATAACATATTCTACCAGAACTTTGTTTAAATAAAAATTATCATGCAACGGAATTCCCAAAACACAAAACACAACAAGAAAAATAATTATTAAAACGGATATACTTATAAACTTTTAAGCGCTAACTATATTCAAAAATGAAAGAAAATTGTATGTAATACAAACTTAATTATTAAAAGAAAATATGTTACTATCTACGCGGAAAAACGGATTTGTCCAAACTTCATATCTGACCTTATCCTTATCCTTAATTACAGTATTTTAGTTTTGCGTCAGATTGAACAAATTACAATTATTCTAGTTTTAAGCATATACATATTTTTCAAGGGTAAGATTTCTTAAATAATCAATATAATAACAATAATAAGTAATAAGTCATCATCAAGTTAATTTTGATTTTCTGTTGAAAGAGGATTGAAATAAAAATAAAGGTGATTTCTTGACAACTGACAAGTGAATTTGTTGTAATTGCAATAATTGCATTATTTTGGTGACGTTTTTACAAATAAGTTGTTTTATAGCTAAAAACGGTCGTTTGTTTCCATTATGGCTCGCATTGTGGAATATAATTACATAAAACATCTTTCTTTTCTTCCGTAATGAAACCAATGTCAGCAATGAGTAAGTTTATTCAGTTCCTGACTGTATACGGAAGAGTTTCAAAATAGATTTCCGCATTTTGCCGTTGATTGTATGCAATTTAAAAATTGTTTCATTTTTCATTCCTAGAGGTTAAGTGTAATAACTGAACAAATAAAGCAATTAATACAAGACGTACGTCAAATAAACTAGCGCAAAAATTAAGGGGTATAAAAAAACATCAAGACTAAGACAATTAAAGTATTGCATTAAGAATACATGGGTACTGAATAACTTGTTTTGAGTATTATCAGGTTATCCATGATTTAGAAGCAATTCTTCTGTTAATTTACTGTTATTTTCTTTATTTGAAAAAGTTTTTTTAATATCTCCTAATTTTCTTGATTTTCAATTATAGAACATATGATAATGTATTCAAATTGATATTATTTTACTGTCGATCATAGAAAATCCCGTAAATGCAACAGAGGTTCTGGTGTATAATATATAATTAAATGCATGATAAAAAAGGAAAAAAAGAGAAATAATAAGCCAGTCCATGTTGTCTAGCAATGCCTTTGTACAAACATTAATATGCTTGCAGCAGCTGATATAATAAAACAACGCGCTTCACGGACTAAACGCATCTAATGTGTCAAATTAAAAAAGTAAAATTTTTATTGAAATTTTTTTAACACTGACGTGTGTATATAAATAAATTAGTAATCTAGGGTACTTCTTTTTTTTCTCAAGGCAAGGCTTAATCAAAAACTTTAAAAAATCACCCGTAGTTATTTAAACTTGAAATGTTATTAATTTATTAATTTACTATTTTGCATTACAATTTTTTAAATCAAATTGTAAATATACGAAAATCATAGGGACACTGTTTTTGATTATTTTATACATGTCAATTTGTTATCAAGCAAATACTGAAAATGTTAAAATATATTGCAGATCTGGAAATTTTTTACGTACAACTATATAAGCTTGCCCTAAGGACGTTCAAGTCAACCTTGACAATAAATAGAGTTCCTTACTCATCTTTTGTATTGCAGGCCTTTCTTGTTGAACAGATAAACGGCCTTACTGCAGTTTGGCGGGAATTTCTAGTCAGTGGCGTCGTGTTTTTACGATTCTTAAAAATAAATAAAGATCAAGCTTTCAGCATAATTGATTCTTTCTTCAGGGATCTACAAAGTTACAATGTTAAAGTTATAGTAATAAACAAAATAAAAAGCCGTGTATAAACCAAAATTTACAAAACATGTTTTTTTATAAATGGCACCGTCGAAGACACAAAATGTATACGTATACAGAAATTAGAAACGTATGGCAATGTTTTAGTAAAACTACAAATGATAGCCCGTGACGGTAGATTTTAGATAGATATTGTACAAAAGCTTGTTATAGAGAAAGCTTGTAGTTATTCAATTTGGCGAAATTCTTGTCAAATGGGTATTTACCTAATTATTTTAGATACGATAGGACACCTAAAATTATTAATAATTAATAAAATCATTTGAGATTGCCCTCTCCACAATTCTTCAAATTATTTTATTAAAAAATACTCTCCATTCAGTGATGGATTTTTACCATTTTATTAATAATTAGTTTTCATTCTTATATTATCTGGTTTTAGTAATCTAGAAATGTTTGTAACTTTTTTAAATAAAAACAAACTACGCCACTGGTTTTAAATATAGTTACCAAATTTTCTTTCCTAGAATTTTGAAGGGTTGGAAATGACAAAGACAAAGACTTAGAAAACGCGGGAGGGTTGGTAGTTAAAAGGTTGGAATTGTGGTTGTTCGAGTTCTTTCTACTTCTTGCCTTGCCCTGTAAAGTACCTACTGTTTAAAACTTATCATATTAATATTTAAGGTTAATTAGTTTAATTAGATATCAAAACTAGTAATAGTGGTGTAGTGTGTAGTGAGACTGTTTCATTACAAAACTTTATATACACATATCCATCGAAACGAAGTACAGCGATCCCTGTAAAAGGTAAGTAAAATATTATTAATTTCATAGTAAGTTACAAAATTTGCTGAATAGCGGTTGACCAAAAAATATCGTTTTCAATTAACGGTATACTAATAGGTATACTTTACATGCCCATTTGGCTAAGTTATAGTATAGTAGAACCTTATTTTTGTGTAGACGCAGTTGAACCTGCCTTTAAAATATTCAGTGATTTTCAGCTGCTGGATTGCGTAATTTAACTTTTGATGGCATAACAAATGTTATTTTGTCTGATGCAAGAAATAATTACACAATGCCTTATGCGTAAAGATTTATTTGAATTAGTAATTTCAATCATTTAAAAAAAAATAATAATCACAATTTAAAATGAGTACCTACAATAATTAATTATACAATTGTATCTTGTGTACCCCAGTATACAGGGTGGTCCCATAATGGGAATTTTACATTTGAACATGCAAATGTTTCCAGAAAGCCCATCGAAAACACAATGAGTTCCAACATATCTGATTCGTTTGCTATACTAAAAAATAGAAAATTACTACAGATCACAACACTTAATAGTACATATAAAACGGCTTCCGGTTATATATTTGATACGTTCACTGACTTTTACAATTACCCATCACAGTCACGGTTATTTGGCATTTATAAATTTTATAAATCATCAGCTTCACAGAAAGTAACAGTAAATTACGATGAAATAGAAAAAAAAATGTATAGCTTTACCTTCTCAACATTTTTTTATTGTAATTAAACTCCTTCATTAATTTGGATAAATATATATTTCGTTTTTATTTACCTACTCTAGAATGACAGACAGCTGGGATATTATTTTTTGGAGCAATTGTAGATCTGTAAACTATGTTCCATCGAGTTGGGCGAATACAGATCGAACTGAATATAAATGGCCTACAGGTCAATCGCGGCCAGGTCAACCAGCACCCATTGATTTTATAAGAAGTTGTAGGGATATCACTAAAAACTACAGTTTCTTCCCGGCGGTTTTTAAAAAAACTGTTAAGACATTAACAGAGGCCGAGAAGTACACAAAAAGGGCTGAGACAGGAGTTAGCGACCTGGAACATAGTGATGGTGATTTAAACTTCGACTCGGCGTCATTACAATATTTACAAAATGCAGATGAAGACAGTAGCTATGATGAAGAGGGTCCTAATAGTAGATGGAAAAGGCCTAACATAATGGGAAGCGGTAAGTGTATTTTATTTATTTTTCCCGATATCTACTAACAAAAGTTATATCACAGATAACATGGGGACAATACTTAGAAGTTCAACAGCGGTACTTAATGGCACTGCATTTAATAGTGAAACAGGTGAGTTGTGTACATAAGCTAATTTTATGTGTAGATAGCTTTTGTTTGATAATTTTTTGTGCTTTTTGGCATTTGTTCTAATTGCAGTTATTTATTTTAGACATTAATATCGATGTAAACGATACTCTCACAGAAAATGATGAATTAAATGATACATTTCCACAAAGGGACCGAAATGAATCAAATTTTGTGGGTGAATGTTCGGTACTGGATGAAACCCTTAGAAATACCCATGATATGCCACCACCCGATTTAACACGTAAGTGTCGCAGTATTTATCTTCACTAATAATTTACCCAAATGTAACTAACCATAAGATCCTCCCCCACCCTCTATACTTCAGTTATTTTGTCGCTGAACATAAAACAACGTTATTTTTGTTACTGCGAATAAATCACACATGCTAGTATGCTTTTACTATAAATTTGTGATGCAACTTGAACTTAATTTGTTACTGATAGGACTAATTTGAAGACTTTTACTAGTTTGAAGATTTTTTACTAGTTGTTATAGTAAAGTTGTTATGGTGATACGTCTCTAGGAGTTATTAATAAGTGTTTTTTATCTTGTAGAGTCGGAAAAGTACCTAATAAAGGTAATTTCTGAGTTAAAAAATGAAGTAAAAGAGCTAAAAACTTCAGTAATCCAACTGCAAACAGCTCTACTGGTTAGTAATCGACAACCGGTCGGACAAGTTGCCATTACGCCAACGGCTGAGCACAAAATTGTTCAAATGCTGCCAGCCAAAACGAAGACAGAATTTGAAGATATTGAGAATTTAATATCTTCAGATGAGCAATCATTCAATCTTTTGGTAAATACATAATTTCGTAAATGTAAATAGGTAATACTGTTTTTATTTTAGGTTGATATATTATACCTGGTAGGAGGGGACAATTATAGGAGTTCAGTTTACAGTTGTCTAAAGAAATTGCTGACTTCAGAGGTTGCTGCACAGTATTCTGGACAAGGGAGAATGAGAGATGGCCAAAAGAAAGGTTCTTTTTGCGATATGCAGATCTCGTGTGCTGTAAAAGGTAACATTCATTGCACTCTACACTCTAGTTAATATAGGTTCTAAATACTTTATACATAGTTTTGTTTAACATGTTTTGGTTTGAAAAGGATGGTAAAACTACTGGACAAAAAAATTATAATGGGTAACGGTTGGAGTAGCTTGCCTATTGTTCTTCTTTTATTTCAAAAATACAGACTATGATCCTGAATAAAAAATTATTAACTTTTTTTTTGTATATCGTAAGATAAAAAAGTTATTGAGTGTTCCCTTTTTCGTTGAAGACACTGTATTTACCTCAAAATTGCTGAAATCGTCAAATAAAACATTGCTCATAATGTTTGTTTTGTTATAGGTGCAATGCGTAGAAGGTTCCCACACATGACTGACGCAGAGTACAAAGACAGGGTAGCAACCTTCTTACGTTCCGTGAAGGATAGGAACGGAGAAAGAAAACGAAGACGGGACCCTGATAATATATGTAGTTAAACTAAATGCTTATTAAATATATCCTTATACAAAATGTTGCGTTTTTTTAAAGATCTTTTTAATAGTACCTAGTAGTTCTCCTAGCTTCAAGTTGTGTGCTTGCTACCAAATGAAAATCTTATTCTAGACGAAAAGTTTGTGCAATACTAGAAGAGGTTGTTTAGTGGTAACAATTATAACTACACACTAATTTTGAGGCAAATATTTCTGCAATAAAAATTTTTTTATTTAAAATAAATTTTACTAAAATAGCATTAAAAACTACAGCAAAAATCAAAAATATTTAAAAACTAAAAGTCGAAATTTTTTGACAGCTTTCATATTTGAATGTATTGCTAAAACATTTTTAAAATAAAGGTTTTCAATATTTTGAAAGGGTAGTTTACTCTTGAGCTGCTTTTCAAAAAATTGAAAATTCCCGCGCTGATAAAATCATTTCAAAGTATATTTAATGTAAGTTTAGCAGTATGCACTTGTGCAGTCTTTTCTCAAGAATAAAATTTTCTGTAAAAGCAATAATTTAGAAGTTTCCCAGATGTTGCAAACTTTCTGGCGGACCCTATATGTATAATCAAACGATAACACTAATGCTCCGGTTTCACAAAAGTAGGTTAATTCCGAATTAAGTTAATCCAAGATCAAAATGAACAAAAAGCATCAATTTTTTTTTACTGTAGGTATTACTTGTCATAAATAACTACTTAAGATGTGATGCGCTTTTGTTCACTTTGATTCCGGGTTAACTTAATACGGGATCAATCTACTTTTGTGAAATCAAGCATAAGTGTATGACCAACATTGTTCCAATGTACAAGTTTTATATTAACTAAAGGGTGGAAGCCAATATAGGGCCAACGTTATTAAACCAACATTGTGCCAATGTACAAGGCTCATATTGGCTAAAGGTTGGCAGGTAATGGTGAGCCAACATTAGACCAATGTATAAGTTTAACATTTCCTAAAGGTTGGCAACCAATGTAGGACCAACATTATTAAACCAACATTGTGCCAATGTACATGTTTCATACTGGCTAAAGGTTGGCAGCTAATGTATAACCAACAACCTTAAACCAACGTTGGACCAATGTATAAGTTTCATGTTGGCCAAAAGTTGGCAACCAATGCATGACCAATATAGTCAAGCGTTAACACTTTGAATGTTGTGCCTACATACTTAAGCCGACATTGGCCCAATATAGGTGTGCTACTTGGGTAACATGAGGTTTTGGTAGGCTTGGTGGTGCAGCTTTGTCACCAGCTTATACACGGTTCGACTCTCGTCGGCGGCATAGACATTTTTAACGAGCTGCCGAAATACGAATTAGGTTTAGATTAAGTTAGGTTTATTCTAAGTAAATAAGCAGCCGGTGCCATCAATACAAAAAATGTATTTAAAAAGATTCGGAATGCATTATTCGAGGGTGGTTCAATTAAAACATGTTTAAAGCTTACAAAACACTAAAAACATTTTAGAAAAACCTAAAGCATGCTATTCCTACCGCTTTAAAAATTATAAATTACATAGTGGGAAAATTCTGCGAGTTATTACCAAACTAACCTTTAGGGCTTCTTGGACTTTTAACAGTTGTTTGGGCCAGTGAAGTTGAATCTATAAGGAACTGACTGTTAATACTAGCAGTGAATGCAACTTAAAAATACTCAAAGGATTACGCAAAAACAAGCCGTTAAAAAACTGTTGTTAACTTCGTGTCTTTGGTGTTTTGTAAAAAAGAAGTGAAAGGACATCGTTTGAAATTGAAAGCACCCTGGAAGATGTTTGTCCGTCCATGAAATTTGCCATAAGTGCCCCATTCCCTACTCGGAATTAATTAATGTATATCTCTAAATCCGGTACACCCTTCAGAATGGTGCTTTCCTCGGGACCTTTGAAACTTCAGAAGCGATATCTTCCTAGAAGATATTGTCCGTTCATGAAATTTACTATGAGTGCCTCCCTCCTTGCTTTTCGTATTCATAATTTTATGTAATGTAAGTAATGTAGGTCTGTGATAAGATTAAGATAATATATTTTTAAAAATATTCCTAAACATTTTAAAAGACTCAAACGTATTTAAGTTGAACCAAACTCATAGCGTTATACCGTCTTCTTTAATATTTAAGTTTAATTTGTCGGGATATTAAATTGTACGTTCCCTCTTTCTTCACGCGTACATCAGACGAAACAGAAATTGACTTGATATACCCAAATCATGCATTAATATTTTTCTGGTTAAGTAACGTAAAGCAATAGCGAATGTTTCGTTCTTGATTTCTTTATTATGAATTGTAGAGGTTTTATGTTTTTAAATTTAAGACAAATTAAACTTGAATTAGTGCATGCGATCCACTACTGAACCCTAAGAAACACTAATATTAAAAAAAGCAAAGACATATTTCGAGAACTGAGCTGTCATCCTCAGTACTCTTCACACAGAATCACTTTCTCTGATAACTGAAAAGCATATTTTCTGGAGTTCTGGTTCAGCCGACTTTGGTAAAGGGAGCATCTTCGCCAACACAACTTTAGTCAACTTTAGCAAAGAAGTTTTTCCACCGAGGATGACAACTTTGTTGTCCAACCAAGTATTTTTTAATAATTTATTCTGAGGGTTATTTCAGGGTTTCAGATTTCTAATGGCTAGTTAACAGCCAAGTAATATTTGTTTCTCAGTATCAAAATAAAGCGGTCAAGTACTTAAGTCATTTTCAAATTGAGGGTTTTCTTCTCATTTTACAATAAGTAATCGCAAAAACAAATGAATCGTACATTTACGGCTGATTAATCTGCATACTTCAGAATAATATGTAAATCCAAACAAATAGCTGTTTCTAATATGTACAATGTGATTTGTTAAAAACTCAATTGCAGCAGGCCGTATTCTGACTAAATACAGACAGTTCGAAGGTTATTAAAACAGAATACGGCCTGCTGCAATTGAGTTTTTAAAAAATCACGTTGTATATAAAAATGCTGATTCAAATACTTGCTTAATTAATCCTAGGTCTTTCTACCTTGAAGTGTAAGATAGGTTGAGTTGAGTTTATTTCTTGTACATTTCCCACCACATCTTCCTATCTTTCGCTGCATTTATTATGTTCGCTCATCTTATTCCTTTCTCCTCCTTCCACTTTCGACTTGGTTTGCCTCTTCTGTTTTCCCCAGCGTTCTTGTTTCAAGAAGTTAGCCTTTCGTCCGACATTCTTTGTATGTGTCCCAACGATCTTATAGTCATTTTTCTTTTATTATTTTCCCAACCGGTTTCACATTTAAGTTTTCTCTGAATAACTTCATTCCTTATTTTATCTTTTCTTGTTTTTCCTTCAATTTTCCCGAGAAATCTCATTTCTATGGCATTGATCCTACTTTTGTATTTTTTGTTAACGTCCAGGTTTCACTACCGTATACCTAACAATGTGGGTATCATAACTTTTTTTAACTACTTCTGTCTTCACATCCTTAGGTACTTTTCTTATGCCCAAAAATGTATTTTTCATTCTACTGAACACTTGTCCTACCTTACCAACTTTCTCTTCGACCTCTTTATCCATTTTTCCATTGTTTTCTATTATCGTACCTAAATATTTGAAATGCGTTACCTACTTGTTCTATTTTCCTTCCTTTTATTTTGATGTTATGTGTCTTTTCCTTTGCCGATAAAACCATAGTTTTCGTTTTGTTTATATTCATTTTCATATTTATTTTCTTTAATTCCTCATTCATTACAGTTATATTGTATTGTAAATTAGCCTCTGTGTCTGCTAAGATTACCATGTCATCATCGAATAGTAGCCCAGATATCTGTGTAGCTTCCATTTTCCAGTTTTCAAGTTTAAACAATTTAATTTTTTGCTTAGCTTTTTCGTCTAAGACTACTGAAAATAGTAATGGAGTTCGAAATTCCTTTGATTCTTCGTTCTGAATTCTAACTATATTGTAGTTGCCCTCATACATTGCTTTAATGATGGTTCATTTTCAATTTCTAGTCCCCTGTTTTGTAAACATTTCCATACAACTTCCCTTCTTATCCTGTCGAAGGCTTTCTGTAGATCGATGAAACATAAGTACACTTCTCTTTCTTTGCTAGTGATCTTCTCGCTTATTTGTCTTAATATGAATATGGGATCCTAAGTGCTTGCTTCTATCTTTCTGAAATCCATATTGTGTTTCTTCTATTGTAATGTCTAGCTCTTTCTTAACGTTTTCTTCTATTATTCTCCCTAAGATTTTACCTGCAATACTTGCTAACGTTATACCCCTATAGTGTTATGTTGTCTACTTCGGGTGCTTTCCCTATTTTTATTATATTTTATTTTATTTATTTTTATTTTCTTTTTTAATATTTATAACCAAATCAGGAAACACATTGCTATACAACTATACATGGTTTAGTTAAGGAGAAAATAAAATTTTCCTTTATGGTATATGCACATATAATAGTTAATAATAGTTCATCTAAAAGGAAGCATTACTTAATTCTGATACCGAATCGCTATCAGACGATGAGTTGCATAGGTCTTGTGGAAGTTGCCGCTTTAACCTGGTATGAATTCCTCTTTTTCCTATGTTGTAGTGCACTGCTCCAGGACACTGATGTAATCTGAGCATGAATTTTCGCGTTAGCTTCTTAATAAAATCCGATATCTGTTCAATGCCTAGCTCTTCGTGTATTTGATTATTTCTGACAAACCAGGGGCAATTTAAGATTATTCTCGAAATTTTGTTTTGAAACACTTGTATTTTATTTAACTGTTTTGGGGGCGTTGCCTCAAATCGGACAGCAGTAGGTAAGCAGAGGTCGAAGAATAGTTTTATAGATAAGGAGTTAACACTCTATTTTTAATGGGGATTTTTTGTTGAGGATTGGGTATATCAAGGCTAGGTGGGTATGACCTTGATTTAGTTTTTTTTTTTTATTAATATGATAACCACATTTTAGTTGAGTGTCTAAATATAATTCTGAATATCTCACTGCTGAATCTTTCGGATTACAGATTTTCCGTAAGGTAAATATTTTACATTCGCACTTAGCTGAATTTATTTTAATACGCCATTTGTTAAACCATTGACATAGCCCATTTACCGCTTCCTGCAAGTTGGATATCGCTGTTTCTAGGTTTTCGTGTTCAGAAGCAACAGCGAACATTGTTATCAGTCCTAAGTTCTGCGGTTCCGGAATATCATGAACATAAACGTTGAATAGTGTAGGGCCTAGAATACTCCCTTGTGGGACACCTGCATTAATATTTTTAACATCGGAGAACGTTGAGTTGATTCTAACAGAGAACGGCCTATTTTGCAGAAAGGACGATAATATTCTAATTAGGTATGTTGGAATATTAATCTGAAGTAGTTTATATAAAAGTCCCTCTCTCCAGACCTTATCGAAGGCCTGCTGAGGCTGTTACTGTATACTTTTTAGAATGGAACCCGGTCTCGATAGCTTCTGTCAAGCGTAAATTTGATTTCCTGTACTATGCTTTTCTTTAAATTCGAACTGAAACGAGGGTATAATGTTGTTGTGTCTAAGAGATTCATGCAAACGTTTGTTAATGATTTTTTCCAGTAATTTGGATAACGTCGAAAGTAAACTAATAGGGCGATAACTTTCTGGGTTTGTTTTATTTTGCCCTGGTTTGCTAAATGGTAAAATATGAGCATATCTCCAATTTTTTGGAAAAAGTCCTGTTCTCAAACAAGCATTGAAAATCGTTGCAAGGTAAGGTAGTGGTTTACGTGATAAAGTTTTTGAAGATAATATTTGGTATTAAATCAGGACCTGAGGATTTTCTTATTTGCAGTTTAGTTATTTCAGTTTGAATTTCATTAGGCGATGTCGGTTTTATTAAGTCTGAGTTCAACGGCGTATGATCCTTGTGCAGGATGTAGATTTTCTTCAATCTGATCAGCTAAGATATTACATTTTTCTTGATCCGTTGTATATACTTCGTTATTTTTTGTTAGTGGTGGAATTACTGTCTTCAGTTTTATAATTTGCTATGTTGCTTGCCATAGGCTATTGTCTTTTGAGCCCAATTGTTGAATGTATTCTTGATATGTATTTATTCTATGATTGTCTAGTTGCCACTTAACTTGCCGATTTAGTAGTAAGTACTTTTAGTTGCGGTTCTCGAGTATTTTGCCATGCTCAGCGAATTCGGTTTTTGTATTTTTTTAAATTTAGCATCGCAGTTGGTGGATATATGGATTGATAAGTTCGAGGTCTTTTAGGGGTGACTGTAGCTTCACAGATGCAATGCTTTATGTTGTTAACATAATCTTCGACAGCAATATCAATGTCTTCTGAAGTATTAAGCCTTCTTTCTGCATTTAGTTTTTCGTTCAAGCTACTTCCAAAGATTTTCCAATCAATTATTTTTGAGATAGCGTTTTCTAGTTCCTCACTTGTTATTGATTGAGTGTCTTGTAGGCCTTCTGTACTGTCATTATCTTTTGTGTCATTTTGTATTTTTATCATCACTTCTGCTTCTTCTGTTCTGGTTAATTCTTCGAAGTATTGTCGCCATCTTTCCATAATTTAATCCTCCTTGGTTTTTACGTACTTTGTCTTTTATATTTTTTATCGTTTAGGTTTTCTTTTGTCGTAGCTGTTTTAAATGTTATAAAATAGTTTCTGGTTTTGAGTAAAGTTTTCTTTCATTTTATTTCCAAATTCCATCCAAGATTCTTGTTTCGCATTTATTACTAATATCTGAACCTCTTTTTTAATATTTTTGTATCTGCATTTTGTACCATAATCTGTCGCATTTTTTGTTTGCAAATATTTCTTCGATATATTTTTCTTCTCCTTGATTTGTTATTTTATTTCTGGACTCCACCACTGTGTTCTCTTCATGCTTGTATTTGATATCTTTGTTGTCCCACAACTTTCTCTGGCTGCTTATAATATACTGTCTTTTAACTGTTTCCACCAATTTTCTATTCCTTTTGTGCGCTCTCCTTCTACTCAAATTCTATTCCAACATAACTAATAAATTACTTCCAATAATAAACCTTATTATAACACTGGTGATTTGCTAATATGCATATTTCAAAATAAATTTCTGGTGTTGAGAAATTTATATATGTAATATACGGGAATAACCCAAATTTTAAAGTTTTCCCCAAATGATTTTCGTTGGAAATATTTCTCTTATGATAGGCTCGATACTGGATCTCTTTCAATAATCAATTTTTATTTCACTCCACCCAACATTTATTTATCTCACCAGTTAACTTATAATTAGCCGATCTTGAGGTTGCTTTTGCAATACGTCAAAGCCCCTAACAGAAGCGGAAACTCTATACTAAAAGATAGAAGACATACAACTTTCAGCATTTCCCTATTTCCCTTTTCCCTTTTAAAAATTCAGAATACTCTCTGGGAACTTATTAACCAAAAGTCAAATATTGGGCTTAGTATTTGTAGTTTTATATTCAGACTTAGCAATGGATGTATATTCTTGCTTTTTCAATAATTAGTTTCATTTGTATTTTTCACTGTTTTCATATAAAATATCAGCTCATAAACTTTCAGAAGTTCCACTTAGTACCAAGAACCGACACCTATATTAAAAGGTAGTATGAGATTACTAACTAACCAATTTTCAACATTATTTACATATCTCCTACTACATTTACAGAAGATTTTTGGAAAATTACATATTTTAATCTTTTGTAATTTGGTAAAGAGAATATCTTCAGAGACTGACTCCAACCAACCTTGTCAAAAAAGTTTTACACCGACGATGGCAAGTTAGTTACTGAAATATGTATTTGTTTACATTAAATTTTTGATTTTTCAGGGTAGTTGACGTTCACTATTGAACCACACCACAGGCTCCGTTCCTTGGATTAAGCAAGATGGTTTCACGGTCACAGGAGTTAAATATGTAGTACCATAAGTTAAGCCACAGAATTAAAAATTTACAAACAGATATTAAATTTTTGAAAGACACCCACAAGGTTTTCCCGAAATTCATTAATGATAAAATTAGCTCATATTGCAAAATCTCTATGATCTTTTGGCCTTTTGTTTCTAAAGCTTATTCCAGCGGCTCTTACGTATAAACGCACTTTACCCAACCCCGAAATGCTCAAAGTGTACGTCTGCCCAAAATACATAAGCCAGATAAATCGGAGACCAATTGTTTCAGGTATTAACTCGCTGACTTACCACTTATCAAAATGGTTAACGAATGAATGTAAGAACCTACATACACCTTAAAACAACTGTTTGCAAAAAATTCAACGGAATTTATCAATAAAATTAAAGATTTCGAACTTAATGAAGGTGGGATCGTAATTTCATTCGATGATAAATCTCAGGGACATGCTAATTGATGAATATGTGAGGCAAACCAACCATTGTATATGTCCCAGAACTGCTTTCAAATGCAATGGGAAGGTAGTCTTTCACCATTCGTAGCCTTAGGACTTTTTTCTTTAAAAAACACGATGGAAAGCGTTAAATGTCCTATATGTATATCGACATGTGCTTAATTGCTCTTTGTAAAAAATTTCCAATAAAACATCAATTCGTTGTGTTTTATATATATTATGTACATTAAAACATCAATACAATTTCGGACTGTGAGCTACTTAGCTAAACAACATAAACTGCTCAACAATTGAAGTGACCCACTAATTACAGAGAAAATGTGGAAAATTGAAAAATATCTGTAAACAAAGGATTTTGTCTGATAAATAAGTGATAAATGAGCATAATGTAAGTTATTAAATTGTATTTAGATCCAATTATGTCGAATTCTTAACCGAAAACGTATTTATATAATATAAGCTTATTTTACAAAAAAGATATTAACTTAAACACGGGCACAGAAATAAAAGCAAATTCAATCTTGTTGTACCTAAAATGTAAAATTAATATTTTGTGGGACCTCCTCTAACACGATGTACCTCTTGACACCTTCGAGGCATACTTCTGATAGATAAGGTTATTAATGAGTTCTTGAGGAATCAATTCCCATTACTCCAAAATCGCATTTGCCAACTGCTGTAGCGTTTCTGGAGGCTGTTGTCGTTGTGTCATTTGTCTTTTTAATTTATCCCATATATGTTCTATGGGATTACAGTCGGGTGAGTGTGGAGACCATATCATTCTAGCTATTCCGTGCTGTTCAAATACGTTATTCACAATTTGCGCACGATGAGGACGGGCGTTGTCGTCCATAAATATGAATTCGTTTCCAAAGTTTTGGGCAAATGGTACCACTACTGGTAATATACACTGGTCCACATACCGTTGTGCATTAACAGTTTCATTTCTAAAAACAACGAGTTCTGTGCGGCCATTTAAAATAATGCCTCCCCATACCGTAACACTGCCACTTCCAAAAGCTATTCTTGGAGACATCAAATCTTCGCGATATCTTTCACCAGGCCTTCGCCACACTAAAATTCGTTCGTCTGAACGGTTTAAAGTGAATCTTGATTCATCTGAGAACATGCACGATCCCCATTCATGAAGGTTCCAGTGTAAATGATCTCGAGCCCAATTTCTCCGTGCTTCACGTTGTGCATTTAAATGCAGACAAGTTGGTGGTCGTCTAGATCTAAGGTTGTACTCGTGCAACCGTCTCCTTACAGTTTGAGTCGATATTGTTACTCCAGCAGCGGTATGTAAGGCATTATTTAATATTGAAGCATTATTTCTGGGATTTCTTCTTGCCAACAGTCTTAGATATTGATCCTGAGCTTGAGTTGTAGATCGTCTTCGACCTCCCCCATGTCGAAATGCCACAGTACCAGTTAAATGAAAACGGTTTAAAGCTCTTCCTATGACTCTATGTGAAATGTTTAACATTCGACCGACCTGTCTTTGTCCAACATCTTGCCGTACTAACTGTGCAGCTCGATCGAGAATATCTTCACTTAAACGTTTTCCAGGCATTGTGTTTGATATTGAGATTACTATTAAAAACCGTACATTGTAAGTTAATTAAAGAAAATGGCAATTAAGCTCTATTTTAGGTTAACTTACCAGCAGGGGCGGACTGGGTCGGAATTTTATATGCGGAAAATTTTTCAACCGGCCATCCTTTTTTATGAAAATGTCAATAAATAAAAAATAAATTATTCTTGGGATAATAGAAAATTAAAATCATTTTATTTTACATTTAATACATACAAACACATAAATAAGAAGCATCGAAACATTTTTTTTAACAAAAAAAAAGGTTACTCAAAAATTAACAAAAACAGACATTTCTTTGCAAAAAAAGTAAATAAATAATATTGCATTAAATTAATACATTAGTACCTAAATAAAAATATTTTTATAAAGGAAGATTTTCTTTTAAAAGATTGCCATTTTGTGCAACTAAGTATACCGGGTGTTAATGAAACCTGGGGCACCCCTATTTTTAAACTATATTTTAAGATATCAAAATGAAATTTGGTATATGCAATATACTCTTTAAATAGTATTTTTTGACATAGAACACACGTTTCTGTCACTGATTTCGCCGGAATTACCCTCAATTTTGTTATTTTAAATGAACAACCTATACCGGGTGTCAACTAAACCTGGGTGAATGAATGAATTTTTTATTTTTTAAAATATTTAAATAACATTTGGTATATGTAGTATACTCTTTGAATGGCATTTGTTGACATAGAAAAAAAATTTCTGTCACTTCCGGTTTCGCCGGAATTGACATCAACTTTGTCATTTTAAATGGAACACCCCGTATATTTATACATTTTTGGAATCTCCATTCAATTTTACGTATGGTAGTATCAAGTTTGAAACATTTTGATGACAAAGTAAATACTTGCAGAAGAGTTTATTTATCAGTCTAGGATGCCATGACCTGCGTAAAATGGAAGTCAGGGTGCTACGACACCCAAAACAAATTATTTTAGCACTTCAACTGTGGCAAGTCTGTCTTTTTTTTTGTGCATTTCATTTGTTTTACTTGTTTTGAAACCCAGTATCTAGATTTAAATGTCCAAAATACGGTTTTTTTGAACGGAGAGTGTTATTCCGGATTAAATTTTCATATTAATCCCGCGTTATTGGTATCAATAAAATCCTTGAAAAACGCTCCTTTTTAATATGCTAGTGTCCCACGCTAGTGCCATTTGAAAAAATAGAGTTATTCCCGAAAAAGCATTTTTGCCAACTTTAGGCCATTCTAATACAGCAAGTAAAATAGTTAAAGTTCTAAAATAATTTGTCTCGAGTGTTGGGGCACCTTGACTTTCATTTTGCGTAAGTCATGGCACTCTAGATTAATTTCTGCAAAAATTTACTTTGTCATTAAAATGTCTCGAACTTAATACTACCATACGTAAAATTGAATGGAGATTCCAAAAATGTATAAATATACAGGGTGTTCCATTTAAAATAACAAAGTTGTTGTCAATTCCGGCTAAACCGGAAGTGACAGAAAGTTGTTTCCTATGTCAACAAATGCCATTTAAAGAGTATATTACATATGCCAAATTTGATTTAGATATGTTAATAAATAAAAAATTTATGGGGGTGCCCCAGGTTTCGTTGACACCCGGTATATTTATACATTTTTGGAATTTCCATTTCATTCTACGTATGGTATATCAAGTTTGAAACATTTTGATGACAAGGTAGATGCCATGACCTGCGCAAAATGGAAGTCGGGGTGCTACGACACCCAAATCAAATTATTTTAAAACCTCAACTGTCTGTCACTTTTTTATGCATTTCATTTTGTTTCACTTGTTTTGAAACCCAGTGTCTAGATTTAAATGTCCAAAATACGTTTTTTTTTTTGAACGGCGAGTGTTATTCCGAGTTAAATTTTCATATTAATCCCGATTATTGGTATCAATAAAATCATAGATGTCTTTAATCAATAAAATCCTTAAAAAACGCTCGTTTTTAATATCCTAGTGTCCCACCCTAGTGCCATTTGAAAAAATAGAGTTATTCTCGAAAAAGCATTTTTGCCAACTTTAGGTTATTTTAATTCAGCAACTAAAATAGTTAAAGTTCTAAAACAATTTGCCTCGAGTGTTGGGGCACCTTGACTTTCATTTTGCGTAAGTCATCAAAATATTTCGAACTTTATACTATCATACGTAAAATTGAATGGAGATTCCAAAAATGTATAAATATACAGGGTGTTCTATTTAAAATAACAAAGTTGATGTCAATTCCGGCGAAACCGGAAGTGACAGAAACTTGTTTCTTATGTCAGTAAATGCCATTTAAAGAGTATATACATATACCAAATTTCATTTTGATATCTTAAAAAATAAGAAATTTACGGGGGTACCCCAGGTTTCGTTGACACCTGGTATAGAGTAGGTATTGTTATCTCGACGGTTTTTCGCGTTTTTGAATTTGTAATGTGTGAAGCTGGTGTGAATCGCGCTATAAAATAATTTTAATAATTTAGAGTTTTTGTCAAACCGGCCCATAATCGGACCGGCCCGTGCGGAGATTTCCGCATCCTCCACATGGCCAGTCCGCCCCTGCTTACCAGTAACGAAATTGGGTTTATTTTCACTTTTTAAGACAGCAGTTTTTTTAGTGGGTCACTTCAATTGTTGCTCAGTTTATTTAGCCTGGTGATTATAAATACGGCAACAAGACTTGCTTGATTACAGCTTTTGGTTCGTCTTTTGACTGTTATATGGTACAGTAATTTTCAATAATTACATTAAAATCGAAATCTCATTCAAATCAAAAACTACCTAAAAATATTTTACAGATTAAATTTATTAAATATTTTAGAAATCGAAATAGTGGTTCAAACCCCTGCAGAAGTGATATTTGCGTATATACAAGTTAGAAAAAATAAGAAAAAAAGAACAAAAAGGAGCAATCATTATTCCTTCTAAGAAGCAGTCGTAATATTGTAATAAAATAGATTTAGCTAATTTAAACAACTTGATTCAGAGCAAAAAAGGACTTTTGTATTAGCAAGCCACCATACCAGTCCAAATTATATTAATTCCTTATTTCCTACAAAGAATAATTTCACAGAACGATTGCCATGATTGGTTGTGCCATTAGTATTTCTTTATTAATAAATCAATTTCGCATTTGACCTAATTTTCCTTAAACACGTTAAATATTTATTTGTAAAAATGCAAACCTCGTCAAAAACTAACAAAATTATATATTGGTAAGGAAAAAGACAAAACTAACTTTGTTAATTTATAAGCATTTCTTTCATGACAGATATGAGTTGTAATAACATACTTACAATGAATACTTCAGAGGTTATATTTATTACCTTTTACTATGTAAAACACAAGTGAACTCCTGTAGTAATTATACGTTATTTATTTACTTCTTATTCTACTTAAAATAATATGAAAGAAATTAGCATTAGTAGAGAGCCATTGTTTGAGTTAAAATAACGACGAAGTTAAGCGTTGCAATTCTTTTGGTTCTGCAAATAAATACATTTTGAAAATTCTATCTATATACTTGCTTTAATTTATTATGATGTTTACGTCGGGTTAAGATTTCAATAAAACTTGATTATTATAGCAAGCTATTAATTGTTGTTCAAGAGAATGCTTCATATCCTAGACCTAGATTGAATTTCAAGCCCTGAAAAATTAAAAGAAATTTGGAAACTCGCGCTGTTCAGTAGAACCGTATGTTTTGTAATTAAACAATTCAAAAAGTCTCAAGACAGTGAGCGTTCAAGGCACTAATATCTAAAAGGTTCAATCGAGTATATTTTGTCTTACATAGCCCCAAAAATTCCGTTGTTTACCAAATTATATACAAAGAACAAATACTGAGATATACTTTTAACACCTGCTTAAATTACATAAAATGTCAGCGATTGCCATTATAATTTATTTTATTATTGTTAAATTATTCAGTCTTTAAATACCGAATCGTAAATAAATTTTAACCGAAGTTTTCTAAATTTTACGCAATATATTGGGAAGTTGATAAACTCCAAAAATTAAATTATAGAAAAAAAACCTGACGATATCAAATTTAGATTTTATAAATATCTAACGAGGAATCTAAATGACATAAGGAAAGAATTAAATTTACAACGAATTTCTTCCACAATTAAACAAGTATAGATAAATGGCTATGTAACCTGAGATGGTATATTTTTAAATAAATTCGAAATGTCAACACACTAATTAAAATTTTAGAAAAAAACCTAACACTTGCATCTTTAATGAACATAAAACTTAACTGTAAAAAATTAAGAGACGTAATTAATGTTACGTGAATTGAAATAAATCCTTGAAGATATGAATATTTAATAATTTGGTTAAGGTTAATTGTGTTTTGAGTGTCGTCAGTTGTAATAAAAGTAAGAATAAAAATTCTGCGAAAATTTTCGAAGCCGAACACGTGCGTGCATAACGTGCAAATATGGGGGATGATAAAAAGTCTTTTGCCGGGTTTTATAAAGGAATCCGAAGAATTCCCGATTGGCATTACGCAAGATGTGAACGAACACCTTGTATAATGTAAAATTCTCTATGGTATTACAAAGGTTTTTGATTAAAAAAGCACGTAAAATCATACACGGATGGTATTCACTGTTAAATGAAAGCTGGAACAAACGTTATTGTTATCGAAAATTAAACTAATCAATTTTTTTGTTTATAAATTACTTCCAGTTGCGTCAAACCGAAATGGTACATGAGATGCAGAATTTTGGTGTAATTGTTTCGAACAGGCGCGGTATTACGAGGCAGATTTGGACAAAGGCGAGGGTGCGGTTGGCACCTGAGTTCCTACCTGGTCGCGCTAATTAATGACCAACACATTCTGAGTTAATTACTCTATCCGAGACTCGACCAATTAATGTGGCGATTCAAAAAACCCGCTTATAATTATCCCGTGTTTTATTATACCATAACTCATTGTCGATTCGGCCAGACGCAAGTAACATGAGATTTTACTGTAAACAATATGTTAAAGAAAAGGCATTAATTAGAATTTAAAACGGATTCGTAAACAACTGGCGAGCATTTGTATGCATAGAAGACGCGGTCTGATTTAGAAGGTCAAACTTGATTAATAATATCCAACTCTTCTTGCTCGAATATGTATTGTAGTCGCGACTTGATGAGCTTTCTGGATCGAATCTCAATGTCACTTTCGATTTTTTTTTCTTTTAGAAAACGCCAAGTCTTAGGTCTGATTAAAGGTGAAAGAGAAAAAAAAGCTAGTTTTAATATAAATAAGAAGTTTTTTTCAACGAAATTACAATGCGATACGTGACAAAATTTACCATTAAACTGTGGGAATCTCGGTGGAAAAAGTCATAAATTCAAACAATTTTGCGGCAAAACTAACCATGAAACTAATTTTATACTGCAGAGATATAATAGCCAACATTATCTCAACATTAATTTATAAATCCTTTCATATTACAAAATGAAAAATTCATAGTGCAAATCGGTTTAAACCTGTTCAATGCTTACCACAACTAACCTTTTAATGTTAATATTGTGTACTTCGCCCAGCTCTAAAACCGCTTTGATTCGGGAGGAAAAGGAAAAAGGAATTCCGGGTTGAAACCGTGTTATGTTTGAGACAAAAGAACTCAACGTTTCGCCCACTTTTTTAAGGGGCTTCTTCAATCTTCAGGAGGAAAAGGGGGGCACTAAAAACCAAAAGCTTGGTTGACACGTTGAGTTACCGTGCTCTTTTAGTGCCCCCCTTTTCCTCCTGAAGAAGCCCCTTAAAAAAGTGGGCGAAACGTCGAGTTCTTTTGTCTCAAACATGACACGGTTTCAACCCGGAATTCCTTCTGTATGTTCATTTTTTCTTGTGATATTTGTTTTTATTGGTGTTTCGTCATTTCTTTCTTCTGTTGTTGCTTTCAGTAGGTCTACAAAGTATTCCTGCCACTTGTTTAGTTTTTCTTCCTCCTTATATAACACTTCTCCAGCTTTGTTCTTTATTCCTTTCCTGGTTCTCCTTTTTGTTTTTTCCGTAGCCCCTCTATGACTTTAAACAGCATTTTTGCATTTCCCTTCCCATCACTCTCCATTTCCCGTAAATTGTTTCCCTATTCTTTTGGTAACTGTAACTAATTCACTACTCACCTTTGCATTTTATATTCGGTGTAACTGCTGTCGATTTTGTTGCTTAGATATTTTCTCCATAATACTGTTTTCTTTCTTACCTCCCTCTTAATGTTTTCACTCCACCAGGCCGTTTGTTTGATTTTCTTTTCGCATTTTGATACTCCACACACCTCTATGGCGCTTTGTGTTATTATTTCTTTGATTTTCTTCCACATTCCTTCCACTTGTGCTGTTTTTAAAAAGTACGAAGCTTTATCCATTTTTCCTCCTATTCGTTTCTCGTACTCAACCCGTGTATCTTGTTTTTGTAACTTACAACTTTTATACGGCAGTGCTTAGTTCCTTATATTTTCGTTTGTTGTTTCATTTCTTCTTCTCCTCTAAGTTTGGCAACTACCAAAAAATGGTCGCTACGTATTTCTGCTCCCCTTTTAACCCTTACATCTTGCAGCACAATACATATATTTTCATTTCCTACTAATATAAAGTCTATTATTGATTTCTCATTTCTACTTGGTAGAACTCTTGTTAACGATCGATGTATATCGTTGTGTTGAAATATAGTATTGGTAACCACTAAATCGTTTTGTAAACAGAAATCTATTAATCTTAGTCCATTATTGTTTTTATAATTCTCACCAAACCTTCCTATCGTGTTGCCAGTATCTTCTATATTAATCCCAGTCCTTCTATTAATATCGCTTATTATGATTAACTTTCCCTTATTTTTATCAGTTGCATCGTAGAATATGTTTTCCAGAATATTTTTTTATTTACTTTCGCATCATCTTCCGAGGGACCATGTGTCTTATTATTGTGTATATTTCTTTGTCATCTGCTTAAATCTCAACTTGCATTAATCTTTCATTTTTATACTCCACGTCTCTTATTTTTTTCACGTCTTCGTTGCAAATCATGCATGCTACTCCTGCTCGTTGCGTTCTTGTGCAAACCAATTTTTTCCCCCTGTCATTGATTGTACATTCCATAATTCTACTTTCCATTGCCATTTGCTTCGTGTGTCTGTGTCTTTTAAAGCCCCATCAATTTCTTTTTGGGCAGGTGATAGGCTTATTCCGCCTGCCCCACGCTCCGCATTTAATTTTTTGGTGGTATTGGTTGCTTTTTTGACTCTTCAGTCAATTTTTCCAGCTGATCATTCCATACTCATGCTTCTCCATTTATTATCGTGCTTGCTTTCCTTTACCATGGCCCATAAAAAAAATGTAAGCTTTCCAAAGAAAATATTTTTAGATAAATAACAGTTTTTAAAAGAAACTTACTAAGCCTTAAATAGATGAAAAATTGAGTTCTGTCTTCTGTGAAATTTAATCCATCTATAACTGGTTACCCTAAGCTAATGTTTTTCCATTTCAAGACCATGGCTCATCAAAAATCAAAAAACATATAATTAGGCTTTCGATATAAAATATTTTGAGGGATACCGAAAAAGTTTGAAAGAGTCTCACTAACCGTTAAATAAATGTAAAATGTTTCGACGTTTCTTACATCAAAACAAATCTCTCAAAATCATGCCTCATCAAAAATATAAAATATACCTTTTGCAACTATTCTTTAAAATTTGTAAAATTCTAAAACTCACAAAAACACCAAAACAGCGATATTTGATAAAACTTTCAAAGAAAATATTTTTACAGGAATAAACAAAAATTTTTGACAATTCCGAAAAGTTAAACATACAAGAGATTGAAAAAACTCAATTTTTTTGAACTTTTCTTGGAAGAATTTGCATATCACAACAAATCTCTGTAAAATTTGTTTGCATGAGTGTTTCGTTCTTATCTATTGTGTTTAAAAGCAGACCACGCCTTAGTACATTTATTTTATTTTAAGTGATTGCAGTTGATTGCCTTCAACGATTTTAACTGGCGAATTTACAAAATTTTCAGACTTTTGACTTCTCAAAACCCGAATTTTTGACGAGAATGTGAAGGACATCAATTATTACGGATAAAAATTCGGAAACAAACAAAATTTCAAAAAAAGTTTATCGTTGAGGTCAGTTTCAGTTTTTTTAAAGTATTTCTCAAACTCAAACTCAAACTCTTCCATAGATGGCCGTAGAAAGAGTAGGATACGAAAATGGGTATATAATACACAATAAGGGGGGGTGCTGCGGAGCGCAGGGGAGTAACAAAAGGCTCCTGCGCCCTTGAAATCGGGACTCAACAGCACCCCTAACACACTTTAAAAGATATATACAATTTAAAATGCTAACAGACCAAGTCTCGGGGACTCTCTCAGGTTAATAGGAAAGGGAAGGGGAGAAGGTAAGGGAAGTGCACTATTAAAAAAAAATTCAAAAACTTGAGACTATTATTTTCCAGAGCTAGACTGAAAACTGGAAAAAAGTGAAAAAAAAATTTTTGTGGTGGGGGAAAAAAAACAAAAAGTGAAAATATAAAAAACAGGTTTTTTTGGGGGGGGGTAAAAAAAATAATATAAAAAGGGTGGGGGGTAAAAAAAATTTTGGGGTGGGGGGTGAAGATTTTATCAGTCCACTGCGCGGGCGTAAGTCGCAGGGCAATTGCCAGATCCGAAGATAGGCAAAACCACTACACGCAGTGGAGGGGAGCCAAAGATCTAAACGATCTATCGCTCGAGCTAGTGGTGGGGCGAGAAATACAGAGATATCCCGAAGTGACAGTGAGGATGTTGCTAGGTAGCAACCAGCAAAAGATCCCCAGATAGACTGTTGTTAGCTTGGAGGGAAAAAGTTACTAGACAGACTGGGCAGGGTGGGCGTATTAAAGTAACCAGATATACTGTTACTCTGTGGTTATGTTAACTTGAACGATGGAAAAATACCCGAGAGTGACGACAACAGAAAATTGTTCCAGAACAAATAAGTTGATAACGGGGAGCCACTACAAACTGGAATAAACTCACCCTGGGTACTATGCCAGAGACCAGACGTATCAGGGTCTGGAGCCTGGACCAGGACCTAACTTTCATACTGTCTATCACCCACGATCTCGGTGACGCACGCTATCAGCGACGGAACTAGCACCGCACTCGCAACAGATCGTAATCAGCACTACCCCTGTGCGGTCACTCCCCGAACCGGTTGTCCAAAAAGCACAATTAACGGGACTTGCTATCTATTTTTAAATGCCGATTCCCCGGAGAGCGATGTGAAGCGTGACTGCTCTCCCACGCGCACCTTAAGAGAGAATTTAGTGAGCAACTCTTCGTACAACTTTCGGGAACGACTTTTCGCACTCATATTTTGCTGAGCATTACGGTTAGGGACGATTTGAGCCTTAAAGCTTTTTAAACCTGTTCGCTTCTTTACTTTTTGTATGCAGAAACTTGATAAACTTTACCTTTTTTGCTAAATCTCTAGTCGAAATTTTAGGATTCTTGATAAAAAGCTCCAAAACTTTTCTTTCTTTTTCGGGATATCTTATACTTTGCTTTTCTCCACAGGCTTTTTATTTACAGTGAGGGGTTTCCGAAACCTTTTTAAAACAGATGATACCATGGATTGGGAAGATTTAATTTTCTAGCTAATTCACAATTTCTACAATTAGGATTTTTGATGTGTTCGTGCAAAATTAATTCGCGACGTTTTGCTCCAGCGTTGATATTACGATAATAAATTACGCAATTTTTCAACAATGCTCGGTTGTTATTCTTTAGGCGCCTTACAACACCCTTTTAAAATTTTGTGCGCTTAGGAGACTTTGTTCAATTTTCGAATTTTTTAGCTGACCAAATTTTGGCGTGTACAACCGTTATAAATATTTAGCAACATTTCTTTTAAATAATTCATATTCTAACCACAGCAGCATTGTTTTCTTTAAATGCACTAAAACTTAGGTTCAATCCTCCTTGCAAAAAGGAAACGAAAAACAAAGAAATATTCTTCATAAATGAAACATCCTCTAAATTAATTCAAGAATAAATTTCGTATTGAAAGCTCGAAGAAATCTTAAAAAATATTACATTTTACTTCATTTTTCAGTTATTTGCATTTTTATTAACACAAAGTTTTAAAATTACTGAGAAAAAACAGGAAAAATGTGAATTTAAGAAAATATTTTATTTAAAATTGTTACTTTGATTTCCATATGAAATTACAGACACCTGCTGTTCAGTAAAAAGTAAAGGATTAATTAACATTTTAAAATTGTGAAATTAATATTTAACTTGGGCATTTGCAATAGTTACCTCAACCTTTGTGCGTAACACTCAAGCTGTACATTTTGATGCAAATTAATGGTAAAAACAGAAACAGAATACAGGAAAGACGAAATATATCGAAAATGCCAAGATTAATTACAAAATAATAAACGGTTAATAAAAGATATGACATTACTTTCACAATTTCTTATTAACATTGTTTAATTTCTGAAGGTGAATGTCAAATTCGCTAACTTTAACCTTTGTTTTCTTAACTACTGATTAATTCTAATTATTAATTAGTATGCTTAATTAATAATGGAAATTGGTTTCATATTTAAAGGGCACTCCTATTATTTGTAATATCACATATTCGTTTAAAAAACGAAACAAGCAAATATAATTGCTTCTGGTCAGTGTTTTTATTTAAAAATATGATTTTCGTTAACCTTCATTCTGCATGATGTTCATGAATTCTACATAATTTTTACTTTGTAATTAGGATTTTTAAACTAGATCTATCGATCTAACATTTGTGCATAAATATCGATCGATAAATCACGGTGCTATCGTATTAAAGGTATGCACAAGCTGCTCTTTGGAAGAATAATTTCAGTTCAGTGTGGTCAAAGCTCAAGGTAATCCAGAGCTGTCTGATTTAGGGGAATTTTAGCACTCCTAATATTTTTTTCTATTAATATTAAAAGTTATTAGATGCGTGTGGGTGTAAAAGAACCATTATTATAATAGATTCTTTATTAATAAACATCAATTTGAATGTTAATAATACTAAAACACGATGTTAAACATTTTACATGTAAATTGTGTTGTGGTCCGGCAGAGCATCAATTTCGACCGGTCTCTAACAATAATTCTCGGAATAATTTACACTCCAATCAGCCCGTGATAATTAAACCTTTGCTTAATTACTAGCCGTAAATAATAATTTAAGTGCCGTTTTAACGCGCCTCTAAATGTCACGCCTTGAATTTTTAACTCGAACTCTGAATCGCTAAAAATACAATAAACAAAATTAAATAAAAAACTAAACCGTAAACGTCAATCTACGGTATGTTTTTCGGTAGAATTTCAGACGTACGTTTTGCACCTTTTGAAACTGTTCCATAGGAGAGAAAAGAAGGAACAATTCGCAAAGATGGTCTTATATGAATCGGATTCCTGGCAATAATAATTTAAATTTAAGCACGTAACATTATGATTGTTGTATTATGGAGTACAACAGACGCATTGTCCAAGAGACTGTGATGCTACCGCGAATAATTGTACCTTTAATGTAAAATATGTAGTTGTAAAGTTACGGTCTAATCGTACATTAGTAAATGTGGGTGTTAAATAAATCATTTTGCACACCTTAGCGTTTAATAGCTTATTCCAGGCATCTCTGTGCTAACTAGACATCTAACCTATACAGAACTTTGCAGTTACGTTCCCTGAATGACAAGTGATACACATATGATTTTTACAAGGTGTTTAATAAATTACGCGAACGCGGTCAGTTCCGAAAGTTCCATATTTTTAAATTCAGTGTTTTTGGAATTTATCCAATGGAATTTCTTGGCAGAACAATGACCTTCCCATACAGTTATTTGCTTCTATACTTCTTAATATGGTTCGTAAAGGAGGTATTAAAATTGGTCGATGGTTTTATACGAAAAAGTTATTTTTAATTATGTACAAGCAATAGCCTGTTTTGACGGGAGCAAATTGGAATTCAGACAATAAAAATAAGCATCAAAAATTTAAAAAAATGTTTACGCCAGATCCATGTCTAAACTATAAAGTATACTACATACAAAATTATCATCGTTTAACGGAAACCAATTTAAATTTTTCAATAGTCCGATTTAATAAATAAATACATAAATCGGTAACTCCATAAATAAATACATGAGTAACTCATTTTTTTCAACATGGGAGAAAACTTTTCAACAACAAAGTTTTCCGGTTTGACTTTAATCACTGATAATTTCGATATTTTTCATTAATGTATGACCCGAGTTGCGGTAGCTAGGTACCCTATTCCCGCTCGATTACGAAAGTTAAGCATCGTTGTCTCGGGTCAGTGATGGGATGGGTGGCGAGATTGCCTCGTTAACGCGGCACCACTCTTCCACGAGGACCCATCACTATGGGAGAGTAGACCAAAACCCCCTCACAAAAAAGTGAGAAAAATTTGAAAAAAGATGAGTGAAAGAGGGATGTGTGGGCTAATAATAAGTCTTTTAGTATTTTTTGTAACTTGGATTGTTTTACATGCCTAAATTAATAATGTTTACACAATGGAATATACACAATTTATAACAATTATTATTAATTATTTTAATAACATGCCTTTAATATGATGTTTTGTACGTTACGTTTCTAAGAAATATGAAAATTATTAGAGCTACTTCTTAATTCTTTGAAAAATTTGCAAATATTCAGATCACTGCAAAATTTGAATTAATTTTGGAATTATTCTACAGCCCAATTTTGAATATGTACTTTCAAAAAATTGCCTGACAAGAATTTTATTTAATTCTTGTTTGGTTGTCATTTTCTTTAGTCCGTTTTAAGAATTAGTATGCCTGACACTGTCCTTAGATAGATAAATAATTAAATTTGACAGTATTTTTTTAAGTTATTGTTTTGGTAAGGTGCAGCACCTTCTCTGATAGTTTTGACGCCTTTCTAGTTAAGTTCCTTCAAATAATTCAACCACAGCAGCCGTGTTTATTTTAATTACAAGAAGATTTAGGTTCCATCACTATACGTATTTCAAAAACAAAGTATTAAAAACAAGGAAATATTCTGAAGATTGTTGCAAAATTTGGACAAATTTATGATTCTTCTTATGATCCCTTTTAAATTAAGTACTTGAACTGATCGGTTTGAGAAACATATAATTATTTTAGAATACAAAATAGCTATTTATGCAACGAGTTGCAAAATGATGGACTTTTTATCACCAGGCGTGAAATTGTTCGTCGAGGCGAAGCCGAGATGAACAACACGCCATGTGATAAAAAGACATGTTTAGCAACGTGTTTCATACAAGATTTTATCCAATTCAGATAACAAAATGTAAATGCCACATCTTCTTAAAAAAGGAGTTGGGTCATCGTGATAAAATGGGAGTGATAAAATGGGAGCATATTTTGTAACTAGTTACAAAATGAAACACTTTTCGCAACTCAAATCATCTTTTTGTAACTAGTTACAAAATGGGAGCATATTTTGTAACTAGTTACAAAATGAACCACTTTTCACAACTAAAATCAATGTCGAAATGTTGACATTTCGTAACTGAATTGGATAAAATTATTTATTTGTCCTTAATTATCAGGAATTTCGACGCTGTTGGCTTTTTTAATTTCTTACTCTTTCGGAATAAGATCTGGGGTAGTTTATGTTTAAATGCGCCAAAGGTAAATTTATTTAAGAAGTTGGTCAAGTCTTACCTATGTGTTTGAAAATATGTGCCAAATTTTGTTCGCTTTTTATGGAGAATTGATCAAACAAATCAATCAGATTAGTATCCTTATTAACTTACACAGAAATTAGAATCCCCATTTTTCGCTTTTATGAACTGCAACACAGCAAATTTAGTTTTAAATTACCCTTCTTCACGCGGTTTTTGATTTTGATACTACAGATTTAAAATAAATTCAACTAGACAAAACACAATTTCAATATATAAATTTAAATCTACGGCAAGGAAATTAAATTCGAAAATTCCTGCGTAGATTTTTTTCCGTTTAACGTAATCGAATCTTATTTTATTCCCAAATTGGAATAAAAGATCAGAACTACTACATTTAAGTATCTGGATACTCTTCAAGTCAAATGAAAGTATCTGGTTTCAATTTTGAGTCTAATTAGGGATTGTCATTACAAGAAGAAGTAGAAGCAAAAGAAGAGGAAAGATGAGGATAAGACGAAAGCTGAAAGGAAGGCGAAGGAAAACTAGAAAGCGAAGAGAAGAAGAAGAACAAAAAAAGAAGGAGAAGAAGAAGATGAAGAAGAAAAAACAAGTAATAAGAAGGGGACAACTAACAAAAAGATGGGACCAAGAATATTTAAAATAAAAAGAAAACGATAAAACACGAATAAAGTGTTTTATAAAAATAAATAATATCTCCAATAAACATAATTTTCTTTTTCAAATACGAGGCTCACACATAATTTTGAAATACGATGAGAAAATCGAAATTGTGTAATGTGTTTACAGTAAAAAAGTTTTTTTCTGTAGAATTTTTGGCAACTTATGATGGCCTTATCACGGAACTCGATCGAGCCATGATTATTTAAAGTCGGGTTCATGGGCAAGGAATCTTTCGATACACTTCATTCGGTATTTGGGGGTGAAGCAACATCCTTTGCCACTGTGTATTAATGGTTTCGAGAGTTTCGACGACGACGTCACATTTTTCAGGATGATACCATATCATATCATATTTATTTCATATACCAACTGGTGTAGAAATACACAGGCTACAAAATACAATCTGAAACAACAACAAGCTGAAATGATTCACAATAAAAATCACACGCTAAAAGCATACAAGGAAACATGGTAACGAAAGAGTTATGATAAAGTTAATAAATGACGAAATAAATAGTTAATCACGGCAGCGAATTACACAAAGTTTTGTTTTTTAGGCCTGAAAGTTATCGTAAAATTCTTCAACGGTGTAAAATGGTTGTCACATTAGTAATTTTTTTAAATTGCTCTTGAACTTATTTAAATTTTGAGAGCATTTTATTTTGTGCGGTAGAAAGTTATAGAATTTTATAATAAATGTTCTGGTAGGCCACCTACAGCAGTTACCCCCCATAAAAAGCTGCGGTGAAAGGGATAATAAACAAAGACCAAAGATGCACATCCTCAATGATAGAGAAAAGAAACGTTAAAGATTGGTTCAGCAGTAGTGTGAAAATTTTACATGATTAGCTGCATTTCAAAAAAATAGTTTCGCGATGGATGCCTCACAAACTGACCTGAGCAAAAGGAAGCACGAAAGAAAATCAGCAAGGACACTCTGAAATTGTTAAAGGATGGCAGCCATCGAATTACAACGGGTGATGAGACCTACATTCAATTTTATGACGTATCCATCTGCCAGGAAAGCCGAGGTTGGGTCCATGAAGATGAATCTACCCTGGCCATGGTGAAAAAAGCAACGAAAAGAGCTTTTCTTGGAAGCACGGGCATCGTGATGAAGGCCGTTGAGCTTAAAGGAAAAAAGGCCGTATCGGCTAACTGGTACACTACTGTTTGTCTTCCTCAAGTTTTTGAACAGGCTGCAGTGCACTACGACAATGCGTCTTCACATTCAGCAAAGAAGACTGTGGAGTTTTTGCGCCAGAATGGGGTAAAAACTATAAAGCACCCGCTTTATTCACCGGACCTTGCTAAGTGCGACTGGTTATTCTTCAACCTTAAAAATAATCTTCGGGGATGTCGTTTTGAAACGGAAGAAGAGATCGACTGAACTATAAATGGCTATTTTGGCAGCCTTCCGCCTTCGTCTGCAGAGGTGCATGGATGTCAAAGGGGACTACTTCGAACATCTGTAATTTTCAATAAAATTGCTTTTTTAGCTGTATTGCATAACATTTAGCATAACCCTCGTATTATCCACTCATTTAAAGCCTCCACACTTCAGTTGTCGAAGATATTTTTACCTTATAAAAAATCAAATTCATACCTATCAGTAAGGCATGAGCTTTAACTTCAATATCATGAAGCAAATCCTTTCATTAAAAAAAATTATCACACACAATCGACAATACTGCAATGAAAAGCCGATCTAGTTTTTTTCATGAAAATTTTAATTTATTTGGTGCAAAAAGATAACAATCAGCAGACTTTTCAAGGAAGGATTTTTAAACAGCTCTTTCAAGATTTTGTTGTGCTACTTAGTTGTGAAATATTGCTCTAATTTGCTTATACCTATTACAGATGTAATTGGAAAAAAGTGATGGTACACCTTGCTTAACATACAAAGTATTTGTAAAAACTTTTCTGTAAAGAATTTCCTTTTTAGTTTTAATAAACAACATCTTAATTAAAGTTATACCCTTTGTGAACAAAACACCTTCCCATGGAAATTGCTTTTTTTGGTATATTAATTTACGGTCACTCTGTATGTTGCCCCCGAGGTGGTACCGGGTTAAAATTTCAGGTCCCTTGACCTGCAGTCTGAGGTAATTACTGTGTCCAAGTTCATAGACTAAATATCATAAAAATCAGTTTTAATTTTCATAATTTGCCAAATGCATGGCAGTGCAACCTGTTTTGCTTAGCGAAACCCACCTAATAATGGTTCAAATTAAAGCGCTGCCTTAACGGTCTGATCGATTTTCGTTTCAGTTTTGTAAAATGTTTGTCGCTAATCGCGCTATAGCGCTTAGAAATGACGAAGTAATCGCTTGGATATCAATCTCGCGGGTTCGGGTGACAAGTAAAAATAATAAAAACGTTATGAGCCATGGCTGTGACTGCAATCATAAAGAAAGGCACTTTGGCTAACGAGTTTAATGATTCATTTTTAGCTGCCGTCTGCCATTAATATTCGCCAACAAATTAACCGAATCAAGTTGGGCTGTTCTGTCTGACATAATTTCATCTTGTTTTATTGTCGCGTTTACTATTAAGGAAATTGGTTTCTTGGCAGTTTAAAAGAAATTTAATTGCGATGTTTTTGTAATTATGCAATTTATTTAAAACTCCCACAATTTTCCCAGAAATAAAAATGTTAAAAACAACTTTAACTGAAGTTTATTAGAACTTCAAGGATTGCATGTATTCATCACTTCTACAAAATTATGTAACCTTTAATATTCATGTCAAAAACTTAAAGCTTTTTGCCAGTATTAATTATCCAAGTTGAGAAATCAAGGCACCGAATTAAACCCCACTGCTTTAGATGTATAGAAAAAATCTTATCGAAACAATGGAACATACAAAAAATTCATCAATAATTGGCATTACTGGAAGCTTTTGATTTTTGTTTATTTTTTAAAAGTACGTGGGATTTGCACAGAAAGGAAAATGAAACAGTACCATCTAACTAAAGGCCTAAATTTTGATTGAAGAATTTAGGTGACGTTTTCAAGCAAACTTGCTGTCGATTTTTTTTTTAAATTTTACACAAGTGAAAAATGCTTTCTGGATTCCTTTTAAGATGACAAATCAAATTTAAATTTTCAATATCGTTTAAAGTAAAAATTAAACTATAAACCTACTGAACGAATACAGGAAAGCAGTTGCTATGTATTGAATACCTAAGCAAAATTTTCTTGGTTAAAAGAAAATTCAGTTACCAGGTGTCATTTGAAACTACAAAGATGCACCAATTTAAATCAACATTAAAAATTAAAGGAAAAACATCAAATTTGAATTCAAAACCAATGAGATGGTTTCGTAGTAATCCAGTGAGTTAAAGGCCCGTTTTGCAATGAAAAGAATTCAGATTCAAATAGCCGAATTATTAATTCGGAGCAACTGACATGTAAATCCTATCATAGGGTCAACTTGGAGTCTAAATACAGACCACAAGGCACAAGGTTTGAAAAACTTGATTTTAAAAATTAACCATTTAACAATTATTTAAATTTTCTAAGTATTTTTCGTCATATTAGAAAAAAAAATAAACGTCATCAAACTGTACTACACAGAAAATAAACATTTAAGGAAGAAAACTATCATATGGAGAGTATGGAAAGACCAAAAGTTTTGATATTTTCAATCGGAATTTCAAAATTTGGCGTTTGATATTCGAAACCAAAATGCCCAAAACTTTATTCATCAACTGAAATTTTGTAAAAATTAATATCTAACAGAAATTTGACAATCTAAACCGAATATTAAAACGTTTTGACGCATTTTGATATACGAAAATTGCTTTTCCAATGTGGCTTTTTAGTGTGGTTCTTTCAATAAGCGTTAACTGTTTGACTTACTTAATATAATGATCTTCAATATAAAAACCATAAGGGAAGGGAAAAAGAGCGTTTAATTGGAAGAATAGGTAGGTAGTTAAATACAATAACTCAGAAAAACTGGAGAAATTCTAAATGTTAGAATTTTTAAATATAATAAATAAAAAACAAAAATAAACCTTTACGCCCTTTACGGGATGATTAAGGTAGGAATAGTGAAAATATTTCCAAATAATACGCTAATAAAATTATTACTTAAAGTTTTAAATAAAATTCTTACAATTACTTATAATTGTTTTTATATTTAATGCTACTAGGATTACGAATGGCTCTAAATTTCTATGCCTAAAAGTTATAGAGTTCATGAATTAGAAATCGAAAGGTGTAAAATTATAAAAACAAATTTAAAATTAAAATCTAAATAAAGATAAGGCCGAACATTTGTAAATACAGCTCTTAATTCCAAAAGGTGTAAAATTATACAAGATGCTTAAACAAACAATTAAACTAAAGGAATGACATCCTAAATTGAAACTTTCAAATTTGCAGATGTTGCCTTATCTAAAGTAGTAAGTTAATTAAAATTAAAAAGTTGATTCAGACATATTATGGCAGATAAAAATCTATGTATATTCAATTATGAGGTGAATTTAAATTCAACAAGAGTAAAGTGATACAGGATGTTCTTTGAGGCTTACGTGTTTTCAAAACTAATTAAAATTTAATGGAACATTTTGTATTTTTTAAATTTCTGTTTGGTGCTTGTTGTATGGCACGTGTGTGTTGTTAAGAACGTTGGCATTAGAAGATATAAAAGTCAAATGAGGATAATTTCAGTCAAATTAATTCTAAAAATTATGTGATTGCTACGGCATCAACTTTAATTTTTATTTTCTGCGATTTTTAACCATTCGGAGAAGCAGCAAAATCGTATAAAAATAAATTCAAATTCGATTGTGCAGACATATTAGTTAAGTAGAGCAAACAATGTCAGTGACAGCGCTAAAAAATAATAAATCAATATACAGATCCATTTTTTATCCTTTGTAAATCGAGCACCATCAATAACGGTCATTAATTTCAAGAAGTGAAATGACATCATACATTTATCATATCTTAATTTGGCCTACACCTATTCATTATTCATTACCGAATTCCTAATCGTGAAATTTACATATCCCATCGCACTTTAATTAAAGTGACTAATGTTTATTTAACATAACAAAACATATAATCATAAAAATCAATGTGAGGATACGAGGCGTGTGGCCCACACCTGCGCTATCCAGGCGCGGACAGGAGGCGGGAATCCGACACGTCTCATCGTCCTGCCCAGAAATCTGGACCCATTTTTAACATTTTGATATGGGTCCTAACATCATTTTCAAGTCAATGCCCGATCTTCAGTTTTAGATTCCCAATGAACCGCAATGTTTAACTCCCGAATCGAAATTCCGCAAATCCATCGAAAATCTCTTTAAAATCATCTCCATTGTCGGCTGAGTAATTTAAATTTATTTTAAGCGAACCTGAAAGGCTCTTAGAATACAAAAACAGACTCGAAACTCCTTTCCTGATTGTTACACACCATCAATGGAAATGCTTATTACAAATAGAATAAAAGTTGTTTAAAAAAAAAACTACTTAGAACGCACTGGAATGCGCTACTGTAACACGTAGATTGTTAATAACGCAATTTTTTATTTCTTTTCGACAATAAGGTGTGGTTCAACCGAGTGCTATCAAAAACCAATCTTAGGTATTAAAATTGGTCACAAGAAATATACGTATCTTCTCTGATGCTGCGGTTAATGAGAAATAATAATGGGTGGGTTTCTGATGTTACAATTATTTTTTCTCACGTTTTTAATTTCCTTAACGGCGATTATATCAATTTTTTTGTTAATGCCTGTGTATATAAATTTTCCTCTCGTTATGGTCTTAATGAACTGTAATAATTACCAAACGAAAGGCAGACGAAAACAAGAAATAATATAAAAAAATTAAAATTATCCTGGCGCAAAATGTAATTAAAATGAACCCGTAGGGGAGTACCGAAAAACATTAAAAACTTGTGGCTAAAAAACCAAAACGGCTACTGAATAATTAATAACACAAATATGACAGAAATCTTCGTACATATTGATAATGAAGGACGTATTCCAAGAAAATACCGACAAACAATGAAATTCAAGCAGTAACCACAATCAGACGAGTATAATTCGGCTTAGTAGGTACATAAAATTATTTATAAATTAATAATCAAAGGAAAAATTACAGACAGCCTTGAAACGTACAGATTAAATGAATTTTTGAAAGATTTTTTTAAGAAACAATAAGGAAATAATCGTAATTTGCGAAATAATTGTAAAATATTGACATAAAAAAACCAATCATGAAATAATTGCTGTATAAAATTCATTTTTAATATTTGAAGAAAAATAGAAAGAATTAAAAAATTAATTAGATTTTTATCTTAAACTTGTTTATGTAAAAAACAAAAAAGTCATACCAACTACAAGAAATACTGTTAGACAGTACACAACAGACACTGAAATTGAAACGTTCGTAATTCTTAAAGTTTTAGTTGATAAAGGCAAGAAAATGAAATAACAAAACCACCACATGTTGCATAATAGTCAAATTAATCTGCTTTACTTTTAGAATATAATATCTGTAAATGAATTCAATAAAACTAATAGCTTTCAACAAAAAAAAATACAAAATCGGGGACGTTCAGAAAATAATTAAGGTTTCTTTTATAAAGATTTTTTGAACATTAATAAGAAATCATCAAATTTTTCATTTGCATAAAAATTAAGACTGCAATTTCAGGAGGTCTACAAGAATTCTTTTGTATAAGATTAGGCAGAATGACGGTTCCATTTTATATGCAGTCGTATTCGTTAATGGTTAAACTTTAATTTAAAAATCAAACAAAGGGCTCTTGAGGAAACACGGAAATTTTATTTTTTGAATATTACATCAGCACTTTCGCTGCTGGGCGACGAAAATCCTCAGGAATTGCAGGAAATACCGCTTCATGCCCAGAAAGTTACTGTGTGGTAGTGTGGTAGGTGTGCAGTATCCGCCTCTGGAATTTTTGACCCATTCTTCTTCGAAGAAAACTGCTCGACTGTTACTATTACATCACAACGTTATCAACAGGTATTGCGAAACTTTGAAAAACAACTTCGTAATGTTGGTTTAAATATTCGAAGAATATGGTTTCAGCAGAACGGAGCCACTTCCCACACCGCTAGGGAGTCTATGGCAATTCTGCGAACAATGTTTCCTGGTCGTATCATTGCGAAATTTGGGGATCTCAACTGGCCGGCATGGTCACCGGATCTGTCAGCTTGTGATTTTTTTATGGGGTTACCTAAAGACAAAAGTGTTTGCTAATCGACCGAAAACTTTGAAACAACAGAAACATAATATTCGGACTGAGATTAACGCAATCCCAACTGAAATGTTGCAGCGGGTAAAGCAAAACTTTAGTGCTAGACTTCAACAGTGCCAGCAGCGAGGTGGAGGTCATTTGACTGATGTAATATTCAAAAAGTAAAATTGCTGTGTTTCCTCAAGAGCCTTTTGTTTGATTTTTAAATTAAAGTTTAACCATTAACGAATACGACTGCATACAAAATAGATACGTCATTCTGCCTAACCTTGTATATTAAAATTAAATGAAATAGGTATATAAAAAAAATAACAACAAACAAATACTATATTCACTTCAAAATACGGTTTTCAACAAATTTTCAGAACGAGTTTTTAAATAAAGGTTTTATTATTTATTTTATATCACTTGTCGAAAATTCGCAACAAGAAACCATAAATTAAAGGCTTATTTAATTACTTCTAATGAATAATTTGTTTCTCAGTTTGTCTCTAGCTTTTTGAAAATGATAACTGATAACCATTAAAATGTTCGTATCTGTTGTACTGGTGTTTCAAATATAGGTATCTATGAACTTATGAAAAACTAAAAACTGAAACAAAATTTGTAACCGCGAACCTTCAGCAAAAGTTTTTAGTGGAATAATATAATAATAGTTAAGTTGCAATTTATTATTATCTAACCTAAAGAGCCTAACCTCCTAAAGCTCAAATTAATTCTCCATACAAGTTTATTTTTCGGATTTTTCAGCGCTGTTTACAACCATTTGCTATAAATTTTAGAGACTGATTGATTTCTTTGGAGAAATACTTTTAATATGAAATACATTAAAAGCATCTACAATACAATTGAAAAGAAATACCAAAGATTTATCTCATTATAAAGTAGGAGTATTAATTTTCCGAGCGATTTTTTGATGATTTTTGGGTAGAGAGAATCAACACAAGACGCGAAAAGCAAAGAAAATTCAAGTGCGTTTTGGTTTTCAATTCCAACCTAAAAATTTATTGACTTACAGATACAATTTATTTATAGAGGGTCCGCCATTTAGAATAGATGGTTTTTAATTGAAGATTAATAATACAAAATCGTATATTAGGTACGTATTTAAATCATATACAATATAAATAACAATGTGTTCGAAACTTTGCAGCACATATGCCTTATGTTATTTTTAAATTTAAATATAAAAAGTAAATAGGTGATTATAAATGGCAATACTGTACGATAGCTGGTTACTGGTAAGTGTTTTAAATACATAATAGATGTTCTTGCATTAATAATCTTTATTTAGAAACTATCAAATCTAACTGGCGGACCCTATATATTTCAACTTAAATTTATGTAAATTAGTAGCTTAACGTATAGTAACCATATTAAACAGGAAAAATATCGACATTGAAGATGGCTTACGAAAGCTTAAGTGGATTTTTAAGATGAGCAAAAAAAACTTTAACTGTAGTTTTCACCTTTAGCACTTTCAAAAAATAATTTTCAGTTTACTATAAGATTTCAATTTCATGGGATTTACGTATACCACTATTTCCTCTGAACAAGCTTTAATACCAATATTATTTATTGTGCATTCTTAAAAGTTAAAATAGTTTTAGCTCTGATAATAAAAATGATTAACTCAATTTTCATAATATTAGTTGCTGATAATTTTAATTGTGCTTTCTGCAACAAGAATATTATTGCAGTGAAAATTTTCAGGAGAAAATTTACACCAAAAAAATGTTAATCACAGTTAACACTAATTGATGTATCTTGTTGTTAGTGAATTTGACTTAAATTTTTTATGAAACTTAATAAAATGTATTAAAAATAATTTGCAACGAACTGAATCCTTAAAATTATGTAATTTTTTCAAATTGAAAATTATCCAATTTTTTCAATTTTGAGCAGTCATAGATAAAATGTTGTATTATATACGTGTGATAAAGGCCATTAACATACTCATGCTCTTACTCCACTCGGGCTAACGCCCTCGTCGGGCAACTCAACGCATTCGTATGTTAATGATGCCTTTATCCCACTGATATAATAAATAACTATTAGCATACTGCTGAAACAAAAATAAAATTAGTAAATTATATTGCTTTGCCTTATGAAGGCAAGGGAAGCGGTGCTTCCATCGCTTCCATGGACCGCACGCCACTGGATAGAATCAATTGAAGAAGAAGGAAAACTTAAAGGTAAAACAATTAATGAAATGATACGGATGCAGAGGACCAGAAGAAATGGGTAGAAGAGAAATAAGAACTGAATTCGTTTAAAAGGCATAAGGAAATACTATAAGGTCAAAATAAACAAATCTTATTTATGTATAAAAGGCTTTTCCTCTAAGTCTCAAAATTTGGAAATGCGTTATAATTTAGTCGTTGTTGTTGATTCGATAATCTTCAGTATTTTTCTAATCAGGCTTATGTACACTTAAATTATATTGTTTTCATGAAGGTCGTATTTTGAATATTTTATAATAATATATATTTTTTTAAAGTAGGTACCAATTTCAAATATTATGAATTGCTAGATTTTACTAAATGAAATTGAAAGTTCGGCTTATTAATAACTCTAGCGTTCCAAACATATTTCATAACAAGATTTTGAAATATTTCCTTATAAATTTAGTTGCGAACTTATTAATTTTACATTATTACATTTGAATACATCCAATTATTATGTATTTTCTTATACACGAGTAAACAACAAATCTTATTTCCATATTAGGGATAAACGGAAAAGTCTTTTCATGTTTTCCGAAATAATAGGTACTACGAGTAGTTTAAAGAATAACTTTTGTTTGCCGAACGCAGTGCACATGTTCTTTCAGTTACAGAAAGAATAACGTTCGTAACTGAAATATGTGCGTGCGTGTTCTCGGTTAATTGCAGCATTCTCGATGTTCATTTTTAATATTCAATGGCTATTTAATTGGATTAAATCCAATAAAAAAGTAAAATCTTGCAAGGCCAGTTTACCGTTTTGCGCGTACAGCATAGTTCGGCAGGTCTGTTTAATAATAATAATAAATAATCGTGTATTAATTGGTTTGATATATTGCTGGCATTGCTCGTTTTTGCCGCATTGTCCTTTGTGTGAAATCCGACCCGAGTTTTTCTTGGAGAATGCATCGGAATGTGTTCTGGTACCACGGTGCTAAGTTTTTAACTAACCAGCGAACGCTGCCCCGATAATTAACCCTGGTCTGATCATCATTACGTGCTACCTATTCGAAGAGGACGCGAGCTTCGTCTCTTTAATTTCCCCCCATTAAAAAATGGTAACCAGCATGATGCGAAGTGGCAGTGAGAGAGAGGTTTTTCGGTTTTTATTTTCATGGGTGTTGCCGGGAACCTGCATGACTAATTGAGTTTGGATTTCGACCGAAACAATAGGGAGGTGCAGAATAGAGAAAAGAGTCGCTTTTGCTACCACAATACGCTTTCGTAAATGGCGCAAAAGAGGCTCGGCACCGTTTTTAAAAAAGGCGGTAGCGCAATTACGTTTTGTTTAAAATGCACGCTTAGTAAAATTATTTCCACGGTTAGATGAATTGTTAAAAGAATGAGTAATGAACGACCACGAAAACAATTTGTTGGCGGGTTCGGCCCGGAATAATTAAATACGTTATACCTTCCAGAGGTTGTTACCTTGCCGTGCTACTGCTGCAGAATGCAAAACTCGAACCGTTCGGGATGGATAATTAACTATGCGCATATTCCTTTAGCGTATTTACTTTTGCATTTTATAAGGAGAAGGCGTAAAAATTCTATGTTTCATGTATATTAATAGAACAGCGGAATTTTTACTTTGAAAATAGGGCCTTGACATGTCGTACGTGCACTTCGTAATTACGATTCTAAGTAAATAAACGTTTATTACACACGCTGATTTAATTATATCCCATTCTTTGACATCTACACAAAACAAAGACGAGATGAGATTTACACGCTTCAAATACACAAAACTTCAAAATCCCAGCTTATTATTTCATAACCATTTATCCCAACCTTTAATTTACATATTATTTAACACCTGCCATCAGAAAGGATTTTCGGGAAATTAGATACATTGGATACATTTCCATTGTTTTCTTTTAGAAAAAAAGGTGCAATAAATACATTAAATATGAATATGGAGCCAGAGTAAACTGGAATCCTTGCTATTAATTTAAACACATCCTTGATACGTAAGTTTAGATTAAATTCTTTTCAAATGACACTTTTTCAAGTATCTTCGGTAAGAAATGCTTCTCGAATTATTTAAAAAATAAAAAGCCTTAAATCATCATCTGCATTTGATGATGAACAAACGTTTATTTTGCAGCATAATTTTTTTAATGAAATATTTAATTCAAAACCTTGTAGCCATTCATGAAAATCTTCAAGTTTATATAAACCTAATTTTCTTTTAACGTACAATAGTATATTACATACCGAGGTGGAAAGTAGTTCATTACTGTCGAGAGATAATTATAGTTAACCGAGACGCGAAGCGTCGAGGTTCACTAATATATCTCTAGACAGTAATGAAACTTTTCACCAAGGTTTGTATACTATTTTATTTTCAACCAAACATATAAATTAATATCTATGAATCATTTATAATAATAATAATTAATATTTTGAACAAACAAGCTGTTATTTAGTTTTAATAATTAATATCACCAATAAACTTCCTCTGTCTAAGATATTAAAAAGGAAGCCTACATAGAAGAATTGTTTAAACAAAATTATTCCTTAAACTAAAAAAACTTTTATTTTCAACCATATATGTAATGCCTTAATGACGTTATTACGTTATTACTAACTGTTTTGTAAGTTGGAAAATTGGCCTTTACTGACTGTTACTGGAAAGTAATCAGCTGATCAGAAGCAAATGGGAGAATTTCTAAAATTCACTGAATAATTGTAACAAATGTTAAATAAACACAATAATTTCCAAAACTATAATTTTCAAGATTTAAACCTCGTCATTTCCAGTTTTTTCAAATAATTTATACATACATTCCAGAGCTCAGAGAGAGGTTGTATCTTTATTAAATGGTAACACAACTTCTGTAAATTTATAGAAATAATGAAGAGGTTCCAAAGAAGGCCTTTAGGAAGATTCTCAAAAAATCGCCCCAAAACTTGTTTTCACATGAACAAGCTAGACAGAAACTTCTAATCGATGGAGGAAGAACAAGAATAGATCGTTCTGAAAATTATCTTCTTATTACGACAGTACATTTGACTAAATTTTATTTTTCACTGTTTCATCACCACTAATTTTTTTAAATTGAATACAATTAATTCAAACGAATTGAACGAAAAAGATGAATGAATAATGTTCAAAATCTATAAAGTTAGAGAAATTCTTAAACTGCTCCAGTTAGCCCACTTTGGATTAGGCTTATATCTAGAAATTCATTTAAAAACTTAATGTAGCGAATAAATATAAATTAGAAATAAATATTAAAAGAAATCAATATTTCATGAAATTTAATTTTTTTTTAATTCTTTTGTAAACGTTTGTCTCGAATAATAGATCAATTTCCAGACATTCTTATGAATTTTTGATTACAAACTATTGGAATGTTTCTGTAAGTTTATCCTTCCAGCTTAAAGCTGGCTGATATTTCTACTTTACAGTAGTTTTTGCTTTTTCTATGATCGGTTTTGTACATCATTTCCATTTGTTCTTCGGTTTTCACTATACGCTTCGAAGTTCGAAATTTTAAAAAGCCATTAAAAACTAGAATCCTAAATTGTAGATATTAAAGGCAAAGATTTTCTACAGGCTTCAATGAATAACAACATTACTCACAATTCAAATTTATATGATAATATGTTAACTTACTGTTGCATAAAAATCTATATTTAGCTCAATTTCGATCGAATCTTGACCCAATCTGTCATCTATTTAAAATTACGTCAACGTAATCGACATTTTCCTTTATTTTTACTTTGAATCTATTTAAGGATCGATAAATATTATTACTTTGGTTATTAAAGTAATTTTAAGTGAATTGGATTCACTTACGTAAATCTTGCATAAGGAATCCTTCCAGTGATTAGTAAACGACATTCTTAATTTAATATGTACTCTAATGATGTTGTACTTATTTATTTATTCATTCAATATTTTAGCAGAAAGGGCAACCTTTTTAATTAAGGAGAAAAGGTTGTGCCTTTCAGAGTAATAAAATAAAAAGTAATCTATAACCATTTAGACCAAAACTGTATCAAATTTTGTTTTGGCCTCCTTGTCAGACCCAAATTATTAATTAATATCAATCACTTTTCGGAGTCTGAAAGTTAACAGAAAATTTATTAAAATATAACTAACAATATTTATAGTTTTGGTGAAACAAAATTAAGTAAAAAAATCACGTTTTTTCATTGAATTATAAAATTAGCATAGTCAACGCGACCTTTCCCATCTATTTTCAAAATTAGTCATAAGTCTTTCTCGAAATCAGCTACCTGGATAATATAGAGGAGCATTAAAACGCCGGGGGCAATTTCTTCAAACTGGCAGGAAGGCCGCTGGAGATGGACCTTTCCTGAAACCGGCAGCAACATCCGAGAGACTCTCTTCGGCGGTTATTATGCGGCACAGCTACTGTCTTACGCAAGGAATTATGATATTGATGATATCACGGACTGGCGTAGTCACTACGCGAACTCAAACACCATTTGAATAACAAGCGGCTGCATGAAAATGAGATGATTTTGCATGATTATTTAACGTACGCGGTGTGGGTCACGCCGTGGTTTGCAAAATAAAACGGTGGAGGAAAACACACCTCAACAGCTCATCAGTTTGTAATTTTATTAACTTAAAATAGGAACATTTACTTAACTGCATGTGAAATTAAACGTTGCATTTTAACTCAAATAAGCAGAAAGCTAATTTGACTGAAAAGCTTTGAAAAACTGAACTCTTTGGTAACGATTTAAAAAATGAATACCTCTTGCTTTTCACAAATTAAAAGCTGATGATGGTTGTGAAAGGACAAAACGCTGGATTCAACCAGAATTAGGATTACACGTAGTTCCCATAAGACAATGCTTTTTTCAAAATACTCAGAAACAAAACGTCAGGATTGACTTGAACGTTTCTGATAGAATTTAACTTGATTTAAGATTTTTTTAATTCTTAAATTTTCGGTTTTTCAGAAGTGAGTTATGTATGGTTCCTAATAGATTATCCATCTTTTCGAAAAAAATTTTTTGTGAAAAAATTGTATCACTTCAAAACTATTTATTAGACAAAGAAGACTTGCCGAATCATATTAAACGTAAAAAACCATTATGAAGAGATCTAATGAAATTCAACCGATTTTTCAGAAGTAAAGTAATTAGAAAAATTGTCGTATTATTTGTTAAAAAAATAGTTTAAACAATTTTAGAAATCTCAAAGCTCGCCAACAAAAGCTAAGCTTATTCAGGTTGAATACTCATATGTTGCCTGAAAAGAACAGAAAAAGTCGGTCGAATTTTCAGGAGTAAACCAATTAATTTCGTAATTAGAATTTGGATATTTTTATTTAAAAACGAGTTAGGTAAACGATTTTTCTGAAATTCCTAAATTTTTCATGGGTTTCATTAAACATTTTCAGGCCAAATGTTCGTAGGTTACCAGAACAATTAGGAATTTTCAGGCGATTATTTAGGAGTATCCGATTATCTTTTATCTTCTTAGTTAATAAAAATTATCGACATATTTATTTAAAAAATGTCAAAGCTCCCCAGGAGTTACCAATCTGAACAACTTCTAAGCATTTTTAGGTTGAATATTCTTAGGTTCCTTGTAAAAACAAAAAGAAATTAGGCCGATTTTTGAGGAGTAAAACAATAACTTCTAGTTAAAACAACTACAGATTTATTTAAACATGAGTTTCAACGATTTGCTGAAAATTTATAACCCTTCAGTGGTTTCGTTGAACATAATTTAAAATTTTCAGGCCGAATTTTCATAGGTTACCAGAAAACCATTCAGACGATTCATAAAGAGTAAACCAATTACCCGCTTGGTTAAATTGGTATTTTGATTTGGCAACGTGTTTAAACGATTTTTGGAAGTTTCAAAACTTTTTACGAGTTTCCTCGAACAAAGTTTGAATTTTTCCGGCGGAATATTTTGAGGTGACCTGAAAAATAGGTAAATTTTGTAGTGAAATAATTAATTACTTAGTTAAGACAAATTACTAATATTTTAATTTAAAAACCAGGTTTAAAGAAGCTTTAGAAATTTCCTCAAACATAGGCTTCCTGATAGTTAGAATAGGGAATTATAGTCGGTTTTTCAGGGATAAAGGGATTTAATTCTTAGTTTACAAAATTTTCAATATTTTCATTAAAAGACGAGTTTAAACAGGAGTTTCCTCAAACACAGGCTGGCGATTTTTAGGCTGAATAGTTTCAGGCGACTTCTTTAGGAAGAAAGCTATATAACTTTTGTGATTTAAAATTAAACGTAACTCAAACTTTTTTACCTTTAACAAATGTTTATTTTAATGCCCTTCAATACATATACAACTAATAACACTGTTATCTATTATTCTACATGGAATAAAGTTGTTAAAGTGGCCAGATTTACGAAAATAGTGAAAAACGTGATGGCTTCTAGAATTTCCGACAAAAATGGTGAAATAAAAAAAATATAACTTTTAGTTGAAATAGCCAATCCGACTCCTGTAATTGTAACAAGTTAAAACTGAAAATATAGAAAACATTAGGGCGGACATGTTAGCTAAACTTATAAGGTTTTTACTTTGCAAATTCCCAAATATGAATTAACATTAAAAGCGTTGCATTGTAAAGAATTTCGAAATTTCAGAAATCTATGAAAAGATTAGAAGAAATCAAATCAAAGCTATAATCTGCTTCTGCTTTATCGAAACAAAGTTGGTTATGATTGTTAATATGCAACGATATAATATCGTGTATAAAAATAATTTTTGATATAACTTTTAAGTATTTTAAGTTACCTTGATAGGATAAAACAATGATGTCCAATCAACTTTCTTATTCTCAATGTATACTATCGTTTAATCCTCTACGATGTTACGAATTTTTGGGAATACTTGGCGACTTGGCCCATTCTTCAAAATTGATAGCTTAACCAGAAACAATGATATTCGACAGTATAAACATACGTTATTATTATACCTTATGAAATAAATAAGCTGATTTTCCATGACTATCCAACACAATACAAAGGATTCTAAACTGGTTTATGGATTTTGTGAATCAAGCATTTCTTAACATATTATGAAAAATGTCAGCTTCGTAATACTGGAAAATATCTTCGTAAGTACTAGCTACCTTAGGACTAAATTTGAACGTCTTGGCTGGAGTTTTCAGTTTTTTTTAATTTGGTAACAGCAAATTCAGTTTCCGTAGAACACGTTTTTGGATGTTATCATTTTTCACAACAGTTATTAATGATATTTTTTCTTAAAAGCCGTTTCGAAAGCTTTAAAACTTTTACTTATAGAAATTAATAGCACATAACTCCTAATATATTAAAAAAGTTTTTTAAATTCTATTTTGAAATTTTAGCTAAACTATTAACTACAAATGCCACAAATTAACAATTATCTCATTTAAAAACGCAAAAATTTGTATTTTTAGCGATGGTACTGTCTCCGAAATTGAATTTTCCACGCGCAAGAACTGATTTGCAGTATTGAAGTGAGTTATGAACGTCGCAAGGAAAACAGTATGACAATCGAATAGATTTATTCTTTAGATTTATATTAGAAAATTCTACCATTTTTATCACAGCAACTTTTTTAGGTCTTAAACGATTCTTGCAACATTAATTGTGTCATTTGAAAAATAAATTTAAAAACAAAGTTGGTGCTCAAGTTGTTTACCTTATTTAAAATCCAAAATAGCAATCATTAATTTCATATCATTTATCTACTGTGTTTGTTATTTTTAGTTAATGTTTGACTTTGCCGCTGTGGGCCACCTTACATGAAAATACTTTATAAGAATTTCTTAACTACCAAAAAATTTAAAAACAAACTTTTAAAACGTATAATTTAAGAATAGCCCAACATCCTCACTGGCCAACAAAAACGCAACAATTTTTAGGTTTGAGTTTGATCCACAACGTTTTATTCTCGGAATAGTAACATATTATAACTTCTAAAAAGATTTTAACAAATGGTAATAAAAAAACTCAATGTGTGTTGCTTCAGTAATAAATCAGCCGCTTTTGTTAAAAAATTAACAAGTCAACCTTGTTTAAAATAGAAATGAGCATAAAGAGTCAGGTAAAACCTACAATCGTCAGCGATAATTAAATAATGCAAATTGAAATTCTCAATGAATGATTAAAGGCGTTCGGAAATGAAGACGATGAGATCTCTCGTTCGCACGTCCGGCCGAGAATTGAATTTGAACGATCTTTATCATCGTTCTCTCATCTGGCAATCATAAATCATAAGCCACATGAAATAATTGCGAGAGATTATCCAATGCCTTCATTGGACATTGGCTTTGTACACCTTCACACTGAGTGGCTTGCACAGATTAATCTTTGCTCTCCGGGAATTAATTTACCATTACATTGATGGTCTTCTAGTTGTGCTTCTTCTTAGCTCTTTTCCATTTCAATTGGGCTGCTTATTTAATCGGGCGATCCTTTGTCAGAATGATTCAGAAGGAGAGTTCGAGTTTTTGTTAATTAAACTCGCCTTTAATTAATTAGAAAATTGAAGACCAGTGAGGTGTAGGTTAGGTAAGGAATGTTTTTGTACGGATACCGAACAACATTCGTCAAACTCATCACAAGTCAAGAAACTGAAATTATTTCCGATAAAAAACAGCTACCGAGAGAGGTTTTTATTACATTTAGGGTACAATGACTCAGTGGCTGTTAATTTTTCTAATTGTCGATTTCCCAGAGCTAATGACAGAAACGCCCGCTCTCGGTCATCGGACATATGGTTATAATTACAACCCATGCCACAGGTAATGCGCTTATGATTGCACGTTAAAAACCGTACAAAAATACGTCTTCCTGTTTTTAAATTGTCATTCTTTAATAATTTTATAATGACTCGTATTCTCGAGCGTGTGTGTGACCTCACGTTTCATTATAAAATGACCATACATTCATGCGTACGCCGCATACAAATATTTTACTGGTGCGAAATAAGAACACGTTACCAACTTAACGATTCGCTTTATGAATCTCGTACTACATTGAACAGTTACTTCTTCTAAGAATTGTTTTGTTCACGAGAAAGAGACAAACCTAAGCTATACATATACATAATAAGAATCACATAATCATAAAAGGAATCTAAAGCAATTACAGAAAATTATAATTTTGTTTAGCAAACTTTACGCATTGTTTAAACAGCTTGTTTCTAGCTGTTTAAACGTTCAGGGTTTCGTTTCATCTCAACTCATCAATTTATAACGTTTAATATAATTAGTAGTATTTGATGAACATTTTTTGAGAAGAGAAAGGCTCCAGAAAATAAAATAATCAATCTGAGACACCAACAAACTGGGAAACATGGTTGCAAAAGCTAAAATAGAATTAAACAGGAGGTAACACACCAAAACCAGCAGAAGGTGTGGATTGAGTCAACTTCATAAAGACAAGCAGTAATTAGGAATTAGACCAGCAAAAGCAAAAGCAAGAGCAAGAGCAAGAGCAAGAGCAAGAGCAAGAGCAAGAGCAAGAGCAAGAGCAAGAGCAAGAGGAAGAGCAAGAGCAAGAGCAAGAGCAAGAGCAAGAGCAAGAGCAAGAGCAAGAGCAAGAGCAAGAGCAAGAGCAAGAGCAAGAGCAAGAGCAAGAGCAAGAGCAAGAGCAAGAGCAAGAGCAAGAGCAAGAGCAAGAGCAAGAGCAAGAGCAAGAGCAAGAGCAAGAGCAAGAGCAAGAGCAAGAACTGGAACAAGAACAAGAATAAGAACAAGAAGAGCAGGAATGATAGTGACGAGAAATTCGCAAAAGAACAAAATAATAAGCCAATCTTCACATTTCAGCTGCTTCAAACTTTATTATCTTATTTTAATGGACAATTTGAAGCATTCATTTTCATTTAGTAACCACACAGCTGTTTCTTTCCAAACGCATAGCTGATATTATTTACATTCACAATCACTAATTTTAAAAAACAACAGAATTTACAATATCAATTTTACATTTAACGATAAAAAATAAATTTATTAAATTTAATAAATCAGTCAACAAATTTCAAAATTCCCATTCAAATTCTTAGTGATAATCCGCGAGATGATTAAAATGCCTTAAAAATTTAATACAAAAACCTTTTATACAGAAAGAAAAATGTAAAAATGTTTTTCAATAAATGGATGTTACAGAATTCCTTGTTTCTGAAATTCAAACAGTAAAAAATATTAGCATCAATAAATAATAATTAGCTAAGTCGACCTCAACCCACTCTATTTTCATTTGAAATATAAATGTTTGCTTAGTTTGAACCAAATTTGGTTAGTAATTCCAGATTTCGACTTCAATGCTGATGTTAGTTATACTTTTATACTGAAAATTATTATAAATGATTTAAAAGCATAAGAGATAAAACTTGAAAATAATAAAAATTGAAGATGGAGCAGTGAAGAATTTTTTGGCAGTAAATTTACAATAAGCTGAGAAATCAAAACTCAATAATGAATCCGATCTTTTTGAAAACTCTCAAATTAAATTAATGATCTTAAAACACAATCCCCACAAATAACAGTCAGAATAATTTGTCTGTAATTTGTTAGAGGACAACAATTTCAAAGCATTAGAAACCCAATCTTGCAAATAACCAACGTTTAAATCTTCATGCATAAAAGGAACAACTATCATTATCATCCAAGCCATTTTTCCTTCTTAAATTAGAATAAAATTCGAGCTCGAACTCCATATGGAAATTCCAGATTTAAATGCAACTGCGCTTTGCGTTTTCTGCATGAAAATGTAATGGTTCGGAATTAACGGTTAATATCAGATATTTCTGGTATAAATGGATACAAAGGAATTGTGTAATGATGAGTTCATAGTTTTTTGACCGGTTTATCATGCGATAATCTTGATTTTAAATTTCGTATAGGTAAAGCATTCACATTTAGTATTATAAATTTCGTTTATAATCGTTTGTAGTTTTAACCTGGACAAATTTTTATTTTTTACTTAAGTCAGTGAAATGTATTTAAACTTGATAATATGTATTTCTTGAACATTAGAGTTTTTACAAGTAGTATGCCCTGATAGATCAACCATTCGACCAAACGAATATGAAATATTTTTTATATACTTAACCCAAACAGGAAATGTTACAGGGTTAAAAAATGTTACCTAAGGGTTTCCCATCTTAATTGCATAAAATATACGTTTAGTGGTTAAAAATTTTGAAATTTTGGTTCTTTAAATTTAACGGCGGTTTTTAGTGAATCAGGGCTTTTACCTGGCAAGGGCGACCGGGATACAAGCACGTCGACACCGTGTTACCCTAATTATATAATTATATTTTTTTTTCAACAAAAGATGGACCTTAATGACTGTAGAACTGTGGATGAGCGGACAAAAAAAGCGTAATTACATGATTAGATATGCCGAAATGACAGCCGAGCAAAAGTGTATCAGTCTTTTATTACTGTTTTTCATTGAATTAAAGTTGTCATGAATGATCAAGAAATTTTTTGACTTCGTTTTCAATTATCCGCCTCGGTAAACGCAGTTATAGTTTGATTGGACGTTAATAAGACGCTTCATTCTACTAATTTCTAGAAAAAATGTAGCAATAAGTTGTTGGAATTCTAATTTAGCTACCGCGTCATTATAAAAAGTAAATTACTAGTCGATTTTTGTTATAATTTATGAGCGCAAAAACATAAATAATTGACTGGCATACTTCAGTAATTTGATCTTAATTACTGCTGCTATAGAAATCTAGTAATATCTCCCGTCAAAGGTAGTGCTTTCCTTATTTGAACCTAACTTCGGCTAATTATAAAATTCATGCTTTCAATAATCGTTATTGGAATTTTTTAATAATATTCTTCAAGTATCGATTTAGGTGGACAGGTAAACAACTACTATAAACGAGATTCACATTCTATTAAAAATTCGAACGTTTTTTCGAATGGGAATCAATTGCGCCACGTTTCCAACAGTTTCTCTTTCACGCGAACTTATAGAACTCATCAAATTGATGAAATTAAAGTACGTGCAGCTATCGCACCTAGTTTCAATTAAAAACTAATTTTAGTTCTTCACGGTTAAATAAATAACGTGAATACTCTCCCTACTGGGTAGGCAAAATAACAAAAACAATCGTCCGTTAAAAACTTCATCAATGTTGATTACAACGGAACGCCGTGGAACGCCATCAGTGATGACGTCTGGGTCCACAATTATGCGTTGAAAATTTCATAATTCCTTAATAAGCAAATATCCTGTCTTTAGTTTAAAATCCTGCAAATAAAGGACGAAGGTCGTTCTTGTTATTTTCAGGTTGAAACGCAACCATTGGCATGAGATGACATTTATAAATTATTTCAAAAATTACTTTGCATTTCTCTTAGCAAGCATTATATCAATGAAATACAAACACAATCTACCAGGTGTTCAGATTAATGGGCGGTGCTTTAAACACAAAGTATTGGAATTCAAATTTTATATCGCATACAGGGAGAAAACACTTAGAAACAAAGCAACACATATTTTCAGAATCCACTGGAAAATAAGATCAATAAAATGAATCTTATAGGTGTTGAGCTTCTTCGACTTTCTAATTTCTAATAAAATTTGTATTGTTTTATTAATTAATTTTAAGATATTTTACTTACATTCTTTTCAAAGTAGGTAACTTCTAAATCAACAAGTTACTTAATATTACCTAAAGCTTTTTAGGGTTTCTAACGAAATAAAATGAATAGCCAGAGGTAAGTTAGTTGACTTCTTGCAAAGTTGAGAATTTCTAACGCAAGTCTTCCAAAATTAAATCAAATTTACTAAAAAAATATAGCCGAAAGTCATTGATAAATTGGAATATCCTACATCGCTTTTCGAAATTCATAATTATGTTATTCAAATATTTAATTTTATTGTTTAATTACTAACTTAATGTTTTTGAAATCCAAAACCAAATCCATAAAGCTAATATTTCTGGATTTCACTCGCAAACGGCAAATTGTAGAACTATGGAGATGATACTTCAGAATAACGCCAAGAATCAAATTTGAAAATTACAAATATGTAGCTTGAAATATATTGCACCTTCTGTAAATTAGATATAATAAAAAATTGTTTAAATCTGATTGGCAATTTGCCGAAACAATGCACGAGAGGATTTTTATAATTTAATAATCACAAAGATCTTAGCAAGGAGAGTTGACGCTTAATTTCAAGCAAATTGTAACCCTAGATGGAATGAATTTACATTTGTTAACATAATAAATACCTATACACATATTAAAAAATCAAAACGTTTAGATTGCACCTAATAACGAAATAAACAGATATTGTGATTTTATATTCATTTCTTGAATTAGTAATTCCTTGTTCTTTCAGTTTTAGTGAAAACAAAAGGCTAAATAATTGAAATATTAAACAATTAAACTGAAAAATTAGATAACCACAAATATTTTAAAAATATTTAGATCACAAACTGCCTGTAACAATGAAAAGCATAACAAATAATTTCAAGACTACTTTCAATCTGGCCAGATTTTCTCTTAATTATTACTAATATATTAAAAGGGCACACTGTCAAGATGCTTTAAATGTGCCGAATTTTTTTGTGAATCTTCTGCAACCGAAATCTTAATAAATAAACAAAATCATAAAATAAAAATGTCTTACATTGTTACTCAAAATATGCATTTAAAGCCAGTATACAAAACACGGTTCCCTTTAAAAAATGCGAAAACAACCTGTAAAATAGCATTAGAAATGTTTAAACATCAGGAAACAGTAACCAAATTTAAACTATAAATTTGTACGCATAACTGAAAATGCCAAAAAAGGTCATAGTTGTACATAAAAATAAACAACAAAAAACATAAATAAAAGGAAACTAAAATATTTGATCGAAAACTTCGTTTTGTAAAAATGTTTTTATACCTTTAATAAAAATATTTCAAAGCTCCTTTGGAAGGTTAAGCTTCCAACTAGTTTCTTAAATAAATTTAAGGATTCGCAGTGTAAACTCGAACCAAGGATTTCTTTGTTGGTAATTAAAGAAAATTGCAGCAAAAATGTTTAATTCCTTACGAGGAACAGAATAAAAATTCAACAAAAAATCATTTCCAAGCAAGGACTTACCCATTTATGGAGGTCTGCGTCATAAACCAACCAAGAAAAGCTTTAGCCAGAGAGTGCCATATCTGGGTGAGTATCCAATCTGACTTATCCTCAGCCTGTTGTAAGAAGTTGAGGGTATCCTTGTCGGCCTCCAGCTGGACGAAACATGCAACTACATCCTTGGGGAGTTGACGAAGATCGCAATGATACCACTACAACAAACAGGACGTTGAAGCCTCGCCAACACTTCTTGGTCGGTTAAGCTTTGCTCCTTTTGTTTTACTTTATGAATAATAATGCATCTCACCGAGGGCGCGATTTCTTATGCATATACCGGCTGCTTGTATAAATATTCATAAGGCTTGCATTTTATTTTGATGAACACCTGAAGTAATTATTTCGAGCTGACAGGTACGAAAAGACCACTATTAATTACAAGCTCGTACAAGAACTGGGCCTTTTGAAATTGTTGTATAGATATTGCAAAATTATAGTCGTAATGTTAAAGATTTAATAAGCGGTGTTCCGCAGGGTTTTCTAATTGGACCTGTTTTTAAATAAAAAAATGCTTCGTTGCCTGAGTAATAATCCATCAAAAGTGGTTTTTCCTCAATTAACGCAAAATAAATATCACATTTGCTTTCTAATCGCCTCAACGATGTACTTTCAATTTTATAACAATATATAATTACTACTTCGAGCATTCGAACAATTCGTTCATCGGTAACGAAGCAAAAACCGGCGGACAATACTAAAATGGGCAGCTGAGTTTGGTTTAATTAGTGGAGAGATGACAGGACGGTTTTAATTCAAATTACGTATACCGTAGCGAGGTTTACAGATGTACAAATTACATTTCAGCCATTATCGGCCCCATACCTTTTTTTCTTATTTGCTTTATTTATTTATACGTGTATTTATTTATCTGTCCTTCAGACTATAATTTGGTGTGACTGTGTGTTTAGTACTGATTAACGCGTTGGAAAAACGTCGACGTCATTTCAATATTTATGTCTGTCAGAGCGTGTACGGAGTTCTTTTGTTCACTGTTAATTCAGCTATTGGCAGAAGAACTCTTCTCATCTTATACTGTTAGATTCTTCGTGTACTTAATGACGTCAATCGCATCAATAAACACCGGCTTTCATTCATTTACACCCTTCAAAACATTGTTACATCCAACTATCATTACAACTGCTACCTCACATTCTAACAATTATCTTTCCATCTACACACACTGTTCAAGGGAATTTTTATCATTTTACAGCTTCGCACTCAAATAAGGAAGTGACAATTCAAGTCAGATTATTTCAGTACTTTCAAAGTTACATAAAACTAGAGCATAAATATAAAAGTTTCATGATTTCCTAAAGTTTTCTGTTTCAAGCAGCGAAAGATGTAAAACACACTTTGCTATAAAATAAAAATAGAAATCTACAAAGCGAGATCTGAAACGGCTATGAAATTCGCTTAACGAAAATTCAAGCATCAAAATTAATCGACACGTATTTCTAACGAATTCGAATCGTATTAATAATTAAGGTGAATTAGGTATAATGCATTAAAAACATCATAAACGAGATTCTGAACGTTTTTTGTGACAAATTCATCGACAATTTTTATTGTTTTCATGGTGGTAATATTAATATATAATTATATACGAGACAAAGTTAGGAATTCGAAAAAGTGGCTGAAATACACAAAAGAAGCAACCTTAAGAAAAACGTTTGTCAAAAAGTACATCAAAAATTGTTTGCATAAAAACCACAACTTTGACTGGAAAATGTAAAAAGTTAAAACAATCAACGGAAAAAAAAACAGCTACCCTTCAGAACTCACAGAAAAATAGACTGTAAAATTTTATTACAGGATGAAACTGATATAACTTCCATAAAAAAGTTTAAATTCCTACTTACACCACACTTTTCGGGATTTTCTTTAATAAAACGGTTCAGGTTTAGAATTCGGAATTAACACAATTCCCTTTGATTTACTAATAATAAGATCTTGGAGTGGATCAATTGTGATTATTACTGAATTTTTAACAATTTAAAACTGCTTTTAAGGTTATTTTCCAGGTCAACTTATAAAACCAGTGGACATTTTAATATAGAAGAATGTAATTGCGAAATTTAAAATGGTAAAAAGGCGGTATAAATACAACATATTAAAAAGTTTAAATTCTCTAAAATAGGTTTTTAAGAATGTTCATCAGGCTTGCAAAAAATATTCTTCTTGAAATACATTTGGTAAAGTTAATAACTATAATAAGAAAGATGGTCATGATTTATGTTAAATTTTTTCTTCTTAGTCACTGCAAATTGTTTTTAATTGTTATTTCAAGGTTATAATTAAGAGCTTTTCTTCGAAAGGCAAACATCAGTAATTCCAATAAGGAAGATAGGTGCGAATAATTTATAATTCTGAGATGCAATTAACAGAAACGTAATAAGTCAGATGTGCAAACCCAGGTGTTAGTTCGAAAAATACACAAGTTAGAGTTCCACCCAACCAGTATGCGTAAAATATGAATTTAATTAAGTTCTCATTATTTATGTTGATTATATCCGCAGATAACCGCAATGTTAATGCGAACCATAACTTCCAGCATAGCGAACAGTAGTCAAGTGGCACAATAAACGGTGAAGAATGCTATTAAAGCAGGCGGTTTCCACTGACAGTGTAGAAGGAGAATGCACTAATCACCTTCAGTAATTAAAACAGTCGGAATCCGGCTGCTTGTCGGGATCAGATAGGCTATGTTTACATACCTGCCGACCAGAGATTTATACATTTAACATTTATATAGTCGAACAAAACGGCGGGATCGCCGTCTGCGTCCTATCATCTAAATGTTAAATTGCTCTAAACGAGTTGGTCCCTTGTACTACACGCGTAATGAGATTAAATACAAGCGTGCTATGCGTGCTCAGTAGGCATTCATATCGTCCAGAATGGTTAATTCAACAACCGGTAATCCCCAAATTATCGTGCTGCTGAAAACTTTGTTAAAATTTGAATTTCTAAACTGGCGTTCGGGGATGTACGCTGGAACTTCAGATCGGACCCGCATGGATGATCGAACAAGAGAAAGCAAAAGACGTACACGGTTTTTCTACCAGTTGGCAATTCCAAAAACATTCCTGTAATTAGCGTGTATTCGTACTGAAAAGACCGAATTAAATATGCTGTCTGAATAAATTAAACCGGAACTGACAGTGTATATCAGCAGCCAGACAAAAAGTGAACCCCCGATGGTATTTTTATGGCGTTCTGCTCACCAGAATGAAGGCGGCTGTGTCCATTCCCCGCGTGCTTGAAGATGCTTCGTTACACCCAAAAAACTGCCGCCTTACTGACCTCGCATTGATTTGATTGTTTTGTCTTCTCTACTTTAGTGCTACGCACTGACATCTCACGTTTGTTTTAATGCGCACTTTTTATCCCTTTGTTAAGCCATCATGTGAACGAATAACGATGAGGGATGTTATTAAAACGTCCAAATGGAAGAAACCTTAGACCGGTAACGTCTTGACGATCTAATTCTATGGTCTTCATATCTAAATCAGATCTCTTTGATGGAAGTTTTCATATGAGTTCCATTCAGATGGAAAATCACATACCATTAACAACCCAACTGCTCGTACTTTATCTATATAATCACCGTTGAGTGTTACGGGTTACGATATGGAACTTAACAAGAGTGAATCGTCCTCATTCTTTTGAAGTGACCAAAAAATTATGTGGTATTTAAGGATGCAAACCCTACTGCGTCACTTACGAACTAGAATCACTTTAGAGATTAAAATATCTTAACGACGAGCATTACTGTTTGTACAAAAACAGAAACTTTTGATAATCATTACTCATTGAATAATAAAGCTCATTTTAGAACCTTTGATTTCGATGGCATAAATATAGTGTAATTGTTTAATATTTTGAATTTAGTAACCCTTATTATCAAAAGTTCAAATCCTGATTAATTAAGAAAATGAATATCTGAGGGGACTCGATTCGAGTTGGGCAAGTTTTATTTCAATATTACTGAAACAGCAAAACAAATTTTAAAAATTCGAGGACGTTCAAGGATGCATAAAAAATGAGAATTCTTAGAAATTCCGACGTCTGTCCGTCCTGTAATTTATATACCTCATTTTCATTCACTTATGCTGATTTTGAATGTTTCAACTGAAACTTCTGTCGAATTACCATATACCAAACCTGGTTTATAATTATTCTGAAAACTACTTTAAAATATCTACGCTTACTTTGATGGCAGCTTTTGTTTTTCATGTGAAAATGCTTTCGTTTGCTGTATTTTCTTATTAGTTTGGAAAAAAGAGACTACCCAGAATGCATAATTAATTGGTTTTTTTCTTCAAAATTTGAATATTTCATTATGCAATGTGCATCAATGGCACTTACCTTTTAATAAATAACATTTCAGTTTTAACCAACTACAATTTCTTATCATAATATAAATTATTTGTATGAAGTTGCTTATCTTTTCTTTTTGATCGAATGAAAAAACCCTTATTCACCAAGCATTATGGTGTTGATTTACATGTTATGGTAGGTATATCAACAAGTTTTTCTTTTAATTTTAAGGCACCGACAGCTCTGATCGTAATATGATCTCCTACCTAACATATAAACGAGATTTAATAAGATTATTATTTATTTATGATTTTAGTATATATCTTAGGAAGCTCGTTGGCGCAGTGGTAAGATTCTGTCTGCGAAGTGGTCGACTGCAGATAGTAGTAACAAGACACATACACTATACACTTGATACATGGTCACAAACTCTGCAGAAGGCAACGGGAAACTACTGCAGAAAACATATTTCCCTAGCATAAAGGGGATATAATAAAGTTCACGACGCAAAGTCGTTTAAAAATGTGGCTTTGATCCCCTCAACTGGCAGCCAAACCGTCACTACGTGATCTACTGGCTACAAACGCCATGTGCTAAAATAAAAAAAAGTGCATACTTATCTTGAATATACTTATTAAAAAACAAAAACACTTTATTTTGAGTTATATCTGATCTAAAATGTAATGATTTATCAAAAACAAAACAAAAAATTTGAACATTTCTTAGGAAAATATATATTTTCTTAAAATTTCAAATTACTAATTAAATTTCAGGTCAGTTAATACAATGAAAAGGTTGGAACCAAAACAACTTGATTAGCAGAACATTTTTTTTTAATTTTATGAGTTCCTTTCAAAAACCTTTCAGGACTAGTATGGCAAAAACATGACCAGAAAGTTCTAGCGTTCTTTTTAATATAAAATAGCAGCAATGGCACACGTTTAAAAATTATTGGCAAATTAAAGAAAAACTGATCTTATTTAGTTGTAACAACTTTTAAGGCTTTTAAGAATACCGAATTGCAAAACACTCAATTTTCCGCTACATTTGTGACTTGCGTCACAATAAGCAAATCTTTACAATTGAAATATTATTCCTATAAGCCGGTTAACAACTCAAGAAAACCCAAAAACCAAGTGCCCCCCATAAAAAATGAAGCAGACCCTAACCCACGATGGGCTACAAGTGATGAGGAAAAGGCTAAATTATTTGCAGATTATCTTGCGGATGTCTTTACCCTCAACAATGACGTCCCCGATGACGAGATAGAGAGACAATTAAGTGACATCCCAACCAATGTTCCGCGGATCCGGGAATAAAAATATTCACTCCTAGAGAGATTCAAAAAGAAATCAAACTATTAAATCTTCGCAAAGCTCCAGGCATAGATGGTGTGACACCTAAGATGTTAAAAAAAATGCCAAAAAAAGGGTTAGTGCTATGCTATTCTTAAGCTGAACTACTGGCCCAAGCAACTGAAAATTGCAGAAATTATGTTACTCCCTAAGCCTGGCGAAGATTTAAATAAGGTATCATCATATCGCCCAATAAGCTTGTTGTCCATAATCTCAAAACTATCGGAAATACAGTTATTGCAAAGAATAGCTGCTGACCCTAACACTGAAGCATGGATACCTCAGCATCAGTTCGGTTTCCGCCAAAATCACTCTACGATACAACAAACCCATCGAGTCTGTCATACAATTAACCAAGCACTAGAATACAAGAAATGTTGCACATTGGTCGTCCTAGATGTATGTCGAGCGTTCGACAAAGTTTGGCACTCGGGTTTATTATATAAGATCAAAACATTCTTGCCCATAACGTACTTCAGTTTCCTAAACTCCTACTGATCCGACAGGAAATTTAGAACAAGAGTCAATGTAGATGTATCTGACATGAAACCAATCAAGTCTGGCGTTCCGCAAGGTAGTGTCTTGGGTCCCCTCCTATATGTCCTGTACACTGCAGATTTACCAGTTAACAATGATACTACAATGGGCACCTTTGCTGACGACACTGTTATCCTTTCTACCAATGATGATCCACAACTAGCAACCACCACGTTACAAAATCACCTAAACGAAATACAAACGTGGACATACAAATGAAAAATTAAGATCAACGAAGAAAAATCCGTACAGCGTACAGGTCAACTTCACCCTAAGAAGAGACCAGTGTCCTCCTGTTTATCTACTTAAATAACATACAAATACCTTTATCATCTAGTACAAAATACCTAGGGATGCATTTAGATAACAGACTAACATGGAAACAACATGTAGTCAAAAAACGTAAACAAATAGATTTAAAAGTAAATGAATTGCAGTGGTAGGAAGTCTAAATGCCCACTTGAAAATAAACTCTTAATATATAAAACTATTCTTAAACCAATATGGGTTTATAGTATTGAACTCTGGGGATGTACCAGCAAGTCGAACATGGCAATAATACAGAGAAACCAATCAAAAATACTACTTATGTCTAATGCCTCATGGTATGTTTCTAATGAAGACCTGAAAGTGCCATATGTCAAAGATGTCATAACCGAAAAAAGTATCAATGATCACAAAAAACTATAAAGACACGCCAACACACTCCTAAACCCTCTACTGAAAATACAAAATGCAAGACGGCTTAAAAGAAAATGGCCAAGTGATCTAAAGAACGACTAAGGAGGACTTGTCACTGGAGAAGACCTCACCACGTCAAAGATGAACTACCCGATTCTTAGGCCAGCTCATTAGCTTATAGAATGCTGTTGTAGTTCTGATTGCTAATAAATAAATAAATACCTATTTATTAAAAAAAAAAATAATTCCTATAACAAAAAACCTAGATGAAGTTTTAGAATTACCTGTAATATTATTTTAAGTTCAAGATCGAGTTTAATGTTACTGATTTTTGGTTTGCTCCTGTGATAAGTGTCAAAATTAATCACGTGTGATTTAAGTTTGCACCTCCTAAGTATAGAAACATAAGTCGACCACGTAATTTAACTGCTTCTGAGTGTGTCAGAGCAGCAACTTTGTTAGATGAAGGATGAAGTATGCGTTATGTGGCCAGTCTGCTAGGTGTTAAAACATTCAGCAATTAATCGGATTAAAAAATTCTAGAAGAAGTGGAGAAGGTTCAAAAAAGGCTACAAGTTTAAGGGATGAATGTTTTCGTCGGCAACGGGGTTTGAGAAACAGAGAATGTAGAAGAGTCAAGTTTAGAAATGAACTCAGCAGTCAGGAATGTACGGATTTCAGCGGTAACTGTTAGTTAGTCGGAGACCGCAATTACATCGCTGCTCACCAGAACAAACAGAGTAGCTAGATCAACATTTTCAAGAAACCATAGATATTGGGCCATAGATGACCGAAAGAAAGTTTTGTTCATGGATGAAACCAGGGCAAAAGCTTTAAATCACGAGTATGATGAAGGCCTGGTAAATTATTTGCTGTCTGCAGCATCTCTGCATGGAAACCATTTGGTGGTGGATCAAAAATGTTTTGGGGAGGAATTTGCTTTGATACCCGCACAAAGTTAGTCGCTATTTAACAAAGGTCAAGGAACACTCAATTGTATCTAGAAAACGTTCTTTAAGACGATATCCCATATCTCAAGAAAAGTTTTAAATTATTTGAACGAGGTCAATATTCAAGTAATGGTTTGGCCACTGCGAAGCCCAGAGTTAAATCCAATTGAGCACCTTTGTGATGCTTTACATAAATTAATCATCGAGAACTTGGAATAGGATAGCATTCTGCAAAAAACCATCCAGAATTTGATAAGAACTTTACCAAGATGAATGTAGGTAGTTAGTAGAGTTGGAGGTGGTACTACGAGTACCACCTCCAAGTGTTTCTGTAACATCAAGGTACTGTTTGTTTCTTCTTCTTCTTCTTCCAATAGCACTATAACCCAAAGTGGGCATTTGCTTGCTCTACAATGTTTGTTTACAATGACAAATAATGGTTATTTACATTACAAGCTGCAAAAGTTTACTTTCCGGTGTGAGGTGTTTTTGAATGGCCGAGGCGAAGCGCAAGCGTAGCCGAGGCTAGTTAAAAACTCCGAGCACCTGAAGGGCTTTAGCAGCGTGTAATTAATATATTACACGCTGCGAAAGCCCTTCTTTTCATTCTCCCCTCGACATTTAACCACCGTAAAAGATGAAATTATAATAAAATAAAATGATTCAGTGATTAATAAGGTGGCTTGTTGTCAACGTTACTATGGTAACAATACTGTTCTATTTATTTTCGCTTTCAATTGCGTAACACTTTCGTAGGGGTGAGAATGAAAAAATTATTACTTTCTGATGTTTTTTCTTTTTCTCTCTCTCTCTCTCTCTGCACATGCCGTCTCATTTATTGAGGTTGGCTATCATTATGGCATAACTCCATCTATCTCTTGCTGTGTGTATTAACTTTTCTCTGTTTAATCTGCACCAGTTCCTTAAATTGCTCATCCAGGAAGTTTTTCTTCGCCCACGGCTTTTCTTTCCTTCAATTTTTCTTATGATATATTACAACGTTATGTATTTATCGTGGCGCATCACGTGTCCGAAGTACCCTAATTTACTATTTTTAATAATTGATTCTAATTTTGTTTCTTTTCCCAAGCGATGTAAAACTTCTTTGTTTGTAATTATCTGAGTCCATGCAATCCTCAGGATTCTCCTATATGTCCACAGTTCAAAGGCAGTTAGACGTTTTACCATATCTTTTTTAAGCGTCCACGTTTCGCAGGCATAGAGAAGTACATAACATTTTAAAAACCGAAGTCAGTATTAAGTGAGCGGTTAGAAAGAATTTTCCTATATTTAATAAAAGCTGCTCTTGCTATTTAAATTCTTCTTTTAACACCCTTACTGCATTTTATACGATCGTCAATAACTCTTCCTAAGTAGTCATATTTTCTTGTTTGTTAAATTCTGTGACTGTTGCAATTAATATTTATGTTAATGTTATATCCGCTTATAACCATGACTTTGCTTTTTTTGCATTAATAGTTAATACCCCTTTTACTTACTTTCTTCTGTTAGGCAGTTTAACAATGATTGTAAATTTTCTTCGCTCCCAGCAATTAAGCTGTGTCGTCGGCATAGCGCATATTATTTAGCAGCAGTCCATTAATTTTTATCCCTTCCTGTCGATTTGCGAGAGCATTTTGTACAATTCTTTCTGAATATGTGCTGAACAACAACGGTGACAGGACACATCCCTGAGTTCATTGTCAACTTTAATTTTTGCAGTCTGGTTCCAATATAGTGTAATGTCACCTTTGTTTACAATTATTAACAGCCGGTTAGCTCAGTCATTTGGTCGTTAACGAGGTTCTTTTACTTTAATAAATGAATATTAATACTTCATGTTATATAGCAATAATCAGAATAACTTAATTTTTCTATGCAGATTTATTACATCTTTTACTAATCCCTATTTCTCTATCTTCCCTATCTATTTACTTATTATTATTATTAATAGCCTGCAACATCCCTATGTCTTCCTTTATTCTTTTCACACTTCTTTCTTTTCTACTCACTTTTTGGTGAGGGGTTTTACTTATTATAGATCATAAATTATAACAGTATTAAATTAACTCACATATCACTTGTTCAGTATCCACATCAAGCAGTGGCGGCTCGTGGCTTGAAATTATGGGGGTGCTGCAGCTTTCGAAATATACTTACATACCAGTAACGATCCTTGATATTTTTAAGGCGCCTTTTATTTTATTTAAGGTGCCTTAAATAAAACAAAACAAATCGAAATTTTACTCAATTTATAAAAAAAATAAGCTTACTGGAAAATGAAATAAAAAGAATTTTTATTTAAATATAAAATCCATTCTGCGATTTTTAACTTCACAAAATTTTTCGATCACCTGTTAACACTGGAGCAGCCTTGACCGTATTCGCAGTGATGTTGCAATCAAGTTGGAAATACGAACTATTTATTATTTAATATTCCTGTTTATATTACACATACCGTCGCCCAAGACGTCCTTGCACAATGATGACATCACCTAGTTTTTTCGTGGTATTCAGACGTATTATTGTTTTTGTTGGATCGGATGTCCAAGAGCTCAACGGCATGATGCATTAATGCTGAGATGCTGCCCAGATAAGCAGCGTTCGGACTACTTTTACCATGTATTATTAAAACAAACAAATCGCGGCGGAATGTGCACCGAATGTACTACGTTTCTGACACTGCTACATTTCTCAGCGCTCTGAATGGAATCTACAGCTTCGGTTTAAATAATTCCTTTTAAAAGCGGTTTAATTAATTAAATTTATGTAATAATTATGCAAAATATTGAATGATTGTTATATTATTGATATTTTCAAGTACAAATTTAATAGGTAATTAATTTCCGTACTTTGTTCTGGGGGTGCTGCAGTGTCGCAGCGCTTATGGACCAGCCGCCACTGACATCAAGTGTAATCACAATTCCATATTCACATCCAACATTTAATATTTTTTTATTAATCTTCAACTTCTGCATCATCGAATATAAACTGGACCAAACCTTTTTCTCTCAGAAGAATAACTACTAGTTATTTATTTTGGCCTCTTTTATAAGAGATTACTATTTTTCTTTCCAGCAAAGTACCAATTAATTATTTAATTATTTTATTCTTTCCTGTTACAAAAGTATCATTCTCCTTTTCTTAAAATAATATTTCACACTTATTTTCTTTATTATATTTCCCTTCCCAAAGGAAATACGTGTTCCTTTTTGAGAAGATAATTTCAATCTTGTTTATTTTTTCTCTTGTCTTCCTTCTCCCTGGTTCTCTGATATTTTTCCTCCAATGAAAATTCTCTTTGCTTTTCCTTGGTAATTATTAAATACTAGGTTTCTAGCTAACTTCTTTTATAATTACAATACAACATTCCTAACAATTAAATTTTTCTACCCTAACTATCTAGATTCTTGTTTTTCTTAGATTTTTAAATAAACTTGTATTAAATCTGCATAAATTAACTTGCAATTAAACTATAACTTTATATTCAGTAACAATTATATTCAACTCAAAATGTTTAATACCGACAAATATCATCTCAATAGGTTCTGTATAATTTTTACCACCGAGGCCGAGCTCCCAGGTAATGTCAATCAGTTTCTGGTGTTGGACTTTGTCGAATGCATTTTCATAGTCTATGTAACAGATTATACAGATCTTGTCGCATATCTAGGCATTTTTCTGCAAGAACTGTAAGACTTAGTAAGGCTACTCTAGTTCCTATCCCAGCTCTGAAGCTGAATTGTGTGTTACTTAAAGGCATTGTCAACTTATGAAAAGTCGATTTTTTTTTTATTTTGTAATTTGATTGAGTAAACTGAGTATTGCATCTTTGCAAAATTTTTTGGCCGAATTTTAATTCGTTGCCGTGTTATGGGAGCTAAAAGTTTAAGCTATGACGTCAACTACGTCGGTCGCCGGTAAGAGCTCTAGCATAGCTACAAGTACAACGCTAAATTTAGGTTATGTTGTCGACACTCGTGACGTCATGTACGTAGGATCTGAATTTTATTTTGGTTTTATTGTGGTTATTATCAAAGATATTGAAATTCTACCAATGCGGGTACTTTTGCGAGTATTTTAACTAACGTATTTTGATATTTACTAAATATGTTGCATAAGTTGACAATGCCTTTAAGCTGTTTTGCAGTTCCCTTTTATTCTCTCATGTGACTATGATGCGTAGAAATATTTTCGTTAAATGACTTATTAAGTTTATAGTTCTACAATCTTGACAATGTTTTGCATCTGGCTTTTTTGGAATTGTTATAAAAATTGATAGCATCCATTCCTTGAGAAGTTTGCTTTGTTCGTATACCTTGTTAAACAAGTGAGTGATAGCTAGGTATTATTCCTTTTTCTCTTAGGAGTTTTAGAAATTCGGATCTTATCTCGGCTGGTCCTGGTGACTTTCCTGTGTTGCTGATTTTAATCGCTTTTTCAACTTCTGATATTAGGATATGTGGTTCTTCGTAATAATTTCCCTTTTCGACATTACGTTCATTATCTATAAACAGACCAGCTACGTAAAATATTCATTCCTCCTGCTTTTTTTCAACGGATCTAAGTAGTCTGTTTTGGTTATTCACTAGCTTTCCAGAATAGGTGTTACGAGTGAGGCCAGTCATTTCTTTAATTCGCTTATGTAACTTAAGTCGTCATGTTTCTATAGTAGTCCAAGCAACGAAGGAAAAATGAAAAAAATAAATCGGATAGTTTTGAAATTTGGTAGGAATGTTTATTTGAGCGTATTATTGAATGTGTAAAAAGTCCTCAAAAATTGAAGGTGAGCTCATGCCGCCATGTTTATTAACTTTACTGAAAAAATACTTATCTATAATATAAATTAAAAAGCATTAAATTCTCTAGAAAAAAGATAGAATTCATGTTTTTTGTAAAGTTAATAAATGCATAACTGTTTGTGCAGGTACCTATGTGCCGATGCAGGAAAGCAGGGATTATTTGTACAGCAGTTAGTAATAATTCGAGGAACGAATTCATTTCCATGATGTTTGTTACTTTATTTACTTGTAAAATATTAACTTAATAAAAAACATGAATTCTATATTTTTTCTAGAGAATTTAATGCTCTTTAATTTTTATAATAAGTATCTTTTCAGTAAAGTTAATAAATAACGAGTTGTTTACAAAAAACCATTAAAGCGCACCTTTTTTTCAACATGGCGGCATTCAATTTTTGAGGACTTTTTACACATTCAATAATACGCTCAAATAAACATTCCTACCAAATTTCAAAACTTTCCGATTTATTTTTTTTATTTGCTAAAAAACGGCCTTCGTTGCCTGGACTATAGGAAATCTTCAATTCCCTGACATTGCTTTCTTATCCGTTCCTCTTTGGCTTCTTTAATTTTATTTTTAATTTATATATGCGTAGTACGATATTTCTCTTTGTCCGTTTGTTTGTATTTTCTTCTTAGTTCCATTAACTCTATTATTTCATTTGCCATCCATTCTTGATTTTTCTTCTTCATTTACTTGTGGGCGAACGTTCTTTCTTTTGCCTCTAAGATTGTATCCTTTATTTTTGTCTATAATGTTTGAAAGTCGTCCATATTCTGACAATTTCTGTTTCAAATACGTTTTCTAATTCGGTAGACTTTTTCTCTGATGTTTTCTCTTCTTTGAGCTCTTTGTCGTCGTAATTTACTTTTTTAGTTGCCACAGGATATGCGTTTGCGCTTAAAATGCTATTAAGAAATCTATAATTAATAGTGATATAGTCTATTTGGTTGCGGACTATGTTGTGTTCATTGCTCTGAGGAGACGTCCACGTAGGTATATAATCCTCTTTTTGGTAGATCAAACCATATGTATTTGTTACAATTTTCTTTGTTTCCTAACAAAACTGAATTAGCCTATTACCTGGCTTATTTTTTTGTCCTAAGCCAAAATCCCCAACTGTATTGTCCATTCTTCCTTTGCCGACTTTGGCGTTAAGGTCTCCCATGACTATGTTAATATTGTGTTCTTTGGTGCTTTTAAGGAGGACCTCCAGTTGATTGTACATTTATTCCATTTCATCATCGGGTACCTTCTCAGTCGGTGCATATACTTGCATAATGTTTACATTAGTCTGGCATCCTTGAATTTGTATTATTATTAATCTGCCCCGATATGTGTGTTACGCTTTTTACATATTCGTTTATTTCTTTTGTCACTGCTATAGCTACACCGTAGGTGTTATCATTTTCATCTCCAGAATAGTAGATTGTGACGTCGTCAACGGTTGTTAATTTTCCATTGCCTTTCCATCGTGTGCTACTAATTCCTAAGAATTCCTTTAGACGCTTCATCTCTTTAAAACGGTGTTGGCTAGCCCCCCACTTTCAAACCACGTTCTAAAGTTGCCTTTAAAATACAATGAAAGTCCAACTTACATTATTTTTTAAAACTTCAATTGAAAGTTAATGTATTGAAAGAATTTTACGTAATTTAGCTCGCTCATGTCATTATGAAGCAACATCGAATATTAATCGACATAAAAATACAAAGTGCGCCAATTTTGATGACGAGTTTATTTTCTTGGTCAAGTTTGCAAAATTATCGATTTATATTGAATTTTCCGAGGAGTTCACCTTTGAATCAGTTCTTGGTACGTTACTGGGACTTTGAAAGTATTCTTATAAGCAGTTTGAAACAATCTTGAACACTTTGATAAATTTTTATACTTCAAAAATGTTGATAACTTAAGTATAGTGTAAATTATTCAACTGGAAAAGAGAATTAAATATGATCAAGGGGTTAACTACTACGAAGTCTTGTTCCTTAATGGAGCAATATTCTTCAAGGCATGTGCACTATGTGCAGTCTAGGGCATTTTGTGGCAATAGCAGTTTGAAGCATTATGAAAAAATTCGGAGGTAATTCAGAGCAGTATAAAATAATGAGATAAACTATAGTAATCTTCCATCTTTGAATTAAAAATAATTATTGGGAATTTCGCAAATGCTTACTTGAAGAAGTTAAAACATCCTTAAGGGCATTCAAGATAGCTTACGCAAGAATTTTTTTTTGCCTATGATTTAATTGTGAACCACCCCTTGAAATTCTATACAACTTAGCTGAAAAAGAATGTTATAAGCTTACGTCAGTGTCTATAATTTTAAACTTTGATAAACGTTTTCAATAAAAATTCCTAAAGTGCATTTGTTCCACATGTTTTGTCTACCTGTTGAGCAAGTTCAACTTAAACTGAGTTAAACAAGAGATTCCAAAATCCGCACAAACAATTTTTAATCATCCCAAAAGCGACAAAATGTCAATTTTTTGAATTTTTGATATAAAATGGCCCTCTTTTTTAAATTTACCGTAAAAAGATCGCTATTTACAAACCCAACTGTGGTTTTCTGATAGCTAAAAAAATTCTTTTGCTACTTTTGGCATCAAGTCCATAGCAACTTATACTAACTAAATATATCACAGAACCGTTAATACGTCTACACACTTATATAAATGATATATTAAATATTCAGGAACGAATACATTTTCAGTTAAGTGTGAACCCATACACATACCTAACATATTCGACACGCCTTACTTTTATACTTTAAATGTATTAGCGAATTACAAGCTCTTGATTTATTGTTTACTGTCAAACACAATTTAAAAATAATGACAGACTAGAATTTTAAATACAAACGTTCGGCTTTATATTAGTTCTGCATTTTGTAAATTTCAGTTAAAACTATTCAAAGCCTAATTCATTAATCGTAAATGAAAAATATTTACTTAATCGACGAATTTTTCGTGTTCTGTCTCAAGAAAACATCATAATAAATATGTAGGTTACAAAAATCATCTCCGCTATTTACATTTTCCTCTCCATAAAATGCAAATTTATCCTTCCCGATCATATGTTTTTTTCGGGTTTTCTAGGATGGCACACGCAAGCCGGAGTAAATTCCGGTAGCGTATGCAATTTGTTGTTCGTTTTATCCTGCGTCATACGTTGCGAGACAGTTACGGCTATTCGTTTACTTAAAAATTCAAGAAATGTCACGGGTTGAACGACGTATGGAGGTAGTAATGGTGTGGTCGCTGCAGGACTCGCACATCTCTCCAGGTAAGTGATGGATGTCTCCCTCGGGACACGGTTTCCATCATGCTAAACCAATCAACCAAATGCAAATTCCTATATCGAAATATGCATTGCCTTATGGCTCACCAACTACTCTACCTTCCTTTACGAGCTGTTTATTATTAAAAGAGCGAGTTTTATTAATATTTTAGATATGGGTTTCAATACTCCATCGATTTCTTATATAAAAATGCTAGTTAACGTCACGTATTTTAAAAAAAGATATTATTGAGGTTGGGTTTTTTTAATTATGGATTACGTAAACATTAATTAAAGAACGCGTGACACTATTAAAACTGAACAATAATAAATAAATTAAATTAGTAATTACCTCAAGGTATACAACTAAAGGTCATCCTAAAGAGGAACTAATTGTTGACAAGATGCTGTGATATCAACTTTTATGCACTTCTTTCCATTTGCTTTTAGCAAGATCGATAGCACTTTGCATACATGGATCAATATTACGTCTAATCCAATTTCTAACCAAACAAATTGTGCACGAATTTGTTAGCACAATATTTGGGCAGCTAGTTTGCCAAAGAAATAACAACTTTAATAAAACCTCAAACATTCAAACACCTTCAAACATAGACTTAATCGCGTCATATAATATGTATAATCCAATAAAACATGTATTGTATGTTTTATATTTTTATAATTTATTTTAATTAAACAAGATTCACACATTTGATTTTTGTCAAGTTGCACTTATATTTTTTAAAGCACACTGAGGATAATTTTCATGGTTAGTTCTTTACTAGCATCTTTTTTTATCCTGAGTGAGAGCCAAGTCTTAAATAGGGTTGCTAATTAGTTACTTGATTGTATGTTAAGGAACTATGAAATAGTATCGACATATTATTGAAACGTATATTTATAAATAGATTCCAAATTGCAATAGGTACTTAATTCGAAAGAAATTTTAGAAAAATTATGCCAGCAGAGGTTTTATTCTTGACAAAAGAGAAACCAAAGGTTTCAATTTCTAACATTCTCGCACTAGGAAGTCGTTGAAATGAAATCGACGGCAACACTTGAAGATGCAAAATATGCTCCCTCTCAAATCCGATATGCAATACTTCAGCCCCCGTGTGAACCAACGCAGTCGATGCCTGGGGATGCAAACGAAACGAAGTGCACCGGAAACCAAAACCACACGGTCGGTGCATTTTAAAAATTAAATACATTCGTCTTTTTCCACTAAGCTCTAAGAATAACACAAAGTACAGGAAATTAAAAGTTTTTGATTAAAACTGAAACCGATTTATTTATTGATGGCACACTTTAGATGGCGCTGACTCGATGACTTTGGTTATTCAGATTTTAAACAGATGGCCAGTTTGTTCTGCAATCATAATTAATAAGGGAAAATTGGAAAGGAATGCAAACATATTCCTAAAGTTATGCTTGAATAGTCGCACTGTTTTATTTACGTTTTAAAGTTTAATAATAATTGTGCTCGTAAAATGAAAATTTATGTTTAAAATAATTCAGAAAGTATAGTTTTCTCACAATCAAATATGTAAAAATGTCAGACAAAAACGAAAATGACCTCGATCTCTGCAAATGTCGATCGTGGGACAGCACACTGTGCTCTGTCGGTGTCTATGATTGAATATCTGAAATATTAGATCGTAAATTAATATAAATTATGATCCGTAACCGGTTATGCACAGCATTCTTCATGCGACGTCTTTACGTTTGTCCTTAAAATAGCATAAAGTTAACTAGGTGGTCTCTGCATTACACTTGAACAACAATCTCGCCTACGAAGCAATCCCGGAATTAATTGCATATGCTCAAAATCGAATTAATAACGTCAAAAGCTACTTTGATCATCATTAAACTTACTGTTAAACGTTAACCGGAAAAATCTATCCGAAAAACCTTCACTTGTGCAAATAAATTTATACTAACTTGTTTCTGTCATTTCTGCGATCTCTTCGACAAAAGATCCCGGTTATAAAATGAAGAGAAACATTTATTATCGACTCGTGAATTTCTTTTACATAGTTTTACTTTCTCGTCTAATTGTGCAACCAAAAAAAATATATAAATTTACTTAATTTGCGCCGACACAGACACAATTTGAAATAGATCGACATTTTGTTATTATAACGGTATATAATCAAAGCCCATTTTAAATTTGGAAGGAGAAATGGAAGAACATTATTTTAACGAAGAGGCGAAGAACAAAAGCCCCGAGACGCCTGAACCGTCAAAATTATTTTCCGTACTTACGAATGCGAATTTAAAGTGTATCAGAGTGTCAGAGGCCTGGGATTCGATTCCAATACTCGATACATATATTTTTACTTAAGGGTAGAACCAGGGAAGAGTTTTCTCACAATATATCGGAATTTACGTATTTCGAAATACCTCTAGGCACCCTAGATCATATTTTGATTGCCCGTAATGTAAAATAGTAGCAAAAAATAAATAAGTTTTCGGGAAAAGTGCCCCATTTTACATCCTTGATTTTATTGCCTAAGGATTTTCTAACAAAAGCTCTTAGAAATATGAGCGAGGCAATCTTACATAACCGAATTTAATGAGGCTTGTATGGTTTTCGAACGTTTTAAAAATGGGTATGTTTAAAGTGCTTGGCAATAGAGCACATTAATTAATGGAATGAAAGACTATACTTTCCCTTTATACAGTATTTATTGCTTCGCTACTGGTTTATTTCAATTCATTATCCTCCGGCTATTCTGTCGTCGGTAAAGTAAATACAAGATTAACGTGGAGTTAGCTAAGGTACACACCCATACGATTAAGTAAAATGTAAAAAAAAAAATAGAATGCGAAAATTAATATTATTAAAAGTTTGCTTGAAAATAAGAACGTCTTCGTCACTTCAAAGTAATAATTAAAAAACACAAAGGAACAAATTCATGTACTGTAAGTATTTTTGAGTTCTTTATATTGCACGGCGTTTCTCTGAACCTCTCCTATTAATGCTATTCTCTGTGCTAGTAGTTGTTTTGTTGTTTGTGATATCTTTTCTATCTTTGTTTTGTTTCTGATTACCGAAATTGCTTGCTGTATCTTTAATTATTGATACTTTCGTTTCATTAGCTTTGTTTATACCTTCATGCTCTATGTCAGAATATTCTGAAAATTTCTGTTTCAGTTTCTCTTTATACTCCATCTCTTTTAGTTTGTGAACGTCTACTTTTATTTTATTCTGTTTCATCACCTTTACCCTTTCGAGTTTTTCCTGTATTCTAATTCTTATTATCCTATGATCGCTACCGGTTAAGTAGTTTAATGCCTCTGCATCATGTACAATTTGTTTTTGGTTTGTGAGAATGTAGCCTATTTCGTTTTTTGTTTCTTCAAAATAAATTGTTCTTTGGTATGTCGCTTGAGATCGCCTATTTTTACGTTAAAGTCGCCCATTAATATCCTGTACTGTAAATACAATTGTGTACCATTAGGCTTTCTTCGTAGAGTCTACTTCCTCATCTTCGAGTCCACTGGTTGGAGCGTATACCTGGACAACTTTTAGATAAAACAAAACACCTACTAACACAGAGAAGAGCATTAATAAGAGAGGGCAAGAGAAACACCGTAGAATACAAATAACTTAACAAAACAGTGAGAAGACGGCCAAAAAGGATATAAACGAATACAACGAAAGATTTGTTTAAGACATCATTGAAAGAAACCAAGGTTTATAAAATTAAGAGACAACCTTGGAAACACGATTTGTGACAAGACAATCGCACAAGTAGTAGAAGAATTTTATAATGGCCTCTATGAAAGTCCCAAATGAAACAGCAGAGAAAGAAAACAAGTCAGAGAAAAGAAGAGTGTTGAATGTTAACTCTGAAGAGTTGCCGAATTACGAAAGAAGAAATAGAAAAAATGGAAAAGCGGCAGGAGAAGCCACCATAATACCAGAAACAGTGAAAGAACGAGGTGAAGTTATCACAGAAACGCTCAAAAGTCCCAAAAGGATGGGAAAGCGCGGTGGTAGTCTTGATACATAAAAAGGGAGATCCAGAAAACTTAGAAAACGACTACCCAGTTAGCGTTTTATCACAAATTTACAAGTTATTTATGAGAATCATATCTAATAGGCTGTACCATAAATTTGTACCAACCTAAAGAACAGTCGGGTTTTAGAAGAAACTGTAGTACACTGGAACACCTGCATTCGGTAAGAATCCTAATAAAAAAGGTCACAGAATCACAGCATATGTATAGCTTTTGTGGACTTGAAGAAAAGCTTTGATTCAGTGGAAAAATGGGCAATCCCCAGAGCATTGAGAAATACTTGGATAGATCATCATACAGAACATCTATAACAAAGCAACCTTACAAGTCAGATTGCATGATCTAACAAATAAAGTTGGCATAAACAAGAGGGGGGGGGGGGTAAGATAAGGTGATATAATCTCACCAAACCTATTCAACTTAATCTCTTTAAAATTAAAACCAAAGACCTCAATCAAGGGTTACGCGGTAGGAAGCAAGTAGAAGACATTATAAAAAGGGTCGGTGCTCAAAAGTGGAACTGGGCTGGTCATGTAGCTAGAAATACAGACAAATGGAGCGAGAAGATAACGCGATGGGGATCTTGGGATCAAAGGAGAAGCGTTGGACGGTCAATGCAGAGATGGGGAGACGATCTGAAGAAGACGGTTGGGTTAATCTGGTATGACAGAACACAGGACAGAACTGTCTGGAAAAGTTTGAAAGAGGCCTATGTTCTGAGAATAGAAAAAGAAGACGAAGTATTTTTTTTTAAATAAGCAACAAAATTTTTTTGGTACACAAACGGTAAACAAAATTTAATTTTAATGTAAGCGCCAGCATATTAAAGCTTGGATTTTCGAGCATTAGTTGCACTCCTTCTAAGAACTTGAAGATAAGTTGAAAAAAGAATTTCAAACATATACTGTATTAACGGCAGACATCGTAATATTTTTTAATCCGATTCAGGTTAGGTTAAATTTCACTTCTAATATGTAGAATCCTTTACTCTTGAAAAACGATAAAATATGGATTAGCAAAAGCATTTAAATTCAAACAAAAATATGAATGTGAATATATAAATATTGGGGGCTAGTCATGGATAAATCTTAAGGATAGAAAAGTGCCCGTTCTTTTGCATTGCCTCGTAATGCCCTTAAAATTACCTTTTAGAAAACACACCGCTGATGTTAATGATGCCTCAAAAGGACGGACAAATGTGACACACCGTTAGAATTTCCTAGACCGACCCAAACTGTTTCAAAATGCCTTCAACTGCATTAAATGCCCTAAACTCAGAATGGTTAGCGCTTCATCAAAGTGATCAATAAGAATACCTTTACAAAGCCTCATTAAAGAACCGAAGACTGCCCCAGTCATCAATCCTGCGATGTTATTCTTTATTCCAAATTATTACAGACATTATTTACAGCTAAAATTTAGTTTAGAACAATTAAAGTAAACATTTCTTTGCTTTTAAATAATATTTTTCAACTTTTAAGTTTTATTTACTGAGGAGGAAACCTCTGCCTTATCGGAGATAAAAATTTAGTGCTTTTGAGGATAATGTACTCACATCGACTTCATTTTTTTTTTAATTTCAAAACTGAAACTTAGCCAACCTGACTTGCCAACATTGTACTTGTACAAAAAATCAAAACTTCCAGAAAATTGCAATTTTAGGTTTTGCATGGTCAATAAATGTTGCTTTGCCCTCTAATTTTAAAAACGTTTCTACGTTTTGCTCCAAAGGAATAAGTTAAGTTAGGCGTTTTAGCATTTTAATTTATCCAAACAATCGATTTTAAATAAATTAATTACTTATTGGCTTTTTCATTTTTATTTGACCCATGGTTATCCATAAAAAATTAGCTAATTTTACCGTACATAATTTGAAGTAGGTACATAAATTTATTGGCAATGAAAAAACTTCAAGGAGAGTTTGTTTGCAACATTATATTTTATAAACAAGTAACAATCAATTGGACCAAAAAATAAACAAACAAATAACATATGCTCATATCAAAAGTATGCATTCAAAGTTGTTTTGACATTATTGTTTTATTCTTTCAGAGCCATTTATAACCTAGGATAAATTTAATGTTAAACTAGTTTTATATCCGGTGGATTGTATGGGAATTCCAAAACCAACTTGGTTCAAACAAAAAATGAAACAAGCTATAGTTATGTAGATTTTTGAAATTCATATCTTAGTTAATAGTTGTCTAATTGTTTTAAAATAAAATAATAAATACAAACCCCATATTAATCGGTGTGTCAAAAAACCAAAGGAAGCCAATCTAAAATTTAAAAAGTCGGGGTTTTCTAACTTTATGAAGTGAACTCGAACGTATGTACTCTAATTGCTGTTTATTCAGCTTGCCACTAAATCTTCCCATATATTCCAAGAAAAACAGAATCATTTAAATTCATATGTAAATCATTTCGAGTTCAAATTAATGAATCTTTAATTTGCTTAAATTAATTCTAAGAAATAAATCAGGTTATACAAACGCAGTCCAATATCGTTATTTGTATGACACTCAAGTTCCATTTTCTCTTAGAAAAAAATTCCTACAAAGGTAATTTTGAGCTTATATAAAATTTAAAGTTTTTTTAACTAAACATCACGTTACATGGGGATGAAATGAGAAAGGATCCGAATTTCCTCTTCCATATTTAAAATACGTGCATGAAGCACTTAGGTGAAGAAGAAAAATGCGTTTATGCATCCGCGCCGCTACACATATAGCGACATTCCTTTATTCTTGTAAGATCCTCCACGAGGTTGGGGTGACTAAAAGGGAAGGTAGGTAACCGTAGGTTAGCGTACCTCTGGGACTGCTCGTAAAACACATCCCGTGACAAACTGCCCGGTCGGAGCGCGCAGGACGACATTGTCCTTGTTCCTGCTGCCAAACGTTTTCTTTATAAGAAAAAGGGTTTCGATTTTTTTATCAAATTAAAATTTGTATCTTTCTAATTGCGTTAGTGGTTTATAAAATTAAAAATTTAAATTTTCCAGCGTTGTTTGTTTATCGGATATGTAAATGAAAGGCACCTTAGGTTTGTCATCGCAATTGGCACGAATTGGGGCGCCATTTCCATATATTATTGAACAAAGAGATTTAGATCGAATCTTTTGAACGGTTCGCAAAATAAAGGAGGCCTTCTGCGTAGGGGCATTTTCCAGACTTGTATATGCATGGATTACCCGGAAAACGTCATTAGGACGCTCGCTCCCTAAAATACTTCAAAAGAAAATAATACTACAACACACCCCAATCGAAAATAAGCGGAGCTTCATCGTTTTCCTTTAATGTCCGCAATCTCCTTAAAGAATTTCGTGCCGCTTGCAATTTACAACTGTTTAATTCGCAAAGGGGCATTCGGTCTTCCGAAATGAGTTAACTGGATTTTTGTACAATAGAATGTAGTTTTTATTAGAAAGTTTACTCTCTTTTGTATCACTGATAATTTAGGTTTTCTTTAATCAACTCACGTTCTTTGAATTCTCTTTTGAAAGGAAATTTTCCACGAACCTCATTCTTACGCCAATTAGTTTTTTTCAGATACTAATTTTGCTAAAGAATATTTATTATACGTAATTTCATATGTATCTATAAACCACATTAAATCGATAAAATAGCAAAAAAGTCCGTTAAGTAGGCGAAGAAATAAAACTAGAAGAATGCTAATATAAAGTAATGGCTTTTTCGAAAAATATGCTGACTTAACATCAACTATACGATAAAAAAGATTCTGCGAAGGATTAGAAATTAGTTGTCATAGAAAGACATTTCAGGAAGCAATACCCATAAGCTAATGTTTGTTACAACTGCTAAATCTAGGAAAATTAGTAGATGGAAATTGGCAAACTGCAACCCCTACTAAATCCTGACAATAAGTTCTTTAAATTAGAAGATTTAATTTTTTTTAAATATATACATTAATTAATTTAAGCAAAACTTACACAAAAAAAGAAACAAACAAGCGCCAGAATAATAACATAACCGAAGTGTATCAATAATAAGACAACTTAACCACAAACATAGCATAGAATAAAAATCTTCGATCCATTTTAGTAATAGATTATGAACAACAATTGTGGGAGCATCGTGGCGTCTGTACAAACTCAATTATCGTCAATTTTACTGATCCGTATGGGTCATCAAAACCTTATTCCGATCATTAACAATTATTCAATAATAAATCAGTATTTGCTTTGTAAATATTTCATAACGCGTACTTAGTAATGCTACGGTAGTAGAGGCGGGTGCTTTGGTAGTCGCTTGTGTTTTACCACCGGAAAAACATCTAGAGATATGGACGGGATTACGGATTAAACATTTAAAAATCAAAACGTATGTTAAAAGCTTCAAATATCTGACTTTGGATAAATTAAAAATAAGATTAAAATCATTTTTAAGTTCTCTATTCATTTGCTTTTAAATCCTATTCTGAACTTTCTTTCAATTTCTTGACATTTTGTTTGACTTCTAAATTAAAATCAAATATTTCCTTAATAAGTTATTAACTCTGATAAATACAAAATCTAAATTATAACAGTTTTCTTAGAAAAACAGATAATTAGAATGCATCTACAAATAAATTATTTCTTTCATAATTACTCTACAATGATGGGTTGATCATCGAAGCAGTTATTTAATGTTCATGAAAATCTTAGACTGCTGTGGTTTGGGCACTTGGAGGTTGTAGGACATTCTGAGGTATTTTGAAAAAGTTTAAGGCAAATCCGATGCAGTTTGTAGTAGCAACTTTTTGTCCTTTTAAAACAGCCTGACTGTTAATGAAAAGAAACAATATTAAGGATAGTTCAAAGTAGTAAAAGAAAAAAAGCAATCTTTTGTATTAAGAACTAACCGCGACTTAAATCCTTCTAAAAGATTCGAACGTTCTCGTCAGAATTTACACTGTTAAATTAGCTTTATCGGTCCTTTCTAAATTATTGCAAAAACCTAATCGAACAATGATTTATAATATGAAAGTCGATTATAAGTAGTTATAAAGATGTTCTTGTAGGAAAACTCAAAGAATGTATAACGTTTACAAATTTGCAGAATAATTTATGTATATTACTAACCTTGTTGAAGGATCTTTTAACTTGGAATGTATAAATTGTGGCAGAAAAAACTGAAACTAGAACATAGTTTTCCAAATTCCCAAATTATTTATATTTCCAGATGTCAACGGAATTGTTAAAAATTTTTCCTTTAAATCGTAAGATCTTTTTCTAGAACTGGCAGTATAGAATATATTTTTCTACAGAACGAAATATTTTTTCGTTAGGTCCATACCCATCTCTTTAAGCACCGCATTGGTTACGAGAAAACGCTATGCGCCCCGTAACATAATGAGGCTCGATATTTGTAGTAGATGTAAGTAAATAGCGGTTCGTGACGATAATTGACTATATTATTATATCGGAAATATTGATAAAATGACGCTATACTAGCACCTCACCATGTCTTAACCATGAAAATTGTTACATAAATTTTATTTCCTTATTGTGGGTGAACTGCTTTTTGGTGGAGGCGCGCTGTTTTTAATACTTATCAGATTTTGAATTGCTTTTAAACGAAAAACTTAAGCAAACTTTGTTTTTCGACGACAAAGAAATTTTTATTCTATTTATAAAATTCTTAGTTACATCAGCTTGACCTCCGCACTTTAAGAAAAACATTAAAGCTTGCATACAACATTTCTATCTCCGTATCTGTAGTATCATCAGCCGTAACAAATTACTTTGAAACTGTACTTTTAGAGATTTCAACTGGATTTGCACGACGTCTTATGTATGTAAATAAAGATTTGAAACGTGAAACCCGTTATGAACCTACACAATTTCATTATAAAAATATTCCTCTACAAAAATTAATTTGTAAAATACCTAATTTTTTCACATTGCCAAAATCCAGCACAACCGGTAATTATAGGGAACAACAACCAGAATTCAACAACAAATATAAACTATAAAATTATACAAAATTCGTAAGAATCAAGAATTAATGAATACCAAGAACGGAATTAAAAAAATTAAACAATCAGTTAACTAATGACAATGCTGTAGCCGACAGACATTGCCATATTTTGTTAAATGTGTTAAATTATGAATTGATTTTTATTAATAAAATATCAGTTGAATTATTGCAAGCTTCATGCCGAAAACTTATTGCTCGACCAAAGAAATTATTAGCCCGACTAAGCTAAGGCCCTGACTAATATAACAATGTTCACAAATAACAGTAACATCCAGCTTTGTGTTGGTGCTATTCATACACTTTAATACAAGCTACTCCTTTAACCCACATATTGTTAATTAAAAATCTGTTCAATTACCTAAGGCAGTCTTTACACAACTAAAGAAATATAAAAGATTGAACAAGTCTTTCCTTAGTCGAGCAACAGTTGTATGCTTATTCAATTTTTTAGGGCAATAGTGCGAAAACTGTTTAACAGAGCAAAAAGAACTGATGATTGGGCAGAATACAAACCTAATCGCTTGAAATACGCACTAAGGAAAGCGAAAGAAGCTTCACGGAAAAAATACTATGAGGACGTTGAAAGTACGGCCACATGTGCTAAACTAATGCTCACTTAAGAAGCCCAACTGGTGAAGAAACTCTTGAACTCTTGCTTTCGCGGACAGTCTTTTCACGACAGGTAACAATACAAGTACCAATGCATTGGGAATTTCACGATTTGGGTAAAAAGAGACTCGAGATTAGCCGACAGGTTAATGAACAAAACAAGGCTTGCATGGGCAATCAACTCGTTTAAACCGTACATGTCTGCAGGGACGGGCGGAATGTTTCCTGCACTACTGCAACATGGTTTTGAAGCACTTGCTTGACCACTATATGCTCTCTTTAAGGTAAGTCTAGCACTTGAGTACATACCAAGTGGTTGAAATCAGGTTAGGGCCTGTTTCAAATCGAAGCTAGGTCTTTCAGATCCATTAGCCTGACGTAATTTTTTCTCAAAACCTTGGAAAAGGTGATTGATGGGCATATCAAGGACGATATTTTGAGAAACAGAAACATCATGTGAGCTAGCCTTACACGAACTGACTGCAAGAGCACAAGGAGCAATTAATAATCAAGAGCATTTCTAGACATTGAAGGCACTTTCGACCTTCTTTGACTTAATTACAAGAGCACTGGATGAGCGTGGTGTACACCACGATGGGTTAAAGCCGCGCTAAAAAATTGGAGATACAACCAAGGAGGCTATCGTCACCAAGGGATGTCTTCAGGGGGAGTACTTTCGCCTCTCCCTTTGAGCTTAGTAATTGACGGCCTTTTCGCTGAGCTGAATGCGAGAGGGGTATATGCGCAAGGATAATTATGCTGACGATATAACCATATTCATAAACGAAAAGTTCGGGGGAGTTACCTATATCAAATGGTGGTGCTTAACAGAAGAACTTTCGGTCAATCTGAATAAGACTTCGGTCATCCCATTTACCCTTAGAAGAAACCTCCAAGATTTGAAGGAAATGCGAATCAGCGAACAGACAATACCTATGGGAAAAGAAGTCAAATATTTGGGCGTCACCTTAGACACCAACTTCAATCCTCATTTGGAAAAGATTACTAACAAAGCTACAAGGGCCTTATGGGGTTGTAGAAGAACAGTAGGCAAAACTGGGTCTGAAACCAAAGATAGTTTTGTGGGTATACATGAGTGATTATACCAACAATCTCATATGCCTCTATCATCTGGTGGCACAAAACCAGAAATAGAGTGGTAATTAACAAATTAAATAACTGTAAAGGATAACTACGCCTCGATGCTAAATCTTTCCCCGCTTCGCTTAGTGGTGGAATCTCAAGCATTGGCAGCAGCGTATACAGTCTCTGATCAACTTACTAGCCTATCATTTAATTTTTTGCATTACATTTTTTTGTTCTCGTTTGGATCGTGAGTCAATATTTGATTTGGCCTCTTTTGTTTTGTAGTAAAGTTTTCAATTTCCGCGGCATACTAATACAAATTAATGCTATTTCCTTCAGACGTTGGTTATAATTCCAGTGCCAATTGACTCTTTCTATTAGTATTTCGATATTTCTCTTTTAAGCAATTCTCATACGTTTTCAATAGGACCCTGGTTGAGCAAGATGCCCAGCCAATTTAGAACAGATATTTTACTAGCAAATAGAAACTTTGTTACTGATTTGGCAGTATGGCGAGAAGCATGCTCTTGCATAAAAACTACATTCTCATTGTTACCAAATTGGCCTCGAATTTGCGGTATAAGACAAGTTTTTAATTCTCTACTGTATTGCACCTGATTTAATATTCCCTCAACAACATAAACGCGGCCTAATCCTTTGCCTTTTATTATGTAGGGTTATCCCATAAGTAATGTCCGTTTTCTTATGATTGCAAAATAGGATGCAATGTGTACAGATTCAGGCATGCATACACCAAAAGACGAATACATCACAAAATGCGTCGATGATTCACTTGTTCATGATCCATGTTGGAAGTGTCAGTGTTACATTATAATCTATTAGCACAGTGAAAGTCATGGCATTGCCAAATGGTTATATTTGACATCTCGACATGTAATGCTTTACGAATTAAAAGAAAATAATAATACAAGTGTAGCAACACGAAAGATTCAGGAAATTTATGGCGAGGATGCTTTGAATGAGAAGACGTGTTGTTGATGATTTGAAAAATTTAGATCTGGTACTTACAGCTTACAAGATGAAGTGTGTCTGTCGTGTTAAATTTGATAATGTCCTTCTGGTTGCTAAATTTGATGAAAATCCTGTCGTAACAGTCGAAGATCTTTCAAGAAAACTTGGTTCCAGAAAGCCAACTGTCCATTGTCACTTACAAGGGTTAGGAAAAGTGTGTAAATACGGAAAATGAAATTTCAGAAAATCATCGCAGAGAATGCATTAACATATGCGCATTTTTGCTTTTGCGAGAAGCTCAAGAGCGTTTTTTAAAACGGGTAGTGACAATGGATGAAAAGTAAACGTAAGAGCCAATAGGTTAGCAGGTGTTTTTGTTTATTTCATAGTTTACAGAATTATCTAGATGGTAGAGAACAGGATTTTCAAAATGTAAAAAACGTTGTATCTTTATTTTTGAAAGTCAAAATCTCAACAGTTTCATTCAAATGGCCTATTTTAGCGTATGATAGATGGCAAACAGTTGTAAGTAATAATGGAAATTATATTATTGCTTAAAATTGTTTTATTTATCAACGTTAAAAAAATTCTGTAGAATTCGGTCAGTACTTATGGGATGACCTGATAGATCAAACGATGACTTTGGGCGGATGTTTAATAGTTTTTTTTTACAACGTATAGTCTTCTTTTTTACAAATTGTGACTTTTCAGATAATATCTCCACTGTTGTTTCATCCTAAAGCATACCTGCAATAAACCATATAATGGACAAAACAAAATGGAAACTGAATTTTACAAATTTCCGATCATCTCCTGTAAACTCCTTATACTTCTTAGCCCAGATAAAACGCTTCTCTTTCATTTTTTCTCTTAATTGGTTTTCTAGATGTATACTTTTACGCCTAATTTATATAAACTACGACGTACAGTTACTTCATACACTTTGACACCGGCATCATTTAGTTTTCTAGTACTAACCAAATTTGTTCCAAAGCGTTGTCTTTTTACGATTTTAACTAATGCCCTTTGAGTTCGTAGAGTTATCTTTATTTTCCTACCGCATTAAAGACAATCCGTCAATCTTTTCTTTAATTCTTCGCATGAAACGTCGTGAAATTTCACTCATCTTGGCAATATAACTTATAGAATAATTTTCTTTAGTTAGAAGGTGTTTCACAACTGCATTTTTTCTTCAGAAATATCTTTCTTCTCACCCATTGCAATTTCTTATGAAAGTTGTATGTACGAGATGTAGATGTAGAATGCTTCTCGGTAATTGCGAAATAATCAAACACAGTTCAAGAAGATATACCTACCCAAGATTAAAATTTAATCAAACTGTACCTGATACTTTAAACTTAAAAGTGTCTGTTAGCCATAATAGTATTTTATATATCTAGGACGAAAAGTAAGTCTTTAAGGTATGAGCAAGTTGTTTACGGCCGAGGCGGGTAGCCGAGGCCGTAATTACTTGCGAGTACCTTAAAGACACTTTTCGTCTGAGGTACATATATAATTTTATGTCATACTGGTTTCTAAAGTTGTTAAATTATTAAAAGAAATCTCCAGCAATTTGTAGCAGTATTAGTTTTAAGTAAGTAGTCTAAGGCGCAACAATTCGTATCTCCTAGCAACGGGCATTTATAGAACAAAAAGTGACAACTTTAAAGAACTAGGACTTTAAAATGACACTTTAAAGTCCTAGCACTTTAAAGTGTCACTTTTCGTCCTATAAATCGTTCGAAAAACGTTGTTTTAGAAACGAGTATGACATAATAGTATTTTATGTATCTAGGACGAAAAGTCTTTAAGGTATGAGCAAGTTGTTTACGGCCGAGGCGGGTAGCCGAGGCCGTAATTACTTGCGAGTACCTTAAAGACACTTTTCGTCTGAGGTACATACATAATTTTATGTCATACTGGTTTCTAAAGTTGTTAAATTATTAAAAGAAATCGCCAGCAATTTGTAGCAGTATTAGTTTTAAGTAAGTAGTCTAAGGCGCAACAATTCGTATCTCCTAGCAACGAGCATTTATAGAACAAAAAGTGACACTTTAAAGAACTAGGACTTTAAAATGACACTTTAAAGTCCTAGCACTTTAAAGTGTCACTTTTCGTCCAATAAATCGTTCGAAAAACGTTGCTTTAGAAACGAGTATGACATAATAGTTATTTATGTACCAAGGGCGTAAAGATGCTTTTATGGTCTGAGGCGTGATTTTGAGCCCGAGACGCTAGTCGAGGGCTAAAGACACGTCGAAGGCCATAAAAGCAAGTTACGCCAGTGGTACATACATAATTTTATGCACGATCGAAGATTTTACTACTGAAATAAAAGGAATAAATTAATTTTCTACCCACATCGAGTAGTTAGTTGCTCAATTATTTTAATTTTTTACTGAAAACTGTCAAATGGTTGAAGCATTTACGCCTAGGAATATTCACATAAATAATTGTGTTAACTGTGTTGTTAATACAAATTACCCTAAATAGAGTTCTAATAAAGAGCATACATTCGATTTTAATTTAAAAAATTTTTTTATAAGACTGTTAAACTGTTTATCAATTTTTGACGTTTCATTATAGACCGGCGGCCTATAAAGACACCCACGGGCTATAAATAGACGTTTATGTCAAACAAATTCAGACATAATTGACACATTATAATGCGATCGTGCATAAACAAATTTAAAGTTTAGACAAATGTTATGATGGCTACAGTCGATCATAGTATAAAAATTGGTGGCGTTTCCTAGCAGCGAATGCATAAATTAATAACTCATAATTTAATAATTGCCTGGCCGCGCTTGCCGTGATTTTTTAGTTATTTTGTTGAAATAGCGAGATGGACTAATAATTTGATCAGGGACTGACTGTCTAGGGGACTGTAGATTAAAAATAGGCGATCATCGGAAAGTGCACCGTAGAGAGGGAGCCAACACCAAAATCTTCAACGCAATCCGATAAGATCAACACCATTTGGGTCTTCAGAAAACCTTTAAGGGTAGTAATACCTGAGAGGGGTGACGAAGAACGAAAATAGGAACTGATCCAAAGACAAGGATTTGTATGGTAAATGGTATACATGTGGTTCAAAAACAGAGCACAGCTCAAGAGCAGGAGTGCTTCAGGCAAGAGCAGGGAACGGTATTAGTGTAAACCTCAGTCTTCCAAGCTGAAATAAATAGCCATAACGATATGTGCAGTGGAGTATAGTGGAGAGGGGGTTATGAAAATAGGTGAATCTCCATCTTAACAGACAGCCAAGCAACGTTAAAGTCTTTAGAAAGTGTTGAGATATACAGGGTGACAATAAATTACTCGGACAAACATGTTTTGGTATATTTTTATTATAACGACAAAATTTTACAAAAAGAAAAAACAATGAACAACGCTAATATGAACTTTTAATAATTATATATTCAGTCAGTTTCAAAGTGGCCGCCCTTTGAGGCAATGCACAACCTTAAACGCTTGAAAAAACTGAGATTCGATCTCACTCTCTGCACAACGATTGTTTCAACGACTACAAACTTTTGTGGGGTTTAGCACAGGCCCTGGCCTTCAAAATTGACCAAATGCTGTAATCCATCGGGTTGAGATCAGGCGAGTACGGTGGCCATTCGTCAGATATGATGAAGTCCGGAAAATTGGCATTGCACCACTCTTGAGTACAATGTATAAATATACAGGGTGTTCCATTTAAAATAACAAAATTGGGGGTAATTCCGGCGAAATAGGAAGTGATAGAAACGTGTGTTCTATGTTAAAAAATGCCATTTAAAGAGTATATTACATAGTACAGTGTGTCCGAAAAGTATGGAATATTCTATATATCTCGGTAAATATTTATTTTATCAAAAAATGTCTGAAATAAAAGTTGTATAGTATTTAGTTCTTCATTACAGGAAGATATTTATTTAGTGGTTTCGTAGAAAACAAAGGAGCAGCGAATATCACTACAATTTTTTTAAATGACAAGGTACCCCTATATTGTGCTCATTCGATAGAGATTTTTTTTCTCTTTACAATGATATAAAACTTTAATACTTTTACTGAACTAGTTTTTGAGAAAAAAAGCGAAAAGGTGATGGTAGAGTGATGTTAAATTTATTTTAATAGTCATTAATATAGACACCTATGGTTGCTTTTAATTGTCGAAACAATTGATTGCGCCTTAAAACTCTCAAGGTAGTACGTGCACTTGAAGTAAAAAGTTACTTATTTACATTGGTTAACATCCATTTGTTAGTGAAATACGCTTTTGAAGTAAACAGAAATGGCTAATTTATCCGAAAGGCAACGTACTGAAATTTTAATGATGCTGGGATATGGAGAAAGAAGAAGGACGCAACAGAATTTTTTAACAATTTGTATTCCGAATTTCACATTACGCAATCTACTGCAAGTAAAATTTGGCACAAATTTCAAGATACGGGCTCTGTTAAAAATTTACCAAAAACGGGCAGAGCTACGGCTTTAAATAATGAAGAAAGTGAAAATGTGATGTTGGCCGTCGTGGAAAATCCACATGTTTCCGTTAGACAAATTGCGCGAGATTGTAATACAAGCAAATCCACTGTACACAGCGTCCTAAAAAAGGAAAAGTGGCAGCCATACAAAGTTTATGTAGTTCAGGAGTTATTTGCACGGATCGCAGATTGGAATTTTGTGAAAAAATAACCCACCAACTTGAAGGCAATACAAATTTTCACAAAAATATTCTGTTTACTGATGAGGCAACGTTTTACTTAAACGGCACAGTTAATAAGCAAAACACACGATACTGGTCTTCAACAAATCCTAACTGGTATCTAGAAGGACACACCCAGTACCAGCAGAAAGTAAATGATGGGAAACCAGATTTTGGCACCTTATTTTTTTGAGGGTAATTTAACGGCCGAGGTTTATCTAAATTTTCTAAGAATTGAGGTAGTTCCTGCATTAGCTGTTTTATACCCAAATGAAGACGATCCGGATATACCCCACGACGGAATATGGTTCCAGCAAGACGGGACCCCTCCACATTTTGGGATTAATGTCCGCCAGTACCTTAATTATACCTTTCCAAATCGTTGGATAGGCAGAAGAGGTCCATAAAATGGGCAGCTCGGTCACCAGACCTTAAAAGTATGGTTTACGGAAATAGGCTGGGAGACATTGAGGGCTTAAAAAATCGCATTCGTACAGAGATGAGGGCTATCAAACCTGAATCTTTTTCAAATGCGATTGATGAATTTCAACGTAGAATTTATCACTGCCAGGCTGTGAACGGTGCTCAATTTGAACATTTATTGTAGTTTCCTTTTTTTTTGTTGTGTCCAGATTAATATTAACTTAAAATAAACTTGTTAGAGTTATTTCAGATTAGTTCAGTTATTATGTTAACATTGTAGATTGCGTAATAAACTTAACATCACTCTACCATCACTTTTTCGCTTTTTTCCCAAAAACTAATTCAGTAAAAGTATTAAAGTTTTACATCATTGAAAAGAGAAAAAAAATCTCTATCAAATGAGTACAATATAGGGGTACCTTGTCATTTAAAAAAATTGTAGTGATATTCTCTGCTCCTTTGTTTTTTAAGAAACCACTAAATAAATATCTTCCTGTAATGAAGAACTAAATACTATATAACTTTTATTTCAGACATTTTTTGATAAAATAAATATTTACCGAGTTATATAGAATATTCCATACTTTTCGGACACCCTGTATACCATATACCTACCAAATTTCATTTCGATATCTTAAAATATAATTTAAAAAATAGGTTTTATTGACACCCGGTATAATTATTAAAAGTTCATATTAGCACTGTTCATTGTTTTTTTTGTAAAATTTTGTCGTTATAATAAAAATATACCAAAACATGTTTGTCCGAGTTATTTATTGTCACCCTGTACTTTAAAGTTGTGCTTAACTGTACAGAAACACTGGTTCCAGGACCCCAAGGTTATGAAGGCAATGAAAGAACTGACCAGCTAGCGAGATCAGCCTCTGAGCAAAGGCTAATAGGTCCTGAACCTACATGCGAGGTTCCATAGCTAACCGCAAAAGAGATTATCAAGGACCTACTGGGAGCAAATACAGGGACAGAGGCACTCTCGAGCACTAATGATGCCCCCTTCAACAACAAAGAACAAACGAAAAGGAAATGTTAAAACTAAGCAGAAAACAACTAACGTGTATAACAGGACACTGTAACCTTAGTAAACATCTGAACATAATGCATATTGTTGATGAACCAACTAGCAGGCTATGCGAAGAAGAAGAGACAGCACTACATGTCCTATGTGCATGACCAGATGTCCACTCTCGGAGCTCAATGATTCAAACACTGAGGCGCTATGTAGAACCAAATCGAATGGCGATTGCACTCATCAATAGTATTCTTAACTTTTTGGGTGATACAGTCTGATGGAGTCAATTACTTCTTGGGGCACAATAAGCCTAGAGCTTCAGTGCAGTGGGTGAAGATCACACCCAGAATGAATACATTATGTACCTACCTATAGATGATGCGTATTGAAAAATGTATGCACCTATTTAAAATTCCTTGGTGTGAAACACTACAAGAACTGCATTATGCCTAGAAACAGCTCACTAGTTATCAGCAAGTATTGAAGGAGCGTTTTCAGGTAAATCGCTGCAAGTTATCAAGTGGCATATATTTCCCGATAAGTACTTTTTAAACGATGTGTACATCTGCAACCTTTTGTAGGTGTCTTCTAATGATATTAAGACTGGTGCGTTAATCGATGTTTTTAACTTACACTGACTCTTAACACATTCTACATACAAAAAATTACATTCAAAATATAGTCAATTTCCCTGTTACTTTTTCATAACATATTCAATTACCTCCACGTAGAAGCATATTCTTTTGAAATATTTATTAAAGATACTTAAAGGATTAATATAATGCATTACGTATTAGCACCAGTATAATTTATAAAATTATATAGGTTTCGAACACTCGCTTATTATATTTATGTATAATATCATGGTACGATATCCCCTCAATTCGCTTGTATTCATTTCTACATATAAAAACATTAATCTTACGTGACATTAACTAAATACATTTATGTTCATACATTAAAACCCATTAAAATTGTACTCGAGTAAAGATGGGCATTGCTCTCGTTGCGATTTCAGTAAAACTCTTACCTGCGATTTATCAAGAGTATCCAAGTAGTTATCGGTAATCTGTTTCTCATAAAGAGTTCTAGCTAGTGATCCTCTAGGACGGTAAGATTTTAAAAGCCAAGGTTGAGATGCTTCCGATTCCATCAGATCAGCACCTTCGGTGCTTGATATCACATTGTGCGGTTTAGCTAAGCACACATTTTTATCACTCATGTTGAAGTAATACTTAAAATACAACTCATACTTGTAAACTTAACTTATTTTAAAAATTAGTTGTGATTTAACAACTATTTAGCTTAAAATTTAAGATTGATATAAGTAAGAAAGTGAGGTTAAGTTGGTTGAATTAACTGTAAATTAAGTCCATAACCATTGTATTGCCTCTTTTGCACTGTATTATTACCAAAACACTTTTTTATTAAACAACACTGGTTTATTTAGTTGGTTTTTATTATTAAAAAACATAAATTTGGTTGTGTTTGACGTTTCACTTTGACAATCCTAATATTGTGATTATTGAGGCAGGCACTGAATTGAGCGGCAAATTTAAACGTAGATTTAAATTTAAATGGTGCATGAGTATCGAACGTTTTATACAAAAAGGTTTAAGTTTGTTAATTCGAAGTTCCGATAACAGTTATGAGTTATGTTATTTATTCACACTTGGTCTTAGTTAATAATCATAATATGCAAATTTGGTAGGTCGTTCAAAGTTTATTTAAATTGTTTCCATAGCTGAAGGCAGTTTTTAATGACTTTTTGCTAAAATATCCTTACTAGTGTTGTAAATCAAAACTTGAAGTGACCCTAAGGCAATTAATTTTGAATGTGAACCGTTATTACACCCCCGGGAATCTAATGTAAGAAATTTAATGCTTCCGACTCAAGGTTAAATTTTATCACTGGAATTAAAAGGCAACTGGCACAAAAACAACTAAAGGGCGAAGGGATAAGTATTTTCTTCAGAAAGATCTAATAAAAATTCAGAAACGTACTCATTAAAACAAGTAATACTTCAACAGAGACACGGATTTCAAATATCTAATCCCGAAGTTAATCCCAGATTTAAATGCAAACAAAAATCCAATTAAAATCGTCGAAATTAAATTCAAGGAACGTTTTAACACGCGAATCTTAAATCGTATAAAAATTATCCGTGCGCGTGATACTTTATTAGGTAAATTAAATTAGAACCGAAAACGACCTTAAGAAGACACTTACTTAAGGGTTGGAATCCTTTAAGGGATTTTCCCAGTTTTTAAATTGCATCATGTAATTTCTACTCAAGTATAAATGAGGTTTTTTAATTGGAAATCCGAGCAGGGGCGCAGAGTAGCGCTAGCGATTTATTTTAATGAGTATTTCCGTTTCGAGTGCCACGTCAAAGTTTTATACAATTTATTTATTCCTTAATACAAAGTATTACCAACATCCACTGCTTTAATATCTCCAGGGACTAATCAAGTATCATCAAAAAACGAATCCGTTTTGCAACGATAGTTTTTCCCAAAAAAAGGGCGCAGTTATCTAACAGTTTAAAGCCCTGAACTCTGAGCTTAAAACTGTAACTTAACAACGAAAACCATTTAATTCGTTAGTATTTTAAGAGTTTCTGAAAGCTATATAGATTTAAAAAGAAACGATCGTATATTATATACTCGATAACGACACTTTTTGTGAGAAAATAAATAGCAGATATACAGTATAAAGTTCCATAAAGAAAATAAAGAGCTTTAAAATAAATTGAAAATAGACAGAGCGTAAGTATGAGGTATCGTTTACAGGTTCGTATTTTTTTTGCTCGTTATCGGCCAATTTCAAGCGAGTGTTGGATTCTTACCGACTCGGTGCAATTTATGTCACGTTTCTGTTTCATCCCATTTCGGTTCGTTCTTCAACCTCCTGGTATTACAAATGTATAATGAGATCCATGTCTAGAAATGTATTAGTTGTGTCTGTTTTTATAGAAGAAAGATACGGAACAAAGGTGGAAAATTGTGGTTTTGTTATTAATATTAAAGCAGTACCGAAATTTTAGAATTTCAAAATTTTGAAGTTGGTTTGCATCAGTTAAAAAACGAACTTGAAGAATGGCAGCCAACAAATTCTTGTATTAAACTCGCAGATTTAATCCATGAAATTTCCACAATTCAAAAATTAACGCTCAAAACTCTTGTAACAAGGGTGGATTAACAGTATAATATTTTAAAGTTCCTTAAAAACTGAACAACCAAAAATTCCAGGAATATTTTTAGGTAATCAAATTTTCCTTATTATTATCCTTGGTCGAAGTATGCTATGTGTTTATGTTTGGATTTTCCAAAGTGTGACCTAAACGTATTAAATGAATAAATGGATAATACGGCACTTATTTAAGCAGACTTCCTTATATTCATTTGAAAGCATTAGAGAATTATTTAATTAACTTGCAGTTAACTCCATCTCCTTATCATAAGGGCATTTAACATTAATGCATTCTCAAGAAAATTACATAGTTCTATATTAAACCTCTATAATACAACATGCAATTATGGTACTGTAATGAATACTTTTGGTTCATTTACATTTTTTATGAAAATTAAGTGGGTAAAAGTGGTACAGCTGAAAATTATTGCTTTTAACTGAAAATTACGAAAAATAAGATCGGATTTAGTACAAAACATGTAAGAACTCAAAGTCAGAGGCGGATTAACCAGCAAGCAAAAGAAGCTAGCGCTTTGGGCGCCAAAATTTGAGGGACGCAAAGTTTCCTGCAATTCTTTGCTAAATTAGGTACATGCTTTGAGCGATGATGAAATTAAAAGTCAGTGTTCAGAGCTGACCAAACTGTACCCAAATGATTTGGAAGAGGGTATACTGGAGAACGAATGTATACAGCTCAAAGAAACATCAAGAAAGTTCGATTCTCTCATCGACTTTCAAGAATATTTAAGGGCTCCAAATCTGAGAGGAGCTTTTCCAAATTGCGAAATCGCACTAAGAATGCATCTAAGCACTGCTGTGGCAAATTTCAGGGGTGAAAGGTCCTTTTCTGTGCTGAGAAGAGTGAAAAACTATTTGCGATCCAGAATGGCAGAAAAAATGTTGGATTCAAAGGCATTGCTCGCCATTGAAAACGAAATTTTTCGCAAATTAGACTTTTCGGAAATTGTGGATAAATTTGCTCATGCAAAAGCTAGGAAGAAATCTTTTTGTTAATTATGTCATGTTGACTGCTTATTTTGTTTAAATTTCGCTTTTTTTAGTTATGTGTTTATTTTATATTTAGTTTATTAACTTTTAAGAAAAGAAAACATTTTTATTTTATTTTTGACGAGTTCAATTTTGACCGATTATTTTATTTTAATTTCGTTTTTGGACTTGTGTTTATTTTATATTATAATATAGGTTATTTAGTTTTAACAAAAAAAAACAATGTTTTTAAACTAAGGTCAAATTTTGACTGTTTTCATTTTGTTTGATTGTTTAAATTTCGTATTTCGTTTCAAGCCATGGAATGGAATAAAAATCTATTTGAAAACATTTTATTTTTCGTGTAATTGTTTTTTCATTTCATGTTCATGTTAAAAAAAGACAAATAAGGTCAAGGGAGAGGGGGCAAATTATGGTTCAGTTTAGGGCGCAATATACTCTTGATCCGCCTCTGCTCAAAGTAATTTTTAGAGAATTGATTTAAATTTGAGTATCTTCATAATACGATTTATACACTATTTTTGAAGACCTATTAAATTGCTTTAATTTTTTTTAAGTATTACCGAAAATGCTAACTAAAGAAGGAAGAAGAAGAACTATTCTCATCAATTAATGTTGAAACTAAAAACTGTTTTAAAAATCTTTAATAATGCATTTATCTGATTATTACATTAAAAACGAAATTAAAATCAAATAAAATTTATGCCGCATTGCCAATGTAATTTTTAAAAACATTACAGAGTTTTTCTCAGTTTAATTTTCTATAATTATTCAATATTCCCATCTGTCGTCTTCACAAAAACCATCAATTTTTTGTTGAACGATTTATTTATGAAGCAAAGTGAATTTTTTACAATATCCTTTTGTTTCTCTTAATTCGAACGGAGCTGTTGTTCTTAACAAAAACGAGCAGGAAAGAGAACGCTTCCAATCAAAAATTGTCCGCAAAAATGTATAACAACCGAGAATAACTGTCAGAACTGCCTTCCTCACATACATTAATAACCGAAGTGAAAATGAGTTTTGAGTTGCGAGCTTCCATTAACAAAAACCAGTAGCACAATGTTAATTTGAAAGAGATTTTCTTTTTTGTACGTTCATAATGTGAAACTGCCGGCTAATGTACAGTGGACCAGATGCACTAGATGGAATTACAATTGCTTTTCGCTGCGTTCTTCATTAAAGCAGATGAGCCTGTTATGGACTAAGTAAATGAAACGATTAAAAAACCTTTACCATTTTTTAAAAACCGACCGTTGGGCTGTTTAACAAATCGTGCCTTAATAATTTCACTAATAATTTGAGGGTGTTTTCGTTGTCCGAAAAGGTGTTTTTATGACTTATTTAGGACAGCGAGTTATTAATCTTTTTAGAGGCCAGGAATTGACGTTCGAACGTGGGCAAAGCGTGCGTTTAGGTCTAAGCACGTTTTTAATTTCTTTCCCCTTCTCACAAATATTGTCATTTCACTTGGTTCCCGCACCATATTTTAGGTCTAATTTAGCGAAATCTTGGTCCTGATTTACCCTCATCAAGATTTATCGAACAAACATGCCTGACTTTCTTTAATAGAATTAATATTGACTTGTCCTCGCGATAGATTTTGTTTGTTTTTTCTTTGCGTGGGGAAAACTCCGTAAAAGAAATCCTACAATTTTCCCTTACCGCATCTACAAATTAGGAAAATATCAGAGGCGTTGTGGAGCTCGGGTTAATTGTAATATACTACCACGGTCTTGTATAGATACATATGTGTCTAGCAGACCAATCAAACTCTGCAGGAACGAACGCTTTCTGCAGGAAACGACCTTTTCGCCCCAGCTGGAGGGATGCTACCCGTTAGCACGTATCCAGGGACAATTAGAAATAATGAGGATTACGGCGGGGCCTTAACATGATCTATGGCCACACAACCGTATCTGTTGATATGTTTAGAAATTAATCTTCTAAGAGCAGAAAATTTTCTTTTATTTTCGCCAGGAAATTAAGGGCAACAATCGGTTACGAGGGCTATAAATAATGTTTTTAGAAAGACCTTAGTAAAAGTTAATCCTTAACAGTTGCTTTTGGTCCTGTGGAACCCATATATGAAATTACGGCTTTTTATAATCGACTTCCTTATAATACGAATATAAAGGTACATAAATTTGCAGTAAGATTATCCATAACAACTTTTAATATGCACACCCATTGTATTCTAAGCGATACTGCGTTTCATTGCTACCTTTTCTTTTATTAAATTGATTTAACACAGTATGTGTAATCTGACTCAGTGAAAAAGGAAATGTTTACAACAACACGAATTCATGACCAAACCTTTCACTAATTAAAAATTGTTTACGAAAGCTACTCTGAAAACCATAAAAGTGTTGTCTGAAAACTGACTGCAAAACAAAACAATCCCTGATATTAATAGTAATTTACTTTAAATTTAAAGTTAACACATTGAAATCTGCTGAGGTTACCATTCTACGATTAAAATAGCAGAAACTTGAAAGTCTTTATCTCAACTTCTTTAAATTTTACTGGAAATTTAATCTTGCTGAAGTCACCAGGCAATATATCCTAATTGTTAACCTCAATGTTTGGCAATTATTTAAATGTTCTTAAAGAAAAGTACTAACTTACTTTACTTATAGTCCAGTCAACACTTTACTTATAGTCCAGTCAACGAACGCTCAATAGGGGGGTGTAGAATGCATGGAGAGTGTCACAATTTTTGACTTCAGGGCTTTGTTTGGAGTCGTTAGGAGGTAAACATACTAAAAGTCTCAGGACATAGGAGGTGAGCGGGGTGCAGGGGGGGACCGAGAAGATCCCTATTTTAGGTTTTTTGCTTATATCTTGAATAAGGTGCGTCTTAGCGAAAAAGTTATTATGTACAAAATCAAAGGTGTCAAAATTTCCCACATTTTTGGTTCCTAAAGTTTTTTTATATCTCCAACCGTTTATGCGATATCCGCTATCAAAAATCGCTAATTTTCGAAAAAAAAAATATAAAAAGTATATACCATTTTGAAGGAAATTTAATCCTGTACAACTTCTTTTGTGGGAATTTTTCTGTAAACCCAAGAGATGAGGTGCTAGAGAGAAAAGTTTAACGAGAAACGGGAGGCAAAATATTTTCTTGCGAATATTAACGATTTTTGATAGCGGATTTCTCATAAACTGTTGGAGATAGAAAAAAACTTAAAAAAGTAAAAATGTAGGAAATTTTATCAGCTTTGATTTTGTATATAATGACTTTTTTGCTAAGATGCACCATCTTCTAGAATCAAGCAAAAACACAAAAAAAGAGACCTTCTCAGCCCCCCCCTGCACCCCGCTCAACTCCTATGTCCGGGGACTTTTAGTATGTTTACCTCCTAACGACTCCAAACAAAGCCCTGAAGTCAAAAATTGTGACACCCTCCATGCATTCTACAATCCCTTATTGACTGGACTATTAATCCAGATGCCTTTTGTACCTTTCGGTGTAGGCATGTAAGCTCTGAGGCCTTTTTCTCCATACTTTTTTCCATTTTTTTTCTGTCCATGATACCTGGTTCACGTTGTTCCAAATCTCTCCCCTCTCTTGCACTGCTTTTCTAACTTCTTCACGCCACTTTTTTCTCGGCCTTCCTTGTTTTCTTCTTCCTATTCTGGCCTCGTTTACTTTCTTGGGTAGTCTCGTACGCTCCATTCTTATTGTGTGGCCCAGCCCATCTTAGTTGGTTTTGTTGTATTTTATGTCGTAGCGGTTCCACCTTGAGGTTTTGCCTGTGCACTTCGTTTCTGATTCGATCCAGTTTGGTTTTACCCTCATTTTTCTCAAGTATCGTATTTCCATACTTGTTAGCTTGCTTTTTTGTTTGTCTGTAGTTGTCCACGACTCGCTTGAGAATGTAAGTATCTGTACTGCAACTTTCTTGTATATTTTTACCTTTGTTTGTTTAGGTATTTCTTTCTTATCTAGGAATGGTTTCTTGATGGCATTGAATAACCTCCCCGCTGTTCCAATTCTTTGGTCTATTTCACTATCAAGTTTCCATTATAACTAAACCACAGGTATTTGTACCTGCCCACTTGTTCTAATTTTGTGTCTTTTATATTAATTTTGTGTCTCGTTTGTTTTGTACTTGTAACCATAGTTTTGCTTTTTTCTTTGTTGATTTTCATACCCATCTTTTGTAGACGAAGCCAGGTAGCTCAGTATTAAGAGGGCTAGGCTTGCATGTTGCAAGTCCCAGGTTCGAAACCCTACGTTGGTGGAGATTTTTTCTCAGGCCTCTGGGATCGGTCCTAGGCCTGGTGAAACCATTCACATTTGGGAATTTGGGCTTAATTAGCTGTGCTCTACTCGAAAGACTGGTGTATGCGATAGAGTAACAAGACCACTACACATGTAGTAACAAACACATGACACAGCCGTCTGACTTGAAGTAATGCCTAAAGGCAGTTTCGAGCAGATTGACTATACACGCATATGACGCATACAAGACACACACAAAAAGAAAGGAAAAAAAAACATCTTTTGTAATTCCGAGGCGTACATTGTAACATTATGTTGTAGATCATGTTCACTCGAGCGAAGTATTGCCATATCGTCGGCAAAGGCTAGTTCTGTTACTTGCACGTTTTGAATTTTCCAGGAACCTACTGTGTACGGTTTTGTTGACTTCTCGCACTCTTTAATTACTTCATCCAGCATCCAGCACTATCGCAAGTCGTAAGGGACACACTCCTGTCTTAGCCCTGTTTTAGTCTCGAACATTTCCGACGCGTGATTGTTATATCTTACATAACTTCTACAGCATTGATACAGACTCTTGGCTGCTTCTACCCACTTTTTCTCGACTTCTCTTCTTTCCAGACACCTCCAAACGTCTTTCCTTTTCACTTTATCGAACGCCTTTTCCAGGTCTATATAACATATGTATATGTACTTGTTTGTCTGCTGCTATTGCTTTTTCGCTTACATGTTGCAGGATGAATATTAGGTCTTGTGCACTTCTTTTCTGTCTAAATACACATTGGGCTTCTTCCAAATTTGTTTCTAGCTTTTATCTTGAGTTTTTCCCTATCATTCAAAAATTCTCTTACGCCACCTTTTTTTGTGGAGTGGTGGTATTACTCCTATTGGCAAATCTAATAGTGTATATCCTTCTTTAAAGCACATGTTTATAACATTCAGCAGTTTTTCTTTCGCCTGTTCTTCTGCGTACTTGATCATGTTTGGTGTTATTTTGTCTTTGCCTGGCAGCTTTTTCCAGTTTAATTTTTGGTGTTGCGTTGTCTAACTCTTTGCGTGTCGTCGCTGCATTTTTCTGCATTTCTTGGTTCTTTTTCAGTTGTACTGTTATTTTTTATTTCATCTCCATTTAGAAGTTTCATAAAGTATCTTCTCCACCTTTCCTGTATTTCTTCCTTTCATTTAGCACTTTCGCTTGTTCATCCTTTTTCTCTCCCATCTGCTTGATTTCTGTATATGCATCTTTCATGGTATTAACAAATTTTGTCCCTGCATTTTCCTTGGCTCTCCTGATTCTTTCTTTGATTGCTGTTCTGATACTTTTGTATTCCTCGTGATCTCCGCATCTTCTTGTCCGGAGGTATTTTGCCCATTTAGTTTTCTTTTGCTTTACTATTTCCCAAATTTCTTCTGTCCACCATGGTGTTTTTTTCATGTATTTATTACTTACTTTCGTTGTACCAAGCTGCTGTTTCACAAGTATGTGTTGTTTCAAGTACGTCCATCTTTCATCGATTGCCACCCCTTGGTCTCCCTTTTGTATTTTTGTTTTCTAGTAGTTTCCTATATTTTTCTGATATATCTGGTATTTTTAGTTTATGGTTGTTTATTCTTATTTGTACTGCCCTTTTTACTTGTTCCTTAACTACCTGTGGGTGCACTTTCCATTCTAGTATTAGCAGGTAGAGATCGCTGCCTATCTCCACCTCTGGCTTTACTCTCACGTCCTTTACAGCTTTCCATAGTCCCCTTTGTACTAGAGTTAATTGATTATTGATTTTATAACTTTATTATGGTCTTATTGCGTGAATTTGTATGTGTGCCTATGTGGAAAGAAAATTAGACTTCTAAAAAACTTTTTGAAGATGCCTTTGGATTTTAAGATTTGTTAAATGAGTTTTTATTGAATATACAAGTAGATATGTAAATACATCAATCTTGTTTCAAATTCAATAACGTTACACCAAACTAAATTAATTTAAAATATTTCCTTCAATAATCACAAAAATAAGCCCAAAGTGATAAAACTACGGCATGGTTATTTAATTATTCTGAAAGAAAACTATATTTTTCAAGTTTCTGGGATTTCTGTAATATGCTTTTTAGTTTTAAGAGATTAAGAAATTCCATTTTTTAGAGTAAATATGTAGATAAATAAATGATTTCCTTACGACCTATAAAATTGAAACAAAAATCAGTTAAGTTAAGTATTTGCTTACTTAATTTTAACAACAGAAATTATATAGCAGTAGTAATAATTTCAAGCTGCTAAAATTCAGAAATTGATTACCTGTAAATCAATACACGCACCAAATCAATAATAATCACATTCATATATAAATCAGCAAGATTAATAATTTACAGTTATTCCCGGGTCATTTAATTCTGTATTAAAATTAATTGTTGATTTAACCATTATTTACCTTTCTAAGTAGTAGAAAGTAAGAATTTTTTGTTTGTTATTAATTAACTTTTCCTTGCGTATGATTTAATTATTGTCATATAATTGTTTTTCACTTTTTGATTTTTATAACAAAAGGCTTTCTTTATTCATTAATAAACAATCAACATTCTAGGAACCAAAATCATTTCATATTCGATGTTCGACCGCCGAGAGTAGAGCACGCGTACGCTTTCGCTGCCGAAAATATATTTAAGTGAACTTAATACGTTTTTAAGATGGCCATGAGACTTCGTAAACGTAATACTCTTGAAGATAGCGAAGATAGTGATGATATCCTAGCGCAGAAGATAGTCGACAAATTACTAGGAAGTGATCTTTTCTCTGAAAAATTAAAAACAATGATAGATTCGGCGATAAAAACTCAGTTTGAGGAAACCCTGAAGAAAATGGAGGATAAAGTAACTCGGTTGGAAAAACAACTAGAAAAAGCCACCGCAGACACAGATGAAATACTAGATTTGCACGAGCAGTATACTAGAAAAAACAGCTTAAGAATTTTCGGAGTACCGGAGCAGAAAAACGAAAATACAGACAACGTAGTCATTGAAATGTGCAAAAGTAAACTAGGAATCGAATTGCCTAATAATGTTATAGATATAAGCCACCGCTTGAAAGGCAGAGAGGGATTGCACAGGCCGATAATCGTTAAATTCGTGCAGCGGAACTTTAAAAAGCAGGTATTTAATAACAAACGTAAACTTAAAGGCACGAAAATTATCATTAGGGAAGATCTAACTTGGAGAAGAATGGATATTTTAAAAGAAGCTGCAAAGAAGTTTGGCCACAAATCAGTTTGGACAAATGATTGTAATATATTTGTAAAAGTAGGTGATCATGTGCATAAAATTAATAATTATGATGATATAAATTCTCTCGTTAATTAGATATGGCAGTAGGCGTTCTAATGTTAATTGAAAAATTAAGAATAACTTTATTTCTTGTTTTAGTTCCTTGTCGGTTTGAATACTTTTAAGTTAGAAATTGTTGTGAGTGCATGAACATTTCTGATACCCACAGTAATCTAAAGGTCGCACATTTGAATATTTGGTCGCTGTTGCCGAAAATAAACTATATTAGAAATATTATATTACAATATGATATTTTAACGCTTTCGGAGACTTGGCTTTCCTCTAATGTAAGTAATACTAGTATTTCTATATCAAACTATAATCTAATTCGCAAAGATAGGGATAACCGCGGTGGGGGTGTTGCGGCTTATGTACATAAATCTCTGAATTTTAAATTAATTAATTCAAATGCCCTCATAGAACAACTATGGTTTTCACTGAAACTTAAATCTAGTACATATGTATTTGGGGTAATTTACAGATCACCATCCTTAAATTATAAAACATTTATAGATGAACTTGAGATTTCATTTACATTGTGTACATCTGTATCTGATAAAATTATATGCTTAGGAGACGTAAACATTAACATGTTGTTTCCTTCAAACCCGCCGACTAAGTACTTTATAGAATTTCTAAAATGTTTTAATCTGACTCAGCATATTTCGGAACCGACTAGAACTGCACAGGGCTCGGTATCACTTATAGATATTATATTGTCTTCGGATTCTGCTCTAGTGAAATCTTCAGGAGTTGAGGTGAATCACGAATCTGATCACGATTTGGTTTATTGTATTGTCAACGTAAAGTCCGTTAAACAAACCCCTACAATAGTAACTTACAGGGATTTTAAACATCTCAATAACGAAGAGTTTGAAAAGGATTTGAATTTGTTACCTTTGCAGCAAATTTATTTTACTGATAATATTAATCATAAACTCCGTATATTGAATAACAATATTGTATATTTATTTGACAAGCACGCGCCTTTTAAAACAGTTAAAATTACAAAGAAACCTGCTCCTTGGTTAACAGATACTATTAAACTCATGATGAAATTGAGAGATAAGGCCAAATTTAAGTTTAAAATGTCTAGAAGTGTTGCTCATTGGGATTATTATAAAACACTAAGGAATTTGACGACTGCTAGTATAAAAAGGGAAAAAAAGGCATATTTTACGTATAAACTGAAACAGTGTAATACCAAGGATTTTTGGAGAGAACTTTCTTATTTGAATATTCAAAAATGTCGCGATCGTCAAATCCCCGAAAACTTGTGTAATCCTAATGAAATAAATAATTACTTTGTAGACAGTATACCCACTCTATTAGCTGATAAGGAAACTGAAAATTTTTATTTGAATAGCTCCACTCAAAACGTAAAATTCAAATTTAGTACAGTAACAGAACATGAAGTATTGTTTCTGGTTAATGGTGTTAAGAGTAACGCTGTCGGTTCAGATGGAATAAATATAAAAATGTTAAAATTATGCTGCCCTGTGATTATTAAATATATAACGCATATTATCAATTCCTGTATAACAAAACATGTTTTTCCAGATAGCTGGAAAGCAGCTATTGTTATACCGTTGCCTAAAGTAAATGAACCAAAAACTTATTCTGACTTGAGACCTATTAGTATTTTACCAACTTTATCAAAAATACTGGAAAAGTTAATGAATAAACAAATTACATATTATTTAAATTCTAGGAACTTATTACCTGAAACTCAATCAGGATTTCGTCAATTTCACAGCTGCACGACAGCATTAATTAATATAACGGATGACATACTTCAGGCATACGATGATGGAAAAATAACTGTACTTGTACTTTTGGACTACAGCAAAGCTTTTGATACCATTGATCGCGACTTACTTTTTTCAATACTACAATACATAGGATTTTCTACTGATGCAATAGGTTTGATTAAGAGTTATTTTGATAAAAGACTGCAAACTATAAAAATTGACAATAAAATATCTTCAGCACGTCAGTCGCTAAGGGGGGTACCGCAGGGATCAATTTTGGGTCCTCTGTTTTATACTATATATACCTTTAATTTCTCTAGATATATTGAATTTAGTAAGATACATATGTATGCGGACGACACGCAGATTTATCATTCTTTTCAACTTTCGGAATTCAATAAATCGATTGAGGAATTAACTAAAGATTTTAATAAATTATACCAGGTTTCAACAAAACATGCACTAAAATTAAATCCGTCTAAGTCCTGTGTAGTTCTGGTTGGCCGAAATAGTGATTGTGAAAAAATCAAGGATGCTGTACATATCACGATAAACAACGCCGAGATTGCTGTAAAGGACGAGGCTAAAAATTTGGGTCTTATATTAGACAGTAGTTTTAGATACAAGAGTTATATTAATTCGTGTATACAAAAAGCTTATTTGAATCTAAAGCTACTGTTTCCTCACAGAGCCTATCTGGATCAGACTCAGAAGAAGATACTTTGCGAAACTCTTGTGCTATCGCATTTTACTTATTGCTGTGAAATATATTCAAATTGCATAGACTATGACACATCAATGAGAATTCAAAGAGTTCAAAATTCATGTTTAAGATATATTTATGGTATACGTAAGTATGACCATATTTCTAGCGCATTAAAAAATAGTAATTGGCTTAACATGAAAAATAGACGACTGCTACAAACTGCATCCTTATATCACAAAATAATCTTAAATAAAAAACCACCGTATTTGTATAATAAAATAACTTTTAGAACAGATGTGCATAATTTAAACTTGAGGTTCAGAGGTTTGATTACAGCCCCGCAACACCGAACTGCTATATTTGAAAGATCATTTCAATATAATATAAGTAAAATTTATAACAACATTCCTTCATATTTAAAATCTTTATCAATTAAGTCATTTAGAAAACAATACTCTAACAAACTTTTACAGTTACAAATCGGCAATAGTGTTTATAAGGTATAAAATGTGCGCAGGTTGATTATTATTATTGGTTATATTATTAGTGTTCATGTCTTTAATAAATTGTTTTAGTTAAAAGTTTTTTAGTAGATTTAGGCATTAAATTAATAAGAATTTTGAGCTATATAATGTCAAGGGCTGATTGAAAAGCAGTTTTCTAACTGAATATTAGCTCCTTGAGATTTTAATGTGAATTTTACTTTAGTTATTTACCTAAACATGTATATGTTTTTTTTTTTCGCATTAAATAAAACCATTTATTATTATTATTATTATTTAACCATGAAACTTGTTAACTTTCTGAGCTTAACTTAAGTTCGGCATAATATTTAACCGAAGTTTAACTTTGAGTTAGTTTAAACAGTATGTTGATGGGTATAACATACATAAGTTTATAAAAAGGGTATTTTCAACAGTAACGTATATTATTTTGAAATTGCTAAAGGCTAGCATAAATTAATTGCGAAAAACGTTTAAAAAAGCGATTATGGAGTATAATAAAAATTTATATGTCGCGGTTTCAATCAGGTGGTAATCGATAGAGAGTGAAGCATCAATTATGCATCCGTTAAAAAGATTTAAGGATAAACCGAAAGGACGAAGCGGTTCTTTACCAATAAAGCAAATTTAATAGCCCAATTTCCCAATGCTCAATTATCTCAGACTAAAACAACATATAATTAGAACAGTTGTGGCACAGCGGTAATCATTGAGGGAATTAAAAATTAATCAACGCTACCTTGCAATTAAGACCGAAATGGATACAGAGTAGACGCTTTTTGTTCGCCGAAGTTTGAAGCTGAAATTACAAGACGGCAACCTTGTAATAATTACTTTGTCACTTGGATTCGCAAAACACGAGTCCGAGAGCCTTAAATCGGCATTTTACGACGTCGATTTGATGCCGGTTTTATTTTTGCGATTTTAAATTCCTACGAACCTATTAAATTTTACACCGCATAGTGTTTAATGATTGTCGGACGATACACATTTAATTCCACCGACTTCTCTTTCCATTCGCCCTAATTAATTTAATTAAATGCAAAAATAAAACTTAGTTAAAACAAAAACGGTTGGTTATCTTAAAGGGTGTAATTTGTCTTGCTAGCGATAATATAATATTTTAAAAGCAGGATGTGCCGGTTCTACATAATTATAACCGTTATTAATAAACTTTCTATTGTTATACAATAAATTAAATGCTTTGTGTACATTTTACTATTTGTTGTACAGCTTTTTTAAAGACTAATAATTAAACGCTTAAGGCTAACTTTAAGAAATTACGAAATTAATTTTTGGGTTTCTTTAATATTCTGGGTACCAACTTAATTACTGTAATTTAACTAATTTAGATATAGTCTCGTAGCAGAAACATTCGGGATTTTAAACCTTATTACTGTCCTGGTGGAATTAGTTAAATTTAGCTTTCAGGCTATAATTATACTTAATGAAAAGTTAAAATTCCAAAAAGGGACGTTGCCTAAAATGAGTTTCTAATTTTTTCAGCATTTATAAAAAGCTCATTATTATACCTACTTATTAAAAAATTTTAAAACTTCAAGCATACCTCAAAACGCTAATTTAATTTTCAGATAATTATGGAATTAGTTTATACACTTAAAAGAATTTTGACACGAACTTCACATCTGATGATTGTTTCGAACAAATTTTAAAATTGATATGGTTAACACACTTCAATTATTTTCAAGCCTGGAAGAATGTTGCTTGTTAATTATGGTCTACAATATTTAGAACAAGTACGTGCCCACCTTACAAGAGTTATTTAAACATCTTGTAACAACTTCCCGCTTTGAAATCATGTTTTAAACTTAATTTGATACTTAAGTTTTAAATAATTTAAAGCACAAGATCTCCGATTTCCGATTTCTTTTGCTGAAAAGTAGAGGTGGAGATAAAGTATCTACCCATATCCACGAGAATAACAAAAATCAACACCCTTTCATGAATTTAAAAGCTTTTTATTTGTACAGTTACACATTATTTTTTATGCATAAAAGTGCAAGCGTTAAGTATGGCATTTTATGTTATTCAATCAATAGCTACACCAAAATGTTAAATTCAGTGAAACATTGTAAACTCCTAACTCTAGGATGCTCATATAATCATAACAAGGCATACATGTGGTGGTCACGAAATTGTACATGTGTAAAACCACATGAAACAGCCGCCTTATGTGGAAGACTTCATCTTGAAACTACAAAGGACCAACGATTTATCAAAAATTACAAAACAAAACATCACCAACTAACAAACAAAATAACAGTATTCTAATGCATCAACACCCGCGATATCCTAACGCCCTTAAAGCAAAAATACTACTCCAATCCCAAAAAATGTACCAGAAAACACCACAGCAGGTCCAGAATTGTCCTTAACAAAGTTCTTTGATGAATTCAACAATTTATTAATCAACTCCTACAGCAAAATAGCATGATGATACTGTCCATGCTCACTGTCATAAAGAAAATAATGTTATAATGGCTACTTTCCTGAGAATAGCTCATTGGAATGCCAATGGACTACACCACTACAAAGAAGAAAATAACATTTTTAAACTTTTCAAACAAAATTCATATAATGTTAGTTTCAGAAGACCATTTTACTACAAGACTGTATTTCACCTGACTATGAAGTCAAGGCATTGGGGAGCTACACAAATAACAACAATTAAGAAGAGAACTACAAAATGTCATGAAAAACAAAATACATCTAGTATGCTTTGAATCAATGTAGTGGCACATAAAAGTTTACATGCAAACAAATTTCAAGGAAACCAGATGTAATTATTTTTAAGAAACCCGGTATATAAGTTATTTAATCGCTGTGGTATTTCTACATCTAAATTACTGGCAGATCCCACAACTGTACACCAGATTCTAAATAGGTTTATTACTGACAGAAATTATTCATGCTTGTCAACAGGTGTATCTACATACTGGCTGAGTGAACCGAACAAAATTTCAGGCCTGTTAGATTTCTTTGTTATCAATGATGTCTAAAACAACTACATTAGTATCGAGTAAGTTTATAATCTGTCAACGAACCACTACCCCCTTATAATTACACTTAGCGCAACCGTTATATTTAGATAAACTTACCCAACATTTTGTAATAACAATACAGACTGGCATGCATTTCGGGGTTTTAACGAAATGATTTAGAACAGCTAATCAGATTAAAAGAACCAGACGAATTAGAAGAATTAGGAAGTACAACAAATTATTTAATAAAAACGAGTCAGAAATCAGGATGCCATGCCACTCCAACTATTCGAAATTAAAAAGTTAAAAGCTCAGAAACGAAGAGCACATGCTACGTGGCAGCGTACCCATAATGTTTAGACAGAACGAAATACAACCATCTAAGCAATCAGTTACAGAAGAAATTACGAGTGGTTCGTATTCAATAATTTCAAACATGCTTCTACACTCTTTGAAGGACCTTACATCACTAATCCGCCTATCAGAGTATCAGAAGTCAAGCAGGGCAATGTGACAGGTTAGATTTAGACAAATCGAATGTATTTGCTCAACATCCAGAGAGACCTTCAACCCTCACCAGATGAAGAAGTGAAAGAAGAATACCTAACTGGAGTCTTGCAATTGTCGTCATCAATTCGAGCTTTCTCGCCTCCAGAAAAATAAATGATATAAAATATCTACGAAGGTGTTGTTTTATGTTATCTACCTAGCCATGAAACAAAAAAGCGACGATGTTAAACCAATTATTAAAAAATAGCTGAGACATTTAGAAATACGTGTGCTAAGTTGTGTTTAATTTGTGCGGTTCGTTTATAGAGATTTGGGGAGGTTTACTTCTTGATAAAATGAATGAAATTAAGGTGGAACATCGTGTCATAAAGGCTGACAAAGTTGGAGAGGGATAGAGACTTTTTTTCTTAAATTATGACCAGAGATGACACATGGGTACATCACGGGACCCTCCCACTAAATAAGAATCCATGCAGTGGGTTCGCAAGAGCTCTCAACCACTAAGAAAGCCAAAACACGATTTTCTGGAAAAAGACTGTTGGCAGCAGTTTTCTAGCATGCTGGGAGTCTTGCTTATTGACTAATACTGAGGGGGCCTACCATAAATACAGAGCCCTATGTAAATACAATTCAAAATTTAATAGCTGCTTTGGAGGAAAAAGAAATAGCTTGTTGCTGCACGTCAACTGTCTGGTTCATAAGGCAAACAAAGTCCAGTAGATAAACAATGACTGTGGGCTCATAGAGTTAAGGCATCCACCTTATAGCCTCCCCAGACTTCTTTCTATTCAAAAACATAAAAAAGCATCTCAGGGGAAATAGTTTTGCATCTGATAAAGCACTCAAAGTAGCTGTTGAACAATATTTTGCAGAATTGTTTTCTGAGTGTATGGAACAATTGGAGAGACGATTAAATAAGTGTATAAGTATTGAAGGGAGTTACGCAGAAAAATAAAGGGTTGTTAATGTGATACGCGTTTTTTACATGATTAGGTAGATAACCTAAAAAAACGTCCTAGTAAATAACAGGAAAGCACTTGGTTACGAGCTTATAACTGCAAATTATTAAAGAAACTGCCCACGAAAGGTATAACACTGATCTTATTCAACTGTGTACTTCGTCTAACATACTGACCTACTTAACCTAAGTTCTCGCAAATTATCATCATCTTCTTCTTCGACTTTTTCCTCCATACGTCTTCAGCCTCCATGAGTGTCTATCTTCCCAATTCTCCGCTTTAAGATTTCTTTCTTCCACGATGTTGTTTACGTGAGGTTTCTGTTTCAAGGGTGGTCTACCTCGTTTTCCTCGTGGTGTCCAATGGAGATTTTCGGCCATCTCTCTTCTGGTAGTTTCTCCACATGCCTCTCCAACTTTCTTGTAATAATAATACGGTTATTTCCATTTCCTGCCATAATCTTTCTGTCCATCATGTGTTAATTCTTCTGTTCAAAAAATTAAGTTCTACAGTTATTTTATCCATGTTTTCGTAGGAAAAGGCCAAGTTTCATCTCCGTATAACATTATACTTTGTACAATACTCTTGTAGATACGTTTTTTTTTCTTATTAGATTCTTGTTTCACAATGTCATGTAATGCTTTTGTTGCTGTTCCTATTGTTTATATTTTTGTCTGTTGTACCATTACTCCTTATAATTGACCCCAAATATTTGAAAGCATTACTATGCTTTACTGTGTGTTCTATGTGACATCATTTTTTCGTTCTGCTATAAGTACACATATTTTCAGTTTTCTCAACATTTATTTTAATACCATTCCTCTCAAATTCCTATTTCATCTTTTCAATCATGTACTTCACATCTTCTTTCGTTTTTGCAAAGATCGCTTTGTCGTTCGCAAATAAAAGCAATTTTAATCCCCTATCTCCAATGCCCCTCCCCGTATATTTACGATTCCATTTTTGTATGCTATTGTCTACATATAATTGAATAATAATGACGAAATTGTATATCCTTGTTTCAGCCTTTTCGTAGTTTCAATATTTTGTGTTATCAAATTTCCGACCTCAACTTGTGCTGTTGTATTATTGTACATTTGTATGGAATATTAAATCTTTTCGTTGCTTACCACAGTTTTATGGTATATTATCATACGCCAGGTCCACAAACATCCGTGTGTATTTACATACCTACAATGTGATTTTTTTAAAACTCAATTGCAGCAGGCCGTATTCTGTCTTAATAACCTTAGAACTGTCTGTATTACGTCAGAATACGGCCTGCTGCAATTGAGTTTTTAAAAAATCACATTGTATATTATCTATTCACAACCAGGAAAAGCACTAAATTGAAATATCTGGTGCGTTTGTTTGTTATTGAATTGACAGCACTGCATGTTTTTAAAATTTAGTGAGATATTTAGTTCCCTGAAATGTTGGGTTATGCTGCCATGTTGACAGATATCAAAATCAAAATTTTCATAAATAGTTCCATATGCAGTTTTTTAATTCTTCGTAACATAGATAAATTGCCTTGTGCCCTCTTTCGGTAAAATTCATGGTTCAACATTTAGGTTACATTGCATGAAAATTTTTATTTTATAATTAATTAATTTGTTTAAATGTCAGATTTCAAATTTCCCTCCAATCATATAGTAACCAGAAATAACAACATTACAGAGCAAATTATCTGTACCAATTGTTCAGTGCATGCCAACATAAATCTAGTGTCCGCGAGGTCAGTGAACAGATAATATGTATTGTTTTCTTTATTTTTTCTATTATTTGTTGTATGCAGTATATATTATCTAAGTATGACCGATGACTTCTAAAACCACTGTTATGCCCTTAATTTTGTCATATTTTCCTGTATTCTTGTTTTAATTTATTCTTCCAAGTATTCTTGTTATGGTTGGTGTGACACTTAATTCTCGATCATTTCCACAGCTCCTTTTATCACCTATTTTAAATACTGACGATATGTAGGACGTATTCCATTTTTGCAGAATTTTTTATTCTTTTTCCACCTTCTGGAATATCCTCGTTGGAAATTGGATTAAGTTGTTTCCTCCATATTTCCATAGCTCTATTTTTATCTCTCCTGGTCCTGCTGATTCTTTTATGGCTTTATTTACATCTTGTACAGTTATTGTTTGTTCTATATGCTCTGTATTTCTTTTTGCCTCCTTCTACTGCCTACTGCTCTCCACCTTCTTGTAACAATTACTGTAGCTCTGCGATATCCCAATGTACTGTCTACATATCTGTATATATTATCCCATTATTCATTTTTTCTCCCTTCATTCTTTGTGTTACCGCCTGTCGCCATTTTACATATTCTTCTGTTGTGTGGGATGTTTTATTGTTTAACCAATTGAATGCTTTTCGGGCTATGATTTTCTACGATTATAAACGAGGCTTAACATACGACCATAGTCACCAAAATTTAATGGCAGCTTTTGGCGACAATAGTCCATCATTATCTACAATTAGTTACTGGTTCCGTGAATTTAAACGTGGAAGGAGTACGTTAGAAGATGAACCAAGACCTGGACGACCTGCAGTAGCTGTTTGTGCTGAAAACATTATTGCAACCGAAAAGCTGACTCATAGAGAGATTCAAGACGAACTAGGCATTGGATCATCTGCAGTAGATATCATTTTACATAAACATCTGGGTGTAAGAAAGCTGGCAAGTCGGTGGATTCCACATTTGTTAACCGACGAACAAAAACAAGCACGGGTAGACTGGTGCAGGTTTATGTTAGAAAAGTTCGATGGAGGATCTTCAAAGCAGGTATTTAGTATCGTTACGGGGGATGAATCGTGGATATATAATTATGATCCCGAGACAAAACAACAATCAACTATTTGGGTGTTTGAAAAGGAGGAAATGCCAACAAAAGTTATTCGCGGCCAAGTGCAAACAAAAAAATGATTGCCGTTTTCTTCAGATGCAGTGGTCCAGTTGCAGTAATTCCTCTTGAAGATCGTAAAACTGTAACTGCTGATTGGTATACAGAAGTTTGCCTTCCTCAAGTCTTCGAGAAATTGTGTAGTGATCGCCCAAGATCTGGTTTACGTGGAATTTTGTTACATCACGATAACGCAACTCCGCATACGGCCGCAAAAACTTTAAATTTTTTACATGAATCCGGAGTCCAACTGATGGTCACTCATCCACCATACAGTCCAGATCTTGCCCCTAACGATTTCTTTTTGCTTCCGCTGATTAAAAAACTCATGCGTGGTAAGAGATTTCCTGACGCCAATGCGGCTGTTGCTGAATTTCAGCGAATTCTTGACGACCTTCAAAAAAAAGAGTTTTCAGAGTGTTTCGAGAAGTGGTTTCAAAGAATGAAGAAGTGTATTATGTCTAAGGGGGAATACTTTGAAAAACAATAAAATTATTTTCTTTACAAATTCCGTAGTTTTCTTCTAACTAACAATTTACAGAACAGCCCTCGTATCTACGAATTATGGTGTTTTGTAAACATTTTTGCAAAAATACGAATAGGACTACGTAAAAAAATAATAAAGAAAATATTAAAAATGCCTCTTATTTCTAACTCCCTTTAATGCTTTAATCTGCCTTGGTATCAGTAGGGGTGTTAGTTACGCCACCGGCTGAGGGCCAAATAATTAAAACTCTTCGGTTTTTCTTATTACCAGGGGCGTAGCTGGAATTTTATAACTAACGCAAGTTGTTTTCCGAGGCAAAGGTTTTTCTTTTAAGAATGTTTTATGATATTTGTTCCCTCTAACTATAATGAAAGGTAGCTGTAAATCTTAATCAGAATCAGATTATGAGCTTAATTCAAAAGAAGTTCTATTGAACTTTAATACTTCCTGTAAAGTATTGAAATTTCAGCAACACATGGTAAAATACGCTAATAGCGAAATACTTTTACAAAAACTTTAGGTACAGTCTATTTCATCTAGCATTTGGGTTGTGACGTCAACTTGCCCCGCCCAAAAACTGTATGAATAGATACACGTTCAAGCGCAGTAGGTAATGAAAACCTAGTTTAGAGAGAGATGAAGTATAGTTGGATTGTGAATTTATAAACAGCGCGTTGACGTCACAACCCAAATCCTAGGTGAAATAGACTGTACCTTCCTAGCTTCGGCCAATACTTATAAAATTTGTGGCGATTTAAAATTAAATTAAAAACTGTTGTGTGATGAGACTTCAAAAACTAAGATTGGTTTAAACCACCACATTTAATCATAAAATTAAAACAATTTACACCGTACTAGCTTAATTATTGTAGGTACTACAACTAAGGTAAAGTCTCATCATACTTGAACATTATGAATCTTTCTAGTGAGACCTATTCTGAGATTTCAAAAAGACGGTTTTCCCAAAAATCCAAAAACATATTCGCATTCAAGATCGATTAATGCACTTTTAAAATCCCCTGTTTACAAGACCATATTTCGTTTATTTTAAAGTTTCGGATACTGGTTTATCTATTAAACTTGCGTTAATTTTTAAAGTTCTATCGCCTCCTAAAATATTTGTAAGTATTCCATTTTGAACCCGCTTGTATATATTGCAAAAAAGTTTATAGAAATTCTGTATCCCGAGTTTTTAATTAGCACTTTTATCTTCATAAGTCTTTTCTGTAGAGTAATTTTAACATGACTAATTATTGAAAATACATTTTAACAATCGCACTATTATTTTTAATGACCAAAAACAAAAAAGTTAACAGCTATTTATCTTCCAGTAAAAATCAGCAATCTCTGCTTCTGGTTTTATCAACAGAAGCATCTTATTGTTTGCTTTACAGACAAGGGGTCCACAACTTTAAATTGTGGAACGTTAATGCTGCTGAGTTACATAATGTTTCTTTTAACAAAATTCGAAAGCTAAAGATTAACAATTAACCGATTGTCATTAACATATGGTTGTTTTAGACGATTCTGTTCCTTATTGTATTTCCAACTCTTGCACCTTGCAAATTATAAAATGAGGTCAGTTTGTGTGTTTCTTCGAAGTGTGGTATTTAATTCGGAAAGGAAACAAGGTGTGAATAAAAGACGCGTAAGGTTAATTTAGCGGTGAAATTAATTTTTGGCTTCTGTTCCGGGTGTATTTTAACTAGAAAGGGTGCAAGTGGAAGTATAAAACGAGTCGTTTTGTGTATAAGGAGCATTCAATATTATAATATATTTAGATTAAATGGATAGATAGGATTAAAGTCACAGCATAAAACCAATATTAAAGCAATCACGATAAGTTGGGCGATGTCATACATTACTTGATTTGATTGCGGGCGACCAAACAAACAACGCGCCTATACATCAAATTCGAACAATACCTGCCTGACTGTTTGCACCGCCCTTAATAATCTTAATGATCGCGGATAAAATCTGTATATAATTTTATACGTATCCGTGAATTCGCTTTAGGCCAAGACTTGTATCACCTCGAATCCAATCAGCCTGCTCGGTTTTAGAACCGAAGCGGATCAATCGCGCCTCTCAACTTAAGGGCCGATTGTGGTGTGTACCATTGTGGTTAGACATAGCAGAACATCGTAAATGTCGACCTGAGTTTTCCATTTTTGTGACACTACTTGCTTGACGAACTGTAGTTACAAAGTTAAGGCTATAATTATAATCTCGAATCCCGATGTAATAATTATTCTATAGTTCTTGATCTTATATGTAGTTCTGTAGCATAATTTCCTACAATTATGGACTTTAACAGAGATTCTCAAAATGTTCAACTTTTCTTTTATTAAACAAACTTTAATTTTGAAAATTTCAAACTCTACAGCCCCGATTAAATATCAAAAATAAAAAGATTGTTGGAATGGTAGATGTTATATGAAAATAAAGAAATCAAAATGTCAACTGAACAAAATTATAATATTCTTTTTTTAATCTTACTGCATACGAACAGCACTGTTTCGTAAGTTTTATTAGACACAGAAGATGTCATTTTTCAAGATATTTTGGAGAAATTATAAAGCGATTTTACTGTATCAGTCTACATATTAGTCAATAGCTTCTTGGATATGTAACATTAAACTTTTCTGGAATTCTGGAAAATACAAGTACATTTGAAATGTTTTATGTTCTCGATGTTATTTGTGACGGTTGTCTTGAAAATTTTGGTTATATTTCACAGTTAAATAACATTTTGGTTAAGAACAAAATCTTCGTAATGGTGTTTGCCTGCTAGCTATTATAATGATTTAAATATAAATTAATTACCTAACAATGTTTAAATTGAAGTTTTGATTAAAGTTTTGATAATAGAAGTACCTAAGTATTTTTTGAATAAATCAGATCTTTGATCAAAATTTCGTGAAGAAACTATTATTCTTCAGATTCGGCAGTCGTTGAAATAAGGCCCTGCTTTGTAATTCTAAATTGTAAAATAAAAGTTTAAAAATGCATTACTGTTAAAAATATCAAAATTACCACCGATGTTGGAATAAGAAAAAATATTAAGCAGACAATTTACAATTTCAGTAGGAATGTAATTTTAAATTAAATTCCAATTGGTATGGAAATAGGATGGATGGCTTTGTGTTTATTAACTTTAAAAATTAATAAAAACTGACTACAAATTCGATGAGTTCAATCTACTGCTGCAGCAGCATATGTTCTGGTCCTTTTTTAAATTAGTACATAAATTATTCGATCCTTAGTAATTAAGTTATGATAATTACCCATCATCGGGTCAGGATGTAGGTAATAACAGAGCCTTTTGGACTAATTTTTAGAGCAGCAACTGTTACTTGTCTAATAAATCAGTGTAGCAAGATTGTTATTATCAGAAAAAATAAAAACTTAATCTACAGGATTTCGTTTCCTAATCACACGATCTATAAAATCGATTTTTTATGGTTACAAACTGAATTATAAAAAAGAGAATTAATAACAAATACGTACTCTGCAACACGTGATTATAATCATCGAAGTGTTGCGTTCAAAACAACATTAAAAAAAATTTAGATGTTCGTCTAATAATACCATATCAACACTCTCTCTGTAATAAAGGCTATCACGAAGCTCGTAACGTAACGCGGTGTAGACGATATCCTTCTTAAGAGACAAGAGGGCCTTAAGTAGTCCATGTTGGTTGGTACCACTGAAGAGCCCGGGGTCAGATCTCGTCTCACGAACGTACACAATTACATCAGGTCGTGGGTGTATAATCGCTCCTCGTCGCGGACTTGCATTTACTCTCACTTCTTTTTCTACCTTCAAGAAAAGACGAGGAGACTCGTTAAACACCCGTCATAGCTCATAAACGCCATATAGCACTGAATATAATAGGGGAATTAGCATACACTTTACCACAGCGACTCCTTACAGTACTGCCAATAGATGGTTAAGCAGGAAGCTCAAGAATACCAAAGGGCCGCTGCGTTAAGTGTGCATTATTTAATAATTATTTTGATAAATCAAAATAACAAATCGTGTATTTAAGCTCGGGATACTTGCCATGTTAAAAATAATTTCCTTTAATTATACTTTATTACTTACACTTTACCACCAGCGGCCGTATTGGGTTTGCTCTTTGCATACCACATTCCTGTACGTTTGTTACACTTTCAACGCAACATTTTCGATTTTTCGCAACAAAGTCTTCGCGCTTTGATAGCCGGACGTGATTTATTTAAAAATGTTAACAAATAATGCACGAAATAACCAGCATCTGTTACTTATGGTTACGGCGTGCATTAAAGCACCACTTTCGACTTTCATGGCACCAATTTAGTAAGAACAACAAGCAGCAATTAAAATAATTACAAAATTGCTTAAGAGCGAGCATTATAATATTATATTAAATCCCGGCCAAAAACGTGCCATCAAAAAACCTTATCTCGACCTTTTTAATGCGGGACGTGTAAGTATAAATTTTCTAACAATTCCCCAAACAGCTCCTCCGTCAGACGGTCCGTTGGCAAGACGCCACAAAATGAGATAATTACACCGGCCATTTAATTGCGGCCAAAATTAGTCCGTAATAACCGGTGCTTTAGTTAGTCGGTGGATAAGGACAGTAAGGAAAAGTTTCACGCCACACCAGGCCCGAACTGCACGGATTTCAACCTTATTCACTCACCTGAAAGACCTACAATTAGGATCTGCAATTATTGTGTGTTTAAAATTTTGAAATTAGACTAGAACACAAAGTAAACTTTTCGGAAATGAAATGGAACAGCTTGGAAATAGGCACCTGATGATAATATTGCACCAAGATACCTTTGTGTAAGGGTTGAATAAGGTAGAAAATTTTAATAGGAAATTTGTGTGTTGAACTGGTTTGATGGGATTTTAGTTGCACGAAAATTATAAACTCTTAACCATCAAGGCTATCTTTAGGTGAATAATTATCAGAAGCATTGATCCTAAGCTAATAATTCTAAATTTTGCATAATACAATAGGTTTATTATTTTGTAAAGATAAAAATGTCTGCGAAATTATATTTTCGTTGACAAATTGAAAAGTATTGTAATTTGGAATTTAATCCGTCTTTTCTTCATTCTGATTACATATTTTTAAATTTAAATGCAAAAACGTAACCTATAAGTTATTAACGGATTAAAGATTGTGTTAAGTAAAGTGTTAGAAATTACGATACTAAAACCACCAGGTCATTTGTTAATGATTTTATGTTGAACACGTTCCTTTGTTTATTTATACGAGCACATCCACTTATGGTAGAAACTTATCTTGTCAGTAAAACCATAATACCAACCACCTGATCTAACTTTACTTAACCACAAATTAAGAACTTCCTCATTGTTTTTATATTTAAGGATACCAACCATTTGTTGTGGTCTCGTAGCAGTCTTTCGGTTATTATTTATAATAATTATTTTGGTTTGGTGTTGTTGCATATCGTTGCATGTATTGATTTTTTATTTATTTGTTGGATAGGTAGACAAAAAACAGGGCTGCTTGGTATTTTGTTATAATAAATGATGGAATGAGATGAGATAATGTGAGATTTGTTTAACAGAACACTAATTAATACCAATTTTGAAATATTTTACAAAATCGAGAACCCAAAACAATTTTAGCAGGTAGTTCCTGCTTTGCTTATTTAATGATATAAAATCTGCAATAAAAATTTGGATTGCTATTGTTGTATTTAATGGTAGTAATTAATTATCTTCTCAAAATGCAGAATAGAAGAAAAATCAGTTCAACTGAAAACTGGTTTATTCAAAAGTAAAAACAGAAAAAACAATGTATGTTTTTGTACATACCAACTGTTACCCAGGATTTGCTTAGTAACAGTAACTAATGATACTTGTATTATCTAACAACACAACAGCTCCTCCCTCACTAAATCTTATAATCTAACATCTAACTGATTCAAATTTACAAATTCAATCTTTGTGGTACTTTCCTAGTTCTAGAGGATCTACGTAAAGTATCACATGAAACTTTTACTTCCTTTTCCTCATTTAGGTTAGAACTCGGATTAGAATTTATTTTAGGAGTTTCATTTTTAGTTAAATCCGAATTGTTATTACCCAAATCTGGAATAGGAGTATCACATACATTTGGAACAATATTATTATTTAATTTAGGTTCAGGCAAAAATAATTGTGGCTCCAAAGGTTCAGGAATTGAATCAAGTCTGATGTCCAGTGGAGTATTCAGCCCAATAAGTTTAATCTGATCAATATGTCTTTTCCAAATTCTGTCATCGTCTAATTTGACAAAATAATGTAGTTTCCCTAACTTATCTATTACCGAGCCAAACATCCATTTATCATTATGAATATAATCACGCACGGCAACTCGATCTCCTACGCTTAAAGTGCGGTAAGTAGAATGATAGTTTTGGGTTTCTTTAGCCTTAATTTCTGGTTTGATTAAGTCTATTCTTGATCTAATTTCTCGTCCGAACATCAACAAAGACGGAGACTTTTTAGTAATACTATGGGGCATTTTCCTATATTGCAAAAGTATCTTACATAACTCTTTTTGTCTATCCATCGGTTCAGGATTGATAGCTCTAATTGCCTGTTTTAAAGTTTGTACGTATCGTTCAGCTAGTCCGTTCGTAGCCGGATGATACGGTGCTGTTTGTATATGTTTTACTCCGTTCTGTTTCAAAAACAATTCAAAATCGTTTGAAACAAACTGTCTACCGTTATCGCTCACTAAATAAGTTGGTATTCCGAATCTAGAAAATATTTCTCGGCATAAATTTATTGTAGTTTTTGAAGTTAAATCTTTAGTCATATGAATCTCAGGCCATCGTGAATAAGCGTCTACCAAAATAAAATAGTAAGAGCCATAAAATGGTCCTGCATAGTCTACGTGGACTCTTTGAAATGGTTCATCTACTCTCTCCCACGAATGAGTTTCTACAATTCTAGGGTTATTCATTAATTTGTTACAATTAAAACATTCTCTACTAATTTTTTCTATGTCTTTATCTATTGTACTCCACCAACAATAGCTTCTTGCTAACCCTTTCATTTTGAAAATACCGAAATGAGCGGTGTGCAATTCATTCAAAATTTTCGGCTGCAAAGATTTCGGAATTAGAACCCTTATCCCACGAAAAATACAACCTTGTTGTAAAGTAAATTCGGCTTGGTCGATATTAAAACGTAAATGTTTCTGAACAATCCTACCACACTTCAAACCGTCCAGCAATGGTTTTAGTTGTGGATCTGAAGAAGTCTCTTTTGAAAGCTCTGATATTGTTACCGGCAATGTTTCGATCTGATTAATTTCAAAAATATCTGGTTCATCGTATTGAACAAAACATTCGGATTTTAAAGGTAATCTTGAAAGAAAATCTGCATTGGCGTTGGACAAACTATCTTTATACCTAATATCAAAATCGAAAGCTTGTAGAAATATGGCGTAATGTTGCATACGCGTTGCGGATAGAACCGGTAAACCCTTTTTTGGATTAAAAATTTGTACTAAGGGTTTATGATCAGTGTATAAAATAAACCGCCTGCCGTAAAGATATTGGTAAAATTTACGGACTCCAAAAATTATGCTGTAAGCTTCTTTATCTATTTGTGGATATTTTTGTTGTGTACTTGATAATGTTTGTGAAGCAAATTGTATAGGTCTTTCACTACCATCGGAATATAAATGTGAAATTACAGCCCCTACGCCGTAAGGTGATGCATTAGTTGCTAAAATGATTGGTAACTTTGTATCAAAATGTGCAAGAAAATCGGAAGAATTTAATTTGTCTTTAACAATTTTAAAAGATTTCTGGCAATCTGAATTCCAAGAAAAAGTTGTATCATTATGTAAAAGTAAATTTAGTGGATATAAAACTGTACTTAGATTTTGGAAAAATCTACCGTAGTAGTTTACAAGTCCAATAAACGAACGTAACTGTGACTTATCGTGTGGTTGTGGTGCATTTTGTATCGCCTCCACTTTACTAGTCATTTTATGTATACCGAATCTATCAATGACATAGCCGCAATATTCTATCTTGTCAACTAAAAATTCTGACTTTTCTACATTTATTCGTAAGTTATGTGTAGCTAATCGCGATAAAACCTCCTCTAATCTAACAATATGAATTTCGTCAGTTTCGCCTGTAATTTTTATATCATCTAAGAAAACCGTAACCCCTGGAATACCTTGCAAAATCTTTTCCATTTCACGCTGCCAAATTGCAGGTGCTGAGGCTACTCCGAACATTAATCGGTTGCATCGATATAAACCTTTATGTGTATTTAAAGTTAATAAGTCACGATCTTGAGATCGAACCTCAAGTTGTAAGTATGCCTGACTAAGATCAATTTTTGAAAATCTTAATCCCCCTGCCATTGATGCAAACAACTCATCAATGGTGGGTAATGGATGTTCGTCAATGTCTAAATTAGGGTTTAGCGTTACTTTAAAATCGCCGCAGATTCGTAATTTTTTTCCTTTTGTAACGGGAACAATTGGTGTTGCCCAATTCGAATATTCTACTTTTGTAATTATACCCTGTGATACTAACTTGTCAATTTCTTGTTCTACTTTCGGTATTAAAGCAAAAGGTACCGTCCGTGCCTTCATAAACACGGGTTTTGTATTTTGTTTTAAATGTAATGACGCTTGTATCCCTTCTATTTTCCCAAGTCCTTGTAAAAACACAGTAGGAAACTTAAGTTTCAAATTTTCAAGTATATCCGTAATACGTACATTATTTACATGTCCGTCCCACAAGTTTAATTTTAACTGTCTAATCCACTCGCGCCCTAGTAATGGTGCTCTGTCTATTGTCACTATGTATAAATTTAAATCGTATGAATTTGTATTGAATGTAACTTTGCACGGTACATAGCCTAACACGTTCAATGTATTTTTACAGTATGTAATTAATTGTAGTTTTGTTTGTACGATCTCAGAATTTGGAAAGACTTCTGTAAGTTGTTTCTTACCCATAATACTTACTGAAGCTCCACTATCTACCTCAAACGTGATATCGGTTCCGTTTACCTTGACAGTAGTTAAGAATTTATTACGGAACTCAGCATGTTCCGTTTCCACCGCCACAATTTCCTCCACCTGTTCCATCTCATGTTCAATCTGATGTGTACTTGTACTGATAGAAGATTTATTCTGTCTGGCTTTTGTACATACTTTCCGCAAATGACCCTTAATTTTACAGAAATCGCATATAACATTGATTTTGTCACAATTATTTGCTAAATGCTTGGACGACCCACATCTGAAACATTGTAAATTTTTGTTACTATTGCTAGTTACTACTTGTCTCGTATTGGTGTTGTTGTAAGTTTCCCGACCGGTTGGTTTACGTCCTTTGTATTGTTGTCTTCCTGCATTGTACTTTGAACTCGAACCACCCACACTGTGGACATTAGCTCCTGACGTGCTAGTACGGTGTAATTGAGCCGCATCTCTTGCAGATGTTTCCATTCCTGTAGCTATATTCAAGGCTTGTTCAATCGTCAATTCTTTCTGTTCCAGTAATCTACTTTGTATATTTTGTGCCCTCAACCCGAACACAAATTGATTTCTGAGTGCTTTCTTCAAATATTCACCAAATTTGCAGGTAGTAGCCATTCCTTGTAACGCCGTCAAGTACTCCTTCACCGTTTCTCCCTCTTGTTGTTTTCTTTGTAAAAATCTGTATATCTCCGCTATTTCTAAAGGTTCCGGATTGTACTGAGCCTTCATCAGATTAATTAGATCTGCATAGCTCTTGTCGTTTGGTTTATCAGGGGAAATCTCGTCACAAAGAACATCATAGGCCTCACTTCCCATATAATGGCAAAGGTACGCCGCCTTTTTGTCAACTGGTACTGCGAACACGTCAAATGCACTTTCCAGGCGCATCAGCCATCTGTCAAAACGTTTTGTCGTGTCGAATTTTTCTATTGAAAATACCGTATAAACAGAATGTGTCGTACTTTCCTCACCCATGTTGTTGTATTACTTGTAATTGTAAATTTTCCAGCGAAGTTGTTGTATTACTTGTACTTGTAAATTTCCAGCGCGGTCTAAATATTGAAGTTGTATTCCCAATATTTTTGTAAAATACTGAACTTTTCACTGAGTTCTGATAATCCTCGTCGCCAATTGTTGTATTTAATGGTAGTAATTAATTATCTTCTCAAAATGCAGAATAGAAGAAAAATCAGTTCAACTGAAAACTGGTTTATTCAAAAGTAAAAACAGAAAAAAACAATGTATGTTTTTGTACATACCAACTGTTACCCAGGATTTGCTTAGTAACAGTAACTAATGATACTTGTATTATCTAACAACACAACAGCTATTTTCATTTAAAAAGAAATATTAAGAGAATAAAGTTTACAAGTCAGCATAAATGTTTGGAGTACATTTAGCAAAAATTGTTTTCTCTTTTTATACGGTTAGAATTTGTTATAATTTATAGTTTAGGAATCTTTTATGCTTTAATATAATGGTTGATCTATGACATTTGTACGTTAATGCTCTTAACACATTCACGTTTTCAAATAAATTAGTTGGTATACCTTGTGATTAACACCGAATCTTTGCATAACTGCTTTATAAAAAATATATTTATTTATTAATGTCGTTTTAAAGGTTTTATTATAAATTATCGATCTTTTATGTTGTAGTTATGCAGTTAAATAAATAGAAATGCAAATTATAAAGTTGTAACCATCTATTCATGCAAATTTAAACGACGCAGTAAATATACTATTGGTAAAATTTTGTTCGATGGTGTTTAACCCGAACAATGGCTGGCAAAAACATACCTACAGTAACATAATAATCAACGATCCTACACTTGAAACAGCCTTGTATCGCATGCCATTATTCCTTTTAATACAGAAATAACGAAACCGAAACAATTATTTGATACGTGTGTCAAAACTGTGACAATGATAGACGTGTTTGGAATTATCTTGTCCGATAATGGAGTTGATCTAGTCGGAGCTTGAGTCCGCACCTGGTGGCTCGCACGTTTACTTTAAGTTATTATTTCTGAATATTTGACATAAATAATTATCTTGAATAAATAATAAAGGCTTTCCTTAACCTCGAGAATCTATCAAGTTAATGTCATGGTTCGATTTTAGCGTTCTCTGTCGATTTTTTTCCGTATTACAGGTGATGATAATGGTTATGGTAAAAATGTAAAATGTGCACCTTTTAAACTTAACAGAAGAAAGCCGTATGTTAAAATCTTGAAGCTTACATGATCGATGATATTTTCGTTTTTCTTTATGTAAGTATGAGCTATATGTGACATTCGGAAAAATTGGTTTATTTATTTTAGTATTTTCATAAATATTAATTCTTGAAATCGGGAAATCAATATTTTTTATTAAATATTTGCACAGAGAGCATTTCTCGAAAGCATAATTTTGTAGAAAATTTATAAAACAAAATACAACTGCCATCTTCTAGTAAATACAAATTTCAAGCAGGACAACACTTTATTAATTATTTCCCGAATTAAAAAGATTTCAAAATAATTAACTATGAAGAATTGCATTCTGCGATTAGATAAATTTTTGTTTCCTATGAACATTAAGTTTTCCTGGAAACGTGATTTTTTTTCAAAAGAAAAAAGGGAACACACAATATTTTTATTTCTATCTACCTATTTGTAGATAGAACACGCTTCTTTCCAATATCCATATTTTTATTTTCTTTTTAGTGTTTTTCTTTTTACATTTTTATTATAAGTTACAAAAACATACCTACTTCTACTATTAATGCATCATATCTAGTAACATTTTCTTCTTCGCAGCTTCATGAAGTTTGTAATTTTTACGAACGAAAACCCCGTACGGTTATGTTAGATATTCTTAAAGTTAAACACAAATGTTATTTGACATACGGAAATTCATTCACCTAATTATGATTTATCTCAGTGATAATTCCTAAAATGTTTGAGTGTGGCAAATCATGATTCGCATGAAGCTTAACTACACCTGTATACAATAAAATCGCCTGTGATAGACTGGAATTTTGCATAAGCTGTTTCTTAAATGACTATGCAAACACATTATTTTTTATTACTAAATCGCACTTTTAATTTCTTGGAGAAAATATTTTTTCTAGATCAGATTATGCAAGTTCAGTAGTTGTGCTATTCATGGCAGTGTCGATATAGAGTTTAACATAAGTATAATAGCTATGGAGATTAAGTCCTCCTTCATTGAAATTATGAGTTAATAATGTTTTGCACTAGTTTTATTTATCACTAAGAGCCTGAAGTGGTTGGTGGAATTATTCACTATCACTGTTAATAATGCCAATTGATAATTTTCTAGTGCACTGCTCCACTACATTGATTAATGTTTTCGTAAAAATTTTTAACACTTTTAGTTATAAATTGTTGAATTGTGGGGATATCCGTTTGCCTGTGAAGCTGTGTGTTCCTCACAAACCATTGTGCGTTTGTAATGATGCGCAGAACTTTATTTTGTAAGACTTGGGGTTTGTGGATGTTAGTTTTGGAATATACTACAACCATAGGAGACCATAGGTGAAGATTGGTCTGATTATAGATGTATATATGAGAATACCGGTTGATATTTTAAGGGTAGATTTTTTATTAAGTATTGGATACAGCATTGCTACTTGTAATCTCGTATATGATTCTGTCAGTTTTTTATGTATATGGTAGCTCCAGGTTAGTCTAGAATCTAGAAGATAAAATTGTGTCTGACGCTCATACTGTTAATCCGCTATGAACCAAGGAAATAATTAATGTCTACGTTTTGAAAGTCAGGTAGAATTAAATTTTTGTGAAATTTGGTGATATTAAAAAAATTAATTTACCTTAAAGTACTGCATCGTTACTGCTAGAATGTTAAGCTTAAACAACAGAATATCAAAAGAAACCATTTCTTGTTTTAAGGTTATAGTTTCAACCAATTTTCAAATCAACTTCGCACTTGGTGTTTATCCCTTGGTGTTGGCCATTCTTGCACCGCTCGGATTTTATCAGGGTCGGCTGCTACTCCATTTCGTGATACAACATGTCCAAGATAGTTAACTTCTTTTCTAAATATGTGGCACTTTTTCGGACTCAATTTCAAATTGGCCCCACGAAGTCTTTGGAACACTTCTTTTAGATTTATCAGATGTTCTTCAAATGACTTGCCAACTACAATCACGTCGTCCAGATACACCAGGCAGGTTTTCCAGGATAATCCCCTCAAAATGGTCTCCATCAGGCGTTCGAAGGTGGCCGGAGCATTGCATAGGCCAAAGGGCATAACTGTGAACTGCCATAATCCCGAACCGATGGTGAACGCAGTCTTCTCTCGGTCTTCAGGTTCCATTTCCACTTGCCAATAACCACTCTTCAAGTCCAGTGTCGAAAACCACCGGGAACCCGATAACGTGTCCAATGTGTCATCAATGCTCGGTAAGGGATAGCTGTCTTTCTTGGTGACTTCATTAAGCTGCCGGTAGTCCACACCGAAACGCGTTGATCCATCTTTCTTGCCAACCAGAACCACTGGTGATGCCCATGGGCTGTTCGATGGTTCAATGATTTCCTGTTTCTCCATGTCAGAAATAATCTTTTCAGCTTCCTCACGCTTCGCCCATGGAAGTCGTCTCGGATGTTGTCGTATGGGCCTGGGGCCTGGACTCCCCGGTGTTAATCTTATGTCTTACCACATCTGTTCGTCCCTTTTCATCGTCATCAAGGGCAAAGACGTCTTGGTATTGGTTAATCAAGCTTCGCACGTCCACCAGTATGTTGTTTGGAAGCTGGTCTTTGGGGTTCAACCATGCACTGGGCTATTTGGAATACTGGCACACACTGTCCCACAAGGGTGTTCCTCTTCAGCGTCACCGGCTCCATATTGACGTTCATAATCCTCACCGGTACTGTTTCTCCAACCTTGACCAGCACTTTTCCTACCAGTACACCGCCGTGGACTTTCTTATCACAAGTAGGTTCCATCATTCGTACACATCCCGCCCGAAGATCTCCATCCAGACCTGCCTTGACAATTCGTTCACTTCTAGCAGGCACCGCCACGTCTTCAGTTAACAGGACTCGTACTACCGGATCGTCCATTCGATGTAGAGAAAGTGCCGATTTTTAAAACCCCTTCCTTCAAATCCAGCGAAAACACGAATTTTCTCAAAAGGTCCATTCCCAGGATGAATTCGTCAGTGATGTCAGCCACTAATACTTCATGTATAAGCTTCTCGCTTTCAATATCGATGGTCATCTTTGCTATACCATGCATCGTTATCACATCACCTGTCGCAGTCCGAAGCTGGGTATTCGTAGATGACAGCTTCACGGATTCTTGCAAAACGTCTGGGCGTATGATGGATTTTGTTGCCCCAGTATCAATGAGTAGCGGAACAGTTTGGCCGGCAATGTTTCCATCAACAAACAGACTGGCATTTCGGTTCTTTGATGATACGGCGTGGATAGTGATCCTCGGGGCATTTCCTCTCCAGGTCAACGTTCGCCCCTTCTTGTCAACATCTTTTAGTTTTCCATGTACATTCTTCTTTCTACGCCTTTTCTTCCGAATAATCTTCAGTATCATCTCTTCTAACCGATTTTGGGAGCCTTCAGGTTCATCGGCCATCATGCGGACACACCCGTATCTTTGTGACGCTTGTTTCGCCGCTTCAAATTCTAAAGCGTGGGCGAGTGTATCGTCTATTGTTCTTGGCCGCGCTAACCTCAATGACTGTTGCGTTTCTGGATCCCGTAAACCATCTACGAACGTTTGTACCGCTAGCTGTTCCAAGAAGAAGTCGGGAGCCGCAGGGTAGGCAAGTCGAACCAATCGTGCAATATCAGCTTCGTATTCTTGAAGATTCTCACCACTCTTCTGGATCCGATTCTTCACTTGCGTGTGGTACACTTGTTGCAGATGTGCGTCCCCATATCTCATTTCCAATCGGGAGACTAACAGTCGGTAGTCATTCTGTTGGCTTGTTGGAATCGCTTGAAGAACGTACAAGGCGTCTCTTCGCAAAGCAACGATTAATGACACAGCCTTTTCATGGTCAGCCCAACCATTGGCTCTGGCAGCTGCTTCAAATTGTTTGTGATAGGTGAACCATGGTGTCTTTCCATCAAACGTTGGTGGTTTGATTCTCATTCCGGCGGCAGACCCTTCTTTAATCTCCGGTCTGATTTCGGTAGGTTGTGTGGTTGTTAAGGGTGATAATACTCGATTCATCCTTTCTTGTAATAGTCTCGTAGTATCATCTTCCTCAGTTATCGTTGCCAGTTCCATTTGAGCCATTCTTTCTTCCATTTTCACCATTTTGTTCTCTAACGTTCTGGAATTTTCTCGAACTTTTTCTAGTAATTCTTGTTTCAACGTTCCACAATTTTCTAGCATTTCTTGCCTTAATATTCCAGAACTTTCCATGACTCTTTCCAGTAATTCCTGCTTCAAAATGTCAGAATTTTCTACTACCTTTTCCAGTAATTCTTGTTTTAATACACCTGAGCGTTCGAGTACTTTGTCTTCCAAGGATCTACAATTTTCAAGTACTTTTTCTTCTAGGGTTCTAGAATTTTGTAGTAATTCTTGTTTCAACATACCAGAGTTTTCGAGCAATTCTTGCTTTAATGTTCCAGAACTTTCGTCGATTTTGTTTAGTAGTACTTTAAAATCAATTCCGCTGCTTGGCATCTCGAAACTAAAGTTTTCTGGATCTTGGCCCTCTTCTAACAATGCTTATTTGAGGCGTGTTTGCAATTCCTTTTTTGTTCCTGCCGTATCCAGTTCCCTTTCTTCCAATTCTCTTCTCAAGTCGGCCACTTTTAACTCGTGAAGTAATTTCGTCGCCATCTCACTTGTTTTAAAGCACTTAATTAATTTTTTTAAGCAGTTCAACTGTCTTTGTTTTTAATTCACACCGAATACCCCACACCCGACGCTAATTGTAACGGTTTTAAAACGTTTATTTAAAACTTCGGTTCGTTGTGGGAATTATTTATTAACAAATATTAAAATTATTAAGCAACGAAGAAATACGAAATAACAACTTAACACTAAAACACAACACTAATATTAATTCTAATACAATACACTAATTTTAACCCATAACACTAATTAATTTATTTGTACAGTTTGTTTATTTATAACTATTCACGTATATTTATATTAACTTTACCGACGTTTATGTAGGCTGGATTAGACTAAAGTTCGCTAAGAGAATGCGTCTTATACATATATACGCAAGCTTCATCTAGAACTATCCAATTCCCGATAAGCCTAGTTTATTCTACGGGCGCCTAGAATTATCGATCGCGCCAGGAAACTTCTAGTGGCGGATGACGCATGTGGTCTCGCACCTGCTCTCCGCGGCTGCTGATGCAATTCGTTACAAGACTAATTTTTCACAAATACGAAAGCTTGCAGGTGAACCAAAGGTTTCGTTAAAATGACCTTAAAACTCTTGAGTTCTTCGAAGCTTTCTCAAAAATACTTTACTTGCTCATATTGCTTACTGTCAGCCAGATTGTCGCAATAAGACGAAAATTTGTTCTTCATTTTTTTAAACTATCACGAACGGCATTACATTGTTTCAAACTTCCTCGAAATACTCCAAACTGCTTCTACCTTAGAATTCCTAGGACTGTCTTAATTAACTTGTTTGCTTATAATGTTTGAAATTTTGAAAGCCTTGTATATCAAGAACCATGAAATTAAGAGAATTTCATGAGGCTGAACACTGTTGTGACTTTTCTTAAGCTGCACCGAACTGGATTAGAGTACCTCGGATACCTCGAACTGCTTCAATTAGCATCAAGATGCTTGGTAATCTTGTAATAAATCTTTATGACTGTTTAATTAATTAATAAGCAGCGCCGGTTTAAGGCGCTGCCGGGCCCTAGGCGGCAATGGGATGTCTGGGGGGCGCAACCCCTTGTAAATGGAGGGGGGGTCTGGGGGCTCCAGGGTTGTTGGATCAAAAATAAAACAAACGTGCTAGAAGTTGTGCAAAAAATTCGAGGGTGAAGTGATAAGTCTGGTAAAAATGAAACAAGGAATAATGTTTTTGGCCAAAAACAATTTATGTAGGTACATATTTTTCAACGTAGTCACCTTTTAGGTCGATACACTTAGTCCAAGGGTTTTCCAATTTTAACTTATAGTGTAAGTAGTGTAGTGTAACTTATTAACTTATTACGGCGCGGGGTTTCCGCGGTGTCGCGAAAAATTTTGTTCAATGAATTTAGGGCCCCAGTGAACTCCCGGACCCTAGGCGGCCGCCTAGTCCGCCTAATGGTTAAATCGGCACTGTTAATAAGAGATTGCGTCAGTAGCCAACCCTTCGCAAACATATCTAAAAAGACCCAAGGGTCGATCAAGGCTTTTCTTAGGACAAAACAATGTTCTTCGGAATGTCTTTAAGATTACCTCGACTTTTTTGAGAATCACTAACCATCGGCCCAGCTGTTACAAAAACACGAAAAATTGTTATAAACTGCCCCGGATTTCATTAAAGTACTCCGAATTGCATTGGAATCTCTAGAAGTGCCACGAAATGCAACTGGCCAGCCTCAGATTGTCCAGGATAGCCTTAATCAACTTTATCGTTTATAATGCTCCATATTTTAACAGCCTAGCAATTGAATCAGTAGAAATTGATCAAGCTGGCCTTTGTTTTAACTTTTTGAACTGGTTCGAACTGAACAGAAATATCTTGAACTGCATCGGAATGCTATCTCACTCAACCTTAAGATATTTAGCATTTCTCTAAAAATCCTCGAAACTATTCCATTAAGGGTCAACAAACAGCATAGTGATCAACATTTTATAAAAATTAAAAGAACGTACTTCGGGTTGGGATCGTGTCATTGTTGAGAAAAAAGAACCCAGCGTTTAGCCCACTTGCTTAACCCGTAACTACCGTCACCCCACTTTTGTCGCATTGTTGTTGCTGACGGTCTGTGAGACGGGTAAATTTAAAAAGGCCGAAATTGAGGGTTTTTCGACTAGATTTTGATAATGTGTTTTGGGTTGTATCTAATACCAAGTAAAATCTGTGGGAAAGTATCAAACAAATAGTTTAAAACACCTTTATTAATCAGTTATAAAAATAATAATCAGTAGATGTGTAAAATGTACGATTTCGAAAGTTTTGAAAGGAAAATAACTTACCGATAACGGTATTATATTTTCGAATAACGACTTAAAGAACACAGTATCGACTGCAATTGTTAAAGTTTAATTGATACAATGTATGGGCACACATAGATGCGTGAACAGGATAATAATCGGCCAATTCAGTGAGATATTCAAATTTGAAGATTGTGTAACGGTCTGTCAGATCGGTAACGGTAGTTATGGGTTTTAAGTTTTAAGGAGTTTCATCAGGAGGAAAAGGGAACACTAAAAGAACGGTTTCGCCTCTAGCTTGGTTTACAAGTTGAGTTCCCATGCCCTTCTTCCTCTTACGAAAAGAGTTTCGCCTTTGGCGTGATTCACACATTGAGTTACTATGTAGTTTTAGTGTCCCTTTTTCCTTCTGATGAAGCCCTTTAAGAAAGTGTACGAAACGTTGAGTTCTTTTTTCTCAACAATGGCATGGCCCCAAACTGGAAGACGTTCTTTTAACACCGGCACTGATGACCATGAAAGTATTCGAGTTCATCTCTTGTAAAAATGTCTAAAAAAACCAAGGCTAAATTTTAGGAACAAAAGGTTGGTTTCTTCTTGCACTGTTCAGAAACATCTTTAAGACTGTCTCGACTTCCTAAGGCTTTTCCGAATATGCTTGATTAATATTTTACTTGTATTCGCAAAATTGTCCAAAAGGGCCGAAAATCACTACATACCTACTGTCCCGTATGTTTTTAAACTGTCCTGAACGGCATTAAAATGTCTCGAACTCTCTTAAAATACCCGAAACTGCATAATTTCACAATTCCCAGGATTACTTCAATCATCTCTCTCATTTAGTTTAGAACGTTCTAAATTTTAAAAGGCTAGCACAACAATGGAATTAAGAGAAACTAATGAGGCTGTAGACTGTTTTCACTTTCCTTAAACTGACCCAAATTGCATTAAATCCTTTGAGCTACCTTAGAATGCCTCGAACCACATCAGCTTTAGAATGTTCAGGACGATCTAAATAAACTTTTTCGCTTTTAATCTGAAGAGGTTGAAAGACTGTTGCGACTGCCCCGAACAGGGTTAAAATACGTTGAACTGCCTAGGAATGCCTTAAACCACATTCGCCTCAAGAGGACCTAGAACCGTCTAATAAGCTGTCATATTCAGGAACAAGAGAATCATTTAGTCATTAACCTCTGGTAAAATTATGTAAAAATAAGGGTTGATTACGTTTAAAGTGCTTGATTATTGTTCATAGATATCGACCAAATTGTCTGAAACAGCTTGCTACAAGTTGGACTAGATTTCGTAAAACTTTTTAGAAAGTCCCGATCTATCTTAAAATCCCTCGGATCACCTCAAGATGTCCAGGACTGCTTTCTAATTCCTTACAAACATCTCTAGACTGCTCTTTTGGAAAACTAAAGAGATCGCAGTGGTTGACTCTTCAACAACGATAATGATATAAGCGGTTTGGTTTACGCTTTAACGAACAATATATTTTGCACCAATTGTTGTTGAATTGTTGATATCGATCGAGAAAAAGTGATAAAAAGTATTGTTTTGATTAATCTGTAATGGATTTTATTAATCCCAATGTTTAAGATTTTATAAGTATGCCAAAGTTTAATTTCCTTGGCGACTACAGCCTTTATTGCCAAGGTTTTGTATTTCATTTTTCTCTCTTTACAAGTATTAATTTTATTAATTAATCAAGAAATAATTAAGATAAAGTTCTTGAAAATATAATAGTTTGAAATTGCTGCAAGCAAACATATACCAAATGATCAACGGAATTGATAATAAGAGTAGGCTGTGATATTTACCATAAAGTTGGCAACACAGGCTTGCTGCTTGAAATTAAAAATTTTAAGTGTCAGAATCGAGACAGTGTCCAAACACACAGCATAAAATAGCACCAATCGCAGCCTCCTCTAATTATGAATTCCGTTGGTCACCTGGTACATAGATCAACTAAAACTTTTGTTCACTCCCCATTAAACTTTGAACTTATCATCTTCAAGCAACAATAAATGTCTCCAAAAATTTTCCTGTGGGACTACCTTTTTTTTTAAATTAGTGTTGCAGTGAAAGATATCGGGGAAAATATAGGAGTTCAGTGTATTATACAGTAGTTTTGATATTCTTTTTCTCTAAATAATCTTCAGAATAGTTGCTGAAATACAGATAAATGGCTAAAGTTTGGGTAGCTTTAAATATGACTAATATTTCGTCGTAATAAACATGTCAACGGTTTTGACATCAATTTAAACTTTTAATTATTCTCTCGATTAGATATGTTTGCAATGTCTAGTTAGTCGGCAATTTTGCGATATTCACGAAGGAGCTGTAATATCAAGAAGATGCAAAGGCATCACGCAAGGACTCCTACGCATAATACACAACAATTAACGCTCGAACAAATATTTGAAATATTATTATCACCGGTGTAAATGAACCTGCCCGTCTGAAGGCTATAATTGGAAATCCAGTATTTATTATGCATTACCACACCCGGCCAGTTCGCTTGCTCCGTCAATTAACACTCTAATAATTAATCTCAGGACGAATATTTGAGTGGCCGAGTGCCCTGAAATAACACCGTCTTATTTATGGTTCATTCATTATTTGTTTACTTACTAATTGCTGCTCGCCGTAGTAACCGAGTGTGTCTGCAGAGACTTATATTTTGTTAAATGTGTTTTACGAGCCCAGGGGCGGAATAGGGTGTCGACATCTAAAAACTCCAGATGGGTCGGATCGACCTCCACAGACGAAATCGCTATACATCAAAGAGATTGTTATTACTGTTGGAAAATAAATGCTGACAAACTTGTAACGGTGAAAATGCGTGTTGTTTTATCGTATTTATTAAACAACGCCCTCTTTATTCCTGAAATGGTTTCGACTTCTTGTTAGTAACATACAGAATTGATTGTTAACAAATCTTCACGGCATAATATTGGTTTTTACTGAGGATTTCTGGACGGTTATAACAACAGAAAGGAAAAAGATTTTGATTTTAAATTAAGTTGGAGGTTTAATTTAACACCAACGTTTAATTTAACCTTCAACACTTAGATCGTATATTAGAAAACATTATAAATTGTTCGTTTGACAGGTAAACCGCAAATTGCATTAGTGAGACGTTAATTCTTTGATTAAACCAGAAATTGGGTTTGATAAAATAAAACGAAATTAACAAAAAAGTGTTAGGTATATCGAGTTTAAATGAACAAAAACAAACAGACCGAAGGCTCTTAGGTCTAAAACTGACGAACTTATTTGGACAAATAATTTTTTGTTTATTATTTAGTAAGAAATTAATGTCTTAGAACACAAAGTTTTACTCATATAACCCCCAAAACAAACACAAATATAGTAATGGCAAGTTTCTATTAGGCAGTAGCTAGCATTCGATAATTAATTAAAATACCTGATCACACATTTTATTATTGCTTGGGTTAGCATATATTTAAATAGATAAAACTTACCAGAATGAAATAGCTGAAGAATCAAGTAATACAGGAAGCGTTCAAATAACGTAAAAAAGTTTGTTTGATAACACCACGTACTAGAAAACAAACGCTGATGTGTATGAATAAAAATATTTTTAAAATTTAATCTAAAGAAAGGTCAATACAAGGAAACTTCTTAAAATAAAAGCAAAGCTTCAGGGAACACCTATAAGAAAAAATTTCCTGGAAGCTCCATTGATAATTTACAATAGAAACTTTCAATGATTTTAATTGCGTAATCACTAAATTATTAAAAATAAAATCTGGTTGTAGGCTATTAGCATTTAAATAGAACTAAATCAATTGAGAACGGGTCATTATTAATTAAAACCATTATTAATGTTATCATAGTTTTTAGGTTTGGACTGAAACTGTTGTTTAATGTTGAATATGTCTGATTTTCCTGTGTTTTGCTCCCTTTTCCTTTGGTCATCTATTGTCCTGTGAACTAAGATTTGTTACAGTTGGTTATTGGTGTAGGTTGTTTTGAAACTGATGTTGAGAAGAGTAGTTTCACATAGTCTTTTGTGCAATGAGTACACAGCGTAAGTATATTTTTCATGGATGTGAGTTCCGCGTGAGACGAAGTCACACAAACACTAAATTTGTCAAAGATGTTTGTTGTTTTATTTCATTTTTGCTGATCTTTTTAATTACTTTTATTACTAAATAGTTTGAGTTTCGTCCTTTCAATTATAATTTTTGTATTTTGGAAAATATAGTTTTAGTATTTTTTTCTGTATAAATATTTTCTGAACGTTTGTTGTAGCCATCTTGAAATTGAATACTTTTTGTGGGTATTTTACCACCAATTTCTGAAAATTAATTGTCATAAACTGATTACCAAAATTAATTGTCCGTACCGGTGGTGAAATACTCAGAAAAATATGTATAAACTATCTCTTTGTAGCCGTTTCTTTTACTGGTTTCACTTCAGAATATCATTGTCATCAGCATCATCATTTTTCTTTCATTTTTTTTTCTAATAATTCATTTTCAGCTTTTCCTTCATTTTCTACTTCTTATTATTTTCTTTTTATATTTCGAGAATGAAATTAAGAAACTAATAACTCATGTGACGTTTCGGAGGCAAGTCTATCTCCGTTTTCAAACAATTCAAAAATCTTTAAAAATCCGACTAAGAAATATAAAATGTCAAACTCCCTACAGCAAACCTTTAGAAAACATTATTTTCTTTTTCTTTTTTCTGGTTCTTTGAAGAAGAGGAGGGGGGGGGGCTCTTCTTTTTCTGGTTGTCATCTTCTGATACCATTTTGATTTTGTTTTCTTCTTTTCTATAGTTTTCGTTTGTTTTGTTTTATGTTTATTGAAGTGAAATATCATCACTGACAAGAGCATGTTTAGTTTATATGTGTGTGTGGTCGTCGATATGGTAACACCCTTAGCTGACAAGTTAACTTTACGATTAAAATAAAAGAAGTATAGATAGTACCATAAAGTGTCCTATATATAAGGGTCGTCTCGAAAAAAGGACGATCCTTTGTACAACAATGTAAATCACGTGTAGCTCCCCAGGTTGGATGAGAAACCGATTTCTTAATATATGTTAACCGATAAAACAGCGCTGATCAATCGTCGGTCAGCACGCGATGTTTGTAGCGGAGCGGGTGCTGTAAGGTCGCTGCAAGGGTAATGACAGGGTATACTAATTTGTCAGTATAATTGGTGTGTTGGCGGCCGGGCAGGTCTCGAAGGCGGGTTTTAATTGTCAGCACGGCGGCCGCGTTAATTGCTTAGGCCCAGGCAGGTAACTCGCGGCCTTCGCCACTTCGGAGGAACCACGCTTATTCAAACTTTTAACTCCTGTCTGCTCTACTTTTTGCCATATGGTGTTCCAAAGCCTTTTCATTCTTCTACGGTGTTCACAGTAAAAAATTGCTGAATGAGTATTTAGTTTTGACACCCTTTACACCTTTACAGGCGAAGCGTACCACCTGCATTTAATTTAATACAATTATTTCTTAATATTTTCAATATAGATTGAAATTATTTCAGTAAACCTTTCCTGCTTCTTTTCAATATATTTCTGCAATACTTCGGTATGTTGTATTTAAAATATTTGCAAGGCACTACTACTTTCAACGAACTACAAATCTGAACAAAAATCGACGTAATGTAATATAAAAAATGTTTTCATCGTCCTCTGTATAGAGAAAGGTTAGTGATCTGAAGCAATGCTATCGAAGTTTACTATTTGAAAATGCTTTCGGGAATCTAAAATTAAGAGAATAAAAATCAGTGGCGGACTGGCAATAGTTGTTCAGGGATGCGAAATCTAAGTAAGGGAATATTGCCTTGTCTCTTGTTAAAAATTCATTTATTTAAATTTTGCTTAACAAGGGGGTTTCTAAATGCAACAGACTCAAAGCGTTACATCTTTCCTTTACTTTCCCCTTGATTCTTACACTCTGGTAAGGCGGATTTTATACAGTTCGTCAGATTTAAATAAAATCATTTAGCAACAGACAAAATTGACTGCAAAAGCATATTTGGTAATCAGGGTCTTTCTAAAATTTATGCCCAGTTTTTGTTGTACATGTTTGTGTACACAGTATTGGTAAAGGAATCAATAATTCCCAAAGATATATTTGGAAATTGTAAGTTATAAGTTATAACGATGAAAACTAGCCCTAAAATTTTTATTTGCCGTATCAAATAATTCTTCATTAGCATTAGCATGACAAAATTATATTTCTTTTTTCAAATTAATAATGGTATATTTTGGCTGGAACTATACCGATTATACCTTGGATTACACCATCAGATGGCAATCTACAACAGATGCTAATTATTAAATTGTTACAAATCTCATCCCACAGTAAAATAGAGGGTGTTAGGTAATGCATCTGCGAAACTTTGGAAATAGCTTTATAATGATAAATGGAGCAAAAAAGTGTTATACAATTTTTTTCTAATATGCATAGTTGCTGAGAAAAAGCATGCTTTAATTTGCTGTACCCCATTTTGAGAACTGCTGTAATAACATCATTCTGGCTTACTCCAAGATAGGTAATAATTATTGATATTATTATAATTTACATTCTAAATCTTAATTGCGAAGGTACGATAATTAAAGGAATAGACATTTTATTTTTTATTCTCGGGAAAAACAAAAACAAAGGTTAAAGATACAGGCACAAAATTTTTAAGGATAAATAAGAGTCTAATACATCAAGTAACAATAAAACTTTATTAAAAACCACAAAATAATTAAAGGAGACGTTCAAAATGTTCCCCGTTTACTCCAATGCACGTCTCTGTACTAAAGAGTCGTTTCACATAGAGCGTATGATCAGCACTGATTGTCAGCGCTGACCATGCGCGCCATTTCCGTACGCGACATACGCCTTTTCACATGTACAATGTGATTTTTTAAAAACTCAATTGCAGCAGGCCGTATTCTGACTTAATACAGACAGTTCTATAGCTATTAAGACAACAAGTGTTTTATAGAAGGTTTAAAAATCAAGGTCGTAGTTCAAATCCGAGCGAACGAAGTGAGCCGAGGATTTGATAGACCGAGATTTTTAAACTATAAAACACGAGTTATCTTCAAGATTTTTTCTAACACTAATATCAGACATTTTCTTTCACTAATATATTATTAGAAATTTTAATAAATTATTATTTGAGACGTGTTATAATACACAAAATGCGAAGATTGCTAGGCAACGACGTATTTAAAGGCCTATAAAATACGTTGTCATTGACGGCGTATTTTATAGAGAAAGCGTATTTTAAAGGAAACATAACAAGTGAGCTCTTATGCACCATAGAAACAGTATAAGATATTAGTGTTAGAAAAAGGTTATTAAGACAGAATACGGCCTGTTGCAATTGAGTTTTAAAAAAAGCACATTGTATATCGTATGATCAGCAGCCGAGAAGTCGCTCTTGCCATTTTTGCTGATCGGATGTTCATTTAAGTAACAATGTACCGACGTAATAGAATACTTGCCGTGGCTTGACTGATAAAGCGAAGAAGAAAAAATCGGTTTTCATATGCTTCTTCTTCTTTCTTCGATTCCCTTATGCCTGTTATGGCGTCGGGTATTGGGAGTTCAACCATTTCTTCCATTCCTGTCTGAGCCATCTTTCGTAGTTCCTCTAGCGTTCCTCCGTTTTCTTCTGCGAGTTCTTCTATTTTATTCTCCCACGTTTGCCTCGGTCATTCCTATTTTCTTCTTTTTACTGCTCTTTGCTTCTATACACCTACTGTTTTATTTTCCTTTCTTTGTTCATTCGTGATATATGTCCGAACCAGTTTAGCTGCTTTTTCTTCAATTTGTTTTCAATTTTTTTTTTTTGGTTTCGTCATATACTCTGTCAGTTCTCCATTTATCAAATTTTGTTATTCCTCATATTTTTCGCATAAATGTCATTTCTATGGCTCGTAACTTCTTCTCATGTTTTGATTGGGTAGGTAATGTCTCTAGATTGTAGAATAGGGTTGGGAAGGCTAAACTGTTGTAGACTTTTTTTTTTGTTTCTATAGTGATTTCTCTTTTTCCTAAGATCGTTTTGTTAATCATACAATAAATTTTTGTTGCTTTGTTTATTTTGTGTGATATTGCAGTTTCTAGTTTTCCGTCGTTTGTTATTATGCTTCCCAAATATTCTACCGTCGATATTTCTTTGCGCGAATGTCCATTATAGTTTATTTGGATTTTTTCCGTTTCGTCGTTTTCTTTCCCTTCGACCATTACACTTGCCTTTGTGATATTAATTTCCATTCCCATTTTCTTAATTTCGTTGCTCCATATATTTATCTGTTTCTGCATTTTTGTTCTCGTATCTGATATTAATATTATATGCCGTCTGCGTATAATAGGGCTTCTATTGTAACTGGGTTCATGTTTAGATATCCTATTTGGGTTTTAGGAGTTTTCTCCTTTACGTTCTTAAAGATCTGATCCATATAAATTAGAAACAGCAATGGACTTAATGAATAATGAGTATACCTGTTTTACTCCCCTCTTTATTTCAAACTCCTCTGATGCCTCCCCCGTTATTTGTATTACACTTCTCACATTATTGTAAACACTCTTGATTACTTGTATTAATTAATTCATGTCCGCTCTTTCTTCTAAGCTTTCCCATATTTGGTCTTAAGTCAATTAATGTCAGATATAGGTTCGTCCCAGTTGCTAGTGTTGAACGGTTGAATCTCTTAACTTACGTATTAAATACATGTACTTATATGATCCGTGGTTTGTTTCGCCTCCCTGTATGCTCCTTGCTCATCTTCTAATTGATTTAATATTTTGGCTTTTAGTCAGTACTGTGGGAGACAATGTTATTGGGTTATTGCTCTGTAATTTTTACAATACGTTTGTCCTCCTTTTTTGTAGATTGGGAGTATTGCATTTATTTCCCATTCCTTCGGTATCTTGTTTGTTGTCCATGCTTCAGTGAATATATCTTGTATCCATGTTAGAGCTAAATTTCCACTATATTTTATCATTTCCGGTGACACTGCATCTGGGGGCCTCCTGCTATTCCCACTTTTATTTTCTTAACTGCTTCTTGTACCTCTTCTTTTGTTACTGGTGTCTCTTCTCGCTCTCGTTCCTCATCTGTTTGTTCTTTATACTGTTCCTTTGAATTTTCCTTCTCTGGTTCTGTAAATTTCTTTTCATAGAAGGTCTGTCTTTATTGATCCATGTTTATCTTTTTCGTTTACTATTCTTTTGCTTTTCTGTTTTCTAAGGGATTTTAAAATGTCCCAGAATCTTTTGTTTTCGTTTTTATATGCGGTTTCCACTTCTTCCCCAAACTCTACCCAGCTTTGCCTTTTCGCTTTTTTGACTTCTGCTTTTGCCTTGTTTCTATTTTCTATGTATTTTCTGTGGTCTTCCTCTTTACCTGATTTTCTGATTTTTTCCATGACATTTTCTTGCCTTTAATTGCTTCTTTAACCTTTTTAGTCCACCACCTAGTTTTGCATTTGTTTGTATTTATTTTCTTTGTGCCGCGCCTGTTTTTGCTGCGTTTATTAGTGTTTCCTTCAATATTTTCCATTTATCTTCGTCTTCTAGATTCTTTATTTTGTTGTTCCATTTTGTTAGCTCTTTTCCTACTTCCATTTGAAATTCTTTTATTTCAGGGTCTTTTAAATTCTCTATCTTGAGTCTTGTGTATACTTTACTTTTCTTTATTTCTGGTTTATCTACTTCCATTTTTGCCATTACCAATCTGTGATCTGTTCCTAGTTCTGCCTCTGTGTTTACCCACACTTCTTCTATTTTTGTTTGTACAAATTAAAGTGAATTAATTAAAAGCAAAACAAAGTGAATAAGGAAAAACAATAAAGTGATTAAAGTGATAAATAATAACAAATAGAGACTTACCTGATGGAGAAAGTTTTAAACAGTTACATTTTAAAACGAAATATCAGCTGATTGAACTTCAACTACGAGGTCAACTATGCTGCGTTGCCAAGTTCAAGACGGAACCGAATAAGCAAGGATTTTTGAAGTTTAAGATAAGTGTTATTTATTTATTTAAATTAATTGAAACGAAATTTGAATTTTGATTTAATATTTTTTATTTGCAATTAAATGTAAAAAATCTAAAGTTATTTGTTATTTGTTAATTAAATTTAAAAGTTAACAATCTTTAAGATAATGCAATTTTTCAAAACAATTCTTACATCCAGAACTCACGTAAATAACCATTAAATTTATTTTGATTTTGGAATTAATGTTCAAGTATTTTGATTATATTTGTTTGTTGTGTTTATTTATTTTTCAGGAATAATTTTGGATATTGAGTTGTCTTGATATTTAATTTTATGTAAACACACACATATTTCAAACACACACATACATTCAATTTACAGAACATTTAGTTTTATTAATAAGTTTAATTTAAAATTGTGTGTTATTAATTGAGATAACATAACAATACATATACAGTGTGTTTCACTTTACATGAAAACACTTAACTAACTGTGTTATTAATAACGCAATTAAAAACTTTTACCAGTGAAAGAGGTTATTAAAGTGAATCTTTTTGTATGAATGAAATTTTTTTTGAGTCCAAATCTAGCCAACTATGAATAAAATAAAAACTAGCGTTTCAAGTAAAGTCATAGTAGCGATTAAGGTAGACCAAAAAAGTATTTAAAAAAGTTGTTGCTAATCCCAAAAATAGTCCAAATACGAAGTTTCGCTGAAAAATTTCATATTTTAATTTTTGTGTGAATGATTAAATTTCGCTGAAAATTTTAACGTTAATTTTTCTACATTTTCAGGAATACTTAACCGTTGTTCAGCCATCACTAATCAAACAACAAAAAAATCCATGCTGCTTAAGTAAATTGTTTTGTGAGCTGACATTTCAAACGATTTTTAATTGTTTTGATTTCGCATCGCACACTTGATATTTGAGATAAGAAATTTTTTAATGAGTTCATACAAAAATGAAGAACAATAAAAAATTAAAATTTTTCAGAGAAACTTCATATTTGGAGTATTTTTTCAATTAGCAACAACTTTTTTAAATACTTTTTGCCCTATCTTAATCGCTACTATGACTTTACTTGAAACGCTAGTTTTTATTTTAATCATAGTTGGCTAGATTTGGACTCTAAAAAATGTTTTTCCTAGAAAAAGATTCATCTTAATGTCCTCTATCTCTGGTAAAAGTTTTATACTAATTGCGTTATTAATAACACAGTTATTTAAGTGTCTTCATGTAAAGTGAAACACACTGTATAAACAATTAAAATAAAAATAATGTAAAATACAAACAATAATTATAATAAACAAATGAATTACACACATATAATTACTTATCGCCAATGGGGCGAAGTTCAGACACCCAGCTACGAAACTGAGATCCTGCCATTCCACTTAACTTTAACCCTTAAATATTTATTAAATATACAACTAAAGCCCGCTTAACAAACTTAACAAATTAAAATTATTGTAAAGAAGATCAGAAGGTAGAGAGTATTCTATGTAGATGAACAATTTATAGGATATTGTTTGGATCGTCAACTAATATTAATTTTATATAGGCTTAACTACAGGGTGTCCCATAACTTATGGGCCATAGAGCAACTGGAGATAACAGACATAAAGATAGGTATTTTGAGCCAAATTTGCCTAAGTAAAATGTTGCAGGTTAAAGAGATACAGGGCGTTGAAAGTGAAAGTTAATTTTCGAAAAATGATGATAATTTTAAAACGGTTGAAAATATCGAATCAAAATTGGTATAACTAGGTTTTCGAGAATGGGAAATTCGAATTTGGTATTAGTCTGAAGATACTTCCTAGAGGGCGCTTGCTACGTGCTTCGTGTTGAACGACTTAAATTACTATAAGAATAACCATCTGAGTTCCATTCATAAGATAATTTTAAACTAATGGCTTACCGAAACCAATTTAATGTAATATTGAAATTAAAATGTCGTGTTTAATAGTATAAAAAGCTTTGGAATAATCGAGCATTATAACCACGGTTACTTCATTATTATTTAGGGCCGAAAAAATATCGTCAGATATATTTAAAAGAGATGCTGAACAAGTATATTCACTTCTAAAACCCGACTGAGTTTCCGGTAAGATACCTTTGTTCATTTACGTATTTAAGTATTTGTGTAGCCATGGTTTTCTCTAAAACTTTAGACAAAGATGGCAAGATGGTGATCGGTCTTAGATCTTTTTTTTTGTAAGGGTAGATATTACTTGAGCCGTTATCCAAGCATCGGGAAGGAAGGACTTCTTAATATTAGTAAAGCGTTATAACTAAAAATTTGCACAAAATTCAGTCCACGATATTTTTAATTATTTATTTATTTAAACATTATAACAATGTGTTATAGCTACATATTATGCTGCAGTAATAAATTACAAAACAGTTAATGGTTTGCCGCCAAAGATCCTTGATCTGAAATTATACGTAGTTTTGTAGGGATGTCATCAACTGCTCCTTATACCCCACTTACGTCCATTTCTGTTAGACATTTCTCAATGCGCTTCTTCAACTGCTTCAGACTTTTTGCTTCCCATCTATCTCTATACACCAAGTTACTTAATAAATTAAAAATATCTTCAATGGGTGGACACTGTTGTAAATTAGTTGGGTTTCGTTCTTTTGGCACAAATGGGATGTTATTCCCCTCAAGAAAGGAAGTGTTTTCTTAGCGAAGTGAGAGGACGTCTTGTCAGGCCAAAAGACAAAATCGTTAGTAGCGTGATATTTTTTGATAAAAGGTACTACAATTTTGCTTAAACACTCCTTTTGATACTCTTCTTGGTTAATCGCTAACCCGGACGGTTTAAAATTTGTATAATAAATGTCATTTCCAGGCATTTGAGGCTTGCTTAGAGGAAAGTAGCTTTCATCATCCAACGAAAATGTTTCAGCATCCAGCGACAGCTACATTTCAAGACCTCTATTTGTTCCTCCGTGTATGCTGGCGATCCCCTTTTTTTCTAGCTTTGATTCCTACCTTTTTAAGTGTTTTGCAGATGTGCTGCTGCGTGCACCCAAAGTTTCTGGCAGCATCATTTTGACTTATGCTATCCTTATTGTTAAATTTTCTAATTAACACTTTCAAATTTATCTTAGTCATTATAACTGATTTGCGATCGGAACCATCTTTTCTCTGCACCCTATTTGTTTTCATAATGTTGTAAATCGTACATTTTCTAAGGAGAAATGTACAGTAAACGCCTTTTCAAATTTCTTGTTTCTTTTATCAAATTGTACAATGCGACCACCCAACTCTTCCTGCTTTGACAACCTTTCTTTTGTTATTGTCAGAACCTTTGAATATAAAACCACAGGAATGAGTGTAGCGCTTTAGTAGCCATACAAAAAGTGCGACGGAAGTCGCCATTTTGAGCACCCATGTATGACTCATTTGTAGTCAATTCGAGGTTATAATTTCAATGTCAATGTCAAGAGAGTGAATATCATAGGCATCGCATACCTACATATTTTATATAGATTAGAACTTTGCAAAATATATAAATATAAAAAACTGTTTTAACCGTCAGTATTATAATAGGTATTTAATATAATATTAACGTCTGGCAGAATATATATATCCAAATTTACGACCTTAATCAGACTACAAAACACATTGATAAGTGTCAAAATTGTGTTTATTGAACAACGTTTCGATCTGGTTCTAGATCTTCCTCAGGTTACAGAACTAAAATACAGTAAAATAGAATAATGAATTGGTTGAATTATTTGAAAAATTATCAGAAAAATTATAATATACAAGAATATTACTTGTGTTCGGATTATACTTCAAAAAAGTAGAGTTCTGTTTTAACAATTTAAAAAACGCGTACACATTCAACGTAAGACGCGCTCCTTAACAATTGGAATAGGCAACCGATCAAACTTTTTCCTTCTAATTTACAAGCATTTCTAGTAGCTTATGTATGTTGGGTTGCATTTGAAGCATTTAAGGGGCGCGTCATACGTGAATCACCCGGCCCGGTATACAGGGTGTTTCTTAATAACATGCTAATATTTAAGGAGGTTATTCTTGGGTCCATTTTGAGAAAAAAACTACATATGAACATATGTCCTAAAGGTCTTAACTTTTGAACTACAGGGTGCTAAAGTTTTAAGAAAAAAATCTTTTTTTTATGATAACTTTGGTATGACCCTAGATATTTTTGTGAAACGTAGTACGCATCTTCTATGCATCAATAGTTATTTGTACAACTAGTAATGAAAGCAATACTTTTTTTCATGAGTTTGAAGTTTGATGCACGACGGCGAAGCCGGAGTGCATCAATCAAACGAGTGAAAAAAAGATGCTTTCATACGAGTTGTACACAATATTTTTTTACATTTTGACATCTTAAATCCACCACCAGTATTTCCTTCTTCTTAAGTCCTATCTTGCAGATCGTTACTTTCAAGTAAAGTCCGGTGGGGAAGTATCAGATATTATGCCAATAAACTCCGGTGTTCCGCAAGGTAGCGTTCTTGGCCCTCTGCTCTATCTGATTTATACTGCAGACCTACCCATATCTGAAAACACTATAGTAGGAACCTTTGCGGATGATACGGCTATTCTCTGCTGCCATGAAGACCCACAAACAGCAAGCTATTACGTACAAGACCACATAAGCTCTGTCAGTAATTGGTTGACTAACTGGCGTTTAAAGGTCAATGAATCAAAATCCGTTCAAGTAACGTTTACCCTGAGAAGACAGCAATGTCCACCTATAACAATTAATGGCATTGAAATACAACAGTCCAAGGAAACGAGATACCTAGGTATGCATATGGATAGTAAACTCACGTGGAAAACACATATTAGCAAAAAAAGAAAAGAAGTGGACCTAAAAGTCAAAAAACTTTACTGGCTTATAGGCAGAAACTCCCGCCTTTCATGTGAAAACAAGATTCTACTGTATAAGACAATCATCAAACCTATATGGACGTATGGTATCGAACTGTGGGGGTGCTCTAGTTCCTCAAATGTAGACGTGCTACAGAGGTTTCAGTCCAAAACGCTGCGTGCCATAGTCGATGCCCCGTGGTACGTATCTAACCGTACACTACATGAAGATCTAGGGATACCATACGTCAACGAAGTAATACATCACTACATGACCAACCATATGCGTAAACTTCAAGCTCATCCCAATCCAACTATTCGGCCTCTATTAGACAACACCTATCGAAGACGCTTGCGTAGGAAATGGACAATAGACTCAGTAACTGATGTTTAGATATTCTCAAAATTCTTTACATTCAAAAAGTGTCTGTACAATATTCAAGTCATTGTATCATTATTTTATAGTATAAGGTAACGCCACTGGGCGATATTCTTAGCATGCCATGTACATAGACAACAAATTAGCTTATGGAATGTGTATATATATGTAAATTATTCCGACTGCTAATAATTAAGAAAAAAAAAAAAAAAAAAACTTAATGCAAAATGTAAAATTAAATAGTTAAAAAAAGTGTTGCTTTCTTTATGATTTTTTAATAAAAAAGTCCACTTTTTTTGTCAAAATGCAAAAAAGGCATTTTCTGCTGTACAACATAATTTTATAATGTTACCGTTTAAAAAGTATTCTCTTAAATAAATTTTTGTTTAAAGTTACATAAATTGTTTTTTCTCGTAAGTGGTCTAGCGAGAGGCAAATGAATGAATTTTATTTTTTTATGCGAAAACCGTACGTCAAACGAAAAAAATCAAGAGACCAGATTTGCTCAGAAAGGAATGAGGATTTCAAAAATAATTTTTACTTTAAGAAAAAGCAGTGGCGTATCACTTTTCTCTTTAAAATGATTCAGTGCAAATCCCGCACGAACGCCACTGGCAAGAATAAAAAATTATGTTGTACGGCAGAAAATGCCTTTTGATGCATAGAAGATGCCTACTACGTTTCACAAAAATATCTAGGGTCATACCAAAGTTATCATAAAAAAAGATTTTTTTCTTAAAACTTTAGCACCCTGTAGCTCAAAAGTTAAGACCTTTAGGACATATGTTCATATGAAGTTTTTTTCTCAAAATGGACCCAAGAATAACCTCCTTAAATATTAGCATGTTATTAAGAAACACCCTGTAGATAACTTTACACAGAAATCAGACTGCATTGCTAAAATTCATTCTGTTTTGTTACGTTAACTCGTTGCAGATTTCACATTACAAACTTGGTAGAAATGGCTCAAGAAAAAAAGTTAGTTTTAACTGTAACTCAGTTACATTAATAATTTGTCAAATTAAGTTTAATATTTTTTTACCGTTTTATCATGTTATTTGCACTCCGAAGACTTAAAGTTGATATTTAACTACAGATTAGCCTTTTAAATTATATTTAATGTTAGAAATATTGTCGTAATACAACTAATTAAGTCCACAAGGAAACTAGAATAAAAAGTCTGTTCTGTTATTTATTACACGAGACACGAAAGATCAATAATAACAACGTGTCAATTTTGCTGCAGTTAAATAATAACGGTGAACATAAGTTTTTTAAATTTGTTTTGCCTTGTTTGTTACAAAAATCCGGATTTAACTAATCAAGGAATAATAACTGTAATAAACCTATTGAAATAAAGGCTTAGGGCCGGCTTATGCTACGGCTTAGATTGAGGCGTTTTAAACTAGGGCTAATGGGTCAGTATTTCAGTTAAACCTTCGCAATGTATGTCCTCAGCTTAACTTCTTAGAAAACATACATTTGTAAAATTATGCAATTCATTATTTCAAAAAGCTAGACAAAATTAGCTTACTAAATAAGCATCTTCGAGTTTGGTTTTTTTGTTTAGTTTAGAGGTATTACACGATTGTTTTTGAAATTCTTAGGAGTATTAATTTGTTATTGCATAACATTTATTAAGAATGAAAAAGCGAAAGTTGTTTGAAGTTTTTCTGGATCTTAGTGAGCAGCATAAATTATTTGGGGTACATCAATGCAGCTTTCAGATGTTTCTACCACAGATTTTATCTAGAATTCAAATTCCCAAAGCAGTAAGTATTTCTAAGCTAACCACAATTGGTTTAAAATGCTGTTAATTTAGTTGCATAACTTATTTCATGCAAACAGAATTCGTATGCATCAGAAATCTATAATTTTATGTGTTTGTATTTTTAAATCTCATAATAAGCATTTATTCTATATTCATTTTTGTAACCTGGAATTCTGATTTGATCATATTTCGAAAATAAATCTATTAATCGAAGGTAGGGATCTTCAGAAAACCGTTAATTTTTATAACAATGCAACTTTTATGTCTATTTAACGCTTGTACATTTCGAAAGATATTTTGTAATTATTCTGTAATAATTTTAATTACCGTAACCAATTTTTATAGCTCACGATAGACGTTCGCAACGACTACGGTGATTAAGTCAGCAAGCTTTAGCCTTCAAGCAACATAACTCCAATAAAAATCATAAATCCTATAATAAATACAGACAAACTGATTGGGTTGTGCTTTTATAGGACCAGTTTTTCTCACGTTTCAGCGACTAACCGTAATATTATGAAACATATATGCTCATCGCACCAATTTCTGTAATTTTTCTTCTAATATTTACATTCTAACAGTTAAAATTTCCGCATATAATTTTTCCTATTTCAGAATCAGCACGTCGAGAAAGGTACTTTCCTCGCTGTTAGGCTATGAAACAATAAATCTCCATAAAAAAAGAGAATGTGATGATAATCGTGACTCGCTAAACACATTACGGTTGATTTGATTTTTTCCTGCCTGCGATAAATAATAATGGAAGTGTAAACGCACTGTTTACTAAGGTTATGGTTATTTTAGCCAACGGACATTTTACCGCAGAGTTATAATTTGATCGGTCGTGCCATGAGACGGACTTAGCCATTGATTAATAGTAATTAGACACTAGCTAACATTCTTCAAGTACACTGTTAAGTTTATATTTCCCAGAAATATCGTTCACGTCTATCAAAGAACCGCATGGCTATCGTTTATTGGTCAATACATTAAATGCAGAAGTAAAACGGGAATTTTCTCATGGCATACTTGATGTTCGTTGGAAATCTCGAATGCCTATTTAAATATTTTTTTAAAGCGCAAAGGATCATTCGTAAGCGCGATCTTTCCTTGGTAGAAAGTGAGAAATACCAGCCATAAGCAAATAAAATTTGCATAATTAAAAATTAAATTACCAACAAAGGTATAATTTCTGCAATTATTTCTCTTTAAAGGTTCTCTAAACTGATAGTAAATAACAGTAAGAGGTATAATATTTTCCTCAAGTTCCTACAGTTTTCTTACCTTATGGTCTTAAGCATTACGTAGTTAAGATCCTCCGTGCATAATGCCGTAACGAGGATTTAAATTTTTATGTATATAATTTTAAAAGAAAAAGCGACTTTCATCGGTTTTTAGCAAACAGTGTAGAGCGAGTCGGCCCACTAAATAACGTAGGTGTTGGATCCGGGGAAAGGTAGAAAATTTTATAGAGCGGTTGTATTGACGGCGGCGATCATTTTCATAATTCATAATTTCATTAATTTGTTACTTGAGGCTTTGTCACGATTTTATGTGGAATATTATCAGGTTACTAAAAGCTGCATTATCTTGGCAATTATTAGTGAGCCTAGAGGTTGTACAACTGCATAATTAATGGTTAATTATTGGGAAACACATTTTTTTAAGAGTTTTATGCAAAACAGGCTCCGTATAATAACAGATCTCTGTAATTTATAAGTGGAAGCGTAATAAATTTCTTTTTATTGGAAAATGCCTTTGAATTCCTTATGGTACTTAAAATTGAATTAGTACATTTGCAAAAATTCCAATCTTGAATGTTCTTCCGCTAAGTTATTTATTAGTATGAAATTATCAAATAATCGTAAACATTCTTTGTTCTTTATATTAAAAAATATGGAAAATCAGAAACTTCACCTCCTTCATGTAACACGTCATTATTTATATTTACTCCGTTTAATTGTTATAAACTTAAACGTTAAAATTATTTTTCGCAATTAAAAGATCAGGAATTCAACATCAACATAGAAGCAAAACTGTTTTCCTGTTCGATTATCTTATAAAATCTCTCTTAAACGGTATTTAATATAAAGTAAATAGGATGCTTTTGTAAACATATTTACATTAATAACAATAATAGTGGGCGGCTATTTATAAATGTATAATATTACTTAGCACTTGAAATTCTAGTATTTTATAATAATTAGAACCCCGGGGGTTCGGTTATTAATAATGCAATGACTTAATAAAATTGCGCCATTCATAGCAATTATAAGTAATCAAGCCTGTTTTTCAATTAATGAAGGTGAGAAGTTTAAATAACGACAATACATTAATTTAAAAAATCTCTTAGAAGGTTATTCTAATGTGTGGGTTTATTTATGATTTTATTGATCTTTTTTGTAATTTAAAAAAATGTGTCTCGTTGACTGAAGTTTTTTTTCTTATTAAGAGGAAATTTATACTTTTGACCGAGTACAAACGCTGAAGTATGTAAAAGCCATTGACGATTGTAGGTAATATAGATAATATTTGGCCATAGTTATTCAAATATCTTTGCTAAATTTCTTAATTCATTAAATTGTCAACACATTGGATTTTACAAAGGTAAAGCTTTGAACGAACAAATATTATTTCCATATGTAGGACGTTTAGGATTCCATTGTTAAAGTTTACCGATACAATTTATATTTGAAAAATTCAAATCTGAGAATACAGTTTCAAAAAGCAGGTTTAAAGAAATAAGTTAGTTTAGGTACTTTTTGAGTCTGTAAGTTTTGATTTCATGCCTATTTCCTGTTGAACTCATAAGAGTTTGCCTTATAGGCAGAAAAATTTAAACAGATACACTAAAATAATTTAAAGATAATTATAATGGAAGGAAAGCAAACATTTAAGAAATTGCTTTAAAAGAAAAACTTGGGATATAATTTTGAAAGTATTTATTTTTTTGCATAAACTATAAAAAGCATTTTAGTTACATTAAAGGCCTGTTTTTCGATGCATTTCGTTAATATCAAAGTGATTGAAAAGTATTAGCAAAAAAGCCTTTCTTGCAATCAAATCAAAGGATTCTGTTTGTGTTGCTAGTGTTTTTATTTACCTAAACTTTCGGGATGTCTTGATTTTGTAGGTCTGATTTATTTACGAATGAACCCACGTATAGCAAATATTTAGGACTTTTTTTTATAAAACTTCGCTTGGAAATTTTGTAAAACTAGTAAATTTTGTGAATATATTTGCATGATAATGTTTAAATTTGCTTAATTTTTAACCAAGTTAATTATTGCATATCCTGAAGCAAGGCTAACAATTTTTTTTAGTTAAAAAATATTTCAGCGATTTTCAGGTTAAATTAATCCCCCAAATTAATTAAACGGAATTGAAAAACAGAGGGGTATTTTTCCGGGATTTTCTTTGCTGCGTAGTTGTGAGTTACCTTGTTAGAGATACGAGGCATCTTCAGACGCTGTTTATTCTTAGAGTAAATTTAAAAAATCGATCGGTCCCCTTGTCATGTATGCCATTAGCGAAGCCGCCTCCACCCACGTTGCCTTGGAGACGGGAGAGCGACCACTTTGCAGTTATAATGATGTCATTTACACTTGCCGCCCGCCCCTTTCTTATTTCACCCGCATGTGTGTCGCACCGCTCCAGGCGAATCTCTCCTACATGCGCCCCTTTAAATTATGCATTTTTCAAAAACTGAAAAGTGGCATTATCAAATTCGCGTTTACAACGCGAAACTGGGGCGGTTTATTGAGACGTTATCTCTTAGATCATTATCCGGAGCCTAAACTGAAACATTTTGATAATTTCGGTGGTGAAATAAATTTCGATGAAGCGGTTTTTAATGACACGAACAAAAGAGCTGAAGAACTCGAGTGTGTTTTGATTCTCTGGACAAATTTGAGTCGGCCGTGTCATTACCTCAGGTAATTTGATTGGTAATTTGCGGTCTGGCTGACAATGGCCGCTTCACCACGCGTTGGAAACAAATCTGTAATTGTACAACTTCAGACTTTAATCACACTGTTCAACATTCCACAAGGACGATGCTTTTTTAATTTGCTCTTATTCTAATCTTCATTTATAAGAAAATTGTTACGATTTAAAACAATCAAACTGGTTAAAAAAATTATTATTAATCAACAATTTGGGGAATAAATCTGTGCACTGAGCTAGACTAAAATTGTTTTTATTTGTATTTTTTTCAATACATACCTTATTTTATTATTATAATTGGTGGGTTGTAAAAGTCCTGTTCATAAAGTGGGACAACGCGTCGTGTTATTCTATTATTCATACACTTTTAAGGTAAACAGCTTGAAAATACAAAGTAAAACAAACGTCAAAATTATACGAAAAAAATGTGATTAATATTCATTAGGCAATACCTTAGTAAGGAATTGGTAGAATGAAAACATACTTAGCTTTAAGGATGGGTATCGTAATTGGCCTTGCATAATAGATTTGACATATTTTTCTAGATTAACGTGAAGAATGTGTGGTATTGGAAACGAAGAAAAGTTAAAACATCGAAGGGCAAACCTTCACACCTTATAAATTTTGCTTATTGTTTCTTTAGTTGATACAGGATTAACAGTGGCGGACTGGCAAATTTAACCGGCCCGGGAAATTTGGTAGTGACCAGCCTCCTCTCACTATTATTAGGGTGGCCCATAAAAAATGTCATTTTTTGGTCTAAATTTTATTTAATAATAAAACAACAAACCTCCACTCTTATTCACTAAAGTATAGACTTTTATGAAGCAATGTCTTTCGCCATCTTTCTGCAAGAAACTCAATGCCGCGACGGTACCATGCTGGATCTTTCGAGGTAAAGAATTCTTGGCATACAGCTTCAACTTCAGCTGGATGAGGTAGAAGCTCTAAATCCAACTCCATAATTTTCGGCCGAGTTTCAATAGCAGTATAGGGTCTGGCGTTATCTTGCTGTAGAATTGCGCGCCTCCTATTTACCAATCCAGGGTAACGCCGACGTAGAGCATCATGCATCCTGTCGAACTGCTGACTATAAAGGTGGGCGTCAATGGTTCTTCCATCAGGAACCAACTCAAAGTGAATAACGCCTTGAAAATTCTACCATACCCACAACTTGACCTTTGTCTGAAACCTTTCTCGTTTTGGGACAGGTAACGCAGGCAATCCATTGATTTTCTTTGTTAAGATTATTAAAATATACCCATTTCTCGTCGCAAGTAACGATCCGTTTAAAAAAACGTTCGTCCCAAGGATTTAAAAGCAGCCGATTGCAGACCTCAACTCGTCTTTCTACCATTGCTGGTGTCAATTCATGTGGAACTTTTCTGCAGCGTCTATTGGCCTTTCCAATTTGACGTAAATGACGCCGTATGGTTTCTTTGAAATAACCAAGTTCTGCTGACAACTTACGAGTACTTGTAGATTGTAGATGGATTAACTTCAACAGCGTCTCGCAGTTCGTTGTTACTCAACAAATTAAGCCCACCAGAAACTTGTTTCCTCTTGAGACTTGTATCTCCTTCATTAAATTTTTGAACCAACGTTGTGCCGAGCGAATGTTTACTACTCCCTCTCCTCCCACTTCACATGTTTTTTTAACTGCGGCGGTTGCAGAAACGTTTTGTTTCCAATAATGACACAAAATTATCAAAATTTCGTACTTTTCGTCTGCCATTATGACGTTTGTTGTAGCTTAGAAACAAAAGTAAATCGGGCAGAGATATTCGCCTACTTGACTAGTTTCTAATGGTGTATAACAATAGCACATCATTTAATGTTTTTCAAATGCGAGTAAAAGAGCTCTATAAAAAACAGCATTTTTTATGGGCCATCCTAAAATATTATAATAATAATTAGGCTGTCAAAATCAAGCCCAGCTAAATTAAATATTACATACAGTATTTTTCACCTAGCATTTGGGTTGTGACGTCAACTTGCTCCGCCCAAAAACTGCATGGGTAGACACGCGTTGACGTCACAACCCAAATCCTAGGTGAAAAATACTGTATTAGGGCCTGCCCACGTTATTTAGCCAAGACGCAATTTAGAAAGGACGATGGCGCCATCTGAGGTGAACTATTAATATGTAATATTTATTTTAGCTGGCCTTGGTCAAAATATGACTAACAAACTATGGAACAGGATAGAGGGTGCTGGGTCTACTTCATAATACTACGTGACTACGTCAATGACTAAACCTTATAAAGAAAACTAATAAATAAATGCACGACGCACCTTCAATGTAGCAATAATTGTATTAAAGTAGATATCAAACAAATAGGTAATATCAGCGGCATCGGCATGAAACACAATAAAGAGATAATTAGGGAAACAATAATAAATAAATACGGCGAACAGGTCTTTGAAGTCGCCGGGTGCGAGTAAGTAAACGATTTACCTGCAGTCAAAACCATAGGAACAATTTCTGATAATATTGACCGGCCTCAGTACTACCGGCCCACCGGGAAAGTTCCCGGACTCCCGGCGGCCCAGTCCGCCCCTGAGGATTAATCACTGATTCTTTACTGGTACACTTTGAGGCAGTCTTGGTGCTTCTGGAACTGGAACAGTACTTTTCAAAATATTTATATCGGGCATTTGATAGTGATGTGCCATCCTTTTAAAACAGACTGGTCGATATTTTGTAATAGGTACTAATAAATTCTTAAAAATAACTTCCGGGAAAATAAATCAGTCTTAAGGGCCTTCCGAAGCAATTCTTTCCTGGTAAAGATGTAGTTGTGACCAATTCCTTAGGTTAAATCAATTTTTATTCAATGAATTTAAAAGAAAGCTCCATTAACATTAAGGCATGAGTCGCAATGGTGCTGGTAAAAAAAAATCTAAGGGTAGTATACCTTGGTAATCAAAAATTGGTCACCATTACTTTCCTGGTGAAGTTGAGATCGACATTTTTTCACCTTGGTAGATTCTGCATGCTTCTACTTACTGCATACTCTGGCGTTTGGATTCTGGTTCGTAGTGATAACACCACGACTCATTACCGGCAACAATTTGGTGTAAAAAAAAAATTACCTTATTGTTGATGGCGTATCAAATGCTGTAGTGATAAGGCCGAACGCAAATTCTTCTGCTTATCAGTAAGCAGTCGTGGAATCCACGGAGCAGCAACTTTGTAATAGCCAAGACTGTGAATAATGGAATACGCCGATTTGCGTGTAAAGCAATTTCCAACTGTCTCACATTTTCATCTGATGCTGTAACACGACCAACCACCATGCCCTGGACGGGCCAAATCTTTCATGGATTCTCCTCCTTGTCGAAATTTATTGCACCATTCAACCACTACAGAATAGATATAGTCTTAGTCTTCATATATAGCTGTCATTCTCGTATAAATTTCCATTGGCTGACACTCCATTTTCAAACTTAATCACAACGCTTAGAAAGAAGCAAACAGCAATTACTTTTGATAGCCAATACAAACAACTGAATTCCATTATCGTGGCGATGAAGTCGCGGCTGCGCAGTCCAAACGTGTTTCTATTGTACAATCCTAGTACAATTTATTGTTTTCATAGGAATTACTTTAAGTTTGGGTTTATTGTGAAACAAACCCTAGATAAAGCAAAGTAGTTCATTTAAGGGGTTAGTTCTAAAATTCGTAGATAGTTTTTTCTAAATATCATAACCATCTTGGGAAGTGATTATAATGAAAAATAGATGTGAACAAATTTTTCAAAGATCTTGGTGTTGTGATACAAGTCTTTGAAGACTTCCACTGGTTAAAAGTTTAGATTGTTTCCCACATTTGAAGAAGTTTATAACACTGGTTGGGTCTTTGAAGGCGTGTGCTACTGATGTTGGGACTTTGCATTCGAGTCTTCGTTTATCGTATTTTTTGCATTCGGTGGTCGGTGGTTAGGGGAGAGTCGCAGCTGTTGCAGTAGGGACGGTTAGTTTTTTGTAGCAAGTATGAGTGAATTAATCGGCTGTGTCCAATTTTGAGCCTGGCAAGTATAACTTGGTGGCGTCTATTATTGGATTTTTCATTATAGTTGTCCAGCGGTCGGTTTCCGCAGTTTTGGATTTGTTCATTTCGGTGGAGATCGCTAGTGACTTTTTTGAAGTAGTTTTTAATGTCGTAGTGGTTTATGAGGTTGAGTTGGATGGCATCTTCAGTAAGTCTTGCTTCCTTTGCAAACCTGTCTGCTTTTTCATTTCCTGGAATTCCTGTGTGCGAGGGTACCCATACGAATATTAGTCTCTTTTCTGATTGAATAATGTTGGTCGTCAGTTTTTCTGTTTGTTGAATTAATGGGTTTCTGTGGTATGGGTTTTGTATGGCGTCTAGAACACTTTTGTAGTCGGAGCAAAGAATATAGTTGTTGTCTTGTTGAACTTCTGTCCATGCTAGTGCTTTTAAAATTGCGATAGTTTCTGCTGTGAAAATACTGTTGAGTTCGTTAAGGCGAAATTTGATTTGGGTATTATTGGATATATAAGCAGCTCCTACGCCACTAACACTTTTCGTTGCGTCTGTTATATGTATGGGTTCTTTGCAGCTGGAAAGCTCAGCGATAGGTTCTCGAAATTTCTGCGGATTGTTTCATGGCTAAAGTCGTTTTTGGTTGTCATTAAGAGGTCAAAGACGACATTTGGAGAGGAGTATGTCCAATGGGGAATTTTTGAAGGAGATTTCTGTAGGACTTGAGGGAACTGTTTGTTAAGTTTTTTTAATATCAGGGATAGTCTGTAATGAAATGGTTTGGAGAGGTTCGCTTTGGAGTCATAGGTTGTATGGAAGCGGGTGTTGAAGATAGACTTGTGTGTGGGGTTTTGAGGTGTGGAAGCTACTGACGAAGCGTAAGGAAGTGTTGTGTTTCATGGTTTTTAAATATTTTATGGTATTTTGATATTACGATTTTATTTTATTGCGTATGGGAAGCTTAGTAATATACAAATAATATTAATAGTAATATATCACATGCATGTATATATATATACAATGTGATTTTTTAAAAACTCAATTGCAGCAGGCCGTATTCTGACTTAATACAGACAGTTCTAAGGTTATTAAGACAGAATACGGCCTGCTGCAATTGAGTTTTAAAAAAATCACATTGTATGTATAATAATAATATGAATAAGGTATAGATGTAAGTAAAATGTTAGTGTAAGTATATATCAGTAAACACTATATAAATATATATGTATAATAACTTATGTTAATGTAAGTATGAGGTGTTAGTACAGCATAAAGTTTGGTATATATAAGGGTTAAAACAGAGGGGGCAGTTATATACCTATGTCCAGGTTTTGTAGCCACTGGATAGCCTCTGGAGTTGCTTTCGTTAGTTCCGCTAAGCCACCATCAAGTTTTCTTCGTTGGCACTCGTTCACAATGTGCTCCAGAGTTTGGGATGGGTTACCACAGTCACATTCAGTTGTGTTTCGTATTCCCCAGGCTGCCATCATCTGCCCGCTCCTTCCGTGTCCTGTTCTAAATCTATTCAGGCTGCAACACAAATGTCTCGGAAGTTCAAAACCCGGTAATTTTTCAGTCACGTCTTCAACAATAAACTTGTGTTTAGCCTTCTCATCTTCTTCCCATGACTTCTTCCACATGTGAGGGACATCAAATTGTTCCAAGTTTTCTTCCCATGCTGGTGAGCGGGATCTGAGGCGCCGAGCCGGAGGATTTTGTAAATTTTCCAAAATAGGAAGGGCCTGTCGGTTGTTTTTGTACTTAGATAATTCGGTTTTGGTTTTGGCCTTTGCTCTTCTTCTTAGTTTAGGAGGAGCTATATTTGATAAAATAGGTAGCCAAGAGGTCGGAGTGCCTTTTATTGTGCCGGAGATAATCCTCATGGTATCGTTCAATTGAACGTCGATTTTAGAAATGTGTGCACTATTATGCCATATGGGTGCACAATACTCGCCTGCTGAGTATACCAATGCAAGAGTACTGGTTCTAAGTGTGTTTGCGTCAGCACCCCAGGATGTCCCAGCCAGCTTGTGTAGGATATTATTTCGGGCTCGCAGCTTCTGTGCCGTTTTCTCCAAATGCTATTTGTAAGTAAGGCTTCTATCTAATGTCACTCCGAGGTAGGTGGGAGTGAAGTTATGTTTTATATATTGTCCTTCAAATGTCACAGTTAGTTGCTGTCTAGCTTGGCGATTGTTAAGGTGAAAGGCTCATATTTCCATATTCCATATTTGGGTTTGGGAGTAGTCGCCACTTTTTATAGTATTTGCCGAGTGTCTCCAGATCGATGGTTAATATAGCTCCTCCCGTCTCGAGACTCTGATGTTGCGTAGCAATTGCCAGATCATCGGCATATGCAAATTTACGGGAAGTTATATTAGGCAGATCACTTATATAGACATTGAACAGCAATGGGGCCAATACCAACCCTTGACGTAGTCCATTCTTTAAGGTACGGGCTCTGCTAGATTTGCCGTTAATAAACACTTGTATTCTGCGGTTGCTAAGCATGTTTTGGATTAATCTAAGGATTTTAGTGCACGGTATGATCCTTTGCAGTTTAAACATGAGGCGTTTTATCCACACCGTATCGTAAGCTGAGGATAAATTAATAAAGGCTGCAGATGTTTTGGTGACCTTCTGGAAGCCACCTTCGATGTATGTTGTAAGAGCCCAAACCTGATCGCAGCATTTGCGATCAGGTCTGAATCCTGCTTGTTCCCGAGGGATGTTTTCGTTTATTGTTGGAGTTATCCTGTTATAGATTACCCTTTCAAGTAATTTATAGACACCACTCAGTAAAGCTATCGGACGGTAGCTCCGTGGGCTTGAAGCATCTTTCCCTGGTTTTAGTATAGCTAAGATTTTTGATTTTCTAAAGCTGTCAGGCCAGTCTCTAGTATATCGTTGAACAGGTGGGTTAACCATAGTCGGGCCTTTTCTCCCAAACTTTTTATGAATTCTGGAAATACATTGTCTAGGCCAGAGGCTTTCCTTAATTTTAGTTGCTGAATGGATACATTTAGTTCTTCTGTTGTTATTGGGGTTGACCACTGTGACTCTCCTGTTCGATCTCTTTGGAAATTTCGCACTTCGTTTTTAACTCTCCTAGCGAAAGCTTTGTCTATGGGAACTATGTTAGTCACTTTTTGCATATGTTCCGCGATTTGGCTAGGGGTGATTTTTATGTCTTGAGTTGGTGGTGGGGCAGCAGTCCCCAGATGTCTCAGTAAGGACCAGCTCTTTCTACTGGAGTGACTGAAGTTGAGTTCAGTGGTAGACGATATCTATCGTTCGCGTCTTGCATGATCTAGGGATCGTAGTATATCTGCACCTGTGATCTGGTTATTTCCTTCTTGATATCTCTTGTATAATTTCTCCGTTTCGGTCGTCCAGCAAGGGATGTAATTTTTTCGGAATCCTCGTGGAATACTCATTAATTCAGCTTTCCAAATGATTTTGACTAGCAGTTTATAGTTTCTAACTTCCGGGGGGACTCTTTCCAACTCTTCATCCACTTTTTTGGCGTATTCATTCCAGTCCGCTTTGCGGAACTGAACTGACTTTTATTTTGTATGTTTTTCTACTTATTTATTTCCTTCCTGTTAATAACTCTTTCTTCTTCTTGACAAGCCTTCCTTGGTCTACCTCTTCTGTTCGTTTCTTGTGGTTTGTCTCATACATTTTCTTAGTTTGTCTTCACTCCAATATTCTACATAAGTATATCATATATCCAGTAGAGATGTGCTAATTGTGGATGATTCGTTAAAAATAACGAATCAGAACACTGAATCGAATGAATCGATTCACTGGACTCAGTCGATCTCGAAGTGGTGCCGAGTACTTTTGACAGTTTTGAGCGAGAAGAATTTGTGAATCGATTCAGAAATTAATCGTTCAACTCATTCGAGTTTTGAGTCGTCAACGATTCGATGTAAAATTGCTCCGTATATCTGTTTCGATAGTGTAAAATGTGACAATATGTTTAGGCAGTCCTCAAAATAAAAACGAAGTTTAATGTAATAGGACAAATAAGCGAAATAAGACATCAATAAACAAAAGCAACTCTTTTCTTGACTTCCATTATTTGTTAATTTAACAAAAAAATTACCCAGTCCATCTTTATGTCTTGCGTACATTTATGCCAACATTATATGTACAATGTGATGTTTTAAAAACTCAATTGCAGCAGGCCGAATTCTGTCTTAATAACCTTAGAACTGTCTGTACTAACTTAGAATACGACCAGCTGCAATTGAGTTTTTAAAAATCACATTGTACGTATTAATTATAGTACATTAATAATACACAAACAAAAACAACAAAAGAGTGTAAATGTAAGTTGACAAGTGACTTCCGATACAGTGCCGGTACATTTAGCATTACCTCGGTTCAGTCTTTGCTACACTGGTTAGTCTAAGCAAAACGAGTGAATCATTCAAGAACGAATCAGTTGTGACGAATGAATCGAACGAATTGATTCACACAAAAAAGAAAAGAACTTCCCACCTCTAATACCCAGCCATTCTAGCTGTCTCTCTTGGATTTTCTTCGTAATGGATTAATCTTCAGCTGATCTCCACACAGAGTGTCTATGTATTTCTAACACCTTACTCATTCTGAATAGGTACCAAAGTTATGAACACCATAACCGGGATGAGAGCGAGTCTATACGGCCCACTTCAGCCCGGAGGGGATGCAAGTAAGAAAAAGCTAGTTAAAAGGCCAATTCTAAAGGCCAGGTTAAAAATTCTATAAACGCGATTGTACCTGTTAGCCCTTCATTTTTCTGAACGTATGCAACCCGTTACGTAAAATGAGTAAGATTCAAAATTGGTACCCTCGATTAAAAGATGGTATCATCAGTACATATTTATTATAACAGTCAAGGATTATAGATACAAAATATGAACTTACACAAATATCGCATATTTTCTTTTAATAAAGAAATTTTTAAAAGCAAATCAATTGACTGTGTCCATAAGATTTACCTATAATATGCAATGTGTGTTGCCTATTCCGGGCCAATGACAGGTTATGGAATAAAATTGATAAGATTGAGGCTTTATACCGGGTGTTTGACTTAAGGGGCGCTTTTTGTGAATAAAATGCAAATTATTTATTATGGTTTTAAGAAAAAATATTATAAATAACAAATATAAATTTAGATCAATTATTAGTAAAAGAATATACAGAAAATAATAATCAAATCGCCTTATTGAAAATTTAGTTTGACGACTAAAAATTCCGAACTGTCACTTTAAGAATAAGTAAACAATAAGCATTTGTGAACATATCTACTTGATCAAATTTTGTTTTTGAATTGTAGTAACTTTGGAAACATGTATGTATGTTGGGTTGCATTTTAACTTTTTATGTGAATCGCCCAGTATTTCGCGTATGTTATTTATTTTTATTTTGCTGGAAATTTTCATTAGGAATCTCATTTTCGTTATATTAATACGTATTAAATTTTTTAATAGGAGGTGTTCATTGTTCATGATTTATCTACGTAAAAAAACGTTAACGTTGTTGCTTTGTTACCTTTTTAACTTCTACTTTTGTCATTTGTGAAGTCCTATTTCCAAAAATATCGTTCTTAAGGCATTGCTCATTCTTTCAACTTGTTTCTGTTCTTTAATTAATTAATTTTTTTACTTTGACATTACTTTCAATTATTGTTACTACATATTTGAAACTATTAACATTTTTTGTTTTTCCATTGTAATGCTTATCGTAGTTTTTGTGTTATTGGCATTTATCTTTAGGTTGGTTCTTCTTAATTCTGTAGTAGATTTTTATGATTTAGGTATGGTATCTCAGCGAATAATGGTTGTGTTACATTTATTGCTTCTATTTTCTAGTTCTCTACCTCCAATATTTTAATTATTGGTTTTGTCACTTGTACTACTTTCATCTACCTTGCAACAGCTGGGCAGACTAGTGGACTGAACAGCATAGCATCTTCGTTTTAAGCCATCATTTATATTTCAAATTGTGTAGATTTATCATTTTTTACTAAATTATTTATCTTTTGATACACCGCTTTTAATATGTCTATTGCTGTTTTGTCTATTCCTTTCCTCCTTAGGTTTTTTCGTGCATTTTTCCTTTTAAGTCTACCGAAAACCTTTTCTACGTAGATCTATGAAATACATATGACACATGACTACTATATTTTCTTGATTTTGATATTATTTTTTGGGTTGACTGTTTGAGTAGAACCTTGGATACAGCGTGCTCTTTTCTCTTGTAAAACCACACTGGGTTTCTTTCAAGTTGCTTTCTACAGTTGTTGGTTTCCCGTTATTTTTGCCAATGTTAGTTAGATACACTTATTAATGTTATTCTTCCTACATAACCTTTCCTGCGTTTTGATAAGATTATCCGCTTGGCTCAATACTTTGGCACTTGATACTTTAGTTCAGTGCTTCTTTGCCTAATTTTTCTATGTATTGTATAATTTTTGGTGTTTTGTTGTCTTTTTTTTCGTTAAAAATTAGGAACAGTGGAAACTAGATTGTGCTTTGGAAATGCAGGTCTATGAAACTCAAGTTTTTATAAAATCACGCTGCAGCATATTTTATAGTAGTTTGGTAACCTCTTATATAATATATGAAAATGGACACCTACAAACTTAAAACCATTAAAAAATTAAAAAGTTTTGCAAGTACAAAGATTAAACAATGCATTATGAATAATCATACAACCAGTAATTGGAGAAATTGGTAAAAACTTTAAAAACAAGATCTTTAGGAACTATTATCATTTAGCCTCGGAAAAAGTAAAATGCAATATGCCAGGGCAAATAAGATCTGTAGTGACATCGGGTACAATATCTTCAAAAACTATATACAAGGTGCCCATTTTAAAACTACGAGCCTGAAAATGTTTGAAAAATTGCACAGGCACTGGTGATTTCAAATTTTTTAAATTTTGTTTCAAAATTAAATCAGAGTTTTACAGCAGTTCTTCTTCTTTCAGTGTGATATCCTTTTCTAAGGACGTTCACAAGGGGGCCAAAGCCACACTTTTAAACGACTTGGCGCAGTGAACTTTATTATATCCCCCTTCTACAGCATACACAAGTTAATAACGTTAATGACTCAGATTCAATATTTACAAAAATAATAATTGCCACTACTGCCAGAATTTTATAATAACAAAAAAATACAAAAATTAACGAAATAAATGTTCAAATTGTCCTCCGCCTTCGTTTTAACAGCGCACGGTTTTTCTATGCATTGATTCTCTAGCTCGAGCTAACATTTTTGGTATGATAAACTGACACGATTCAATTATTCTTTCACATAGATGATCTTTATTTCGAATATGACTTCATAGACGCCATTCTTTACTTTTCCTTACACAAAAAATCCAACAAAGTCGAATAGGGACTACGAGCTGGCTAAGGATGTTGGAAACCTCTCCCAATTACGCGTTCATCGAAAGCTTGGTGAAGAGAATTTCTCTATGAAAAAAAGCCTACCATCATTTAAAAACAACATATTCCGAGGAGAGGCGGTAGATTATTTAAGAAATTTATACACATTTCACCATCTACATTTCCATTAAAGAAACGTGGACTTATCACAAAAGCGCCAACAATATCGCACCATACATTAAATAAAAAAGCCTCCTGGAAATTAATTGTCCTGATCCAGTGTAGATTGTCTTATGCATAATAGTTACAATTATGTCAATTAACCATTCCATTGTTTCATAACCTTACCTCGTCGCAGAATAATACTTAGAAATTCAGGTTTGTGATTCAACTGCTGTTGAAGAAATTGACAAAACTAAACACGATGTTCATAATCTTCTTCCTCAAGATCATGCACAGTAAAATGTGGCACGGGTGGAATCTCTTCGCTTTAAGAATATCCCAAATAGAACATTTGTTAATGTTTACAGCATCTGCAATTGCCCAAAATTAGAAGCATATTTACTTTTTCGGCGTTGGAATGCACTTTACACCATTTAAGTACAGTGACAACCTGATTTGTTTAATAAACTGTTTCAGTAGGTACTGAAATGCGATTACTAACCGTGATAGTCGTTATGTACCTGCACTGCAAGTTGCCTATTTACAGAATTTCAGGCTCGGGGTTTTAAAATGTATTTAAAAATTAATTTAAAGAAAGAAATGTAGGGATAGGCACAGGTGAGGCAAATAAATAAAATCATTTATATTTTTTATATAGCTTCAAAGAAATTTCTCGTTCGATGGGTTGCATACATTGTTTTATTTTATTTGCTGTTCTATTTTCAGCTATAATTTCTGTTTATAATTAACATTTTATAGGAAAAAGAAGGCATTCGTATATTTGAAATTGAATTATTGAATTACACTTTTACAATAAGATTTTGTAATTTGATAAAACCTTTGGAGAATGTAGATTAAATTATAATATGATCTGTCTAGAGAGATATTTTTTTATTAGAGCTGAGGATTTTTATAAAATTAAATATAAGAAATACTATTTTTCCCATTAAATAAACGTTATTTCAGTTTCCTTTTGAATTTAAATTAAATCTTAAGAATAAATGTTAGAAATTTTTAAAATCATTTAAAAAAGGGTAACATATTGAATTCTAAAATTTGTAAAGATTACAATTTCTTTTTAAATTCGAATTTGGCAAAAGTAGAAATACATTAAAATAAGGAATCAAAAAATTAAATTAATTTATTTTTTCTAACACTAATATCTTATACTGTTTCTATGGTGCATAAGAGCTCACTTGTTATGTTTCCTTTAAAATACGCTTTCTCTATAAAATACGTCGTCAATGACAACGTATTTTATAGGCCTTTAAATACGTCGTTGCCTAGCAATCTGCGCATTTTGTGCATTATGACGCGTCTCAAATAATAATTTATTAAAATTTCTAATAATATATTAGTGAAAAAAAATGTCTGATATTAGTGTTAGAAAAAATCTTGAAGAGAACTCGTGTTTTATAGTTTAAAAATCGCGGTCTATCAAATCCTCGGCTCACTTCGTTCGCTCGGATTTGAACTACGACCTTGATTTTTAAACCTTCTGTAAAACACTTGTTGTCTTAATAGCTATTAAATGTCCATGATTTACCTAGTTTAAAGAAGCTTCTAAAGAATCATTTAAATTAATTAATTAAAATAATTCTTTTTACAAAAAGATATTCTCGTTATTGTTACTTGGTTTTAAGAGCGTTTTAAAGGTACTTTTTACTGTAATTTTTAGGTGTTTGTTTCTTTCTTTTTATGGATTACTCACAACGAAAGAATTTCTCATGTTGTGTCTTTAATTCGGATTTTCATGCAGCGAAAGCACGTACCGAATATAATAAAGCAAAAATCGAGTGGTGGCTGTGAGATAAATGACATTGTTTGGCGTGTTGTCGGTGGGATAAATACCTAGAGCAACAGCGATTACAGGTTCTTTTTTAGACGATGCAAAACCGATATCCCGTATCGACTTATTAGTAGAGATTTTACGTTGTTAGAAATATTATAATATGTACGCGAACCTTCCATATTTCTATGGTCATTATAATCTTATTTAACATTCCTTATGGTTTTGAAATGCAAGATTTATTTGTCCAATTGCACGTCCTGTTTTTATATCTGTGAGCATTTACGGTAATTACAATGCACGTGTAGGATTCCGAAATAAACGGACATAATTATGGTTAAGTTTTTATTGAATCTTGATCGATGCATGATTGATCTATAGATCTACGAGATGGTATTCCATCATAGATCACGTTTCGAACAACATTTGCCCGATCGATTTCAGCAAAACGCGTTATTAACAGGTCAGATCGTAAACTGGACGAACTAAAAGCTCTCTCACTGCTTCATCAACGTTTCGTAATCGTGTGGAAGGCACTTTTCGGTTTTTTCTGCTACACAGTCGTTAACAATACTATTAGAAACGTCTAATTTCGGTTAAGTCGTAGGGATTATTTATCTTTGGTTACATTTCGACTAATTAGGTTACTGAAAATTTATGAAGTTTTCTTAAGAGTTGAAGATTCGCTTTCGTTAGATCGTTTTAAAAATACGTTCTCGTTACTAGGATTTTAATATTCAACACGCTATTATTTTACAAAATCGCGATTCCTACTTGCATTCCACGTGTGCTCGTGACAGCCGACGAAACGTCATTAGCTAAATTGAAAGCTGCATCTTACGAAGACAGTGGACCAGGTGTGTAAATGTCGCCTCATATGTGCCTCTTCGAGCTTGAAACGGCTGACCTGATGCCGTGTTTGAATAGCACTCCAGTATGTAGATATAAGGAAAAAGCTAGTTTTGAGTTCAAAATGGGTTGGAATCGATAAAGGACGGCAGAATTGGAAATAGTCTTGCTTTAGTATCAGCAGCTTTTATCATTATCAATTACTTGTAATGGGAAATTGGACCGCTGCCACGATTTATATGAGGGTACTTTCTCGTTATGTCAGAATATCCATTTTTATAAACCATTACCGCTAATAATTTCTTTGTGACGTCATAAATAATTTTAAATTCATCGATAACGTAAAGTATATTCCTTAATAAGCCGACTAATTGAAAATTTAGTATTTTAATAACCGAGTTAGGAAAATGTCAGGGATTCTTTGAGTATATTTTAAAAAATTTAAAGAAATACGTTTCTCAATTCTGATCATAATTTTTCTGATATAAAATTTTGAACGGCTTTGGTTAAATGTCATTCTTATAGTACTTGGTCGACTAAATTTTTTAAACTAGTCAGCCAGTCGAATCCTGTTTAAATATTAAACAAAAAATTCCATTTACTTTGATATACAGACCTATCTAATATTCGATTAAGTATTGGATTCGTTCCAATTATTTTTGTTGGTGTTCTCTTTAATATAAAATTCTGGATCAGAATCGATGTTATTAAATAGGGATTTGATTTAGTCATTACTATGTATTTGATTTTGCTTGAGAATTTAAAAGAAACAAATTCAGATTTAATTAAATTTATTGTTTTTTATTATTTATCAAAGGAGCACAAGTCAAATTACATGTAATTGAAAGGTTTTTAAATTATCTTGTGAAACAAATTGGTTTGTATAGGAACTGTAACTTTGACCTTTCAGAAAATGGCAGCTTATCATGGCAAGATTTGCTATAAATATTAAGCTTTCACAGCTGAAAATATTAAAGAAGGGTAGTTAATAAGTATGTACCTATTCCTTCACATGCTTCAATTTATCGGTTTTAATTCTCATATTCTTCTGTAGAAATTATACCTGAAAATATCCTTAATGATTTGTAAAAGTTAAATTGTTAAAACGGAGCAGGTGCTTTCTTTCTGCTTTCATCAAAATGGTCAAACGCGCTGTCTAACAAATTAATGCAAATTTGAAACCACGACTTATTTGCATAATACGATAACATGATAAGTTTTCATGTTTATGGGTTTTATATCGATGCAGTTACTTTTTTAACTATCTTGACAGAAAAAAGTAGTTTCCATTTTTATGTCTTGAATTCCACTTCCTTATAAAAAAATGCAACCAACTTATTTATTTACTTTTAGTATTTAGTTTAGGAATTAAAAATAATAGCTTGTAGTTTCGAAATTATGCTCTGATCAGATGTCTTGATTTTTTTAAAATTTTCTGTGTACGAATCAAGAAATTTACATTTTCTATTCTTTAAGAAGATCGACCTTTTAAGACGATTTACGACTGTAGTGTTTCATAGTAAATTTTGTGACTTTACATTTCGAAAATAGAGTTTTGTAACTTTATATAAATAACATGGTTAGCATTTGAATATTTTCTGCGATTTTTTTTTGTCATTGCTTGTATGTAAGCTACAATTTGAACTGCAAAATCCTTTTATATTTATTCACCATAAACAGTAAAACCGAAAAGGAACCGAATTATATATCTGGAGATATTAAAAACTCGTGCGTGTTTAAAAAAGAATTTAACAATTCACTGTCAATATAAACATTATTCATTCTATTAAAAGCAAAGGGTTGTAAAACTAAGGTAATAAAATTTATGATTCTGCTAAGTAATTTAAATAACATTTAATTGTAGTAAATTCTCAAACTGATTTTCTATGTCGCGCCTTAATGAAGGACCTGTTTGAGTTTTCTTTTTAATGTTATCATTATCAATCAAATCAAATGTGCTTGCACATAAGCATATTATTTGCCAAAGTCTTTCTGCTACAAAAACGGCATATTAATTAGTAAAAATAAATCACAACCTGCAATAGCAGTAATTACAGAAATGTCCATAGCTTGCTTGCCTTTAAACGCCACATGAAAAAGCTCCCTAAAACTGTTAAAGCTCAGCTTTGCATTCTATTTTAATATCCTAATGGAAACCACCGAAAGTAGCGCTTAGCCATGCATAAATCCCCTGAAAGTTCTTTTTAACATTTAAAAAGTTGATATTCATTTTGAGTTTTATCCACGTATGCATGAACGCTTGTGAAAAAATCATCCTTAACGTGGGTTATTTAGACCAGAAACCCAAGTGTATTGTTTTTATTATCTGTTGCACATTTAACTACAGAAACCCCTGCCTTGCGTTTGTTATGCAGAATGAGTTAATTTAGATTTAATTCTTTTTAAATAAGAATTTACGGAAAACAAAGATAGAACAGTTAAATTTTGACAATAAAAGCCACTTGAAGTTTAAAACTGAAAGTTACTACTAGCAAAACATGAAGTCCGTTTGGAGTTCTTATTGTTAAGCCTTTTAAATTAAAATTTTGATTGTTTAATATTGGACTTTTAGGTTTAGTAATAAATAATGGTATTTTAAATGGGTTTGTTAAATATAAGGTTAATACCTACATTTAACAAATCTAAATGTGTTTGAAATGACAGCAAAGTCCTTTCAGTTCGTTTTCTTTATTGTTTGTTATTTTAGTAATAATATAAATCTTCAGGCCTGTCTCATAAATTAAAAGAATTAATACACATTGACTCACAATCAAAAAGACACATTTTAACATAGTTCGCAATTGTGCCAAACGTTGAAAGTGATAAGCCAGTAAGCCACATCTGTAAGGCCATAAGTGTATTCTCTTCCACAATCAATTTGTCACTATGTTAAAAACATTCGAGAAAATTTTGATGATTTTGAAGAAGAAGTTAAATCTAGATTGCCTGGTGTAGGGTGTAAAGGATAAGCCTGCAGTAAAAAGAAAGAGGATGAGAAAAAAACCAGCCAATGATGGAGCTGCACGTGATGCTGATGAACAGCTTTCTTCAAGAGACAAATTTCGAGTGAAATCCTTCATTCATATCATAGACATCCTTGAGGCAAATTTAACGAGAAGAGCAACAATCTACAATTATGTTGCAAATAAATGTTCATTTTTAGTTGATTTAGAAGTTTCAGAGGTACAGTTACGAAAAGCAGTAGATACGTTAATAAAAGAGTAACCAAACGATCTTGATATTAATCTCACGAGTGAACTGAGGCAGTTCCATGAGTATGTCAAGCAGAATTATCCTGAAAAAGAACATTTTCAACACAAAGATTTGTATCAAATCATCTTTCAAGACAAGATTGAGTTAGTTTTCCCTAATATGGAAGCAATATTACGACTATTCCTGTGTTTAATGATAGCAAATCGTTCAGGAGAAAGATCATTTTCACAGCTAAAGAGAATACAAAATGAACTGAGAGCAACTATGTCTAAAAAAAAAATTGTCTGCACTTAGCATCATCATGTGTATAGAAAGCGATAAGTTACGTAGCATATTTTTTAATGACATAATTAATGATTTTGCTTTTGGGAAATCATGAAAGAAAATGTTTTTGAGTATTATATAATATAATTATTTCTATTAAATATTGTTGTATTATTAATTATGTTGTTACATTAATTTAATTTTTATCTTTTATTTTCCTATTTTAATTTAAAACTATGAGCCTCATTTGTCGTTTTAAAACCCTTTAATTATATAATTATTTCTGTGATTTTGTAAACACGTCCATTATTATTTTTTTAATAAAAATTTAAAGACAAGACTAGCTGATGTAATTTAAAACAGTAGGGGGCATCTGGGTTTTGTATAGCTTAGGGCCTCAGCAAGTCGAAATCCGGCCCTGATTTTGTTTGATAATAATAATGATGATTTGGTATTTTTGCTTCCTAAAAGCCTAGTTATTTGTTTTATTAACGATTATGGCTTCGCATTTTTCCAGTTCTCTCAATGCTTATGTAAGAAAATGACGAAATCAGGTCATAACTCCCTGTTTAACTATCTAAACAATTAAATTTTAAAATTAAAAATCACAGAAGGGGATTTTATTTAAAAAAATTTCCTAGTCAGAAGTTGAAATAAAAATTTGTAGTTCAACTTCGGGAACAAGTCGAAGTCTGATGGACTCATGTCTGGACTGTATGGTGGGTAAGGTATTGGAACCGCAATATTAGAAATACATACCTACGTCACGCGGTAAATGACGTCTCACAACATCGGGCATAGGCGTTTTAACGGGCTTTGGTATTGTGCGCATGACGTCATGTCGACGTAGGTATGTATTTCTCATATAGCGTCTGCTTTAACACTAACCACTCTTTCTGATGCAGCACATCAGTCACAACTTTCCCCAAGTTGGGGCGTGCATTATCGTGCAAAATGAGTGGCTTACGAGTGAGCAAGTCCGATCGGCTTTTGAGTATTGTTTTACGCTTTTCTGCATGAGGCCACGATAATACGCTGTCGTCACACTTGTTCCACCTTGAACTCTGTCGGTCATGATGAACCCTTGGTGATCGTAAGCGAAGATAATCATCTGCTTGACTTTTGATTGTGCCCGTCGAAATTTTTTGGGTCGCGGCGATGATGGACTTCTCCACCCGTTTGACTGAGATTTCAACTATGGTTCAAAGTCTCTAATCCACGTTTCATCAATAGCGACAATTCGAGACAGGAATGCTTGTCCTTTAACAACAAGCCCAACGGCAAACTGAACTACGGTGTATTGTCTCTTCCCCATAACCTTCACGTAAACTTCTGTGAATTTCTGTCGGGTTTTTGCCACGTAGAGTTTCAATCTTTATGTAAGATCTTTGATCTTCAACTTACTGTCGTACTAAACCCAAAAGCGGTAACTGATATGGTTCGAAAGTCGAATAGTAAAAAGTTTTTCCATATTTTGCAAACTCTTTACTGGTCACTGTATATTGGTCGATATTTGTAGTGATAACTAAGACTGTTTTGACCAGATGTCGCCGTAAAATTCTAGTAATATATGCATTTTATGTCGTTGTTTCGCTAACGAATATACATGTATCAATTTTCTTAAAAATGTAGTTACCGCTTTTGGGCTTAGCAGGGTAGATACAGTCACAGTACCCAAGGCGCCTTCGGATGCCACTTTTAACATTCGTTTAATCAAAATGACGTACACTACGGAAGAAATGAAAACACGTGCTCACTCCTCAAGTCTTAAACTACAACTAACCTCACTTTCCACTCTGCTCCGCTCCGTGTGTTGCCAACCTGTGTATTATTTATGAAATATCCCTCGTAAATATATTTTTTATATAAAATTTATTTCAAATAATGAAGTTAGGTACATTAAAGGTTAAAATGGTAGTCGTTGATTTCTGCTTGCTACCATTTTGACTTCAGATGATTATACAAGTTAAAAATGAGTTAAATTCAGTTGGGGCGTATATTTTAAAATATAAGTACTGTTAACTTCCTTTGCATGTATACCTTTGAAATAATCCTAAAATTGGCAGCAAAATTTACACTATGCATATGTTTACAAATGCAGCTGAAATTTGCGAAAAACTGCCAATTTTTTCAGGGATATTTCCAAAATCTTGGTATTAAAAAACTATAGCAATTCAAATAGATCTCAAAATCCGTTAGGTATTTTTTTCAGGCACTTTTTTCTTTAGTAGGCGTGAAGCCCTTTGTTATGAATTATGATACATATTCTTTATTTTGCTTCTGTGGCTTAAAAATTTGATTTTTACATTTTTGGAACAAAAACAAATTTATTCTTTTGCCTTTTTATTTATGTGTTTGTGCCTGTGTGTTTATGTTTATGAGTCGAATTGAATAAAAATTAAACATCATTAATGATTTTAGACAGTTTCTTTAAATGTTTTTTTTATTGCAGAATACTACTAATTATTATTTGTTTAATAAATGCCCCCATAGAGGTTTTGAGTAAAAAAGTCATGACGGCCGAATTTTGCTGTTTACATTTTTATTTATATTTATTTTCTTTCATAAGAAAGATTTATTTTTTATTTAGCTTATACGTTTGTCCTGTTTTAAAATATCGCCTTTCAGTCTCTACATGGTCCAAACCCTACTGCCGCGTAACCCCCACACATTTAATTTGTAGTGCAAAATGAGTCGCGGTGCTTGTTTGATCTACAGTGGTTTTACAATTTATTCCATACGAATAGGGTTGCCGATCTTCAAGATACCCCAAGCCGAAGGTATACAATTTTATCTGTTCTTATTAACATTTTTGTTATTACTGGCGCCGGAAAATCAAAACATGGTAATTAATTGCATAGAAACTGCAAAATATTACTCCAGCATTGCTGATGAGACAACAGATATTTCTGCAAGCGAACAACTTGTACTACATGATTTAGAATTGTTGACGATGATTTAACAATACAAACAATATTTTTAGGATTATATAAAATACTATTTATGGATTTCAAAACATTACATACAGTAATGAATGGCAAATTTTAATTTCAGTGGACATATTTCAGAACTACAAGTGCGTATCAGAAAAGGCGAACATCCTGCGATATTTGTATATTTTTGTTGTAAAGAATTGAAATTGTTCGTGAATTTGTCTCTTTAATTAGGATACAATAAACTTCATCAAAAAGATTGCATATATTTAAATTTTTATAAGAAGAAAGAAGTTTGATACCTACTTAGACTTCCTTGTCCAACCCAATGGACTTTAATTTCATTAAAAACACTCTATTCGAACTATGTAAAAATATATTCTACCAGAAAGCTACAGAAATATATTTTTAAAGGTCAGATCTTTATTTTTGTTATTGATTGATATTGATGTTTTAGAATGTATTGAGAATTTAAATGCCAGTTGACAAAAAACTTGGTTTAATTTTTGTGCGGCCAAATTAAAAGTTTTAGAACAGAAATGAGAAAATAGCTTTGCTGAAATATATCAGAAAACTAATAATGAAAAGCAAGGTTTAAATTTAGAAGATCGTATATTAGACGACTTAAGACGATAAGAAAAATTAGACAATACCAATAATACTAATTGTGTTTTCCAATCTCCTGAAGACTATTACAGACAACACTGTTTCTTTAGATCTTTGATCAAGTTGTTGATAGTATAAAAGATAGATTTCAGTTAGTTCAAGAAGGATCTATAAATCACGTAATCGAAATGGAAGAATTTGCTAAACATACGGAAAAGGTGATGGATTTGATGGAGTTTTTGGATTTAGTAGAGGCAAAAACCACCATTAAATCAATCGACGATGTTGTAAATTATTTCCATCACAAGGATCACTTAAAAACCCTATTTAATGAATATTATAATTTTATTAAGATGTTAGCGATTGTTCTTGTTTTCCGTACTACGGCAGGGAGATTATCTTCTTCACTGTTTAGATTGAAGACATATTTTTGATCAAATGTGACTGACAAACGTGTAAATGACTTGGCCTTAATAAATGTGCATTCGGATATTACAGAACAATAAGTTATATGCTATAGATTTATCTATAAGGCTACAATACCACAAAATACATTTTCTCTTAAATTAAAGATAATCATGTTTTTAGTAATAAGATAATTTTTTTCTCGGTTCATATTGCAATAAATTTATTATTAAGAATGCGGCAAAAGAAAATATTTTTTACTTTATTAAGTGTATAAACAAATTTATATAAATAATAACGTTTTGCATGTTCGGTAGGAACTTCTTACATTAAAGGGATACCCCAGATAACTTACTAATTAGTTGTACCCATATTATAATTCTGAAAAGTCGACGCCTATGCTCATAATATGAAGAATTGAATTAGTTTGACATTATACGATCTCTCATATCATCTCATCGTTTTACAGCTGTTCCAAAGAGCAAATCTTCAATTACGCGAGGCTTATCAAATTAAACAATTTAAATGAAGATTTTTAATTGTTTATTTCAGTAACAAGAAATTAAAATACGTGCCTGTAAATTTTCAAATCGAAATCTTTTATCTAACTGCAACGTAAATAATAGTTATACTAAGGTTTTACTAATTATGAAGTGTAACAATTTTTTTAAGAAATCGATCTTACGTTCCCAGTTTTGATTTACTGAAAAACCACAGATGTAATAAATTGTGCTAAATGATACAGTTGGAAATCATGTAAACGAATGTAACGTAAATTATTGGTTATTAAATGCCACGCGGGTTTTAAAAATTAGTATAATTATATTCCAAGAATTCTTATTCAGTAATTATGTATATTGGCACCTCTGAAGAGATCTTCTTAATTCGTATTGCTAATTAAGCTTCATCGTATAATAAATATAGATTAGTTGAAAGTAATCCGAATGAAATTAAAATAAATTAATACGTAAACCAAAGAGGCATGTCACATTAATGAGTGACATTTATAAGAGTATTACTTTAAGATTTTTACAGGTTTCTGCGCTTATTGGATAGCAGGGATTAGATTTGCAAAATAAGGCACGCCTTTTCTCTTTCGAATAATTGCATAATTTTCTATAAGCTCGTATCTCCAAGTTTTGACTTCTGATCTTTCTAGCAATAATTCGGTTCGTGAGTAAATCATTTAAAAGTATGAAAAATCGGAAACATAAATAAAACCCTGAGGCATGCACTTCCTCGACAAGTTGAGATGTAAAAGTAGAGAAACAATTTCAACCATTAAATTCTAATTTCGCAATCATCATATTAGAGTGGCTTTTGAGTGCAGTAATTTGCATTATTCAAATAGCGAGCAATTAATACTAGTAATAATAATTATTTAACTGCTATTCGCGATTAAAGAACGACATAATCTCTACTTAATTAACGAGCACTGCTTGTCTTATACGCGTTTTGAAAAACTTAATCATAATTTAGAGCTTCCGTAGAAAAAACTAAAAATCTTTAACGTCAGATTGTATCTAATAATTAAAATTAAACCGTTAAAACGTTATAATTACGCCAATTTATTATCTAAGTCGAATCTTAATTACACCAGTAATTTACATTTTACATTTCGTTGCGAGATTTTACTTTATTAGTGGGGGTCGGTCCTGTAGGAGGTTTTTTTAAAGGAAAGACGTTTTTTCCCGAAGTGTTTCTGATGTCGGTGTAAGGCGCTTTCTTGCGCGAGCCGGATGCGGCTGTATATGCATGCATTCCAATAAGATTGTCTGATTGAGTCTCTCAAGATGGCGCTGAGTGCAATGAATAAAACATCAAGAGCTCGTAGGGAAATATTGAAAATTGAAAAGAGTCTCCCAGGAGCCGCGATAGACTCAATCGAAGTCGTTATGTAAAGATCCCATATACGGAATACTGATACCATCGATATGTAGGATCTTATACAGGAAGTAGTACCGAGTCACGAGCGCACCGCCAAACAAACTCACCTTTACATGATATTTATTGTAAACAGATAAAAAATCAGCCGAAATTGACGAAGAAGCAGGTACATAGGGTAAGAAACATTTTCATATCGGCTTGGAAAAACTAAAGATATCAAACTTTCCTTCTGTAAAAACGATACCGCAGCATTAAAATAAAATCATTTCATTTTCCACATGAGCACTGTGCATTTTAACTCAGCGGTTATTTAATAGGAGTAATTATTATGTTCGGATTTTTATCTTATTTCCTTATAATACAGAACTTCTTAATTATTAACAAGGACCGATTACCACTAGGAAGAGCGTTAGACTAGACATCACTAAGGGTCCCTTTCCTCGATCTGTTTTATCCAGTTGTATAAACTTCATAATTATTTACAAAGGAAAGGGGGTAAGGGAGATTTACGAGAGATTATACTCAGCCTGCTACCTTCCATGCTTGATACAGAAAATCTCAGTAATCTATGTTGCAATATTTTTTCCAATACTGATATGGACTGCGCTTAAAATGTTTTGACATTATGCGACATTAATTGTTATTAAAGTTCACTCGCTTATTTCTCTAGAGTGATAATCTACCTGCATTCTTAAATATTATCAAATATCGTATGATGAATACAGCTTACCAAATCGGTAACGAGAAAGGATAATTTTTTAAACGAATTCCGTAAAAAGTAAACCTTTTTGAAAAATATTTGGATCTTCTTTCCATTAAAACAAATCTTAAATACAAGCATGTTCAGCCTTCTACGGGTCTTACATTAATATTTGGGATAAGCCTAAATTTCCTAATCTATGACCTGGCCCAAACTGTCATGGATGAACTAATGTAAATTATTGCTTCAACTGATTCCATTCACGTCCTTTCATAAAACTAACTGACTTAAACTAATAACTAATGTTAAATAAAAATAACTCTAAATTTTAACAATGTAGCAATAAATATAGAATTAGAAATTAAGAGAAAAATGTTGATAACAAAGTTAAATTTCGCTCTATAGAAAGCGTACGATAGTTTTGATGTATAAGATGCTGAAAAACATGCACAATTAAATGGTAGAAAAGGCACTTAAAACAGCTAATGCGTGCAATTAAATGTGCAATTATAAATAGAATGTGCGCACAAATACTCTCCATGTTGAACATTTTATAAATAGGTAGTAAACATTTTAAAACTAAATATTTTTCACTTTTTTTAAACTTTATAAAAAAGTTGTATATTGTAAAAAAGACATTAAGAACGAAATACAAAACTCTGAATGCATTAATAATAAATAAAAATTGCATATCTGATACTCGTCTAATACAAATTAAACTTTTAAATTATGTTATAAAAATATGAAAAATGAAATTGCAATTGCATTGTTCAGTTAGCCCAATATTAATAATTATTCTTTTCCATATTTATACCTCTAAAGAACATTATTTGCATAGTTTGCATATATTTCCTTAATGTATTTGATGAATGACTGGATTCATAAATAATTTTAAATTCATAATTTTGTATGTTTCAAACCTTATGGTACAAATACAGAATTTCAGTTTTCAAACTAATTTTTATCAGATATAAATTATTTTCTGTAGGGTTAAGTGAGGCAATAATGAGACAAATTTTAAAACTCTTATAACTTCTATGCGTTGCGTTGTAGATCTTTCATTTTATGTGTATACTACTTCATTTTGAATGGGCTTTTCACTGAATCACTTTTATTTTAGGATTAAATGTTGATAACAAATAGTAATTCAAGAATGTGTGTCTCATATTTACCCGCGGTTTCGGGAAAAAATGAGACAATTGTGGGAAATTGTACGACACCACTGTAGTTCTCTTGTTTTCTAACTGTAATGAACTGTTGGGCAAAAATAAACTTATTATGAAATCACAAAATAAAGTTACAGGTTTTTTAAATAAAGTTTATTTTTTTAAACTTAATACTAATTTCAAGTCTAAATCTTCCAAAAAAAACAATAATAAATAGTAAATTATAATAACTACTGCAATTTTGAAGCAACAAAAGCAACACAAAACGAATTGAAAAAATTATTTTTCCAGAATGTCAATAGGGTTTTCAAAAACGTACCGACTCTTATGATTTGGTAACTGAAATAAGACAGATGATGAATGTATGTTACTACGTCGTCTTCGTTTGCTTTAAAGGATGTATTTTGAAAGTTAGTTGCCTTCATTCCCATAACTTCTAATAGCTCCTCCATCAACGCTTTGAACAATACAAACAGCAAAAATTCTCTTCCCCTTGCTACTAGGGAACTTTACTAAATATCGTTTAATTTCTTTCGTTCCATGTAGATTTTTCATTTTTGTTCTACGTAATAGTGCCAACCTTTGTGTACAATGATCTATAAATTTATGATAAAAATTAATTTTTCCCAATAACTGACGAACCATCTTTTTTGTTGTAGGACGTGGACATTCTTCGATTGCAATTAGATGATTTGTAATTGGACAAACTTTACCCTTTTCAAAAACCACAAATGGCCCATATATTTAACAGAATGTTTAGCAAATTTGCACTTTTCAAATTTCAATTTATATCCTTCCTTTTTAACTGCTTCAAAAACTAATCTAATGTGTTTCAAATGTTCATTAAATAATTTTGAAAAGATCAATATATCATCTATATAATTTACACAAAATCTATCTAGATTATACCTTCTAAAGATATTTGCCAATACTCTTTGAAAAATAGCTGGTGAGTTCTTGAAACCAGATCTTTTATTCTAATTGGTATAGACCAAAAAGCTGAATTGATATCTAATGGTGTAAACCAATTACAATCTCCTACATTCACTATCAGATCTTCTATTCTAGGAAATGGTTGCGATTCAGGTACTATATATATTGAGCACTATAGGCCTTTAAGGCCCTTGGCGTTTTCAGTTACTGTTTTCTTCCATTTATCTCTTCTGTATGCTAGTGTTTCCCAATCTTTAACTCCTAGTTCTTCCAAATCCTCTTTCACGTCTTTGATCCATTCTTTTATTGGCCGCCCCCTTCTATTTTTGCCTGGCATATCTTCTCGGAAAATGCGTTTCGGCATTCTTTCTTCTGGCATTCGTTGTAGGTGACCCAACCATCTTAGTCTACTTTGTTTGACCACATTGACTATATGGATATTCTTGAACATCGTGTATACTTCCTCGTTAGTCCGTCTTCTCCATTCTCCTTCCTCCCTGATACCTCCAAAGATTCTTCTCAGCGTCCTCCTCTCCCATGCCATTAGCTTATCTATATACAATATACTTGTTTAACGTCCACACCTCATTCCCGTATGTCACTGTCGGACTTATTACGGTTTTGTATATATGCACTTTGGCTGCTCGCGAAACCGCACTATTTCTAAGTACCCTATTTAGAGATGCTGCCGCTCTCATGCCTATTGATATACGTCTCTCAATTTCACTGTAATGTTCACTTGAAAATTCTGCTCCCAGGTATATAACACTTTCTGCTTGCTGAAATATGTACTGCATGTTTCTATAGCCACTTTTTATTTTTAGTATCGTTTGTTCTTTTGATTTATTAAAGGTGCGGAAATATTTGGTTTTTTCAGCGTTTATTTGGAGTCCGAACTTGTCTGCTTCCGTTTCTATTTTCTTAAAGATAGTCTTCAAACCTTCCTGAGCTTTGCTTAATAGTGTCAGTTCATCTGCGTAAGCCATTACTTGCTGAGGTCCTCTGATTATATTTTCTTTACTTGATATTTTACAGTTTCTCATGATTCCCTCCAGCGCGATGTTGAATAGCGTGGGCGACAGTGGGTCTCCTTGGCGGAGTCCCTTTTTTGTTTCGAAAGTATCCGATAATCCTCCTTCTATTTTTACTTGGCACCAGGATTCCTTCATTGTCATTATTACTAAATCTACAATATATTCTGGTATATCTAATTCTCGCATTGTTTGTATCAGTTTTGTTCTATCTAGGCTGTCATATGCCTGTCTGAAATCTACAAATAGGGCATGAATTGTTACTCCTTTCTTTCTCGTTTTCTCGATTGCTTGTTTCTGGATGAAGATTTGGTCTGTTACCGACCTGCTCTCCCTGAATCCACACTGATATTCACCAATCTTTCTTTCCGCTGCTTCCTTCAGTTTGTTGTTTATTAATGTTGCTAAAATTTTATATGTTATATTTAACAGGGAGATAGGTCGGTAATTATTACAGATTAATGCGTCTCCTTTCTTATAGATGGGTAAGATTAAGGTTAGGTTCCAATCCTTTGGCATTTCTCTTTCCTGCCAGATTGTTCTAATTAAGTTGTAGATGCTTTCTATTAGCTATTTTCCTCCATACTTTATGAGCTCGTTTTGTATATTGTCGGGACTTGGGCTCTTGTTATTTTGCAGTTTCTGTACCACCTTAGTAAAATCATTCCATGTTGGTAGTTCGCTCTCCTCTTGTCTTTGTTCTGCACCTATCAGCGTAATGATGTGTCTTTCTTCTTCTCTCCCTCCTAAAGTTTCTTCATAGTGCTCCTTCCACCTTGTTAGTACATTTTCCTTTCCGCCTACTAGATTGCCTTTCTTGTCCTTACATATTTTTAGTTTTGGTTGGAATGATTTCCTTGTCATCCCTACTTTTTTGTAGAAGCCCCTAGACTTTTTGTTTCTGTATTCGCTTTGTATTCTGGATATTATGTTTTCTTGGTACTTCTTTTTCTTCTCTCTATATAGTCTTTTTGCTATCTTCCTTGTTTCTTTGAACTTTGCTACACGTTCTACCGAGTTATCCTGTAGCATCTTTGTTTTTGCTATGTTCAGTTGTTCAACCATTTCTTCGCACTTGTTGTCAAACCATCCTTTTTTGGTTTTCTTTTCTCCTGTTAGGTTTTTTGCTGCTGTTATTTGGATGTTTTTCTTTAATCTCTCCCAGTCTTCGTCTATTCTGCCGTTCATAGCCTCTGCTTGCAGCGTCTTTGCCATGTCTTCTTCATATTTCTTTTTATTTTCTTCTATCTGTAATAAGTCTATATTCCATTTTCTTTGTTGGGGTTTTGTTTTTGTTTTCTCTTCTGGGATTGTTTGGTTGATCCTTGCACAAACCATGTAATGGTCGGAGTCTATTTCTGCCCCTCTTTTGCTTTTAACGTCTTCTATTATTTTGTCGTATTTTTCCTCTATCAAGATGTGATCTATTTGGTTTTTTGTTTTCCCATTGGGGCTTATCCACGTTTCTACTATTTTATTAATCTCTGAAATCTACACATAAACGAGATCTTCTTCAATTTTATTTTTTAAATGCTAATGTTACTGAAGATGCAAATGGCAATTTGATTCCTCTATTAAATTATTTTCCAAGAGTTTCCAAATTTGTGATTCTATTTCTTCTTGGTCCAAGAATGAACATCTATACGGTTTCTTTGAAATACATATATTTGTCCTCCTTTAATTTGTGCTTCACTGGATCTAACTGAACCAACATCAAATTTATTTTTACCAAAAATCAATTAATATTCCTTAAATAATTAAATGTTTTTACATTCTAATGGTGTATTGTTACCAAATGATTCATTTGTTTTATCCTTTTCTAATCTCTTTGTTTGTTCTTTTAATTCATTTTCTTGACAATTGTTGTCATTCAACATTGTCTCATTGATTATAGCTTCTACATCTATAATAATTTTATCTTAAATTTTCATCTTGTATTAATTTGAACTTTTTAATTGCATCCAAACCAAGTAGTAAGTCATAGTTAAAATTACAATTCTTTACTACTATTAAATCTAATTTATCCTCTATTTCACCTATTTTTAAATGTAGGGTAACCCGACTTTTACAAAAGTCCACACCACTTATAGCTTTTAAGATACTTTTGTTAATACACAGTTTTGATTTTAACAAATCTACAAGTTTATCATTAATTAAAGAACATGTAGAATCGTTATATTATAGACAGATTTAACTAATTTAAGTCCGTCTACAATTACTTTGTTTTGTATTTCAATTCTGCATATATCATTCTCACTATCTTCGCCTTGTTCAGTTAAATGAATTTGATTTCTAGTTAATGTGGTTGTTTTATTTCTACATAGTTGTATTGGGTGATAACGATTTGTTAAATCAAGTGTCTTACAAATTGAACATGGTTTCTTTTCTAATTCAGTTGTTTTAATGAATTTTTATGATCAACATCATTCTCCTTCTTTTCCACATATTTCGTTTCTTCTAATTTCTTTTGTACAATATACGAATCACTTATTTTTTTTTATTTCTGTCACTAAATCCTCTACGGTTTTGATTTTACCTCTTTCGAGCTTATCTTGTACATCTAGTGGTAGACCATAGACTATTTGATAAATTCTAAATAGTTCTGGTATATGTTTTTATCAGCTTCAAGTAATAAACGTTCTTTTTTTGGTACAAAATCAATCAAAGAACCAGATATATATTTATAATTAAATTTCTTTCCATAAATTAATAAAAATGATCTTTTTCAACCACCCCGAGTCAGATAACGACAAATTCATCAAATTGGAACTGTACAATTCTTTTACATATCCGCCTATAAATAATTTTAAAGTTTCTGCTTTTGTTGTACTGTCAAATATGTTAAATCTAATATATTCTTTTTCGAACGAATTAATCCAAGTTGAACTTTCCTGTTTACTATTAAAAATGCTTAATAAAAATTTTTTGTTCCACTTCCCTTAAACTTAATTCATTTGCAGATGATATACGATTTTCTTGATAGGCTTTCAAAAAAATTTCATTTGCAGTTTTTGTTTAACTTAATACATTATGCTTATACGTTCCGCTTCTTCTACATGTTCTTCTAAGTCACATGTGGACAATTACCGGCCCGCGGGCCGGATCCGGCCCTCTACTCCTTTTGGTACGGCCCTGATGCATCTCAAACGCGAAATAGTTCATAGCAATTTGATGATACTAATAATCAGGGCTTTAGCATAGCATTTAAGGCATCTGCTAATGTAGAGCTTTATACCAGAGCATTATATTATAAATAAAAGAAATAAGAAGTAGCAACTTGTTTTAATTCATTTAATATTTATTAATTTATTTTATTCAATAATTTCACCCGGCCCTTGACTCGGAGACAGAATGATAATTTGGCTCCAAAACTAGGAAAGGTTGCCCATGCCTGTATAAGTAATAATTATTAATCAAAAAAAAAATCCTCTTTGTCCAAATACATTTGCTGTAATTCTGGTTTAAATGTAATTGTAATCGTTCGATAACCTCCTACCATTGTAATAGACTTCATAATACTTGCTAATAATTCTTTGTGCAAATTTAAATCTTTTAATTCATCTGGTGTACCAAACCATACAACCTATCATTAGATATTGCAGCCAATTCATACCTGTCTTCTGTCTTCCCCTCTCTTAATAATGTGCACATGTAATTTCTTCTGTGACGTCATTTCTTTGACACTTATTTAATTTGTAATCTTGAAATAATATGGACAATTATCAGTTGCTAAAATAATAGTTTTATTACTATGTAACACAAATGTTAATTAGAATAATATTACCTAGAATAATAGAATTAAATAAGAGTCCATTTATTCCTCTTCTCTAATCTTAATGATACTTTACAGTTTTACCAACTATATACAACTATATTATTATAAATGGCGCTAAATTTTAAATTTACATATATAATCTTCTTGATAATTTTTACAGTTTAAATTAGTAGCCATGAAAGGTTCTGTGCTGAAGTCTTCTGTGTCGCTATCTTTCTTCGTCCAATCTATATGGTCACCACTATCCCCACTCGGTATACATTCTTCTGCACAATCGTCTAACGATGGGGAATTTTTGACATTCTTCTTTACAGCCGTTTTGTTTAACTTTGGCTGTTTAATATTTTTGTTTGACTTTGCCTGCCTGTCCTTTGCTGCATCTTCTGAAGTTACCAGTTTCCCGTCATTGTCAAGTCTTGTTCGGTTTGGAGCTTGCGTTCTTCTTAACTTCTTTAAGAGAATTGTCGCAAAGCTTTGTGCCGTAAAAGAGCCCTGTGTTATATTGTCAATAGTGCCTGGAAGATCGCTTTGGATTTTGAGTCTCATTTTTTCTTAATGTCTTATAATTTCCTGTATTCTTGTCTCATTTTTACCCCAAAGTTTTAATTCCTTTTTTTGTGAACATGGTAACTATTGAAATTCGTATAGATACGGCCTCCTCAGTGCGTTTTGCACGACAGATTTTTATATTGCATGGATTAGACTATCTATTTCAGAGATACTTGAAGAGTTCTAAAATTCCTGCAAAATTTTGCGATGATTTGCTTTTTAATTAAACTTCATAATTTAAAAGGGTAAATATTTTAAATTATGATAGGACAGATATTAGGCTTGCCGAAACTTAGTTGTTTTTCAAATAGGTCTGTGTATAGAAAGCGTGTCTCACTTTTACCTACTTTTCTTTTTCAGGTGTCTCAGAATTACCACACTTGACCCTAATTTAACTTCGAATCTAAAGCTAGAAATCAAATAGAAATTTAAGATTAACGTTGTGGCGTTTAGAAATGAATCTGAAATTCCAAATTAAATTTTAAAGTTAATTCCAAATTTGGATTTGAGATTAAATTTAAATCTTAAGTAACTTCTACACGTTCTAAGGTTGGGAGTAAACTAAATCCTGTAATTTTTGATTAAGATTGAAACTCCCATTGTTGTCAAAATACCTTTTTCAATTCGAATTTAAGTTACGTGTGGGTAGTTTTAAACAATTAGAAATTTAATTTTCATAAGTAATCATATAACATTTTAAAGTTAAATTTATATAATATTTTATATTTATAAATCAGAATCCTCGATTTTTCAGTATACAAAGTTAAACTTCTGTCATTTAGGATATGAAACCTAATGTTCAAATTCTAATAATTTTTTGTTGCTTCTTTTTTAGGATTTACCTGGGATTATTATAACACACAATTTTGGTCTCTTTCTCTCTCTATTTCGCTCCTTCTCTCGCTCTTTCTCCTCTTTCTGATATTTAAAAGTAGTTTAAATGACAAACAAACTTTTAATACCTATTCTTCTCCAAGTGTGGGTAGAAAATCGTTAGCGAGTATAAAATATTATAACGCTACAACCTACATTTAACATGTAAAAAATAAATTTAACAAATTTATTGTGTGAGAACAAACAAATGATTAGTAGTTTTTTGTAACGAATTATCAGCAGTTTTGCATATTACGAAGATAACATTTAGTTTGTGGCATTTACTTAGGTTACCGTATTTTTTTAAATATTTTATTGCCTGTTTATTTTTCTGTTATTGTAAACAGTATTTTATAAATTAAATTAAGCCAGCTTAAAACATCACTAAACTTAAAGCTAGTTTTCAGGCAAGATTCGTTTTAGCCCAGTGGCTAAGTACATTTTACCTGACAAAAGCTTTCTAATTTGGCGCGCTTGTGCGCTTCAGTACGACCACTTTTGTGTCACTTTTTTCGGTTTTTGCTCCATAACTCTCTACCAGTGCGACCTACAGAACAAATTACTATTTTCTTTTTGTAGAGCACAAAATTTGCTACAATTTACTCCAATAAGATGTTTTTCTAAACCTCATAGTTACCGAAATACAAAGCTTCAAAGCACAAAATTTTTCCAAAAGTTAGGGAAAACTACCACAAAAAAACACAGTGACCATCATCTTAACGGTTTATTGGTTCAATTTAAAGACAAAATGAGTAACACTTTGTAGCCATATGGTAGATATGTGCATAAAAAATTACAAATAAGACCACAATACATGGAATATACAGGGAATTTCACATAACGCTCAACATATGATAGATCATTACTAAGAATACCAAATTTTAAGTGAAGTTCACACAGCGTGCAACAATTCAGGTTGCCCAGAATCCTTAATAACAATCGATCATTAATGCATTAGAAAAAATTGTTTCACTTAAAATGCAACATACATTGAACAATAACATAGGTACCTACATCACAAACAATATTTTTATTTAAAAATTCCAACAAATTCTCAAAAATACCACCATTAACAGCCAAACAGTAACCTAAACGGTTATAAAAATTATTTAAAACAGAATGAACCATCTGTCGAATGAACGTAAAAATTAATGTATGTTGCATCTTAAGTGAAATTCTCGGTATATACAGGGTGTGTAAAACCCGGGTACAAGCTCTCCGTAACTTTATTCTTTAGACAATAATAAGGCGAAATTCTTATAGCGAAAAAGCTACCAGATACGTCCTCAACTCGTGCGAAGCATTCAAAGTTCAAAATTGGCAACGCGAAAAGGAAGCCGTTTTTGCAAAATTCTGTTACTTTATATACTAATAAAGGCAACAATTTAGTATTGTTTATCATTTAAAAGTACCAAAGAATACTAGTTTTCATAATTTCAATTCACAGAATTCTTCCAAATGAAGAAAAAAATGTTATTGGAACAAATTGTAGCAAATTTTGTGCTCTACAAAAAAGGTAAGAGTAATTTTTTCTCTAGGACGCACTAGTAAAGAGTTATCTAGCAAAAACCGAAAAAAGTGACACAAAAGTGGTCGCACTGACGCGCGCACAGGCGCGCCAAGTTAGAAAACTTGGATTTGTAATAAGGGCCTAGGTACATACAACATATCCAAAACAAAATCCAAAACTAGATGACCTTTTGTCAGGTAACCCCCCCCCCTTTTCACGACCTGGCCACTGGGCTATTTAGTGTAGGAATTTTAATGTATATTTCATGTTGGCACGAAATTTTACAAAGTTACTTAATAATCCTCAAAAATATTTAAATTAAAACCCTTTCTGGTTTTGACTAAAGAGGAGAATGTATATTAAAAATTGGTGAAAATGACTATGTGGTAGTATTATACTTGTGCTACTCGGGAGCCTTTACTATTTTTGAAATAAGACGTTTCACCATATACTTTTAGATGGCGCTGCTTTATAAACTTCTCTAAAATTGGCACATTTTCACGAGTTTGTATCTTGTACGAATACATTTTTAGAAATCCCTGTGTAATTCAATATAAAGCTTGACATTTTTTACTTCTCCTTTCACAAATTTTCTTTGAAACTAGTCTGGTTTGTATTTTAAAAAACTAATACACTAAATTTTGTGTTTGTTTAGAAATAGAAATAATCAAGAACTGCCATTTATTTAACGAATATTAGTGATTTTCAAAAGTGGTCTAAGACTAAGATTACAAAAAAAAACTGATCCAATGTTTATTAAAGAAAACATCTGCATTTTACCTTACGAATAACCTGCCTTGTATATTTGAATAAGTGTATCAAAGAAACGGGGGAAAAAACTGTTGTAAAATATATATTTAAAATAAGGTTTACAAACATTTAAAACTTAAAATGATAGCAATAAACTTTAATAGTATTTACGGTCAGGTGCATAGCAAAAAATACAGTAAGGGCCAGAAGCTACCCATAAAAAATTCTAATATCAAATATGCAAATATATGTAAATTTAATCTTTATTTATTATTATAAAATAAGTGGGAAGTTGAAACAGGTTCATTCTTCTAAATGTTTTGAAGTTGTTGGTGGAAGCTACAAAAGGAACAATAATGTTTCATCCCATTACTATCCATATATTTTTAACAAACGTTTTTCTCCTCAGTTCCATTTGAACTTTAAAAATAATTTTAAAAATAAGACTGGAGTGAAAGTTTTTTTTTGGATTTTTACAGTTTTTACAGTCTAAGAATTAATGCTCTTGCATTAAACATTCTTTGTAATTTTCGGTTTAACATTTTTAACCTGTTGAACTTGTATCAAAAATTAATACTTTCACGGGTGTGTAAATTCACCATTAGTTCTCCTTGTTGTTTTTCTAAAATTGACAACATAGCTGTCACTGTACAGATATTACGGATTCTCTGAATAATTAATAGAGACTGGTCCAAACAAATTACTTATTTAGCATATCTTTACATATTTTGCCTTTTTCACTATAAGCCTGTATTTTACACTCTAAACGACATATTTGCATATTTTAGATATTAAGGATACATCTAAATTAATTTAATACACCTGGTTAATGTTTCACAATTGTTCGATTTTTAAAAATAATTTGCATAATCGTTGAGGTTTGTTTAAAACTTGTACAAAATGACCTTTTAGTTAACTAAAATTTAATACTTAGATGCTTAAATTATTATTTATTTGCCGTAAAATTTAAATACTCGCTCAAAGACGATGAGTTTCTCACGATTTTCATTTGTGTTAGTTATTTCGCTTTTTTTTAAATATACTGGCATTTACTTATTAATAAAGTTTAATAATTGTCGTCTTATCAGATCGTTGAGACTACTCATTTCTCATTTATCTAGCCTTTAATAGCCGCAACTGCGTCTTTATCGTATTTGGTTGATTGATGACTTTCCTTTTTTCTGTGTTTAACCTATAAACTTACTGCAATTAGTTATACTCTCGTACAATACTTTTTCTTTAATAATTCCCTTTGCTGTCTTGTTATTTTATAAGAATTATGGAGAGCTCAACATACATTTCATTAAAACATTCCAACGGAATCTCAAAAATATCAACTATCAATAATTAATAAAAAGAAATTGTAAAGTGTAGTAATAATAGAAATCCCCAAAAGAAATGATTTAATAAAACACAGAAAGGAATGATGGATTAAGAAGGTTAAGAAAATATTTTTATCGAAAAGGCAAGAAGTTTCTAAAGTGCTTTTGTTCTACTTCTAACAAGTTCTGACTTGGGTTTAGTTGATCTCTGTATTATATTGAACTTGGAAGTAGGCTCGGGCAAAATAAAATCGGGATTTTAGAGAATGCGAGAATGTGGATAAAGTATTATTTCCTTTTGTTGTTTTAGATTTAATTTATATTAAATAATTTTGTTCCGACTGTCATATCTATTTTTCTGTACTAAGATTGCCATTTACTTACATAATTTTTGATGATATTGAGCAGTCAGTTTCAATGTACCTATCCAACTTAATAATATTGTAATATATGGTTTTGTTTGCATAAATAAGTCAATAACCTTTTGTTTAAATTTTTTTCGTAGAGAAAAATCTAAATCTAAACGATCAGATATCCATTATTTCCAGAAAAACGAAATAGGTCATGTCAATAAAACTCCCACGCTTTCCTTTTATGTGCTTTCCATTTTTCTGTGATTTATTACAGGGAGATTTGAATAGGTTTTCGATTGTACTAATATATTTTTAATTTATTAACTGCCCATTATTTGAATTAAATACGCTTAATATTTTGTTTAAATTTTACGTGAGTGAATTATTAATAATTTCAACTCATTTCAGTCTCGTCATGTGCCATTTGTATGAAATATAAATTTTTCGACGTTTATTGAATGCTTTATTATCAAAGTAGGCGGCGTATTTTTGTATATTTTTGCGCCTGAAATTGCCGTTTAGAAATTTTCGCTTTAACCTAAAAAGCTGGAATATAAAACCTATTTTTTTTTCAGATTTTTAATTTTATAGTTATTACATTGTGGGGGCTGTTTTTGCATATAAACAGAATGAATTTACTAAAATATTAAATTCATTTGTTTGTTTGATTGAATTTCTTAAGAGTAAAGTTCTAAAGTTTAAACAATTACAAAATAATTAAACGTTTAAGTCATTAAGCAATCACATTTCTCAAATTCTAATTAAAGCAATTATTGACGTGGAGGTTTTCTTCCGTTGTTAAAAGGCTATTGGAAGTCGGCGCGGAAATCTGCTTTGCCAGGGAAAACGAAAGCCCTGTTTATTTTTCATCAGGAGGATTTTTAACCCCGCGTAGTAGACCAAACGCGTCCTGTTTGCGATGTCATCATCTCCCGAGCAGGATTTTGCCGGTCGACTTGCTATTTGATCCTCACCTAACGTATATATCTATTTGGGGTTCGATTATAGAAAATACATACATGTATAGCAGCCGCGAATATTTTCGTGTAGCGGTATTATAAAAGTCCGTTAATAGTTACTTATACATTTTTACTGTTTTCAAATAACAAATTACATTTTACAATAGAATCGATTAATATGATATCGTATTGTTTGAAAACGAGAAAGTCGAGCCGGTAAGAAAGGAAAAAACGGTTTTGCTTTACGTTAATTATCAGGAAATTTATTACACAGATTGGTTACAGATAAAAACATTGTCGTTCTATCGATACAATAACGCCTAATATTAATATTCTACCGTACATAACTTTTTTGATTAACTGGTTTAGATTTAATTAGCATTTTAGTCACACTCTTTTTCAATTACGTACGCTAAATCATTGCTAAATTTGGTTTATTTACGTGAGAGAAAGTGATCGCAATTCTCGTGTTGTAAATTTCAATTATCTTGTCTGTAATTAACTTTGTTGAATGCGACAAGAAAAACTGTCGTTGAAAGTTGCTCCGATTTTCTAACCCCATGCTTTATTACAGTTAACATACTAGATGAGTCATTAAATTAAAATAAAGAAAACTAGGTAGCGTTAACTATATTTTACTTGGACTTTTTGTAATAAAGTGTTGTTAATTAACTTAAAATGACTTTTTTCATATTGGCACAGTCAAAAAATTAATTGAAATTAGATAATTGATCTTTGATACAGAAATAAGTGTTATTAAAATAATACTTCGAGTTTTTTGCCACGTTAATCGAGTTAGAAACGCTCTAGTTCCTTATTGAAATTAATTTTTGGCAATTAAATCGAATGTTTTACTTGTACTGAAATTGGTATGCCAGTGCGAACGGCATAATTTTGTATTGATGTTTAAAACTTGAGGAAACGGTGGAATTTACAGTTTTAACTAAAACTTTAAATATTGAAAATTGGAGAAGATTCGAACTTTTTACATGCCGAGTTTACTATGAAAAGCATACATATTGAGAAATTCAATCCGAGCTGCCGAGAATGATTTCCTTGTCTAACTTTAAAATAATATGTACTTGCCTTAATATCTTCCAACACTCCTCACTGAAGAATTCACTCCCACACATTACCTTTCAACTTTGTTAAATTACAAAGTAATGAACTGGGGACATATTTTGTTTTCTGTGTCTAATTTGCATTAATAACATGTAAGGTTTTATTAAAACTGATAAATATTAGAAGTGTTGGTTGGTGGTTGGCCTTCTTCAATCAGACATCAATTTTGATGACGAATATACGAGCCTATACCCTTCATAAATAATTTATAATTTATTTAAGAAATGTAAAAAAAGTGCCAAATATATGAAACAACCTTGTATAACTTTCATCCTTTAATGATATTTGAGAAGATATCCAAAAATGAAAGAAATTTACTTAAAAATTAATAAATTTACATTTAAATTTGTAAAGGTAATTTAGAACAAGTGCAATCGAAATAATTTTGTTCGTAAGAATATAAAAGGAAACACACGGAAGGCGTTATAGCTTTATAAGATTGTGATTCATTTTACTTCGGTGAAGCATTGAAAAATTGGGATGAGCTTTCAGTTTGCCGCTTTCCACAGAGGGTGGATGATTGAAAATCCCTGTACATATAAGTAAAATGAAAAATCTGGCTTCCGACACATTTATGCTCGCGACTGCAGCTGATGATAACAAATAACAATATCACACTGTTCACGTTAGCTTACACCTGCCTCGTTCCGGCGTCGTACTACGAATCCGCGTTTGTAACTACTTCGTCACATTAAATTTAACATTTTGCCTGTTTAATAATACATGTAAGAATAAAAATGCAATATACATACCTGTCGTTGTTTAAGCACTTTCGGAACATTCGAAGTGTCGTTTTGATATCTGAAATTCGTTTATTGCTCGTTGTGTACGATCTGCGTGTCTTTTTGATTGGGGTTCGGATAAAGAAAATACGTTGTTATGATAAACTATGTAGTTTATTTGACTTTCATATACACTCACAAATTGAGAGGCGGCACAAGCCGTAGGATACAAACATTTACCTATTAAATATTATTATTAATATTCATGATTTAATTGTCCTGCAAATTAACGGAACATTCTTTATGTTTTTTTGTGCAAAAACAACTGAATTGAACAGTCCATAGCTAACTCTAAATTTAGCTTTTTTAGAAATAGTAAACCAATTAAACATCTTTTAAGTTGTATACAAAATAAAGCAATATTTTCAACAATAAAACAAACGAAAATAAAATGGATTCTAAAGAATTTGAAGTGAGCTCAGCGATTGCGAACATATCTCTCACACATACGCAGTCATTAAATTAACTTAACTAAAAATTTATATTTACATCACATAACGAAAAATAAATTATCTTAGTGGTTTTTAAATTTATGCAAACTTAACCTAAATCACTGTTTCAAGTCTTAGCGCAGCGTAAATTAAAAGTTAGCTTTCGCTACAAAAAGCCTTCTACAAAATAATTTATACAACTTAAACTTAAATAAAAACTAATGCCTGCGCGATTCGGTTATATATTTACAAAGATGCAACCAAACTACTGCATAATTGCGATATGTTCCTTGAAAAAATATATATACTGGCTTTATACACACACATCGTTGCCGGCAACATAAAAAAACATTTACAAAATTAACAGGATATTAACAACAAATTAACACAATGGCCGACAAAAAAGGTGTAGGATAAACTGCACGCAGAACTAAAAGGGACTAAAACGAAACTCAAAAATGAGGGCCCAATAATGGTCACGGCGTAAAAAACAACAATCATAGTAATAATATATACACAAAACGGAACCAGTAAAACAAATCCATCAAATTTAAAACAGGAGAAAAAAATAATACACATCATGCAAAAAGCTTTGTTAGTGCGTTAGTTGAAAGGATATGCGGGATCGGGATGCATCTTTGTAAACAAGCAGAGCTGAAGCAATATGTATGAGAGAATGTCAAATCACCAGCTATATTTTCATAACCAGGACGATCAGAATCGACTTTTGTACAATTCAATACGAGTGTAAGTACAAATTGGAAAATCGTTCAGCTTGATTGAATTCAAAAATGATTTTTTAACCCCTTTTTAATCTGAAGTTTATTTCAAGTAATATGCAATATTTTATTGTTGCTTATTAAGCAACGAATAAAATAAATGCATACACTTATATTATTGATTTTTAGACTAAGATAAAAAATGGAACAACAATGAAAAATCATTTTTGAAAATTTTGAATTTTGGTTGCCCCATGGGCGGTCATTATATTTAAAAGTTGTTTTAAAAAGTTAAGCAAATATTAATAAAAAAGATGGGTATCTGTGTATCAGGAATGATTCTTTATCGTCCTAGTTGAATAACATACAGTAACACATAAAAATCTGATTTTTTTTTCTACAAATATGAGAGTATTCGAAAAATTTAGAGCTGAGAGATTCGAGGTACGTGACATTTCGTGAGTTTTGTCGATCGCCCGGACACATTTAACAAATACCGAAAAATATAAATTTGTAGTGTATAAAAAGTAAGATTGACTTAAAAAACGCAATGTATAAAATTTAACATTAGATCTGTGTTTGTGATTTTTCATTTTTTATATCATCATCATCAATAAATTGCGATATGAAATATATTAGGAACCACGTTACGGACACAAGTCCTGCAATACTCGAAAAAACCAATAGGTATGCAATAATACACACTGACTGCCCTAAGTATATAAGTTGCAATAATTAATAATATAATATGAATAGTAATAATAATCGTGTTATACGTCAGAAGGTGGTAGCTCTTAAGACTCCACGTGTCACATTCACTTAGCATTGCTAGTTGCGAGGTAAACCGGCGGAGCGATAGCGATGCCGCTGGATGATGAGGTTAGGATGGAGTTTTGTATTAATTAATTAGTAGATTAATTAAAAGCGCACCCGCGGATTAATTAATTAATAATATTAACTTGAAAGCTCGGTGTTAGGCGCAGTAGTCGATATGTGGGGTGTCGCAGCTGGCACCGCTTCACCGCCGCCGGAATCGCGCTATATCAACAATCACACTTAGTTCCAAATAAACTCACTAAAATGCGAGGCAGGTCATACCGAAGTATTTCCCAGTTTTGAGTTCTTTTGGATACGTAAACCTAGATTATATTTAAAATTTTAAATATAATTTCTACTACTATATATACGTACAATGCCGGTGAAAACCAACGTTAAAACATAACTATATTATTATTACTTAAACACCATATAAGTAATCGATTATTAGCAATTAGTAGGAACCAATTTTCATTTTTGCTGGCATGAAAGTACCAGTTTTGTGGGATGACGGGTGATCCATGAAGCGAACGTGGGGCGGCCCCGCGTACCTTACCAGCTGATATACATATACATATATATGATAAATACAGCATTTGTCTTATTTTAACTTTAATAATGTGTCAATAATAATAAAAGTTTTTTTTTGTAATAATTTATAGTAATAATAATCAATAAAAAAGTGCCCGCGTCCGATTTTGCGAGTAGTTGTTGAGGAACTGTCGGACGGGGGCGAATAGGAACTTGTTTTACTGGGCTGCCGTGTGAAGGCCCGGGCCCAGCCCCGGGCCCGGCTGCGGGCTTTTTTTGGACCCTCGCTAGAGTGCCGCATGCAGTACATCAACTACATCTCGATAGGAACATTTTGTTATGTCGTAGTTTGTTAGGCCGGCACGCCGGCTTAGAAAAAATCGTTTTGAGGAACTCTTGCGTCTACCCTACCTATCTATGTACACTCTACTCCGGCCAACAGTATATTCTTTTGTAATTATACTTAGGCGACATTTGAAACACTCATTGTCGTAGTAACTATACGTTGCAATAGGAATCATCGGACCTACTCGACTATACAACATTTATACAACTACACTGACACATCTACGATATAACGTTTAAAAATATAGATCAGCTGTAAATATAAAGTATTATTTCAATTGCTTATTACGTTTAAAACTGGTAGTTGGAGTTCTTAATTCATTGTTCTTTTTTGATCCAGAACGCCTTGTTTCGGCTCGAGTTCCTATGCGTAGCCGCCGCATCCGATCGCCCACGGTAGGAACTGTACGAATGATTGTAAGAAATTAGGTTATCGTGGGTAGTCGGATGCAGCCGATATTTCAATTTTTTTTAATATTATGTATGTATGTATTGTCCGAATTGGGGAAACAACGTCAAAATTTCGGGAACATGGTGGTGGTGGCCGATGTTGGTGGCTCAGTGCCCGGCGCTAGTTAGTGGTAGCGCGACATCGCCGGGTGATAAAAACCGCCGCTTGCCTGGATCGGGCGGTTGGCAAAAGGTGTTGGAGTTGGAATCGACCACGCGACCGGCAATTTCCGGTCCGGCTTCCTGAGCCGCCCGTGCGGCCAGAAGCGTAATCTGGTTCACCACGTCCTCCATCTCGTGACTCAGAGGAGACTCCGATGGCGGAGGAAGAGACGAACTCACCTTGGCGATCTTCATGTGGATGTCGCTCTCGCAGTGCCTCCTGAAGTCCTGAAAGGACTTGAAACGCTCGCCGCCGCAGTGTTTACACTCGTAGCCGCATTGCACTATCCGGAAAGCCCCGCGACTTTCCAGATTTCCACCGAAGCACTGCCGCTGGTGGATCAGCAGTGGCGACTCACCCGGGAACGCTACACGACACTTCTTGCACACGAAGCACACTTCGACGTCTATCTCGCGGCCGGGAAATTCCGCCGGACGGGGAGTCGGCGGTTCGGGCATTCGTATAGTTGTTACGCCGGGCTGCGGGTTTCCGGCCGCCACCTGCTCTAACACCGGAGTTGGAAGCGGCAGAAATGATGGTCCTGAGCCGGTGTCTAAAAGTAATCCTCCAGTTCCTCCTGGAACAAAGAAAATAATATTTTAAGCCCAAAAATCGGAGTAAGTTTATGTTAAATATTCCTTTCACCGTACTTGGATAATAAAGTGCCGACTCTTTATCAAATTCTTATTAAGCTTTATCATTTTATCGATGTAAGGAATTTCAAGAATGCATTAGAAATCACCTTACAGAAAGTAGATATTTAAAACAAAAAACAATTCGGGTCATTTGTGAGCTTTAATTATTTTTTAAACTATAATGATGAGCCATCGCCGCTTTTTACATCAGTAATTGTTTTAAATTATAGGATACTTTTTAGATAAATTATAATAACACGGAGAAGAACAATTTGTAAAACATTTGGGTATCTCGTCCACTGATGAAAATTTAATTAGTGCATCTTGTATCGTGGTGATTTCAATGCCACGTTAGACCAGAAAACATTAACACGCGCATGTTATTAGCTGAAATCGTTAGTCTGAACGCGTTTTGATTATGTAAAATACTATCAATGGTATCTTTTATGTCTAATGTTTTATTTTTAAAAACTAATTTTAAATTTAGGAATGTAAGGTTTCAGGCATGAGGTATTTCATTGAAGGAAGGAAAATAAGCCGCCTATTTAAGAGGGATAACGGATGGAATACAAATCGTAAAGAACAACGTATAAATCTCGAGGTACATAATGAAAAAATGCCATTATTATATCCTGTACATAGACGTAGGCATTCAGAAATACAAATTGACATATTTATAACGTAATTACCGGCAACATATGTCCTTAAACATCTGCGATGATTAAAACTATTGGGTTAAGAATGCATCGAACGAGTTTATCAGCAAACCTGATTAGAGTGTATTTAAAATCCATAAGTCCCTAACGGCCCCATTAAAAATGCTCCACACGTTCCGAAATAAATAAAGAACGCCATTAGAATCGTATGCAGGAGATAACATACTTGTCAATACATTAAATTGAACATTCTACATAGCGGGCCAGTCAAATAACGTGTAAGGCCAGGTCGTGGGGCCCCCCATCCGGAACCTGGAGGACTGGAATTGAGGCAAGCCCAATGTAACACAGCCTTGTATAAATTTGTATCGCCGTTGTGTCTTAGATTGAGTCTGATTAAAATGTAGTTAAATCGCGGCCCACTCAATCACAACAACATTTATTTTGGTGACGCGCTATAAGGATCATTGACTGGCCAGCGAACGGGCCTTACCGTGCATAAATCACGCGATTAATAGATTTACCTGTTTGCTCATTCTTTATTGGCTTATATTAATTTTAGATTATACTGGTTTATTGCCAGGAATTTAAAATCTAATAAAATACCAACATATGTCATAACACTAATATCCTTGCCTTTATGTATACTTAATAGTTACACCTACGGCTTGCGACATCATTTTTTTTATTTATAAATATCGATAATCTCATAAACTTCTGGATGCTTCGGATTCGGAATTTTTCTAAAAAATTAACGATCAATTTTTTAAAACGATTTCAAACTGCTAACACTTGTAACAATCCTTAGGAATTTTTGGCGAAGAATTCTTTTCGAAATTTTAATCATGTTTAAATATTTCACAAATTTCAGCAACAGGAAAAGTACCTACTAGCATATATCGAAAACTATTCAGAGATATAATTAAGAATTTCATCAAGGCCAAGTGATACATGGATTTTCTATTAAATACTTCGACATATCTCTTTTTCACCGAACAAAATCTCTTAATGAATCTGACCATGAAATACCATTTAATTTATGGCAGACGATATAAATTCATTTTTTAAATTAAATTATGCAGTGCTGATTTTCGCCGTCTGAAAATTCAAACTCAAATAAAGCTAGAATTTCATGAAAACAAAATATCTTAATGAAGTTGGCCGTGAAGAATCTTGTAATTCAGAATATAAGAGATAAATTAAACGGGCCATTAACTTTGCGTAGGAAATTACATGGCAACAGTATTCGGGAATTTTTAGATATCTGCAAATTTTAATATCCTGATAGGCTAGAGAATAAGTAAGGATTCTTTTAAAATCCGTATTTCAATAATACATAATAGAGAAGTTGGCCATGAGAACTCTTATAATTCAGGATTAAAAGATCAGTATTTATATACGATTACATAATAGCTCCGGTCTTTATAAAATTTCTTAATTAGCTGTGATATTTAGACTTAAATAAGAATTAAAAATTAAATAAACCTAAATTAGAATGTAATAAAATAATCTCAGCCCCATATATGTGAAGAATTTTTAAGGCAGGGTGTAATAAACTTGGGATAATCTGTAAAACGTAAATGAACTTGAATATTTAAGCTCATTTTAGTCTGAAGTTTAAATAATTTAGCCGAATAAAAATTGAAACTTGGTACAATCGTAAAAGGTGAGTAATTTTGAAATTTTACGTCTTTCGTACGTGTTTCTTTGTCTAACACTAAACTATCCACTCTGTTTTGTACATTTTATTATAGTTCCTTTTATCACGCTAAGAGACAATGATAACGAAGTTTTCCTGAGGGAGAAGTGTCTATCTGTCTATGAAAGAACAGATTCATGAGAGAAATTGTCGGTATTTCTGTCTGAAATTATTGCAGCTTTGAGATTTTTGCTCATATCATGAAATTTTTAAAGTTTCACAACTTACTACAAATCATATGAATTTAGTTCATTCATAACTTCGATTTATTTTGGAAAACTAATCGATCAATGGAAATGACAATTTTGGGATCATCAAACTTGAAATGTGATTTTTTCCCATGACTTCAAGTGCCTTAACAAGCCCTGTTGTAAATAATTTTTGAAAATGTCAAATATTATACGATGGTCAAAATTTAAAGCAACGCCGAACAAAACTTTATGGTTTTCCAGTTATGCCTTTCGGAAATTGCGACTCGTACACTTGAAGCAAAATATTTAGGAGTCGGTTGTAAAACAACCATCGGCATGAATGGCATAGGTTGTTTATTACTCTATGATTTATTCCACGGAAACTACACATTTTTGTGCTTGGTAAAATCTAGAATCTTTGAGAACATTTCTAGTTTAAAAGATGGGGGGACCCATAAAAATACTTTCTCGGTTAATGTTCTTTGTTCTAGTTTAATTTTGTGGAGGTGCTAAAAACCGGACGAAGCAATGTTTTTGTGACATGGAAGAAGACAGGGAAGAGACCGTCTGACAGATCACTCAATTAACTGAACATGTAAACATGTGTAGTACAAACAGGAGAACATACAAAAACACAATCAACAGCCATTTGTATTTCAGAGGTCGCGAAGCCCAAAAGTCTGAGTTGTTCGCGTCGTCCATTAACATAAAGAATCATAACAGCAAAATAACTGCTCGCAAAATTACGCCTGAGCCACTTTTTAATTATATCGCGGTTTGATTAAAAAATCCGGAGTCACATAAAAAATAAATTGCCTATTTAATTGCAGCGGACCAATTTCCAGAAGCCCGCTTCCCCTAAAACAAACTTCTAATAAGAAATTGGACGGCTGGAGCGCGAGGGCGAGGGTTTCTTAAAATTTACTTTTTCGCTCCGCGAGTTATAATAGCGAGGGGAGGGTTGCTTGGGGTGAGATATGGATTTTTGCTTCCGACGCTCAGTTTTTCTGAATTATAAAATATCTTCGTCCCGAATACGTGCGCTTTATATAAAATCATTATTGAAACTCGCTCGTTTTTCCCTTTCTTCTTACTTATTTTTGAAAATAATTATTAATGGGGTGAATATTTCACGTTCTGTAAACAACTCGAAGTAAACAAGAATTAATATCATGCTAAAATAAGCATAAATTACCTTAAATTACGAAAATCCTCCACGTAAAACGGTTGAGGAATGTAAAAGTGAAAACAAATGGAAAAACATAGAATTTTTGATCGTGATTACGAATATTTCAACAATCAACTGTGCAAATGAAGCACCCCAATTGTAAATCGAAACTTTAGTTAGATAGATATTTTAACAACATTTATTTGGATAAAATCTAAAAAGATTTAGTTTCGAAATTACTCGTTTTAGCTGGAAATACCAGTACAGTACGCACCAAAATATTTTTAACAATTGACTGAAATTTATTTAAAATAATTAGAAGAAAATTTATAAAGGAATGGGGTGGAAATAAGCAAAGTATAAAAATCGGTATTGAAATGAAATCCACAAGCTGAACTGTTAATAAAACTTTCGAAATTAATAGTTATAATTTAAAAACAACGATTTATTATTTATTATGGAATAAGTTATAAGCATCTTAATTTATAAGAAATTTATAGCGTCAGAAAGTCATTTTAAATTTTTTGGAGCCGATTTAAATTTGCTAAATCTCTTTGAATGTTCCGGTTTAGTGATTTAAATCTCGGTTTCTTAATATAAATTTAAATTAATAAACAGTGGGCAGTATTGAGCTTTTGATTTACAGCGTTAACGGTAACTAATGAAATTTATTGACACCCTCGAAAACTACAGGCGGTTTCTCAGTTTGGAAATCGGCAATTCTATAAGGAAATCCATATGGACGAAGATACTTTTTTGTAACTATTAAAAATTAATTACATTAGGCAGTCAAAAAAAAAATAAAGGCGGAGGTTGTATTAAAATGCAAAATTTGTGGCCAATAAGTTACCGTAATGAGTTTTGAAGCAAATTGCTACCGTTCATGACGGAGAGGTAATAATTCTGACACCTTAAATACAAATTCAGCAAGAACTGGGCGTAAAGTCCGCATATAAACGTTTAGACAACATTTGCCTTTATCGTGCATTTAAATTTTGTTGGCCGTAAAATAAAATCAATATAATATTTATGTTCTTTAGGCGACTTTGGCTTTACAATCATAAATAAAGCAATAAACTTCAGAATTTTTTGAGAGAGACAGCCACAAAGTGTGTTCGGAAAGCCAGAATAATTTAATTGCCCTTGCTCTGGCAAGAAAACCAGGCAATATTCCGGCTGTAAAATCCTACGTCGTACCGTACGGTTATACATTTTCTTTGAGCAAACACTACAAGTAGTAAATCGGAGAAACATGGCCGCCCAAAAAATCACTGTCAATTAAAAACAATAGGAATACAGGAAGATGCACGGGGCGGACATGACGTCACGGCTAATTAGAGTGTGAACCATCCCTAATAAAATGTAATTAGTCGGTTAATAGGGATACACTAGTTAAAATAATTACACACACAATTTACACGAATTATTGTGGTGGAGGCGTTGTAATCTCTGCTATAATTGCTAAGCAAACGAAAGGACAATTAACTGCGTAAGTAGTTAATTGCCTCTTATTACATGCAACGTCCTCGCAACCATGTTAATGCCAGTACTTAAGAAAAAAAACGAGAATTCCCAATTTTACACCCAGCAAAGAACGTGAAATTCTTTATTTAAACAAATCAGAAGTGGGATTAACGCTGAGTTTTAACGTAATTAATGAGGAGGAGAAAATTACTCCTTTCTAAGGAAATGATTCAGCTTCAAGAGATGAAAGTACCAAATCATAAGGGGGATTATCTTTAGCAATCGTATTTAACGTAATTACTAAGAAGAAAATTATTCACTTTAAAAAAGTCGCCTCAAGTTATTCGTACTAAACTACTAGAAATTAAATAAATTAAATACGGGCTTAGCTTATTTAACAACGAAAAAGTATCTGGTTAAACAAGTAAGAAACTTCAGCTGCCGAAACTTCACTACTTTTACCTGGGCAAACGTTAGCAGAAATTAACAATAAAACAAGTTTTAGCCTAAACCTTGAACAATTACAGGTAAAAATCTATACCGCTCGCCGAAAAGTTCTTTTATTTTCAATATGTGCAGTTCTATGGGAAACCAACTTGCACAGATTCACCAAAAACTCCCATAGAAAGGACATCTCCTTTAAGCGAAGTAAATCTCATAATTCTCAAACAATGTGACACTTGTTAATTAGGAATTTAGAGTGAAAGGCTTGTAAATTCAACCCTTTTCGTGCAACAAGTGGCAGCGAGGGTGGAATGATGTTAATTTTACAATTAGCCGCAAGCAGCCCTTGTCGGTTAATTAAAATCCATTAGAACCTAAAGTGGCGCGCGAGAGCTCGGGAAAATTTAGCGAGAGAAACGCGTAATTAGGTCCTGTTGCTGGAAAACTCTCTAAAGAAGGGAATTAACGTAATTAACTCGAGCTTAGCAGGAATTAAAAGCGGCTTTTGTGTAATGGGAGTATTGCCTTTTTTAACTGAAATTTCCTCGTTTTTATTAACTTGTTTACATCTAATTTGGAAATTAATTTTCCGAGGGAAATTTTTATTCCACAAACTGTAATTTTAATCATTATTTAACCTTGTAAGTCTAATTTAATTAAGCTTTGATAAACTGAGAAAAATTAGAACCACATTTAAATTAGTAAAATGGGATTTTTAAATTATTTTTTTGAACAAACATTTTGTAGTAAATTGTTTGGTTATTAGTATAATTCAGATTTTGATTGTTTTAAAGATTTCTAGAAAATAATTTTCCGAAAATCCTTAATAAGGCGATCATACGAGGGCTGTTCTCTTTCCGTTGAGCCTATCTACTAGGGTCATTGAAATTTGGAACAAATTTTGTTTGACAGTGGAAGCTAGTTCTTTACAAGTTTAATGACAGTGACGGTTGACAAATATACTTGAATATTTTAAAATACATAAGTTTAAAGTAATCCTTTTCACAAGAAATCATGGAATTAAACATTATCGAGCTGTGATTTTTTACAATTTCAAACGTGGCTTAAGCCGTAAACAATGTTTTGAGGAAATCAATGGAGTATTTGGTGACAAGTCGTGTTCTTTAGCTACCATAAAGCGGTGGTACAATGAATTTCAACGTGGTCGACTTTCCCTAAGTGACAGTTTTCGAGCTCCAAAGCCAAAAACAGCCATTACCGAAAAGAATATTGGTCTTGTTCGGAAAATGATTGAAGAGGACCGGCATGTTACTGTAAGGATTGGTGTGAAAGCAATTAACACCATTTTACACAAACATTTGAAGGTACGTAAGCTTTGTTCCCGTTGGATAATGCTCGGCCACACACGGCTGCTCGAACGATTGAAATAATGGCTCATTCGCCGTATAGTCCAGACCTGGCACCTAATGATTTCTTTTTATTTCCACGTGTAAAGGATAAGTTACGGGGTTTACGTTTTACATCGGCCGAAGAAGCAGTTGGCTGGCGCATTTAAAAATGAAATAAAGAACCTAACGTGGGAAGATTGGAGAAAATGTTTTGAAGATTGGTTTTCACGGATGCAAAAATGTACTAACTGTGGAGGGGAATACTTACTTTGAAAAATTATAAATAAATGTTTTTTATCAATAAATTGCGTATTACTTTACTAGGCTCAGCGGAAAGAGAACATCCTATGTATTTTATATTTTGCAACATTTTTATGCAAAGAGTACAAAAGTTAATTACTGAAGTTTGCTTGAAAAGAACAATTATTTTGCAGTCAATAAGAAGGAACATAAATAACAACTTTAGTTTAAACAAAAAAGAAGAAAAAAAATTCTGATATTCTCAATCGTTTTAACTTTCCTCCCCAGTTTTTATATTTAGAAATTAATTCAAATCGGCAGTACGGCAGAGTGGAGTGCAAGTAATATTGAAATATTGAGAGTTAAGCAAGGGTGTGCTTGGCCAGAACTTGGATGGATGACCGCTCTGCAGCTCGGTGGGTCCGGACCCCTCGACACTAAAGGTGCAAGAGGGTAAAAGAAAAAGAAAGAAAAAAGAAAGGAAGAAATTAATTCATAGAATTTAAGACAATTCGTATAGTAATTATTGTAAAACGTATCTTGTTCCTTTCTTCTATCCACTGAACATTCTTTAGAGAAAGTATCCTTTATTGCCATTATGCGACAGAATCGCGAACAAATATTGACAAAGTTTGAGGAATTCTGAATATTGGTCAAAATACTAGCACTTTTGAAAAATAAATACCCACTGCCGATTCTATTTAACTACGAAGTCCTTATTGTTATTTTGTGTTTCGGGTCATCGGGAGTGTTTATTACAATCCGGGACATCTGGTCACCCTATTCTTGAAGCATCCGAATAATTATTGCGCCTGTGTAAACAAAGATAAAAAGGCATTTGATCTTAAAATCTTCAAATTTAAACTTTCAATACATTAGAGATTTATTATTTATTGTAAATTCTAATTAATCAGACTATCATAACGATTCAGCCTCGGTTATTAATTTGTTCCTCTAGTAAAAAATATGTATTTTTTAAACTTCTTTCAAACTTGTTTGTAGAATATGTCAAATTATAAAACTGGAATTAGTGAGAAAATTAAGTTTTCGCTGCGATTTTGAAGTTACTAAAAGGCCCAAATGGAAACTTGAAATGAAATGGGATTTTCTGATAGGAGATTTCCTTTTTCACATATCGTATTTTGAAGTTTTTGCTATTAATCCTAATAGTTGGGGGTTTGCTGCATCTGCAAATGGAATTTTCTCTTCGAACATGTTTCCCACATATATCGGAAGTAAAGATTTCCCGACGCGAAGAAACGAACTCAACGATCGATAGTTTAAACCCGCGGGTGCGTTTAATGCGTAAGAAGCCTCATTTCTCGAGGGTGCAGTACGTGCGTGACTCATTTTTTCTAGTCTTATTAAGGGGTGGCGGAATTTCCACACATAAAAAATGCAACCCCGCAAGATATAATCGAAAAATTACAAAAGATAGAAGTGAGGACGATGGGGAACAAACACGTATTTTATTTCCGGGGGTTGAATTTGCTCCTCTTTTTTGCGTCTTGGAATAAGGTCGCGTTGGTGACCAATTTGTTTTTGAAATTGGGGATATAACTCACATGAATTAGACACTAATTTGACACTAATCGCTAGTCTAGCATTTCGGAATCGAAATAAATTATATACAGTGAAATATCCGACCCTGGCTTATTACTAATTATGCAATTAATATTATATTAAGCTCGTTTACTGACCTTTGAAACAATAGAGGCCAGTAAGGATCCAAAGTCACATTGAGAAGGATCTTGCACTGAAATATTCAAAACAAAAATAATAAAAATTTTATGCAACAAAAATTTTCTTAATTAGTTATGTCAGGGTCAGATAAAATAGGTGTTAAATTGTAAATATTTACAGATGTGTCAATAAATGCTTAAATAGCTCCAATAAAACTCTAGTTCCAATATTTTTACCGTTACACGCTGTTATAAATAATTAATCCGCGGGAAAATAAAGGATTCTAACGTGTTTCCGAATCTTTTCGAGGTTCGAACTTGACTACTACGGAAACTAAATCAATTCATTTCTTGAATCTGTATTTTCAACCAACCAACCAATTTAAATTATTGAAAATCTATTAAATCAACTAAGATACAATAATAACAAACACGAAAAAAATGAAACACAAACAAAAATAGCAAATCATCTAATTCAGACTAATTTAGATTACATTAGCAAATTTATGAAAACGTACTTAGTTAGTACAGAATGGTACAAAAGTGCCACTAACTAAACTCAAGGATTCCATTTACTAATTTCGTTCATTTAATTTTGGTTTTACTTACAACTGGGTTAAATTAAATCAAGTCAATTCCTACAATTTACTGGAACTGCTCCTCATGAATTCGTTATTTTTAAACAGTAAATAAAAAGCTAAAACGAATTAATTATTAATTTGGTTTATGAAGGCGACCAGAATTAAATTATTTAATAAGCTTTTTTGGAAATTAAATAATTAATTAAACGAATTAATTTGGAATTAGGTTGCGGTTTGATTTTAATGAATTACGTTTAATCTGTTTTGGCTGTGACGTGTCTAAATGAGATTTTTATTTGCTTAGTAAAGATTAACACATCTGCATTCTATTTTATTTTGCTTTTAGCTAACTCATTTTTTATTCCTGTTTTTTCAGAAGATAAAAAGTTCGAAAGCTTAGATTGCTTTAGTTATAAAAAAAAATTTCTTAAAATGATGTGAACATGTGACCTAAATTTTGTAGAGATAGGGAACACCTGAAGACATACACATATTTAATCGTTTAAGAATTCCTTTTGTTAAGATTCATGTGGATGGTGAGCAATTAGATAAATGACAATTTCAGGAATTACCATTAACATTATTTCAACAAATCTTAGTTTCATGTAAAATAATTTAAATGAATGAAATGGTGCGCGTTAAATTATTTAAAGAATCAAATTTATTTTAAGAGTTCGGCTTCGTTTTGGAATAATAAAAAGAAATATAAGAATTCAAGAAAGTTCTTAGAAATCGAAATATTTCAGTTGTTTACACAAAGTTCTCAACCCCATTGTTTCCTTCTAAAAGAATTCAGAAATTTCGTCCAGCATCCGTTTAAAATGCATACTTACAAAAAAGAAAACATTGTTCATTCATTCTTTTGTGGGCTTATTTTTTCTACCTGGGACGGTGTTACAAATTAGCCGAGGACCTAAACAACACCCTCCGAGCTTAACCTAAACAAATACCTTGCACCCTGCATCCGGCAAGTTTTTTTTCGATGCACGCGGACCGCATTTCAATGGACTGTTTGATAAATCGCCGGATTTTATTTGTGGCAACTGAAAAACTGAAAATACTTTTCGCCCCGAACGAAAAAGATTAATGAAAATCCGCTAAACAAGCCCCCGTACGGATTCGGAATCGCGTTTGTGTAATAGCGAGAGACAATAAAAAATAAATTATAACCGAACCTTTAAGAGGACGTTACGTTTATTTAATACTAGTTAATCATGCAACATTTAAATATAAAATGCCCCGTACAAGGTGGTACAGTGGCCCGCGCCCCCATTGTAAACGCGCCCCTTGCCGAATAAAACCCAACAACTGATTGAACTACTGCGATTCCACCCCCAACCCTTGAAAAAATATGAATCTCATTCTTTTGTCATGCTATGTTTTGTGTGATGCACTCGTTTTTTTTTCTTGAAATATTAAGCATCCGAGTCGTTAGATTTTAATAGCGTTCGTTACTCATTTTAATAACTTGTTCTATCATACAAAAATAAATATTTATTTGTCTGGGTCTTGCCGGAATTGCTTTGTTGCAAGGGTTTCCGATTTCCCAATACGTATTTATTATTCAGAAGAAAAAAGGACGCTCGTCTAACGAAGAGAAAGCCCAAATCGGTAAATATACAGAGCATTGCGTGCGATGCATCAGTCTCCTACCACTTTTATAAAACCTTCCTTGTTAATTTATTAAATAAGGTGCCCCATAAAGCATTATTATTCTCTTTCTTACGGACAATTAATTATTCATGTAAATGTAAGCGTGTGAACTGAAAAAGACTCGATTATTAATATTAAATTTTCATCAAACTTGAGGAGCTGATAGAAATTCTCGGTCTAAACTTTTAAAGTACAAATTATTCATGTACGTGTATTAAGCTGTTTGAGTTTCTTGTCATGCAACTTAGGATTCAAAATGTAGGAGACTAACGAACAACTTCCATTTACTTATCGTTAGTTTTTTAAAATAAAAAGACAGACTTCGATAAACCGGAGTTCTTTCTTCTAAGTGAAAAAGTTGGAATAATCAAAGATTGCAATCAAACATACAGCACAAAGTGGCACAAAACCGTACGAGTCGGGATTTTATCAAAATATTAACATTTTAATATTTCTAGAATTGATTCTCCGGGTTATAAGTTAGCACTAATGTAAAATCTTTAACATAATCACCAGAACAGAGACCACGCCAGCATATCACCAAAAATTGAATTTTCATATTAGGCAATATTTACATTTATAATACAATTGGATCGTACACGGAAGTTTAGATCAAGGTTTGCATATTAATGAATTTCTTTTAAAAAAGTAAACAATTTAATTTATTATTTGTTTATACAATAAATATTGCATGTAAAAAAGTATATTAGATATACATACGTAATCTGTTTATAAAATAAACGTGACCTTCTTAATCAAATTGATATGTCACATTAATTGAAATAAATTTAAATATATTTTTGAATAACTAGTTAAATATTGGGCATATATCAGGTGTATTTTATTTCGTGTTGACATATAATGTCACCATATTAAAATTAGAAAAGAAAAAACAACACTTACTTCTGCATTCTATACTAAACGATTTTGTTGATCACACACTAAAGTAATTTGTTTTGTGGTTTCAAAGACCAGATCCTTAACTTAGCAGTAAAGATCATTCTTGAAATTTAAACTAACCAAATTTCATGTTGGAATTATGAAATGATAAAAACAATTCGAAGTATAACAATTTTGAAAAAATTAGATCCAATAAAGATTTGATTTATATGGTTTGCGTTTAAATAAAAGAGATTCCTAATTAATTGTAAACAAAAAAAAGATTACATTTTTGAAAATGTATCATGCCCCTTGTGGTTACTCAAAAACCAAATGTTGAATTAGATGCATTTTGAAACAGCTTTTACATTGTCTTACAAAAATGGTAACAAATTTAGAAACATCTATTTTTTACATTTTGATTGGATTTCAGAACAAATTTCATTTAACACATCTGTATTTTTTTATATGAAACCGATAACATCCTTAGAGTGTCTAACCAAATCAAACCCTCGTTTTGCTATTTCTTAATTTTTGTGGTTTTAATCTTTACGTATTATAACTGGATTAAAAATTATGCAATTTATAAAAATTAATAAACGGTGTTTTCTTTAAAAATGTTTCAATTTAGGGGGGTTGGGAATTTTAAAGTTTGAACCTTTTGAATCAGAATGATTTTTTATGTTAATTTTATAATCAATAAAATAAATCTTAAAATTTTAAATGCATTTCGTGTTTAATTTCTGAACAACAGTGCCATCGCATAGTACATACCATTAATGAGGCTATTGATTCAAATCAATTTTGTTCAGAAGCATTTTTACATGTGAGTCAAGCATTTGACAAGGTGATGATGGCTTATTATACAAAATTACTACGACAAAACTATGTTTTACTAAAATCTCTTCTGGTAGATAGACATTTCAAAACAAGAGTAAATGCAAAAACGTCTGATTATCAACCTATCAAATTTAGAGTCCCACAGGGCAGTGTTTTAGGGCCGATTCGATACCTAATCTATACATCCGATCACCCAACCACTGACTACACTATAACAGAAACATTTACAGATAATACAACTCTCTTGGTAATCCATGAAGATCCTCTTTCAGTTAGAAGATGCTCAAAAAGTGGGAATTTAAAATCAACGAAACTAAATCTCAACACCTTACCCTTACCACACGAAAAGAACAATATCCGCCAGTATTTATTAATAATATTGTAATTCCAAGAACATCAAGCGTAAAGTACCTAGGAATCCATCTTGATAGCAAGTTGATTTGGAGGGAACATATAACAACACGAAAGCAGATCGAAATAAAAACGAGAGAACTATATTGGTTACTAGGTTGAAGATCAAAAATGTCACTAGAAAATAAACCTCTGATATACAGGGTGAATCCTAAATGTCGGATAATATCCACACCACGTGATTCTGCATCAAAAACAAAGCAATAAAGTCTTATACCAATTTAATGTTAATTTCTTAGATGAGGAGTTATTGGCAGCCTTAAGTCGTATTCTGGTTTTCTTGTCGTGTGATATTTTTACGAAATAATGATTTTTAGCTGTAGTTTAATTAACAAAAGAAATACCTAATCTGTAATTTTACTCAACATACCCTTGGTTTACTTAGAATTTCCATCCGAAGTTTGAAATTTTGGCAGTGCTGTTGCTTTTCATAAACGTTGCAACGATTGTACAATACAATTATATTAAATCAAGTGGATTGCTATTGGTGATATAGCAGGTGACGTAATATGACTGACCAAACAGTGTTGCTAAGTTTACAAAACTTTAATTAACAATTCTTCAAAAACTACACGTGTTGGCCTAAAACACTTATACAATTTTTTGTCCAGTTTTTAACGCAGAATAGCGTGGTGCAAATATTATCCGCCATTTAGGATTCACCCTGTATAAAGCCATAATTGTATGCATCTGGACATATGGCATAGAACTATGGCGCTGTGCTAGTAAATTCAGCATTGCCATTACCCAACGAGCACAATCAAAAATTCTCCGAGCTCTATGGTACATCAAGATTTTCCGGTACCAACCATTCGAGAAGTAATGCAAGAAAGAATCAGCAAACATCACGAAAAGCTAGAATTCCATGACAATCCTCTCCTCCAACCGCTTTTGCAACAACACAACAACAGAAGACTAAAAAGAAAGTGACCAATAGACCTTAAGCGAGATAGAGGAGGTCTTTGCGATGGAGAAATCTCATCAAGACAGGAATGGAACTGCTTTAAAAGAGTTTCTAAATCAGCAAAATAGTTTAGAGGATGTAATTTCTGAAGTTCGTTACTCGTTCGAAAGAAGCAAGCATGCTCGTTCCAAAATCCTGTTTAAATTATGATATTTTAAGAATTAAGATCAAAATATCGGCCTTGATAAGCGGAAAATTGCCTTTTCGGGGTACAAAATCACCCTAGCGGAGTTTCCCTTTTAGATCCTTATATAAAAGTCGAAAAGTAAAATTTTGTACGTATAAAATATCCGGTAAACAGTAATTAAATGATGTAGTCATTTTTTGGAGATTATTTTCGGTTCACATTAATGAATGTGCCAACTAACTTGTCATTATTTAATGACCGCATCTTAATGTTAAAATTATTAGAATTTAAGAACGTCAAAGGTTTGTCAAATGCTGTTCAGGTTTTGAAAGCTTTAAACTTGACACCTTATATTTGCTGACATAACTTTCTTAAATTAAAAGTCAAAAAAGCCACATTTTTTAACATGTTTTAAGAACTGCAAGTAAAAAAATCAGTAAAATTTGTAATTGTAATTTTTAGACCATTCTAGAATAATTAATACAAAGTTTAGGTCTTCGTCTATTCAAATCTGTATTGTAAAAAAGGCGAATATATTTTTTAACTTTAACGAAAGGTATTTTCACTCTTTAATTACAGAATGTCGTTCTGAAAATGTTTTGTTCAGTTTGTAGCATAAAACGAAGTAAAAGCAGAGGCGGTATTTGTAGAAGGTTGGTAGGCGATTTGAGGCAATAAATGCCGAGTACCGAGCATTATCAGAATGTATAACTTAGTTAACAACGCTATTTTAAATGACCAAACTTAACCAATAATTTAAGTCTATAAAAACTGGTATCATTGTTCTGCGGTAATAAATTTAAAGTTTTCACATTAAATCCTTTTCAATTCTGAGCTCTGCTTTTTTTGTAGTCGGAGATTTAAGATGTAAAATAGAATGAGCTGCATTTCTTTATATTCAAATGAGCCAGCGGACTCTGGTGGTGTCTGATGTTGCCCTAACACTCGTTCCGGCTAAATTGGAATTCTGTTATTTCACCGGACTTAAATAGTAGTCGCCTGTGTTCGGCAGCACAATTGCGGAATTGCAGACAAGTGTTGCCACAATTAGTTTTAAAATGTTGCTCTTGCCGTCCTTGTATTTTTGCTTGTTTTGACTTGTTACTTAAAATAAATCAGGATTAACGTATGTTGCGATTTTCTTAAAATGCCCCTCCTTGCAGCATCACGTCCATTAGTTTTTAACGATTCCTGTTCCGAATGTAACAATACCAAGTTGAAAACCGATTTTTGATGTTAATTTCGGGCATCGCAACAAACTCAGGGCCATTAATCATTTAAAATACAATACGTAGTTAGGGGATTTTGCATGAAAAACACTTTTTTTATGTACACAAAATTACGGATCGGACTACTGGGAGATGGCAAACACCTTAACAAAAGCCTTCTAACAATGAATTCCTCCCTGTCAGCGCTAAATACGCCGTGTGTTTTGGCGGAATTTCGTCTTTATTATTAAGAGCTTTAGTACGCAGCTACCAAAGTATCGAAATTCTATTGATTGGGCCGAAGGCAGATGTGTTATGGAATTAAATAAATTGATAAACGCTCTGTTTTGCACGAGCTTCCCTACCCTGACAACTTTCACCCCGAAAGCAGGAAAATACGTTTATAAAAACACATTTTAACGATGTTAAAATATATGACCGTGCAATGGTGAAACTTGAACATCATCAAGTCAAATACTTGAAAGAAACTTTTGGGTAGCAGTTCTGGCGGAGTATTGAAAAGCAAATTGTAAAACGGTCCTATTTCAAAACAAAACTGGTCAAAGATACCGCCGAATTGCTTCTCATTGTCAGAATTCTAAATCCAGGATTAGGACGGACCTCACTGGCCTTGAAGCTTGCATTAAACAATGCCATAAACCATTGTATTAGGATCAGAATTTTAAATTATATTTTATGGCGCAAATGGTGCCGGTGCAGGTTCTCTGTATTTATGGAACTCGGTTGTAAATGGGGTGACTTTTATTAAATAAAAGGACCGGGCGAAATTTAAAACTTGCAACGTTAAAACGAACCCTTGTAATATTTCATGTATTTAAAAATCACCCTTTTAATTCTGCAAAGGAAATTAATAACAATAATTCAATTGCGCTCAACGTTGGTCGCTTTTTTAAAATCGAAGCGTTTCATTCAGCTTTCTAATGTGAATTATTGGTTTTACACGTTAGGGTTTTATAAAAGAATCGGTTTTAAAATTTCTAGACCATTACGAAATATCAAACGATCCGGATTTAACGTTTTACATTAATTTACGGTCGTAATAAAATAAAACGGCTGTTATAGTTTAGTTTTATATCGATGACATGGTGATTCTATAAATGTCCTAATGTCTTAAGAGGCGAGTAAAAAAGTTAATTAAAGATAGACCCGATTAAGAATTCAAGATATTCAAGATAAAAATATTGATAAATCGTCTGTCAAAATGGTCAAACGAAAACCAGCGGCTTCATTAACATAAAATATACCACGCGCACTTAAAATATTTAAAGGAGAATGCTGGGTGACAATTCAACCCTGTATGCTGAAAAAGAGGAACAAAACTATGAATATTAAGGGGCTTCCCGAACGATGGTCGTAGGAGACAAAACGGCTGTGTGGTCGCTACTACGAATAATAAAACCAAATCCATAACTGGCCCGATCAGAAAATAAGGACACCAGAACATAGTTTTGTAAGAAGTGAGTGTGATTTTTAATAGATCCGTGTCGGGATGGAGGACAATACTGCGTTCCGTGCCAGGTAACTGGACAAAAGACGGATTTCATATCCTTTGTTACTCTTCTGCATTGTGTGGGTGCTCAGGTAGACAAGATTGGAGGAATGTGCTCGCATTTGGGATAAATCATAAACACTAACACTGGAAGTAAATGTAAAACTACTGTTTTTCTGCAATTCAATTCGAAAAACAAAATTGCAGAGAGAAAATACCTGGGAGGGATTTGTTTTAAAGTACAAATTATTTATTTTTGTTTAAGCATAGAAGCAAGTCGACAAACAAAATTAACTTATTTAATTTCTATTATTTAAATATCAAAATATGATCCAAACAAGACCAACAAAGATCCAACCAACAAAGCCGTTTGATAATTGAAAAAACTAAATCCTTTACTTCTTTTAAACACCATGCGAATTTTAAACATTAAAAATATTGTTAAACACTGAGCTTAATTTAACTGTTGAACTTTAAAAATTAGATTCAAAACGTTTACCAATAGCGAGAAACAAACTATTGTTAGGGTAAACTTGAAGACGAAAGCTAGCGGAACTTATGTTCTACAGCTATTTTAGCTTTAAAGGTATTTTTGTTCCAAATCCAAATTTCTAAGAATTTCGTTATTCCTGAACTTTTTAAACGATGTGAATTTTTCTTGCTTTTTAAAACTTTATGTGCAGTTCGTTGCGGTTTTTAAATATGCATATCTAAATGGATATTACAATTATTCTAATTTTTTTATGAATATTTGAGCTTTTGAATAGGACCAACTGGAGGAAATGGATAAAAACCTGTTACCCGACGCCTTGAGGCAAAAGGAATTCGTTGTTCGTTGAAGAAGAAGAAGAATAAGTATTATGCTTATTTCTTTTAAGTACGTTACCATTTATAGTGCTGAAGCTAATAAGTCTGAAAATTACAATTGTTTAAAGTAGCCATGCAAAGTTTCGCTCATTTCAAACTCAAAAGCAAACCAAAAATTGTATCAAGAAAACCTTAACAATATGTTTGAACTTCTTTGTTAAAGCAAATTTCATTTTAATCCGACGCAGTCTTAATGGGTTTTATAATAAAAAATTTTATCTAAAGGAAGGCAAAAAAAATGTCATCTAAATCCCATAATCTTAATTAACTGTGCATAAATTAATTACTCTGAAACGCTATTTTAGTGGTAAACACAATTAGTGGCCTCATAATTAATCTTAAAAAACCAAAGTCTTGTTGGATAATTCCAGAATTTTAATGACGTCGAATATAAATTTGAATGTTATATGAATATAGAACGTGAATTGCGTAATCTTGAACGTTTTATATGTTATATTTTCCATCAACAAGAATATTTTATAAGGTTTTAAGTTAAAAATTCATATTTATTCCAGAAATTATTAAAACACTTTTTACAATGGAGGAAAAGCGGTGGTATCTACGTTAGGGCGGTTCGCTCGCAATCTCGAGCATTCAGCCCTGGGGGCGCACATGGAAAATACTTGAAAACGAAAAAATACAATCTCCCTATGAAGCCAAGCATGTAATGAATTTCAGCGTCTCCTTATCCGTGCCCGCGTCGCGATGCTGGGCGTCTCCTGAAACGCAAGTGTTACGCCTGATACGACTAAGCTCTGCGCGTTCCGCTCTATTGCAATACTCGCCCGACTAACATTGACATATGAGATGTTCTAAATTGAAAAGAGCTGGACTAAAATTCTTCCAGAGGTTAAAATTTTAATATTTGCCATATTAAACCACCCTCTTTCCCTTCAGACGTCGACGTCTTCGCACAAAGGGAGTGGTATCGAGTAACAATTAAAAATAATGCGAGCGAGGCGAAAACTGAACGATTTTTCTTTTTTTAAACCTTCAATTTGCTCCATAGAAATCTGAGGTCTCGGTTGACTCTGCAAAAAGCGGATTGTTATGCGGACGTCTTTTTTGGGACGTAATTAAAATTCGATCCTTTTCTAACTTTCAAGACGGTCCTTTATGAGCCTTAGCGATTTTAATTCGGTAGCTAAATTGTTAAGACAGACTTTCCACTCTGATGATGATTAAATCATTCGGTTAGTTTAACAGAACCCGCTCCTACATAAGCAGCCGTGGGCGAGGCGAATAAACCATTGATATTATTGGAGTTATTGATTGATTAACACAACTTTGTTTTGCACCCCTTCTATACATATAATACTGATCCAACAAACAGATACACTCGATAGAGCGGAAAGTTTTTGTTTGATCCGAACGCGTTCCCATTTCGGTAGGCGAAATTCGGGGATTTCCCAGTAGCTAATTGAACTTGTATTTACATGTCAGTGGGAACGTAAAAGGGACACCGATTTACGACGGGATTTATGTCGACTCCCAGTCAGAAGATCAGAATCTTAAAACTTAGGTAAAGCAGGTAATCTGAGACGATGCTTCATCTTTTAAAGCCTTGTTGGAACTTGTAACTTAACTACTCACTGAACAAATATGCCACAAGTTTATGTTTTATTATCATTAAATCCTTCCAAGAATTCCCTTATTTTTTATGTTTATTAAATTATTTTTAAAATACTTTTGAACCAAAAAACAACATTCGATTAGAAAAACGAAAATTTAAAATCTGCACTGAACTCGAAGAAATTGCATTATTATTGTTACTTGATTTAAATTCCGTCTGATGACGGTTTTGGTGCAGATGTTACACATAGAATGGACTAAGTCAAGTTAGTATATGCGTTATGCAGTGTTTAAGAATTATTATTATTATATTTATTGGGAACGGTTCAATATTTTAAGCATTGACTTTTGTATCGGTAATGTGTACTAAAATGCTTCTGAAAGTTAGGGTGTTTTACAGAACTATTTATCAATTTTAGAAGGTATAAAATATACCATGAGTTCAAAAAGAAATTACATATGGCTTGCCCATGGAAATTAAATAATGTCTACTGCAAGCTTTATATACCAATTGACTAACTTATGGCAACAACAACGGAGATGACAATTAATTAATTCTAAGCTTGCAGTAGACATTATTTTATTTTTACATGGCCAAGCCTTATGTAATTCTTTTTTGAACTCATGGTATTTATAGAGAACTTCGAACCTCTGAGAAACAAACTTTATTACAAAATGTATCATATATTTTGTAGGCATTGAAATAAAATCGTCTAAAGACTCTTTCAGGCGTTTGTAGATTTTTGGACAAGCAATTTTAATGGTTTTTAATGTAAGACATAAATATAAGGAGAGATCGAATATGGAATGAAGCAATGGGAAGAATGAGAGTCGAGAAAGATGTACTGATTTACATAGAAGAAAAAAGGTTAACATGGTATGGTCAAGTCAGAAGAGCAGACGAAAATAGATGGATAAAGAAGATAACAGACTGGAACCCAATAGGAAGAAGAAAGAGAGGAAGACCCCATAGATCAGTGGATGAAGCATACATACATGGAGGAAATGGTTGAGAGAAGAAAGACAGTCCTTTATACATATTGAGATGATATTTGTCGGTATTATAGATTTTGAGTTGAATATAATTGTTAATGAATATAAAGTTATAGTTTAATTGTAAGTTAATTTATGCAGATTTAATATAAGTTCATTTAAAAATGTAATAAAAACAAGAATCTAGATAGGGTAGAATAATTTAATTGTTATGAATGTTGTATTGTAATTATAAAATAGGTTAGCTAGAAAAGTAGTATTTAATAATTACCAAGGAAAAGCAGAGAGTTTTCATTGGAAAAAAATATCAGAGAACCAGGGAGACGGAAGACAAGAGATAAATAAACAAGATAGAAATTACTTCTCAAAAAGGAACACGTTTCCTTTGGGAAGGAAAATATAATAAAGTAAATAAATGTGAAATATTATTTTAAGAAAAGAAGAATGGTACTTTCCTAAAAGGAAAGAATAAAATACTTAAATAGTTAATTGGTACTTTGCTGGAAAGAAAGATAGCAATCTCTTATAAAAGAGGTCAAAATAAATAACTGGTTGCTATTCTTCTGAGAGAAAAAGGTTTGGTCCGGTTTATATTGGATTGGATGTTGCAGAAGTTGAAGATGAATTAAAAATTATTAAATGTGGAATATGAATATGGAATTGTGATTAAAGTTGATTTGGACACTGAACAAGTGATACATTTAATACTGTTATAATTTATAATCAGGGAAGATAGGAAAATAGAAATTAGGAAAAGATGTAATAAATCTGCATAGAAAAACTAAATTGTTTTGATTATTGTTATATAACATAAAAGTAAAAGAACCTCATTAACGACCAAATGACTGCGCTAACCGACTGTTAATAATTGTAAACAAAGGTAACATTACAATATGTATATAATGTAAGATATATTTGGTAGGGGTAACCAGAAGATTAAATAAGCTCTTTTATTTTAATCCATGATTTTTGAATTGATGAGCTATTTTTTCTAAATTTAAAATAAAAGGCTTTAGGATAACTAATTCTGTTATAAATATGTTGGCTACAAAAACATTCTAATCAACCATGATTTTATAGTGAACTCCCCCTAAATTGGTTTGTCCGTATTTAAACTGGGAATATAAATCTAAAAGCCAAATTTTACCAAATTGTACACCAATTTTTCCAAAAAAATTATAATACAACAAAATCACTTACTAAATTAAGAAAATAGAAATAAAAATGAAACCAAAAAATAATAACAAAAAAAATGTATTTAACAGTTCGATCTTCAAAAAAAAATACAAATTCTATACAACATAAGGAATATTTATAAAATTAAATTTAATTATAAACTAATAAATAACTGAGATCTAGATTTTTCTTAAAATAATTTAAACAATAAATAAAATAAGAATTTAACTGGAAAATGTCCCTCCTATTTAGATATTAGTTGCGTCGAGGATCCCAGGGTTTTTAGGTTTATTCGCTGTAATAAACAAAAAAATTACTGATGTTTCTTTTTCTCTTTTTCGGTGTAGAGTTTATTGCGAAAATGTTAACGTAAATTAGTCGGTAAGTGTATTAAAGACAACAGAATACTGGCATACTTAGGAAATATCGAGATTAATGTTAAACGATAAACAACAGTGCAATAAAAAAAATCCACGGAAATGAAATATAAAATTTAATTAATTCACGTAAGGAATTCTTTAGTGTAGTTTAAAATGCACGTCGAGGTTATTGCGGCTTTTGTGCATATTTTCAGGTTTATTTTCCGCAAAAACGTGAAATTTATGTTGAACATAAATTTTATGTCCGGTGATAAGAGGCGAATAGATATGTTGATATGAAGGAATTTACAGGGAAGGATTATGTATCATACAATCGCAGACATAAGTGAAATTGAGATAATATTTACTGGGGGCATATTAGCATATTTCTCATTGTAAATGTTGAGTGATGGCGACAGCATTAACGGACTGGTTTGGTCTTGGTTGTCGATTTGAATATTTAAATCTGTCACCGCAATCCTTTTGTCTGGTCACAAATAAATAAATGCATAACTTTAGAATTGCTAATTATTGAAATCAAGATGGCCGGGGCTGTCAAAACAATTTATTTTTCATTTTGCCCGAATGAAAAATTCAAATATATGACTATTTGATATTCGAGATGCGTATAAAAAAGGCCTCGTTAATTTTCGGCAAAAGTTTTGTGTCTTCGAGCCGTCGCAAGGGCCATGCGTTTTCGTCATTAAAGCCAATATTTTCTTCCCGACGTTATTGATGGCTGACAGTTTGCATCAAGATAGACGTCTACAGTTGACGAGTTTAAATCTTTGTCTTTCACAGAATAGGCTACGGTTTTTTACTTATCTTGCCGAAAAAACTTGAAATGCACTCGCATTCACTCTTATTTTAGGACTATCTGATTGCGCGCCTTCAAGATATTAAATGCGAGTTTAAAATGGTAGCTTGCTCGCACTTTTTGTCTACAAACACCGACAGACAATAAGCATTTTTAGGCTTGCTGCTTAAATTAAGATGATTCTGAAATATCAAGAAATACCCCTTTCAACTTAAAAACACCTACGATTCCATTTTTAACTTTTATAAAACGCATTTCATTTTACCACTGACTGTTTAAGAATGTTTGAAGTGTAATTAATTCGCATTTTCCAATAGTTCAGAAAATATAAAGAAATTCAAAAAGCGCTTTGAAATCTACATAAAAAAAATACATCAAAATATTTCAAAATCAAAACCCATACAGGGTAAACATTTGCATTCATAAAACAGCTCTATTTTATTCAGTTTAAAATGTTTAAATGCTGAATATATCCGCCATGTTCTTCGGCAAACGGTATTTTCCAGCAGGTAAATCTGGCTTGAAGTTATTTTAATAATCAAGTTGCTTGTATGTGTTCATTTATATGAAAACTTTTTCATAAACTTTCTCCAATTTTTAATTTTTGGTTTGACGTAGGAAAGAAAATATGTACTCCGGGCGCAAAGCCAAAAAACTATTTTTTTTAACTTTCTTGCAAATTCAAATCGTGAAATGTTTAGTTTTTTAGTTAAATTCAACAATTAGTATTACGATTGTGGGCATTTAATTTTGGAGAATAACACTGGGAATATAATTTTTGAATTTTTACGATTGCAGACATTTTACGGCTGCCTTTCACAAACGTTGGTTAAAGCACTAATTAAGTATTTAAGATTTTTAATTTTTAGAAAACTTCATTATTTCTCAGTATAAATTGCAAGAATAATCGAATTTTTTTCACAGCCACGTTCTTAAATCTTAGCTTTTCAGGCTGGGTAAAAAAGAAGTTTCGTTTATTACAATATTTATTAATCAGATGCTGAAATACATTCATTATTTTGTGAATTTTCTAGTGTGAAAAGAGATTTGAGATAACTTTCCAGGTACCCTTCTCAAATGTTAATTTTTCAGTGAGTAAAAAAGACATTCGTTTAGTGCGGCGTTAATCTTTAAATTCCTAGAAAATTTAATTATTTTACGAGTTTCTCAATCTGGATTTTGAAAGGTAACTCCAAGCAGTCTTAAGTTCAGTTCAGGTTATTAGTTGCATCTTGTTAAGGCAGGTAATAAATTTATCTTTAATTGGTTATTCCGGACTAAAATTTCCTCCTTCGAAAACGTGAGAATGTAAAGTGAAACTTCCTATATCGATTTCAAATAATAATTATGAACGCCATTTGTAGATGCTTGAACCAAACCTCTGTTTTGAACAATATCTTATTATTGAAATATTATTAAATTTTTAAAGATTAGGATCAAGTTTTCGACGAACACTGTGTATATATTTTAGTGAGCACGTATTTTTGAAGTTTCGTGAAATGCACAACGGAACCAGTACACGACAGTGGGCATTATATCTTTTACAGCAACGATTACACAACCTCGAATATTAATTATTTATATGTACGTCACGACGTGCCGGTGGCTCGGACTCAAAATATCGGGAGACATGCAAGGTTCGTCTTAAATAAAAATGAAAATGTCTCGGGGTTAATCTAGGAGCACGGTGGAGGAAGAAAAATCAATTATCTCCTTAATTTTATTTTTTTTTCGAAGGAAAAAAGCGAGGACTTTCGCATTCACAAAATGCGTTGTGTACAGAAGCAATATATCCATCCAAGCAGCTCCGAGCAAGGGCTAATTGGGAAAATAAAGGTGTACAGTGGGGGCGGCGCTGAATTGTACATGCGCGAAGCACACCAACCCCAAGTGGAGGCGGCGAGCTTTCCGCCAAAGGACAAACCATGAGCTTGATTACGAATTTAACACATAAGCTCGCATCGAGCCGCTGCAACCCTAGCGCTCCGTATTAACTAATTAAGCAGCCCTTGTACTCTTTGCACCGGCGTGGTCAGAAGGATACGACGGGGAAGGCGAATCGAAAGGAACCGAACGATAAAATATGACACAAAACATCTCATAAAGCTTGAGTTCACTAAATGATATCGTTGGGCGCGTGATAACGACTTTGGTATGATCAAATGGCCATATAACAAGTCATAACTCTGTTTGGCTATGCGGAATAGTGATTCTTGGGATATTTGGCATTCTTTAGTTGCCAGTCGAGTTTATTACCGGCGAGGATGCTCGCTATGTTCAGAATTCATTGTTACACGACTTATTGGTCGCGTTCTCGCCCTAAACGTGCTCAGAACACTAGAACTGCAGATTGGTTAAATACGTCTTTTCAAAAAAACTGCACAGCTCAAAATAGAAACTCTAATAATCAATTCTAACAAAACCTAATAACGAAGGCTTCTAGTTTTTTAAAGAAAAATCACTCAACATTTATTTGCAGTATAATTCACAATAATCAATAATTTTTTCCAAATTTCAGCAATGACTAAAATTTTTATTAAGGAAGTCGTGAAACAGTTTCATTTATAAAATGGAAATTGGACGTAATTGAGGATAAATAAGCGTTTGTAGCAGTTAAAATGAATTTTTAAAAGCACACGCAAATATTGACCATTTTCTAAAACAATAAGCACGAATTTGTGGTTACCTTACTACTTATTTACGACATTTCAAAACAGTCCTGCTTTTATTTGTAGGTAGGTACTTTATTAAACGATAATTTGCATTTAAGGCGCTGTTTTTATAAAATGGAAATTTCCTTTTTTTAATTATTCATTTTCTAGCAATGGTTTGTTTTACAAAATAATGAAATAAAAGTACGAGAATTTCCAAAAAATTAATTACAGAAACTATCGAATAACCAAGAAGTATCTTGATTGCAAATACAACTTTAGGTATTTTCAAATGTTAACGTTTGCATTTTTTCAAATTTTCACTATCTTTAGCTATCCTTAAAACTTGAAATGTTTGCTATATTTTCAGAATGTTTTTCAATAATTTCCTGGAGTACTTATTGCTCACTGTTCTGCAACAACGCTACCATGTACACGAAACATTAATATTTTTACGTTTAATGATTTATAAAATGTTCCAATACTAACAACATAGTTATCGTAACTGTCAATAGTTCACGGTTCGAATAAAGGTTGGGCATCACTGACCTATATAATTCTTGAAACCATATAGTTATAATAAGTTATAAAGGAAAAGCAAGTTTAAAAATTATAAATGTTACCTACAGTTAGTTGCTAAAAACATTAAGTTGTCTTTTAAAAAAAGAAATATAGCACCACACGAACATAAATAATGGAAAAGTTAACACTCACTTCCGAAGATAACAAGTGTAACACACACGTTCCCATTTAAAATTTTAGAATGTCACTAGAACGCAATTAAATTCGATAATTCGAGCTAGTGAAATGATAGTGAAAGAACAACTAGGTCTCCTACTCAACAAAATAAATCTTTATTTACGATTATTTTGTTACTTTATTGCTTGCTGTTTTCAGATACAAAGTGCTTTATGATGTTTCTTTATATTCTTGTACGTATTTTATAGTTGCTATTTTATAAACTCGTAGTATCTGATAAAAATTTTGTAATCAATTTTTTTCTAACAAGTTTACGAGTCTGTTTTTAGCAATAAAAAGAAACAAGAAAGTTAAATTATTTTTTGTAAAAATGCCCACGCACCTTCATTTAAATTTGACAATACTTATAAATAAATGAGCAGGATTTTTATCTTGTTTTTACTTTTGATTACCTTCCTTCTCTTGAATTTTTCCTTGTTTCATTATACATATTTTGTTTTACAAATTAGAATGTTTAAATATTCTAACAATCCTGAACGGTGGATTAATTCAATGACTTGTGAAAATTCAAAAAGGACTGTAATTTTGAAATTTCTTAAATTTTAGTATTAGGAAAGGAACTGCACAAATTATTATGTTAAGTTTTATTTAAATTAGTGCAGATGTTCAGGTTGGTGCAAAACATAAAATGTCGTATTTAATGTTTTGGAGTTTTCTATTTTTGTTAATTTGAAAAATGTGTCCACAAAAAAAAAAACAAATTTGCATATAAGCTGGGTTCAACATGAATAGACCGAAATCAGTAGCTTTCTCTCTGAAGATCCAAAAACTTATTTCGAATTTTTTTGTATAGGATGTGGGGAGGCAGGTTGTGCTCTAGTATTTCAAACAAAATGTCTATTCTTTTGTTGTATTTAATTAAAAAGTTAGTAGGGTTAGGTAACCTTTAACTAAGTGAATTCTTATTAAGAAATGTTGCCATGATTTTAGGACAATTCCTGAAGATAATAGTAACGTTGAAAATTTCAGTCGTTGGTTGAATTATTTCTTAAAAAAGAAAGGTTTTCGTTTCATTAATTCAAGAAAAAAAAAATTCCAAGGGGTTGGGTTAGGTATTCGTATATTGCAGGAACGTTTCAGTGAATGTCGGTCCTTATTTTAGAAAAAATTGGACATCTTTAGGTCCTTTGAAATAAACAATTTAGGTCTTTCGCGTTAGGCAATGCCTTGACAACGCCAATTCACCATTCGCAAGAGACAAACGCGCATAGCTAAGCGTCAATTCGATTTATTTTAGAGACAATTTAAGCGATTTAAAGAAATGGCGCTACTTAAACAGGGGTGGCAGTCGTATGGCAATGGTATTCGCAGTCAAGCAAGAGGGTCGGCACTTTTACCCGTGCATTATAAGGGCCTGAACTCACTTGGTCGACTATCCGCTAACTTATCTGCGTCCAACTCGAATTGGAATATTTTAAATTCTGAATTCGTTTTCCATTCGCTGAGGGCGTCGATAGGCTCACGCGTGTGGGTTTAAGCTGGAAAATTTGGTTTTCTCTAGGCATTTATATTGTGTCCGCATTAATATACGCCGTTCTCTTCTCCCTGAAAACCTGAAATGTAAACGTGCTTGCTGCTTCTGACAGAAAACGATCCTTTAGTTGTTCATTGTTTTTTTTCTTCTACAACACGCCTTTTCTTTTTTCCAAAGAACTGTTATCATCGACCTTAACAAAATAAAAAAAACTCCTTTGTTTGTTTTTAAGTCACGGAATTCAAACAAAAATTAATGTTCATTCATTAGTGAAAAATTCCGGTCCCGTAGCTCAGGTTTCTTTGTTTCCGGACGTCTAAAGATTTTTACGCGACGTGAAATGCAATCATTAAGTTGTAATTAAGTGGAGAAAATAAACTGAGAATAAAGCGAGGCATACAAACAAGAAGACATGTGTATAGAAGAATGCCGTTTGGTATTAACAAATTATAATGCATGCAAAGCTCACAATATAATCGTAGAATGTAAATTACGACAACATAATACTGCAAATGCTTACATGTTAGGTAATCAATACGTATCAATGACCTAGACGTATAATGCCTTTATTTTTTATGTTTATATATAATATCTTTAACGTTTATTTCATTTAAACAGTTCAGAAACAGTACAACATGTTGAATTTTCCATTTTGATCTAATTTATAAAGTCAGTTCTTCGCCAAAGGATAACTGTACTTTTGTATAGCAAGTTAAACTATTTTAAACTCAACAAGCAAACCATTTTAGTCACATGTTTACGCCTAACCATTTGAAATTAAATTAAAAAGTTACGTCAGTGTTTTTCATTCTTCTTTTTGAATCATACTCACATAAAGTTCGAACAAAAACAAGCAACAGATAAAATAAAGAATCCAAAAACAAATTAAGTTTTTTGGATTTTAAAAAACTAATTAAACTTGTGTTAAAATGATTTTAATTATTAGTCATTTTTTACATGTGCTCTAAGCGCATAAATTTAGTTCTTCTTAATTCCCAGGATATGTAATTTATGTCTTTTTTTGCTAATATTTTATGAAATATTGCAGTACCTTAGTGTTTTTATGTTCACACCTAGTAGGCCTTGGAACTTCTGAAAAGTTAAGAAAAACCTTTTCATCATATCGTGAATTGTGCGTTAATTAACAGAAAGGCTTTTTTTTCACTTCGCTAATCGGGTTTATTCACTTTAGGTATTGCGTAATCTTGTTCTAAAAAGTTATCGAAGGCGCAAAAACTATAACGATTTTTCAAAAAAAGTTCGCAGGTTTCCTCGCCGTTATTTCTATAAAAGAATTCGAGAGCGAGAATTTTCCAATATAAGTTCTTTTAAGGTACATTAAACTCAGTTTGAAGTTATTATTATTTATATTAACATCACTTTTATTCACGAGTAACGCGTTAGGTTAAAGTATTATAACTTTTTTATGATCGGACGCTCATATTAAACACCTGCGCGCTATTAAAAGTTGTTCGAACACCTCCCTTGACTTGTTTGGCCGGCCACAGGCAGAATAGTTCGTAAATAAGTATAGTATAATTTATAACCTGGTTTGAGTTTAATTCATGCCTACCTCTCTGTCTACTCTCATGAATTTTCAGCATTCATCTTGCTCTAGTCTGAGCGCTGTAAATTATATTAAAGTATTGTAGTCTGTAGTTTGGTTTTTAACGTCTCAAGTATTGGCATCGCGAACGAACGCCTTAAACAAATGACCCCGGCACCGAATACCGCTTTCTTATTCAAATCTTTGTATTCCTTTAACGATGTTCTTTTAAAAACAACTGTTTTGAAACCCACCATCGTAAACAATTACATAATTTAGAAAAGCCTGATTCTGAACACAATTTACAGTAATGTATTCGTATAGAAAATTGTAGCAATTAAAAAAGTTATTGTCAGAACTTCAGAACACAAGATTCTGTTTCCCATTTTTACGGTATAAACTTATTGTTCATTGAGATATATGTACGTAAAAACAGAATTTAGGTTGGTTCCTTCAGTTTCAGCTGGAAATGCTTTTACGGCTAAATGTTATACATACTTTTTTTTATTTTTAAAGACACGATTTGTTATGATATGAAAAGAATTTGCGTGATAATTTTTTCAAATCTAGCCCCCCAGAAGTGTTTCAATCAACACTTGCCAGGATATGGCATTTTAATAGAATATTTTTGGAGAATTCAATTTAGTACTTATTTTATTCAGTAAGAATCGCCTAAGATTCATAAACTTTTGGAACACTCGATATAATTTAAACTAGAAAAGTAAAATTAATTTTTTTACCTTTTTGTTTCAGGTAAGTCTTTATGGTATTTTATGATAGATGAAAATGTTAATGGACCAGTTTGGACAATTAATTTTTTTTCTTGTTTTACTACCTGGGATTTTTAAATTCGGATGTAATAACGACGGTTGTACGCAAAAATAGCTGTTTGAAATTTAATTCTTTTCGTTATGGACGGTAAACACAAACGACCCTGGAGTCACAATAGATGTTAATCAAAATTAAATATTCCCTCTGGCAAAATTTTTTGCACGTTTCTATTTTTGGTTATCAAAGAGGTATGTTCCAAATATTACGAATTTAATCTTCATTAAGAAACAATGAGCTTTACGATGAATTTTATTGGAATCATTGAATTTCTAAATAAAAATTTTTGTACACATAAATTTTATTAAAGTAGAAATACCAAAAGTCTTTCGAACATTTAATGTTTCAAATGCTTGATCATGTTTAAGGGTTGATATGCTTAACTTTTAGGCTATACCATCGCTGGATGCCGTTAAAACTGCCACTTTTCGTATGAAGTTTTTCTAAATTCACAATCATTGCTTCGAAATACTGGTCCAAATGCCAAATCCCCTTAATTTTTTTTATTAAATACTCTGAATTGTCTTAGAATGCCTGATAACATCCCAAATGGCTTTAATCTCAGTAGGTATATTAAGATTGCCTAAAAATGTCTTTAGCTTACTCAATTAAAAACAAGATTATCTTAGCACAATGGTTAGCCCCCTGATAATATCAATTTTTGTCCTTTTTCAATCATTTTAAAACGTATGAAATATGACTACTCAAAATAAGTCTACATAACTGCCTTTTGGTTTTGAAAATCTCGAATTTTAGTAAGTATTGGGACAATTAAAAACAAAATCTGATTGCAAAGAAACTTCTGATTTATGAGACAAGGAGATTAACGGAAATTAGTAAATATTTAATTCTTGTTATGTAACATGACCCCAAATATTTATAAAAATCCAAAATGAACCGACAACATTTTGACCGTAATTGTAAGATTTAAAAAATATCTCTAAAGTTTCAGTAAAGTCAAAATCAAGTACCTACCTAAACCTATGTACTAAAATTGCTGAAATAATATTTGAGATCTCGAACGCCCTCTTTAATGTTTCATTTGGAAATTTCAAACATATGTATTAATAATGACTAATCTAGGATATTAAAAATTCAAGCCATCTGAATTATGGAAAATGTAAAGTTGGTAAGTGTCTTTACTTATGCTGTTGACAACTGATGCAAATTTAATGATAAAAGTGGAAAGAATATAGAACTGAGTTTTAATTTTTCAGTAAGAACGAACATTGTTTTACGGTAGGAAATATTTTGTCTAAAGATAACTTGGGCTCCAGAAGGCTGATTGTCAGTAAATTTCAGTCATTAGGAATTAAAAAAATTCACCGAAAAGAAAAAACAACATGTTAATGTGATTAAATTCCCAAAGGATTTAATTTTAGCAAAAATGAAGAGTAAATATATACATTTTATACTTTGTTCTTATCCAGATCCGACAGTTATGCAGATATAGTGATCTTAATGAGGGCCCTATCAGCGGTAGCACTTAATAACTCGCGATAGCCATAAATAATCGACACATATGCGATAAAAAGACGGTGTATGGAAACTTTATAATTGTCCGTTCACATAGCAGTGGACGTTACTTGGCCAATGGACGCGGGTAGTCCGGTAGCTATAGAAACTACCTCTTGTTTGTCTTATTGCAAAAGAAGAATGAATCTTTAAACCCCGCCTAGAATCATCACGTCTCTTTTGCTAAACCAAAACCAGTATTACATCTCTTCGTCCTTCTGGCTTTGTGTACGTTGTATGTACGCGATTTTTTGCAAAGGCGTATATGGAATTTATTTATTGCCCGCCGAACTGCATCAAGGCTTCACATCTCCAGTTTTTACAGTCCTTCCGAAGCTCTGATAATCAACGCGTGGAGCTTTTAAAGCTCACCCTCGCTTATTACGTTTAAAATAAGCAATTTTCGTATTTTCGGTGCCAACCACGTGAATCAAATGGGCGGGATGGATTCCTGAATGTGTATAAGGGTCGCATGTAACATTCAAGGATCAAAAAATGGGATGTCATCCTTTTTACCTGAGCCAATTATCATTAGGGCAGCTGCAAATCTGTACGAAAATTATGATTTATACCGGAACGACTGGTGCGGAATGACAAAAACTTGCTTTCTTTTCGGTTTCCGTTATTGAAATTGTAAAGCTCACGATACCAATACGTTACGTAAAAAGTATTCTTCTTTAGATTCTGACTCATTTATGAAGCTCGAAGTTGTTCTATTTTTCCACAATTTAGATTGACACAGAAAGGAAATTTACCGAATTTACTTCTTGCACTTACCTCGTCAAATTGTTTTAAAAATTAAATTTCTTCACTACAGAATTATTGCCAATTTTTACTATTCAATTGAGAAAACATTTTTTAGTTTTAACAAATCGATGATAAAGCTCAATGCAAAAAAAACTCAGGAAACCAGGTTTAAATATTTTCAAATTAAATAGACTTGCAGAAATTTCCAGATGTTGAAAAACAGTTGAATTTAGAGGTTTAGACCTTACTACTTACAGTAGTTGAAAGTAACTGTGATCCATCAATTTGTTGTTAAAAGTGCTGGCGAAAATTTTTCAAATGAAATTCTGATGATTTGAATTATTACTGAAAAGTGAGAAGTTTAAAAATGTTACGTCGTTGTTCAGCTTGATATTAACTAATGTAATCCAAATATTTTCCTTTTAGGCGAAGTCTCAGTTTTAGCAAGATAAAGTAAAGAAAGGTTGAACAAATAAACGAAGATTTCTTTCGTTTTTAGCTATTTTTTCCCAAAATGTTCACAATAAAAATCTTGCTAGGGTTGAGATTTTACTAATTAAAATAAAATCCTGCATTACCCTTTTCCTTCTATTCGTTTATTAAGGAAATTTTTGTTTATATTAACAAACGTAAACATTCTGTACGAAAATTCAATTTTCCTTTGCTCTAATGTAAAATTCTGCTGCAGTCAGGTAGTATTTTATCTTATCAAATATATATTTTTCTATTTAGGGATGATTTGGCAAAAAATTAAGTCTTCGAGCCCTTCTAGGAATATTTTACATGTAAAGTTGTACAATTGAATTTCGAAGAGCTGCTCAAGTTTCAGTTCGTGTTTTAACTACGTATTGTTGAATTACCCACAAAGTGATTAAAAAAAGTTAATTGCAATACATATAAATATAAAGCAATTCATATTGGTAAGAAAGTATTACTCGAAATTTAATTGCTTCGATTTAAATTAAAAACTAATTTACGAGACAGATTGTATGATAACGGCAAGACGTGATTGAACGGAGTCATATTTCCGATCAGCAATAAATTTAAGGAACAAAAGATCCTATCCATAACTAATAACGGAGAGACACCGCATGTGTCGTTTTTTATGTGCGCTGGAAATGCGTCACCCGCGGCCCCACACAATTACGGGGATTTATTTCAGGCGCATAAAAAATACTGTCGATACCCTGTCGATACGAGCTCCATTGTTGTGTCTCGTGCATTTTACCATATGTTGAGCGTTACTGTAATTATTTTCGTACTAATAATTGCGTGAAATTCTTTGAAATCTGATTCGGGACCTGGACTTGGATTTGTGGTCACCAAGCCGATCCAGATGCAAGCAAGACTTGCTCTCTGGAACTCTAATTGCCCGGAACGAGATTCGATATGACCTTGTCGCATCGAGTCCGGTGTCCTACAACATCCACTTACACCTGACTGACGGATACTTTACACAAACTCGCCGGAAATTTGATGAAACTGTCCCGGTTTTACCAATAACGTGGAAAACCTAATTTCTTAAGGGTAAAAATTGATCTCAAATAATATTCCTTTCATTTCAGGACTCCCCATACATGCCGATGATATAACTGATTACATATTATCAATTTTATCCAGAAAAACAATCAAATAAGCCATAAAATTTAAAAGAAATATTAGAACGACGCTATTGACTATGAAAATTGTTTTTCACAAAAAAATGGGGAATCTTCATAGCCTGAAAACGACTAAGCTTAAACAATAAACGAAATGTAAAATTTGTCTTTGGCATGCAACCGAATTTTATTAAAATAATTACAAGAGGAAGGTCTTTATGTGATTTGTTTATCATGCATCCCAAATACCATCATAGTCGAGGTTTATTGATTTTTTTAACGTTATCATAAATTTTCCTTAATTATAGTGAACTGGAGAAAATTCTATTTTTGTTTTAGCAGTTTTTTTAAAATACATTTAAATTAATAAAATTTGGCGATTTAACAACTGAATGAAGAGAAAGTTTTTTAAGTTTTGTTTTTGAAATTTGATTTTAGAGATTATTTTTCAGGTTGCCGTTTCAGTCATAAAAATGACATAGTTTCAGAATGTTTAAATTAATCCAATATTTTTAAAAGGGTTTTAATTTACAAAAAGAAAGCACCGAAGAAACGATTTTTGCTATAATTTTCTGTGATATGCGTAAGTACATACAAGTACTTTTAGATTATACTTTCTTCAAAAATATTAGTTTTCTATATCTTGATTTCCTCAGGTGTTTACAACAAGTTACGGTTAAAAATACAAAATAATTTATATCTTGGGGTTTTTAAAATACTTCGTACGAATGTTAGTTTGTACTTAATCTTAATATTAATAAAAAAAAAATTGTTCGCGCATTAACTGGCTTGTTGCACAAACAGCGAGCATACATCAACTGTAAATAATTAAATAGTTTCGCATTAAAGTGTGTACGCAAATGGCGTTTGAACTAATAAAATGTGGTCTGTGATTAAATACGTGACGCGTATGAATGCCTACTACTTAGTACTTTGATTAATTACCCGTAATAGTTCAGAAGGAATGAGTTCATCTACGCAGAAGTAACAACTTTTATCTTGAGAATATTCCGTGAAGGAGTCCAAATCTATCCGGGGCGCCGCGACGTGCGCCATATATTATTGACGACGGCGCGTACGACGCCCGTCCGAAAGCGACCACACAGCGCCATTACGAATTCATATGAGAAACACAAGGGGGGTTTGAAATATTAATAGACATTTCTCATTTTTCCGTAGAAAACAATTCATACTATAGTACATAAGATAATATAACAGCGTACGGAAGTAGCGACTCTGTGTATTACTACTGCATTAAACATGCGTTCTTCTACTCCCCTATCAACCTCTTTCAGGATGTTCCTCTAACATTTTATTCTACACTCAAAATATAAATGTTAAAAAACAAAACAAAACTTACCATTAGCACTAAACATGGAGGTATGAAGAAACTGGTTTTGGGCAGGATAGGAACTGTTGTTGCCAAGTGAATACAGCTGTTGGAAGATGGCATCCTGGTTGTCCTTCTCTCCTTTCGTGGAAGCCGCCATCTGCATGCTGGCCATCTGAAGGAGCTGGAGATGCGTGTTGTTATTGAGCGCCTGTGACGGGTTCGTGGTGGAATCCGCGGACACAACTCCCGAGGCCCCCGGTATTGGTGGAATTGTAAACTCCCCATCGCTCCCGGAACCATCCTTGTTAACACTTTCCAAGTGGATTCTGACATTTGCAATATGCCCTTTTGTAAAGATATGATCTTGAATTGAATACTTATGAGAATATTTAAAGGAACAATATTTGCATTCCTCGGGCAGCTTTGGATTGTCAGGTTCGGTACCACCGAGAACTTTTTGCAATGCGATTTTGTTTTTCTTTTCTTTCGCTCTGGCATTTTGAAACCACACTTGAACCACGCGTTTGGGAAGCCCAATTTCCCGCCCCAGCATTTCACATTCGGCCATGGTTGGAGTTTTGTAGTCGTTAAAGAGGGATTTCATCACCTTTACTTGAACGGATGACATTTGAGTGCGATATCTCTTTGTACCCCCGCTTGTATTTCCACCAGCGGCATGCCTTTGCTGTGAACTTTGAGTACTGCTCGCAGGTGAAGTTGGATTACTTTCATCATCAAAAAACTCCGTGGTTTCGGACATGGAATCGCTTCTTTCATCACAAAGGGAACGTTCACTTAGGTCGGTTAAAGGACCAGGATCGCAAAGGCTCTTTTCATGATCCATCGTAACTTTCATGGGCCTGGATAGGTCAACTGGTTTGGATAGGTCTAAAGGGATTTCTCCTTCTTCTTTCGGAATTCTTATTTCGCTTTTATCGCCATTTGTCGATGCAGCGTGAGCTTGCAATTCGCTGATATATCTTTTCATGCTTTCCTCGTAATACTTTTTAATGGAATTTTCTATTTCTGCATTCATAGGAGGAAAAAGGGGAGGCATAATACTCTGCCCTTGCTGACATTTATTATCACTGGTAGAATTAAAACTAGGCGCTGAATCGAGGCTCACTTCCTCATCTGGTAAAGCGTCTATGTTAATTTCACCACGGGCACACTGATCTGAATGTTTGGCAGTTAAATGAGATTCTAAAGCTGATTTTACTTTGAATAGGGCAGGGCAGAAAGGGCAACGTTTGTTTATTACCTGAGCGTGTGCTCTAAATTGTCCTTTTCTCTCGCGTGCTCGTGTATTTTGAAACCATACTTGTACCACTCTTTTTTTAAGTCCAACTTCTCTGGCGATATTTTCTAACATTTTTCTTGAGGGATTGCTTTCTATTTGGTATTTTTGATATAAGTAATCCAGCTGTTCTGGTAAAATCGTTGTTCTTAAACGTTTATCTTTAGGTTGATCAGAAATATCGCTTTCAGTATCATCGTCGAATTTTCGCTTCTGTCCAGCGACATTATTTAACATACTCATTAGCGGATGTTGAATTGCGGTGGAAGAATTATTTCCCAAATCGGATAAATTAGCATTTAATTGTTGCAGTTGGGCGTGTTGTTGTAAAATTCCAAAAGGCGAGTCTGGAGGATACGAAGGAAAAAGATTAGGATTCATAATGTGTACTAACTGGTGTTCTCTCCATAAATCGAACCTTGGAAAGACGAGGTTGCATTTATCACATTGGTAGGAACCTTCTTTACTTTCTGATGGAGTTGATGTAGGAACTGGAGATGTGGGAAAATTTTGAACAGTTGTATTAGGCGTTGTTGGAGGATTTGGTTGAATGGGGCTATGAGATGTGGGTATTTGTGGAGTATGAGTTACTGGAGGTGGTGGTTGATTTTGTTCAACCGTCGTGCTCGAATTAGAATCTTCAGAACTTAAAACTGCTGCAATTTGAGCAGCAGCTGCTTGAGCTTGTGCGGATCTCTTTGCATCTTCTTCTTTAAAACAATGAGTCTTTTGATGTCGGATTAACTCATAATATCTTTGGAACACCAGCAAGCATTTTTTGCACTGATAATTCAGGCCGGGAGTTCTTTGAAATCTGTTTGCGCCTGCTTCATCTGCTATTCCAGGAGCTGGATCTACAGCTGGCTGATTTTCATAAACTTTGCGTGCTTTTTGACGAGCATTTTGAAACCACACTACGATGACTCGAGGACTCAGATTTAATAATTTAGACAAGTATTCCAAATCGTCGTCTTTAGGGTAGGCATTATTTTCGAAGAATTCCTGAAGTACCTTAATTTGATAATCGGTAAACCTGGTACGGTTGGCTCTTTTTCCGGTTGTACCCCCGGAACTGTTGCTGCCGCTGCTACTTCCTCCGGTTCCGATAAAATCGCCTCTGATTGGACTTATACATCTCCCAGGGGTCATTGGTAGAATATTTTGAAGATTATTAGGACTGGCGAAACTTTGTTGACTTAGTTTCGTCGGTGGTAACATAGGACTTGTAAGAGGATGATTACTTGCTGTCGTAAGGTTTAAGGTATTAGGCGTGCTTGTGGTGGTGATTGTGTCTCCAAGTTGCGAAGCAATTATGGATGTTAACGTGATACTGTTGGGAATACTGGGCATACTAGGAATACTAGGACTTATAGATTGAGAAAGGTTTTGTATTTCGGAATTGCATAAGGACGTTGCCGGACTTTGAGGAGGATGATGCATTTGCGCATGTAAACTAAACATATTAGGCTTTTCATCTATTATTTCTTGCGGTTTGTGTTCTTCGTTATGGAATTTAGCAGGTTCCTCGACCGGCTCTTCTTTTGGCTCCGTTTTAATTACATCGCCTGGAGGGGGCGAACTTTTGGAGTTTTTTGAATTATCGTCAGTACTGCTGCCCGAGCTGTTCAACGGAATAACTTTAGCTTCACCCGTCTTCTCGTACTCTTCCAAGTTTAGAGTAGTAGAAGGAGGATTATTAAAATTATAAGGGCTATCTTTATTTCTTTGACGTTCCTTAAATAGCGTATTTCTAAACCAATGTTTTATGACCTTCGGTGGAAGACCACTTTGAGCGGCCATGTCTTGTATTTGATCTTCGGATGGGGAGTTGTTGATATCAAAGTGCGAGCGTAGAATTTTTAACTGCTCGTCGGTTATCCTTGTTCGGGCACGTTTTTGATTGGCTGCAGCGTTAGCGGCCTGTTTGAAAATAAATCCATATACGTACATGCAGCTAATAGAATGCAGCGTGCAAACAAACCGTAAATGAGACTAGCCTGATTAATGAATCGTTAGAAAACGCCATATAAATCAATTCAGATAGCAATCAAAATACAAGGTTACACAGAACAAATGCCAATTAAAATAATCAATTCAAATTGACGCGTTTGCCAATAGAACAAATTAATGCATCGCCATTTGGTTATAATGAAAAATAAATTTGTTAATTAGGGTCACGATAATAAACAAAAGTTATATAAAATTGAGTATTGTTATTGAATACCTATTCAAATTTTCGTCATCCAATCTTTCAATACATTTAACTTTATAGTAAATAGTTATAATTGCATTAACGTATACAGGGTGCTTCAAAACATGTGTCGGAAAATAAAGAGTGGGGTTTCTTGGCTAATTATAAAAAAAAAGTTCCGCAAACGCACCTTTTTCAAGATACAGGGTGTAAAAAAATATATTTTTGTTTGTTTTTTGACGATATCTCAGGAACCGTTAATACTGTTGAAGAACTAAGAAACCGCATTATTGCATCCTGCAATACGATACGAAACACTCCAGGCATTTTCGAACGGGTACGTGAGTCACTAAGACGTAGGTTGGAAACCTGCATTACCGTAGGAGGAGGCCATTTTCAACAATTGTTGTGATTTTTCTTGTTTTTTATGTTATTTGCTTAGTTTTGTAAAATAAAAGTTTTGTGATCATTTTGCTACTTTTTTTCATGTTTTTCCTGTATCTCGAAGAAGGTGCGTTTGCGGAACCATGTTAATAGGAACTTTTTTTCTTATAATTAGCCAAGAAATCCCACCCTTTATTTTCAGACACATGTTTTGAAACCCCCTGTATACAAGGTGATTATTTTAAGTTTACTCAAAACAACAAAATTTCAAATAATATAAAGTATTAGTTTACCATATAAGAAGTTATAATAACCAAATCTCGCTTTTTAAATTCAATATAAAATTGTTTTGTTGCTTACTGAATTTTACAAAGCAAAATTTACATTTCCACTAACATGAAGGAAAAATTAGTTAAATTATTTTAATGGAAACAAAAATGCAGATGATTATTTAGTTTTATTCAACTATAGTATGTGTATAAAATTGCCACATTGTGTAATTTTCAGGCCTTGACATTTATGAGTTTATGATTAAATTGATGTCACTTATTTCTGATGTATTTTTTTTTATTAATTTATTGATTTGTATATTGAAACCCTTTACTAATTCCAGGTTTCGAATGAAAAGTGATGTGTTATTAATCAGAATATCAAGTAAAATTTTCTAAAAAGTAAACTTCTATTGCACTATTTTGTGTAGCTAAAATTCAACTGAAACCTTAAATTTGAAAAATAATTTCCAAATCTGACAATAATACACGTTTCAGAAATGTATCAGTAATAAAAACAGTTAAATAATGCATTTGTTAAAATGTAACAAACAGTTAAATTTAAAACTTACAATTACTTTAAAGTAAAACTCATAAAAGGCATACAATTTCAAAGAGATACCCAATAATCATTTTAATAAACCCAATTACAATATTTAAAAAATAACGTTCAGCATTAAATAAAGGGTTAAAGTCCTTTTTGTGGTAAATTTCACCTTTGAATAAAACTTTGTGAAGTGTGTCGTGAACATATGTTGCTGCCTAAGTGAAAATTATTTTTTATACACAAAAGAAAGTGAATTGAAAAATGTTTAATAACTGAGGTGGTTGTTAATAGCTGGTTGCAGGTGTTTTCTATCTGCATCTTTGTTTTACGTTTGATATTAATCATTAAAACAAACATGAAAAATGACTTACCGCTTGTTGTTGCATCATTGCCTGCTGTTTTGCTATAATAGCTTGCTGTTCCTGAGGACCGAACTGTGTCATCGGATCGTAGGGCGGTGGTGGCATCATAAGCGGTACCAAGGGCGGTTGTAAATTCATAGCGGCGAGTGCGTTTAGTCCAAGAGGCAACCCCATTCCCATCATTTGCATCATGGGGTTGAAATTTAATTGCTGTTGTAGTTGCATAACATTAAGGGCTGCTTGCATCTCGGACATTTGTTGTGCCAACGCCATAGGATTTTGCGCCATACTCTGTGCGATCATGGCCTGTATGTTAGTGGGCACCGAGTCGGTGCTGCTTGCTGGCGTAGAAGAAGAGGTAGGTGTGGATGGCGCCGTGGATGTGGCTTCAGGAGGCGTGTGCAAATTTAGCTTAGCGTGTAGAGCTTCTTTAGAGTCTTCCTCCTTTTCGGTAGTTGTATCTGTGTTCGAAGGGGTTGAGGTACTCGGTGCACCTGGGGTTGTGACCCGCGGGTTGGTGTTTAGCGTCGAGGATGTTGCAGCTGTCACGACCACTGATTTCTTTTCGTATTCGTTCTTGAACTGTTGAGCATACTTTTCTAAGAATTCTAGTGGCACTAAATCTTTATGAACTTCTTCACAGTGAGACTTTAACACCCAAACACTAGAGAATTCTTTATTGCAATGTTGGCACGTGGATTTACTTACTTCTGGCAAGTTGTTTTCTGCGTCCTCCTCGGCTCTGGGTGCATCCGTCTCATCATCGGCTGGCGGCGGCGTTGCCAATTTCTCTTCTGCTTCCCGTTGCCTTTGGCGCCGCTGGTGGCTTTCGTTATATTGCATCACGAGATCAAACCCAAAGCTTTCGAGCAAATGTTTATACATATGGGAACTGGTTTTCTTTGAAAGGTGCAGGCGACTTATAAGATCTTGCTCTCCTGGTGGAGGACTCTTCGCCTGCCCTGGCTCTTGGGCTTGAAAGATGGCCATCGGGGCTGCAAACATACAGCACAGCTGCTGGTGTGCGCTTAACTGATCGTGTGTACTGAAAAGGGCCCCGCATTTAGGACAGCTCATCATCCCTTGACTACCTGCACCCGGCCCGGGTGACAGTGGGGTGGGAGATGCCTTCTCCCCACTACAGGGTGCAGGGCTCGTCTGTTTTGGAGACTGCATGGCTTCGGGTTGCTCGATTAGGGGTTTCGAGAGATCTATCTGCCCTGCGAGCGCCAAATCCTGAAGTTTGCTGGCACGAGTTTGATGCAAAACACTTCTCATATGAATATCCAGCGTGCTGCCTTGCGTGTAAGCCACTTTACATATATTGCAACGGTAACGTTTCTTATCGTCCTCTTCCGATGAGGTGCTTTTGGGTGTTAGGGTTAGATTTTGTGGTTGGCTTATTACTGGCGATACAGGAGGGTTATTGTTATTATTCTGTTGTTCTTGCATTGCCCTCTTGAGCTTGTGTAAATGACTGACCGAATTATAATGTACTAACAGTATGTTTTTCTGAGTGAAACTTTCTTTGCAAACGTCGCATTTATATGGCCGATTAGGATCCAGGTACTTCTCCATGGGGTAGCTTAGTTTCTCGCCCTTTCTATGCAGAAGGGTTTTGTTGTGGGCGGTCAAATAACTTTGCCTCGTAAAGGCTACCTTGCACCGGTGGCATTTATATTTTCTATTAGGGTCATTGTAGCTATCCTCTGCCATAGCTTGACTGTTCAGGTAATCTTCCAGGAACTGTTGATCTTTATAAACGATACTGTCATCTGAATTTTCTCCATCGTTTTGGTTACTATCGTCGTGGCTGGTATTAAGTTCTTTACTATCATCGCAATCTAAGGATTCGGTGTCGTCGCTCCGCAAAGATTCTTTCTTCAACAGATCGTTGGTTGAACTGTCGAGCACCTGGCCCTGCAGCCCTGCGAGTAATAAGGGATTATTCATTAGACTTTGTTTATAAGCAGCTAATTCTTCGTCTGTAAGTTCCGAGTGGACGCTTTCTACGTGCTTGTGAAGCGCTACCACCGAACGGAAGCTGCGTCCACACAAAACGCATTTAGTGGCGTCTCTTATAATGTGATATTGCGAATGTAATTGTAATTTTTCTAAAGTCTTAAAAGCTAGTGAGCATTGATTGCATCTATATTTGTACACGTGTTTTTCAGATACTGACATATGTGTAATAGAATTTTTGGCATGTATTTCTTTAAAATGCATTTGCAACGTGTGGGCCGTAGGAAAAAACTGGTTGCACCCCTTTTTCCAACACATATACCCAGGACCGGTAGGCGTTTGCTTTATTTCTAAATGACCCGTTTCGTTTTGGTGAGAACATAGCTCATCTATATTTTTAAAGTTTTTATAACATGTACCGCATTTTTCGGATTCGACGTCTGTATTTTCATCACTATTCGGAGACATAATATCACCCTCGGCTTCCAAGTTATTGGTATCGCTCCTATCTAGTTTATTATAGTCTTTGGAAGAAACTGAATTCGGCGAGATCATTTGGTTCGGCGGCGTTTGCATCTGATTATTCGAATGGTTCGGCGTCGGCGTCCTCGACACCTGATTCAACCAGTGACTTTGATCTACCAGCATAAGCAACCTCTGCAGACCCTCGCTGTTCACCGAATGGATTTGCATTACATGTTTTTCTAGGCTCATTCGTTCTTTGAAAGAATCTTGACAAAGTGGGCAGTGCAGCATAACTTCTGTCGAACTGTGAGCGCTATGCTGTGCTAATACGTGCGCCTGAATTCTCATTTCCGAATCGCTCGTGTAATTACAGTACGGACACATATGCATGGGAGAATCTGATTCCGAGTGATTCACTTCTTCGTTTTCGTCGTGAGGTTCTGTTTTTAATTGATCTCTGCTTGCATCCAGGTGTTGCTGAGGTTCCGAATTTGTGCTGTCTCTGCGCTCTGATGAAAGAACGAAAATAATTACGATCTGTCTACAGTCAGTGGCGTCGATAGGCCTTCTGAAGGGATCTAATTTAATTTTTAATTATACAAAGTACTTAATTAAAGTAACCCTTAAAAGATTACGGTCTAGCAACGCCACTGCCTACAGCTCAAAAAACAATGTAAACATTAAAAACATTTTCATCTTTAAAACGTTTAGCCTGAATACCTCACTTAGAAAGTCTGACAATGAAAATTAACGGTAACAATATTTTTTTAAGCACACGACGCGGAATGACAATAGTAACAATCGGTTCTGATAGGGTATTGTGTTATATAAGCCCGGGGCGTCCAGGCACGCCTCGACAAACATCACGTGCATTGCCGAAAAGCTACTCTTAATTATACGGCGATATAAAATTTTTCGAAATATTTCATCCTTATTATAAGGCATATGGCAAGCCCTAACTGTACACCCGAGGGTGCTAACTACAGACTCGACTTTCACGAACTCGTCATAATTACATATTGAAAAATGGTGGAATACAACATTTACATCGATCATCTATTGTTACCTTAATACAGTTACGTGAAAGTTGTGTCTTTTGTCAGACAAATCTGAGGGGTATAATTTTGGTTATATTACCTAAAAATTTCGGGGTAGCGTATAAGGCTAAATTTCTTAAGTGTTCTACATAATAAATTAAGGTATTATAAAAGCAATTTTCACATCAAAACCTGTAAATACACTGATGTTACAATTTGTACTGTCCTATGTTAAAAGTCGTCATTTGTTTAGCATACGAATACCTCACTAACTGTAATTTATTACTTATCTAATAAATATAATTTGCGGAGCAGTTGAGAAAAAAACGAAAAGCTTACTGGCGAATAATTTAAAAATGAGAAATAGGTTATGTAATGTAACAGTACCTATAAACTCAAAACAAAATAATTTTTACATTAAATACTAGGGCGTACAAAAAAACGTATTTATCGTAGGAGACTTCAATGAGTTGATAAGTAACAAACCCTACTATTTTGTGAGGATGTTTTCGGTGTTCTCGTTTATAGTAGATACTGATTTAAAAAAAAAAACTTAAGTAAGAATTTTATAGTTTTTGGGTTTATATTTTAAGGTAATTATAATTCATTCTAGAACAATCTTCTTATAAATCACGTAAAGATGGTACACTGGCATTCATCTTTATATGCCTGTCAAATTAGAAATCAGAAATAAAAGTTTTCATTACATAAGTACCTAAGCATAAGTTGAATGAAATTTATTTATTCAGAAACATCAATAGAAATTTTGATAATGCAGTTTCGTGTTTTGAAATTATTGTCAGAATAAAGTGAACGTTTAAAATATTTGCTTTAGCTAAAACGACTTTTATATATCTGGTTTAATATTGAAATATGTACTTATAAGAATTTTATTAAGCCTGAATATCGTGGACCTGATAAAGAAATTCGTAACATCAGTGTAATTGAAAGGTATCGATTATAAAAATGAAAACGGCGAAAATACAAAACTTTAACAAAACTGTATGTGTGTGTTTATAGATTACGGACTTACCAGGTGTTTGCTGGTCGAAGGGTCCAGGCACAACTTGGAACACTTCTCCGATCTCGGCCGCAGTTTCTTTGCCCTCGGCTCTTCTCTGTAGTTGGTGTAACTGTTCTAAATGTAGGTGTTTAAGCGATTTGATGTGTTGTAGTAAAGGTAAACGATTCGTTGACGAGAAGCCGCAAAGAACGCAATGAAACACGCGCGGCTGCTCCGATCTTAACGAAGAGCATCGCTCCTCCAGGTACTTCAATAGCGCTACGCCCGCCTCGTGCCGGCCACCAGCGGCATGTAGCTGCAACTTATGCGCCGAATTCGTATAGTAATCACAAGCGTTACACCGAATTTGCACCCCGCCGGGGGTGGACGCGTATTTTAGTTTCCACTCGTTGCGAGGGCCGCCCTCTTTCACGTGATTCACATGTTGCAGTCTCTGTAGATGTTTATCAGTCTTACAATGTAGTTGGAAGTTAGCTTTTAGGTTAGTTTTATACGTGCATAGTTTACATACGTAGTGGCCAGCTATAAGAGCCAAAATTTCTTGTTCTCTTAATCTCGTCCGATCTTGCGCCAAATGTCGACCTAAATCTTCGAGGTTATCCGTACTAAAAAGGTTGCAAACGCAGCAGTGATAGGTTTTCTGTGGATCAGGATCGGCCGGTTCCGGTGGTGGTTCCATCGTTTCCGGGTTGAGACCCATATCGGAATGCACCGCCATTTCTGCGGGGCCACCGTGGCCTGGCAACTGTCCTCCCGTCATCATTTGTATTAGCAATGCTTGATTGTACGCCATGTCCGCCAAGGCCGCTTCTGGCTTATCTCCTAGACCTGGATACATTCCGTAGAGGTTTTCCATGTGTTGCTGCGACTGCTGCTGGTGATGCAGAGCGGAAAGCGTTTGCATGTGCTTCACGTTTTGTTGCAACACCAGCATGTTGTGCGTGTGTTTTTCAGAAGTCATGTGTATCCGCAGATTTCTTGCGACGTTGGTTTCGTAGTTGCAGACGTCGCAGCGAAAGCTGGGTTTAGGTTTGTGACCGCCGCTGCTTACTGGGGAGTGGTGGAGCGGTGGCGCTTTAGGGGATGACTGCCTGGAGTCAACTGAAGGAGCGCCACCGTTCTGCAACTCTTGCATATTGTTGAGGTGCTTATCCGATTGCATATGTATACTGAGATTTCCTTTGGTTGTAGTCGAGTAGTTGCAAACCTCGCAGCGGTAGGGCTTGTAACCACACGTGTAGGTCTCCCCGCGGGCTAAGCGAGGATGGGGTTGACCAGCTATGCAGTATATACAGCTGGTCTCAGTCTCTGGATGCTTCTCTTTCATATGAATTTCTAACGTCTCTTGGTATTTGTAGTGCCAATTACATTTTGGGCACTTGAGGGTTTTACATGAATTACGACTATGCACATTGCCCAGCCCTGCGGGTCCTAGCCTTCCCGATGCCAATATCATTTCGCACCTCGTGCAGTCCACCCCTGACGGCCGACCCTGGATATGCTCGGGGCAGACACCGATGGTGGTGCCTGACAAAAAGGCAGGCGGATGTACGAAGGGAGGGGACGGCGATTTACCGGGAGTATTGCGAGAGGATGTGGGTGGCATCTCCGAAGATGGCGAAGGCTGTTCGCTGCGCGGCACAATGGAGTTTACCGGAACCGAGCCCATGTGATTCTCGGAGGTGGTTTGCGTGGTTCCTAGAGGTTCCAGCAGCGACACTACCGGTATTTTATCGGCACCAACGCACTGTAAAATTGCCGAACTGTCCGCCGCTAGCACTTCCCGCTCTGTATCCTGGAGACTGACTCCGTGTTCTGCTTGAGCGTGGTTAGCAAAAGACCGCGCAAAACCAAAACTGAGTTTACACACGAAGCACATCAGAATAGGTTTAATAGGAACGGATGCTGGTCTAGGGGGCCTCGCGTCTCTTAATGCCACGACCCGATAACTATGCACCGCTGGAGGCTCCGCTTGTCTTGTGGCTTGCCGAAGAAGCCGCGATACGTAAACAGCCTGAAGAGGAGGAACGATGTCCGGTACACTCATGATCGCCGTCGATTCACTTTCGCTTTCTGAATCTTCTATGATGTATGCTGAACCATCGGGATTGTAAACTATCTTCCCTGAAAACTGCTCCACGTCCGACGTATCTTGCTGGGATATGCTTGGGGATGGTAGATTAGTGGACGGCGGAGGAGGCGGCGATGCTCCCGGCGCTGCCGGAGGCGGACTTGCCTCCTGCTCTGGGCTCATGGCGGCTGTTTCGAGTTTCTGCCGCTCTATGCGGCCGCCGGAACTGAGCTCAGGCGCCGCGGACAAAGTGGGCATCGCGGCGCATCACATGCTCGCCCACTGGACGCCCTGTAACAAACAAAAACTTTATTGTATTATAAAGTTACTAATATACATTTAATTTCATTTAACACACCAGAAAATCTTCGACAATTGACGTCAGATCGTAATTTTAGAGTCTTTACAAGACCTTTTTATTTTTGTTTAGTCAGAAAGCATGTAATTTTTTTGTAGACGAATTCTAAACGTTGAACGTAGTTAACTTCCAAAATTAGTTTCATTATAAAACGATTTTTTTTTTACAAGAGCAAACGAGATACTTTATCTAATAGTGGGAAAATTGGCGGCAAAATTATCATTATTTCTACAAACCGTTTTATCAATGTAAAAAGTAAATTTAGACGTTGTAATTCAGGAACTGTGCAGTTCTAATAACACTATTGGAAGACAGTCAATGAAACCTCTTGCCAATATTTAATCAATATTTAACTCTACAGAATTTAAATAAAGTAATCGAATAAAAATTATAATGTTGCAGTGTTCATATAAATCATACTTCGTGAAAAATAAATTTTGCAATTCAAAATTCGAAGTACTAATAGATCCATAAGATTTGAGATATTTCAGGCTGGTTATTTATGACAGAATTAATTTTAAAAGTTGAAGTATGTATTCGAAAAGATGTCAATTAGTTTATGGTTTAAATAAATGTCTCATGTCAACATTTAATTATATAACAACTTTTGCTTTTAACATTTTGAATGTAATTTTTGCTTCACTGATATTGCAAAATTACTTTAAAATTAGCTTAAACGAGAAATTAATTTTTATGTAATCTAATAAGTTAAATAACGGCCTGCTTTAATACAAATTTTTCAACTTCAATCTGTAATTTTTCAGAAATTTTCATAAAATTTATTTCGTCAAAGCCACCCGTAGTAGGTCTGTGCATTAATAATTGCTTAAAAATTAAATGTTCTTACTACGCGACACAGGATAACAAATTAATTTAGTAGAAAGAATTATATTAACGAAACACTTCCGTGTGACATACAGGTTTTGATTTCAAACAACGCTAGTCAAGAAAAAATAAATTTATTATGCTTTCAAACATAATTAGCGTGGGTATATAATTACTAACAAACATTTCAGAACTAGCTAATACATATTAATAGGTCTGTATTATTGCTAAACTAGCACCTATCAAATCAATAGCTAGTAATTCGTTTTTTTTAAAGACTTAAAATAACTTTTTGTAGGTTAAGAAAATTATGTTTAGGCACAACTTTCAGTTTGAGTATCATGGAATGTTGAAATTAGAAACACTAAGTTTAAGAATGATTTTGTTTATAAATACTTTGCTAAAATTACTTGACTTTTGTGTTTCTAAGTATGGGAACAAATTGTGATTTTGCAAGTTTCTCGTCCTTGCTAGGAATGTTTGTTTATAAGGTCAATGTTAGTCCGTATCAAGTGCTTCAATTAAACAAAAAAGTTATATCTAATGAGTACCTGCTGATGATTATAGAGTAATAAATCTTGATTCATATAGCTGAACATAAATATCAAAAATCCTGCAGGTGGATGTAACTGTAGTATCACGTAACTATATGATAATTGTATCAATAAATCAGAGTAAGATGAACCCTTCTTTAATGTACTTTTTTATGTTTTGAATACTATCCACGTAATTTTGGGGTTAGGTTTTGATCGCAATTTTTGAAACTCAATAAAATTCGTCGTTCCTGAAGAAAATGTAATCTAAGTGCAACACATTTCACTTGAGAAAATTCCTGTACCGGGATAGTAATTCTGTAAATAATTCTATCCTGAAACTTTTGTGGACTGTAAAGTGGAACTTGTATAAACTTCTGACGTAAAATACATAATGTAAAGACGACCGCTGCTCGGAACCGCAAGCAGCTGCAAACCTGACAATGCCACATTTGTTTAAAAGTTGATACTGTGATAGCATTTCAATTTGGACTTTTATGCCAAGCCTCTCATGAATAAATACCTTTGTTATAATTTAAGGTGTGCGCTGTTTAAACGCGCCATTTCAACAACAACGCTGGCCAACACATTTCCCCCCGCATTTACTTTCATACTGAAGAAATTTGATAATTCAAATCGAATAATTAGAATTACACAACACCCGCATTCATAAGCGTCTATTATTGTGTGGTTTAGTTAGAGAGGTGTTAATCAAGCATTGGAGGCTTTAGATCAATCATTTTCAGTTCAAGGCGGTTGCTAAATTATTTATTCATAATTTGGGCAATATAATGACCTTTTATTATTAAAATCCCGGATGGTATTCAGTAAAATTCCAACGCCAACTTCGGATTAGACGAACGGTACAAAATTCTTGAAAATTTTTGTGATTATTAATTGCTCGGGTTGTCTACGAGGGTAAAAAGTAAAATCTAAGGCGATCGTCTTTTATGTTGGGCATCTCGTAAGCTCTAAAATTTACAGCGTTCGTTTTGTGTAGGTAACTTGTGTTTCAATTCATTTAATATTGCGTCGATGTTGGAAATACAAATACAAATGTGTATTATTACAGATACCGTTTATTTCTGTCCTTAAATACGTTCTTTATTATACTAAACCGTTGGATTGGAGCGATAAAACGAAAATAGTTGCCTTATTTTCTCGTATTTGCTCAAGTTAAGCTGATAATGAGAAATAAATATTCTGGAGAACTCCCTACTAAGTATAACTGCATGTTTACCTACGTAAAGATACGCCACGTGTGAAATTAAATAACTGCCGTGTCGCACGTTAACGGTCTTATTTATTATTACTTTTATTATTGTAATATTACAACATGTAACAGTCGATAGATAAGAAAAGAAAACGATATGTTACCAGGATAATTACGATAAAACTGTCCGTTGTAGGTTTGCCAGTTCAATAAGTTTTCAAATCGCTTCCTGATAGGTGCATTTAGGACTAATAAGGCAGACATCGTCAGAAATTTAATGTAATTTAATTAATCTTTATTGCGGTATGAGTCAGATACATAAATTCAAACTAGTAAATCTTTAGTAAAAAGACGTGTAAAATACCACGGCCATCTTAAATCCAAGACACGGTACTCAACAAGAAACCTATTAGGCTCAGAAAAATTAATTTAAAGTCGCACTTTACCTTAAAATTATTGCTTTTAAGGTTGTCATTTAAACCTAATTCAGCTGCTTCTACCGGATTTTTCCGATGACTCTGCCAAACAAGATCATAAAATATCGACGGAGTATCGTTAGATGGGTCGTTTATCTACACGTAATTCTCTAAGATTAGGACATTTAGAAAAACTGTTCTAAGAATTATGGACATAAGTGTAACATAAACGTATATTGCGACACGATTTTTTTTTGGCAACGGTTCTACTAGGTTTTGAAATTTTACGAGTTTACCATGTTGGTTAATGTTGCAATAACGAAACCAAAGTATAAACCGGTGGGTTCTTAAATTAATGAATAATTATATTTAATAATGGTTTCCTATTAAAGGACGAATTAAATAACTTTTTAATTGATGTTTCTGCAGCAATTGTATTAACAAATTTAATTATACCATTACGAGCAATTATTTATTTTAATTACGAAATTTAATTGTTCATTTTTCAAATGTTGTTTATTAAATAATTACGTTATTTTTTAAATTTTTACTCGTCGTGTTTTTCAATTTTAACCTGCAATTAATCTTTCGGTATTCCTTTAATTAAAGACTCTTATTCACAGCTTCTCAGAAATTCAAGGGAAATGCCCACCCACAGTTGTATTTTTTGAATTTTATTTAAAAATTTTTAAAAATTCAGCAAACGATTTCATATTTTTCTTTATGGCAAAATGTTGTACTTTCGTATCACAAACAGCTGTATTGTGTTTAAACGTAATTTTTTTCATAAATGTTTAACCCTTTACTTGAAGTCCGAATAATCTTCATACCTTTGAAACATATTTTCAAAAGAATGTACCTATACCTAATGTCTTTCTTGAGAAATACCTGTATTCGATTTATAATTCCTCCTTTTTTGGGAATGATTCAAGTGCCTTACTGACTTCATTTAAATACATATCTTGATTATTTAATTTTCCAGACTTTAGGTTCCTTTATTTTGTGCATTTCAGTTTCTTGAACTTCTTTAGTTTTACTGTATTTCTACACAAAAATTAACTACAAAAATTATAGTGCTGTAATTTTACGGTTTGGTGCCCTTGATTGACGTATCAAGTAGTTGGTACTTTTTTAGGTTTGTGGACTTTTTCATCATTAGTGATTGTTTTTTTAAATGACGCATTCTTGTCTTTTAAAGAGTCTTTAACCTCTTACAGTTTTTTAATATGGTCGAATTTTCGAGCCAGGTAATGCACGTCATCAATAAATTTTATGACATAATAACTTGGTACGTCTACATGAAGTTCCAAACGATTTACAAATTTTATAACCTAAAAAATGTCAAATGTCAAACGTCAAACAAACGTTAATGATACACAACACGATCTGTCAAAAATTTGCAAGTAAAATTGGAAATTGGAAATATAAACATGCCAAAAATAATACTAACTTCACAAAAAATAAATATGAGCTAAATTAGAAAATAAAAACTCGATTTCTCTCTTATTTTCAAAAATGTATAGACCTTGTGATTAAACACGGCTGCCTAATCTTAGAAAACTACAAAAATAATTTATATTTAGCAATTACATTTTGTATTTTTTTATCGCGCATTATTGGTAACGCCGACCGTTGATCATGTGATTGGTGACGCGCATTACCTGGATCGACAATTGGACTATACCTTATTTGTTTTTGATAAATTATTTTGAACTAAATTTACACAGATTTTGAGAAATAAAATGGGTTTAATATACAGGGTGATTCAAAAGGTATGGTCCAAACTTAAGGGTGTGATTGGTGATATTAAAATGAGCAAAAAATGCCAATAAACTCATGTCCGATTCGCAATTGTTTTCTAGTTATAACAACATTTACGATAATTTATTATTAATAAAGAACGTATACAATTACAAGAAAAATTAAAAAGTATCACAACAAATGTTTAAAATGTCCACCTTGTACTTGTATACAAAGTTGGCAACGTCGACGCAGGGAATCTCGAACATTCCTCAACTATTGAGGATGTCTTCGAATATCTTCAACAGCTTCATTTATTCTATTAACTAAATGGCCCCCGACCTGGATTTCCGATGCATAAACTTTTTCTTTTAATTCACCCCACAAGTAAAAATCTAGTGGAGTAATGTCAGGCGAACGAGCCGGCCATAGTACTGGACTGCCTTTTCCAACCCAGCGCCAGCGCTGTGGAAAGCGGTTATTGGGTGGTCAGGTTGTCTCCGGTGAGGATACCTTCTCCCATAGTTTACCACTGCTGCACGGTCACTTTCGCTGCAATAACCATACACAAAATGCATTTCTGCATAATCGCGTACAGAAAATGGCTCCATCATTACCACATTTATTGAAAACTACGCCAGTTCAAGCTTGAAACGTCTTCTGCCATAAGAAATTAAATTGTTTTACTTATTTCCTAGATAACGTGATTTGACAGAACACAGATAGAAACAAAGAAAACGTCTGTAACTAGATAACAGTTGGAAATAAGACATGGGTTTATTAACATTTTTTGCTTATTTTAACATCACCAATCACACCCTTAAGTTTGGACCATACCTTTTGAATCACCCTGTATATTGGTTCGTATTTAGGAATTTTATTAGAACAAACAGGCTCAAATTCAGAAGTTATATTTTATAATTGGTCGTTTCAAAGAATTTAGGTTTGAACGCTTTTAGAATCACTTGCTTTAAAAAAGGAGTCCTTTGTGTGGACTTTGGTAATTATATTACGAAGGTGGTGTTTACCCTGTGTGCTGGAAAAGCATCTTGGTCTCGGTATTGTTAAGAATCACCTGAGGTGCAGTTAAAATTTGAAATCCCAGCAAGTATCAATTTGAAGCATTTCGTAGGAAAAATTTTATAATTATGTGTAATTTTGATTATAAGCGAGGGTAGGGCTGGATCGGGCGCCGCCTGTAGTCGAGCAGCGCGTCCGAAGAGGTAAAAATCACCAAAAGGTCCGATAAACTGGCTGGTCAAGCGCGGTACTTGTAATTACTAATTCCCACACTACACTGCTCTAATCACGGCAATAATTATGGGCTTTTTGTTCAGTTTGGTTTTGAGTTCGGAGGTATTTTTCCCATGATTTCTCACGACCGGCTTTTTGTTTGTTTTCGCGCACGAAACTTATTTGTCCGACAAATTATATTAATAAGTATAATTGATTGGTATACAAAGCGAGAAAACGAACGGGTTACAGTTATATACGCTCGTTTGGTAATACTTTGCGGAGTAATAGAGGCACACCGGGCAGGTGTTCTCATATCAGAGATACAAAATCTGTTTAAAATTTACAATTGACCACTAACTTGTCACGGTGGTTCAGACAACAAGTTTCGCTAATGATGTTTATAAAATGTTCAGTACCAACTGTGAAGAACTCTACATCGGACCGACACCTCGTTTTTTCCTCAGCCAAATCGATTTGAAAAACGTGAAAGCTTTCTATTGGAATTATCCTTAATCAGTCTATTATAACGTAATTTCATCCAGCGAAAGACTGGAAAAGAAATCGCGTTCCTTTATTAGTCTATTACACAAAGCGGTTCAGCATTCCTTTGTTCTAGAAAATGGGAGCATTAAATATTCCGTTTTTAGTCAGGAATAACGATCTATATAATTGATATCTTCGGGCAGTGCAATCAAAGTAATCTAGTGGTAAAATATTCAGCTGTTACCATACAGCGAGTGGGTTTCAAGAACAATATGGACTGATCTGGTTAGTAACGTCTGAAATTATACCCTCCGGTTATAAATTAGAAATGCGAATTAGAAATTAGCGATCGACTTCTATCAGATTTTGGCATATTATTAACAAATGGTTAACCAAACCTAATCGATTACCCATAATTTCCTTATAAAGTCAGTCATGCCCCGTACCGGCTTCGGATTAATTCTCACATCATAACGTACACTTCAAAGTCGGTTAAGAAAATTTGTCACTAACTAAAAAACAACGTAATTGTTATTATTATAATTCAAGGCTGTATAAATTGTTATTAAATTAATAACGAGCACGTTTAAACAAATCTTATGTACATAAACGTAGACTATTCATACCTTAAGGTCATGAACCAGAAAATCCCATAGATCAAGTGGAAATTGCATTAAATTACTACCTAGCTATATTAAAATTTTATATTTTAACAACGAGTTCAAGCCTAGCCTTATAATGCGTTTAATATACAATAACTTTGGCTAACCTCAAAATTAATTATTTCGTCAAATAATAACTTAATTTATAACACTGTGATTGCAGCTTCAAGCCACATACTACAGCTACAATGTTATTACATCAGAACAGATTGATCCACCTGTGGCTAATTGAAGATTCTGGTTTAATAAATAACTAAGTTATACCGTGGAATTCTATCGATTCTGTTCCAAGCATCCATACAAATGTTAACCTTTTAATCTCGGTACACTAGAAATTACTAGAATAAAGCGAACTTCTAAAGGAATCAAACGTACCATTAGCATTTTAAAGTTTAAATAATCGATAAATCTATATTTTTCATTTAAAATTTGATTTACATTCTGTGATTACACGTATTTTCCTGTGGGTTACCGACTCGTATTTTCAAGTGGAGGTATTCTGGTTCTATTCAACTTGGAGGTTTATTAATTAAGGCTGAGTTTAATGAGTGACATTATAATTACACTTAAATTATTCATGCAGCTCCCAAATTTGGTTAATTATTATTTTTAAGCAGACAAGTTTATCGAAATTTCAAAGAAAAATAATTTAGCTTGGAAAGCTTTTAATTTGCTCATTAAATGTGTAGCACTTAACAACAAGTAATTTACATAAGATTATTAAAACAGCTGTAACTGAAAAATTAAAGAGCTTAATGTTTGAATTCAAAGAACTTCAAGTCTTTAATTAATAGTTGGAGTGTTTTACTTTATTTTCTAGTTCTCTCCTGCAATTACACAAATTGCTGGTAATTATACTTATTTTGAAAATTTAATATACTGTCGGAGGAAAATTCTGAAAATGTCAAGTTAAATATTTATTAAATGTTGTACTTGAGGAAATTAATAAGTTTTGTTAAAATTTTGTTTGTATGACAGGTTTTTGATAGGTTTGAAATTTTATAAAACATCTGAAAATTAACGTTCGTTGACTTGTTTGATACGAATATTTAATTATCAGCAACGTAACAACCAAGCAAACGAAAGTGCCTTGTGGTAATTCAAGTCTGTGGACTGAAATACGAAATGTTTGATAATTCATTTGACAATCAATTTTTGATAAAGGTGTGTCAAAATAAAAATAATTTCTGTAAAGCAATTTCCACCAAAAGCACTTAAGCACTTAAAATCGAAAAGTTTATTTATTAAAGTAGTCATTTATTGATTGATTGGTAACCAATTAGTTAGACAACGACCACGTACGGTGTATTACAAAAAAATAAGGCACGACTGTAGCTTGTAATAAAACTAACGAGGTCGATATAAGGAAAATAAACCCCGAGATATCCAGACAGAGCGAAATTGTTGCTTTACTTTTCGAGAACAATACATCCATCGCGCAGAAAAAGAAAATGAAGTCCCAGAAAACTCATATAGCCGAGAATACCTGTTATATATATCCCTCTGCCTTATGATGTAATATGTGCAAGCTAGGGTCGGCGCTAACTTCATTTCAAACCCATATGCGAACCCATGCATAACTTATGCTCTATCTACAATGTTGTACGTATATCTCGAGCTGCGCGCCCCCTACGGTACTCAACACTAGGGCCGTTTTGAACGTACACAAACAATTTGGTCTGTTGGAAAACTGCTAGGCATTACGCCTCTTCAAACTTTAATTTTCTCCAGGAAATAAGGAAAGATGCAATATTATTTTCTATTGTTGCCCATGCCTTCTAACACTTGCCTTTGTACGGGTTTTCGCGTTTAACAACCCTCGAAAGTAAATTTAGCAAAGACGGATTCAGGTATGATCGAGTTGTTCGAACTTCAATAAATATTTGGGGAAGAAAACCTTAGGGCACCCAGTTGTTATTTTAGGTCCGGTTCCTCCCCTTCTAGTAGCCCGATTCTCCCTTCGCCTTGACCGCAACTTGAGCGCTTTACTACCCCATTCAAGATACTGACCATTCATGATAGCTCTCTTCTGTCTATTGTTAGGTTACAACTGTCTACGTACGTGCTTCACCTATATTTTCACTGTATAAAACCTCAAACTAGTATAAGCCTTTCAACGAATTTTCACTACGAAAAGGGAAAATTTATTTGATAAACCCTTCTAAATACCTTATTTCAAACTCACTACTTAATGAAGCCAATTTACGAATTTACAAGATGGGATTCAACTTCAAAAAACATCTAACGAAAATTAATAAATACATATGTAAATACATGAAATTCTGTGTACCGAAAAACTGTAAATATCGTTGATAAAGCAGGCTAAGAATTATAGTGAAATAATTAAATTACACATAGAAAATATTCTAAATTACAGAAAGCAACTTTGTTTAACAAGAATCCGAACCAAAACTAGTTAAACATGCAGCTGCTGACACTCCAGTCTTTCCTAGATCATGCCAAGCCTATTATAAATCAACAGGGCGTGTAGAAAAGATGTGTTAGAATTAGAATTATAATTATGTTACATGGCGTGGTCTATTTAGGTATTTATGTGAAGCATATTTCTATACATTACATTCAAAAACATAACTAAACTAATTCACTCAAACATAGAAATGGACTCAGAATTCCTAAGAAACCTGATGAAGGTGGTAACTTAGAATTTCTGGGAAAATTATAGGAATAAACGTTGTAAATTTTCAAATTCGTTCGCAGCTTAGTGACACCCATTCTTTTGCGTTTTCGGTTTTTAAAAATTCTGAATCAACTTAAATTGTTGTCATTATTACTTATTTATTTTGTTTAGGGATGCTTGCTTATTTATTGCGAGATCATCCAGGCTTGGGGATGTCAAGGATATCAATAAAAATCTCCTTTTTTAAAGCTTGAATAATTAGTAGTGCTAACGGTTTTCAATTCCTAAATGATAAATAATACATTTTCAAAGTATACTAAGATCTTCAGTCTAAGCCTAATCTATTTTGAAGTTTATCCTTTGGGTCCTGCATTTAGTTATTTTGTGCAAACATACCTAAATTTGTTGTTTTTTAGGCGAATTTATTTTTTCATCCTAATATACTCCTTTTCAAAAATTTACGGTACTGAAAGAGGGATGTTAAATATTAAAATCGTTCTGCAAATTTTAATTATCCGTAATTGTCGTCATCAACAGAAAAATAATTTAACGTGCAACAAAAATGTATTCTATTTTTAGTTAAATTTATGAACCTACGTCCAGAACAGAAAACCATAATGTTAAATGAAATCTTAACTAACTTTTTCCAGCTAATAAATTACAAAATGACTAATTATTACCAGCTATTAAAACTGAAACTAAACAAAATTTAAATATAGGAATTTTTAATTATTTACGTAAGACGTTATCTAAAAATATAACATCATGTATATGATAATGGGCATACTAAAACGAGTTGGATTAGTTTGTTAATTTCAGAGCGAGTATGGCACATACCAAAAAAGTGCGAAATGGAACAACGTAGTTTAACTGGTCCAAGGACAAGAACGCAGTATTACTTATGTCCAGAAATTTTGCGTATAAACATTGATTTGAATTGACGTTGGAAATTTGTTAACAATTTTTGCCTTTTCTCCAAGGTGCCGTATTTACTACTGAATGTTGGCAACAATTTTGGCAACATTTTCTCGGTCTTTAGCAGCTCTAATTTGTGTCCAATCTCCGATGCTTTTGAGCCAGGAGCATCTTCTACGTTCTACGACCACGTCCCCTCCTTCCTTCGATTTTCCCCTCCATAATGAGCTGTAGTGTATTATATTTTTATTTATTTATTTTTAAACGTTAGCTTATAGCTTATACAAATGTTAATTGAGAAAAAACAAAGACTTACTAATAAGATAAATAAGGACAAACTGAAGCAAGAAAATTGTAATTTCTATTTGACACAAAATTCCTTTAATAAAATGAGTTTGCTTTGAAAAGAACATGAAAGGAAAACCTTCTTTCAGGATTTCGTGCGGTTGATATGAAAGTATGTAGGTTGATCTATTTATGAAATAGCAATTTAAGCATCAAGTTTCCTTATGAAATACTAACTTATTCAAAAGGAAATGCCTTGTAAACAGAATTATTAGCCGAGCATAATAGATTTCAAATTTTCTTACATTACGTATTACGTACTTTATGTTAAGTCCCATTCTAATTCAACCGCGGAATTAGTTTTTTCCTAAGAAATTATGGGAAAACTCATCCTTACGTTACATGATAAAGGTGTCTTATAATTTATTTAGAACGTACACGCCAAGGTAAAAGCAAAAAAATACATGCACAGAGAAAGGGTTACTTACTGGTTTATAACTATGGTTAAGTGCAAATGCCAAAGATTATAGGTTAATTAAATATTTAAAGCAAGCGTGTCGTTCAAAATAATTTGACATTCCTTGTTATGTCTACAATGGGCCATGTTTGCGCAATGGCGGAGGCCAAGGACACAATCAAAACTTGTAAAGCATTCAAAAGCACACAAGAAATCGATTTTATATACTCTGGTCCGCTGCTAACACTTCAGTTCCTTGTTGCTCTCGCACCAGCTACCAAAATGCTCACAGGTCCTTTGTTTTCGTCCAGGAATATTATGTGAAAGTGGAGGCATTGTTTTGGCGAATGTTAAATAACCGCGGGTCCGTCTCGAATTCTCTCGGTCAAGATACGGCTCGCTGGCCGCGAAGTGTTGTGCGCTCCATCGCTCGGATTCCTCCACTTCTCTTCTACCTGCACACCTGAGCCACTAAACTCAAGACTAAATGCTTTTATTCTTGTTTTTTCGGATTCTTGTTCTTTATGCTCTACGTGTTTTACCCAGATTCACGTTGATTTTAAAACCGTCTTACCAGATATTTTTTCCGAACCAAATTAAAACTCGTTTACTTTACAACCGAACATAAATTATCGTTAGAAAATACTCGCTTTAAAATTACCAAAACTTGCTACGCAGTATCGGGACTTTAAATTCTTGCTGGATTATCTCGTTGTATTTTATTTATACAGTGCCGGATAACTGATGGGTCAATAATCAAACCACGTAATAAATAAATAAGAAACCAGATTGAAATTCTATCTACTATAAATTTTTCGATTAATGATCAATACGTTTTAAATAAACACTCAATTTTAAGTTGTTTAACTAATGATGCTGAGAACACCTTTGAGATATAATGTTGTTTTTTTTCCACAGCGTAGTTTGAAATAATTTACAGTTTTGCTTAGAATTTGTAGAATGATAAATTTGAATTAATTAAAATTTTACCACTTGGATATATTGATGATGTTTCGTTTTATTTTTAATTATTTGACAATTTATTTGGAGGCTCTTAAATTGTAATCTAACTGAAAAATTTGACAGCATTACATAAATTATGTTTTAGAAGTATCTACTTCGGAAATTTCTAGAGCTATGGCATAAATAGAAAATTGTACGAGCACCGTATACCGGGTGTCCACTCTCAAAGTCGCACATAGGCAATTAACATGTACACAATTCTTAGGTTTTTTTGGCATTATTTCTATAATAAAACAGTAAATAAGTATCAAGTAATAAAGGCTTCAAATAATGTTTACTAAAAACTCAGGAAAAAACAGTAGTAAGAAAAAATAAATTATAATAAATATTCAAATAATCCCCCGTTTTGAGCTAAGCAGTACCCTAGCCTGTTGTAGAAACTATTTCTTATGTTAGACAACTGCCTGTCAGCAACTATTGCTTCTCTCAAAGAATTAATATCTGGGTGGCGTTTTTTGTCAATTTTGCTCCCCACAGGAAGAAGTCGCAAGGTGCTAAATCAAGAGATCTTGCTGGCCAAGTTATAGCACCACCTCTACCAATCCAATGATTTGGAACGGAATCATTTAAAAAAAAATTAACATCTAAACCAAAATGACCGGGACAGCCGTCTTGTTGGAACCAGCTCTCCCGATTTTCTCTTGCAACTTTTTCCAATGCAGGTCCTACCTTCGTTACTAAAAGATCTAAATACGTTTCTGAATTCAAGTTTCCTTCAATTTCAAATGGGCCGATAATATTATTATTAAAAATCTCAGCCCAGATATTAATTTTTTTGAGGATACTGAGTCGAAACATTAACCTTAGGGTTTTCCTGAGCCCAATATCGTGTGTTTTGAACATTGGGTTATCATATCGACGATAGAAAGCGGCGATACTTGTTCGGGCGCTCTTGCATTTCATAACAAAACACACTCCTATTTTCTTCGTCAACAGCAAAAATCTCTTGATGACATTGTATCTTATAGGGATGATATTTATATTTCTTTAATATCTTCCATACCCGCGACTTATATACACCAACTTCAAGAGAAATTTGCCACAAATTGTATGTTGGGTGCGCATTTACCATCGCCCAAACACGGTCGTTTGTGCAGTCAACTATTTGTCGATTTCCTGTGATATGATTGTTATTTTATAACATTTTATTTTTTAAATAAAAATTGTTATTACTCACCGTCCCGTCCCTACTTTCCGATTTTTTCGAAATATTTGCACATCTTTCAAATTGTTGTACATATTTTTGAATAGTAGGTACCTATTTGCAGATGGTATAGGTCTTGTATTAAATTTAACGGCAAACAAAACTCGAACTCTTCGCAAACTAACGCCACTATAAAAGGTTTTCACCATAAAAACTCTTTCTTCGTTGGTATAATTATTCGGTGATACCATTACCTTTCCTGTAAGTTAAAAAGTTAAATTGGCGAGCAACAATCAGCAGAAACGTTTGATACCATGTTAGATTCCTATGTTCGACTTTGAGAACGAACGGACGGTATAATAATTACTTAAAAAAACTCCTGTTATGAAGTAAAATTCGGCTTTGGTACGTTTTATTTAAATGCGTTCAACATATCCTCTAGAAATTTTTAACATAAATTATTTCAAAATTAAGTACCTACTCCAGGGACGGTTATAGCTACAGCACAAAATTAGAAAACTGCACGAGCAGTGTTTTGTTGTGCAATAATTACTTTAAAAACTGCTGTTATAAGGCAATATTCTAGTTAAATCAGAAAATATCAACCGAAATAATATAAACTGAACAATTTGACAGTATCTATAAATTATCAAGATATTGTTAAATGTATCCCTCCTAAAATAGCTTATAAGGCCAGATAAATTTAAAACAATCATTGGCTCTAAACAATATATAATTATGGAGAAGACTATTTTTAATTGTATTTAAAATTATATCAGGGAACCGAATATAATACTTTATTACTCTTTCCAAAAACAGCAAAAATAGAAAATTGCAAGGAAACCATCTTGCTTTGAATTGATTATTAAAATAAGTTTTGGGACGAAGCAAAATTCAGTTCAGATAACTTCTATTTGCATTTTGCATTAGAAGATATTTAACAGAAATGATGATTGGTGATAAATAAAATGTTTTGCAAGATCGATTTAACTAAAGTTTAATTTAAACAGTATGTGGTCAGGTTTAGACTAAGCTGAGTTTTAGCTTAGACCAATATTGAAAAATAGAAACCTTAAATCTCTATTTTTCATACAAAAAATGTGAAACTAAGTAAAAAGTACCTAATTTAACCTAACCGAATTATTAGTGTTGATCTTGAGCCTTGATATTTGTTTGGTTAAAGATGTTTTTTGAGTAAACGTTTAAGCTAAAGCTTGGGTTAATTTGGCTTGCGCCAGGGTAATTTAATCCAAGCCTCATTGCAAAAAGTCTTATAGTTTTAATCATCTTAGGGACCGGTTTGCAATCTACCGATAAAGTTTTGAATATTTACAATGATAACAACTGCATTAACAAAGGTGAAGCAAAATAGCGGATTATAAACCGACCCTTATAGTTTTACAATATTATAAACTAAAAAACTTCAAATTTTAGAGCCTAGGCCTTACTTAAAGTTTATTTATTTCTTTTTACCACTTAATTTACTTAGAGTATTTAATACGAATGCGAATAAAAATTCACAGTTTAAGTTATCGTTCTTCAAAAGGAAAATAAAATTCGTTCGGAATAAAAATACTGAAGTCTGAAGTTGGGAAAGTTAAATCACCAACACACAGTTGTTATTATCTTCCAGTGTTTCAAATTTGAGTTTGATAGTTACCCCTTATGTAAAAAAAGAATAGCTAAATCCGTCTTTAAGAGCATACATTTCTAGGTATTTTCACAAATGTGCCTTCTAATACTGAATGAAAATTAAAGGACAGTGGTTTACAACAACAAATACATGTTTTTTAAATGAAAATTACAACGTGTTTTATTTTAATTTTATTGTTTCCTTAACTTATTACCCTGATATTTGTGATAATTTATTAAACCGTACGCCAACTTCATATTTCTGCATTATGTAAATATATTCGTATATTAAAATGACATTTATTAAAGAAAAAGGACAGGTGGTATTTAAATATGTTTATAAAACATATGGTAAACATTACAGAGCAACAGAAGTAAAAAATAAACGATAAGAATCTAAAACTTAAGGATATAATTTAATTAGGCGTTGGAGAATTTTTTTGCTAATTTCTGTAAGTGCGTGGGTCGCCTCTTATTTATTTTAATTTTTCAGTTTTTTAATTTCAGCGTCCAAATCAAATTTACAAAATGTAGTTTTTTGAATTGTATTTACATGAGTGCTGGAGTAATTACGATGTGCATGTAGTGATTTCAATGCCAGGCTGGACCATAAACCCTCCAGTATGCAGGTTAATTACCATTTTTTGTTACGCCTGCATTGCAGTAATGGTATTGTTAATACTTTTGTTAACAACACGCTTTAGCACACATTTCTTGTTTTCTATTTTTTATTGTTGGCATACACTTTAATTTCAAAATTATACAAGCTCTGTTGGGGATTTCAAATTCTAAGACAAGGCAAACTTCTGGAAGTTTTAACCAAAATTATTTTAATTAGCGAGCATTTGAGTTCATGAACTAAGTTTTACGTCTGGTTATAAATATTTATGGGTTATTAATTCATATCATGTGCCATTTACTTGTCACTCATTTTTATCTGTTAATAAAGTATTTAATTATTGAATTTATTTGAATATATCTGTGCGAGTCCATATATTGTACGCATTAAATATTCAAGTGGATATATTATCTGCTTTACAAGTAATGTAATGAATAGTTATTTAACGGTGTTATATATCAATTATTATTAATTTCGCATTTAGTGCAAGTAAATAATAAATTCAAAGAGAGTAGTAAAATTATTATTGAAATTAAAACGAAAACTCACTGCTTTATTTTTGATTTTTTTATTTCGAGGATTAATTGAATTTATATACAAAATTTGAAATTTAGCAGAGGAGAAGTTTTAGTAGGTGGGCAAGTAATTCAAATTTTAAAAGAAGATAGAAAAGGTCTAGAAAACGTTTTGAATAATTTTACAAACTATGGGCAAGTCTCATCATTTCGGTAAATTTAACTTGGAGATTTTTCAATTTTGTTGCTTGATACAATTACAGTGACAAATAGTATTATCAGGAGAAAAATTGGCATCTTAAAAGGTAATTTCAGAAAGCCCATTGTAACATTTCAATGGTAAAAGATTGCAAAATAATTTTGAAAAGTCCAGCCCAATCCAATATTGTTAATGATATTATTCAAATTCTACCTAAAAACAATTTACAAAGAAGATATGTTTTGCCTGGCATTAAAATAAAAGTGAAGGTAATTATAAAAATGATTAACGTGTCAATTTATTTGATTTATTAATTTTTGTTTAAAAGCACATATAAAATAAATTTGCATCGGTTCAAAGTCGTGTTGGCTCGTTGTATGTTTTTCTAATTGATGTTAAAAATTTGTTATTGCCATTTATATTCTCGCAAAATATACGAGTGTACGTTGTATTTATTTTACGTACTGTTCGTCTAATTAGAATGTTAAAAAATTCAATTACTCGGTACGAAATAAAAAACGTATTGTTAAATGTGTGTATAATATTCTCACCTGCGCCGTGTTTCTTAAAAAAAATAATTTTATACATAATTCATGGCTATAGTACGACAGTTTAATGTCCAATAAAATTTTTATTGTAAAACGTGGGATTAATGTGCAGATTCCTTTCTTAAATTACCAAAATTTCTTTTGTTAATCCTTAGTTATGGTATAAAAACCATAAAATACTTAAATTGATTAAGTTTCTGAATTAATATAAATCGCATTTTTATCGCGTTTTATTTTATGCCCAAATTAAACTGTGCTTAAAATTTAAATAAATTTAAAATCTGATTTGTTTTCAGAATTCTTTAACTCCGATGTGAGTTCGTAAAGTATCAAATGTATTAATTTGCACTTGGGCGCTTAAACAATTTACAATTACAAATCTGGCTACCTTACACAAACCTTGAGTACTTGACGAGTGCGTTTGAGCACCTCGTGTAATACGGCGTACAGTCGTAAGTTAATGCGGATAGTCGTAAAGAACGTATACAACCGATTTACGGTAATTAAGTATTAGTTGTTGTTTACACTACTGCATAGTAGTGACAAGCATAGACTCTTAAGCAATCGTGGTTTTAATGGTAGCGAGAGCACAATCCTCATTCTTACCGCAAATTGTAATTCGTAATTAGCAGTTAGTTACGCAATAACCGACTTATTTATGCTTCTCCTCCGCTATTTCATGTATAAATCCAGTACCAGTAATGAAAGGCGTGGAAAAAAGGGCAACGTGATTAGTGGTAAAGAAAACACCAAAGTCTCCCCGACTAATATAGAGCTTTTTCCTTTAAATTACTTCGTTAAAGTTCACGCTAAGTTGCGCTTAACACGCTTAGGTTTCGCCGTTAATTGCGAAAAATTAGTTCGTTTTCCAGGAAAATTACACATTAACCCTTGTATTTACATTTACGCCAGTGTAATTGTAGCGCGTTTAAAATGAACAAATATCGTGCGTAATCAGATAAAAGAAAACATTCTAAATTATCCGGAGCCCCACTCCGGTCAATTATGTATACAAAGATGGATATAGATTTCGCTTGCATACGGTTGATATAAATGGGCAGTATCAAAATGTGATATAAGTGCCTACTTTTCAGATTGCATCTCGGTATTTGGATACCGAACCATGCAGTTCGCGCGACTATGCAAGAAGTATTGCACGAAACGTTGTTATCTGATCCGTTTGACTGTTGATATTGTTGATAAGGCCAGGTAGAAGAGCTCTCGAGCGTTTAAGGTGCTTGTTCAACGCCGAAACCTATCAAAATGCTAATTTCACAATCAATTTGACAATTTCGACTGTAACAACCGAAACCGTTAATTTAAAGGCGTTTTCGTTGCTTGTACGGAACATCTTCGGAGAATTTTTGCGCTTTAAGTGCGAAAAGTTAAATATGTAAAAAAAAGTTTATTAGTTTACTCGTCATGTTAACGTTACAAGTGTCAAAGTAAGTAAGAATCGAAGAGATATGTAACAGTAAAGTTTTACTGTATGATTTAAATAATCGTTAGTCGTAGAAGTTTGTATCAAGCTGCGGTCTGTAGTTACAGTTTGAATTATTAATAAAACCGTTTGCTGTTTGAAAACTACGGGCAATTATTAATTAAAACGAATATTCATTAGTTTATTATTGCGTAGTAATACGTTAATTGCCGGTAATTTATGAAAACAAATAATAGCCAGTTATAAAGGTAAATTAGTGTATTATGCTGCATTACAATAATGTTATAAATTACTAATTACTGCTTTCTGTCCTTGCAACATCCACAATGTCGTTAAATCAATCAGAAAATGCTCGCAACAAAAGGACGCGTATGCACATTAGCCGTTGCATTGCTACGTTTTAATACAAGTAATGACAATTCGAAATGATTACCGACGTAATTACCCTTCGACACGCAAACCGAACACGCATGCCGCGAGAATGGCTACCCTCGACCATCACAGATAGGGTGCCGACAGGACCGTAATTAGTATAAAATAGAAAAACACCTCGCATTTCCATCTATTACACATTCTTTAACAACCTACGCTTATTAATATAGATTTCTGAAGAAATACCTCGCCCCTTTTTATTATTACAACTTACTTAGGCAGAATTTCAAGAACATTACCTTGGTTACGAGTAAGAAAACTTTAAACTTGACTGCGAGGTAAAACCGTAGGTCCCGTGCCAATACGATAAAAATGAAAATTCTTTGGGTTCGGCAAAATTCTAGTCGGGTAGTGGTGCCAATGACCATTGCAGCCGACGCGCGTTGGAATCCTTGGCACTCGCAAGGCTACATTTCGTTTAATAAACAAACAAAAAAACAGACAAATTTCTTCACTCACAATTGTACAAAATGTGTGAAGATAAAACTGATACAAAAATTTTACAATCTAGAGTGCCCGAAGTCCAAAGTGGCCCAAAAAATATTTGAAATTGTTTTAAAAACAAACATGTTCTTTTAACAATTTTTTATTCATACTCTTCGTGTAATTTCAGAAATTTAGCTCGATTTTCAAAATATGAACCATAATTTTTGCTTACACCTATAGAACTCTCAAAAACTGGCAATTGAAACAATAATTTCGTTAAGCTTAAATTTCAGGCTAAAATCAGAATTGCATTTCTGTAAAAATAGGGGTAATCGGCGAAATTAAAAATATTTGTAATAAAAGGAGTTTAAAAATGAGCAGTAGTTTGTTGATTAAATGTACACATCTATACAGAAGCTTCGATAAAAAATATATATTAAACTTCTCTTTTTCTGACGCATCCTTCTCCTTAGTATCATATCCTTTTCAGGACGTTGGCGAGGTGGATCAAACCCACACTTTTAAACGACTTGCGCCGTGAATTTTGTTATATCCCCATATACTAGGGAAATGCGTTCTCTGCAGTGGTTTCCCGTTGCCTTCTACAGAGTGTGTGACCGTGTATAGTGTCTTGTTACTATCTGAAGTCGACCACTCCGCAGACAGAATCGTTAATTGTAACCAAATAATTAAATGGCTTTATTTGCTCAAGTACCGACTTCGAACAGTGGGGAATTCTTTGTAAAAATCCTTACCACTGCGCGAGATTCGAACCCAAGACTCCTAACTAGGAGCCCAGCGCTCTTCCATCTATACCCATTAAAAAGAGTAAAATCAATTGTTAGATTAAAGTTAAGAAATGTATAAAAAGAGAATCGGAATGCCACTAAGACTGCCTCGGTTACCCCAAAACCCATGCCTGCCGCCTAGAAATTCTTTTGTTAAATATAGGTCAGAATACTGTTTGTTCTTGATTTCCTTAAACACTGGAATGGTTCAAAATTATGTCAAAATGCCTCAGCCGAAAAATCTCAGGTGTCTCTACGAAAGTCTTGAGACTCTCCCATTAGAGAAGAAACAACTGCCTAAATGGTATCAACCTGCGTTTATAATATTTAAAGCTTTATAAATTTGCAAAAATTAGAAGTAAGAGAAACTAATAAGGCTGAACAGCTTTTTGATACTGCTTAAAGTGCCCCAAATTGCATTAGAATGTTTGGGGCTGCTTAAGAATGCCCCGAATTGTCTCAGACTTAGAATGCTCACGACTGCTTCAAATGCAGTCTCAAAATTGTGCTATTAAGAAACAAAAGGTTGCTTCAATCTCGCTTGTAATAATCCAAATTAGAGAAATTAATGAGGTTAAAACATTTTTTGACTTTCTTTAAATTGCCTCGAATTATTTTGGAATGCCCACAACTGTTTTAGCCTTAGCCTTAGCCAGGACTACCTCGAAGAAAGCGCCAAAACGGCACCATTGTGGAACAAATAACCCTTCGCTTTTAATGTTACAAGTTTAATAAATCCACCGAGCCAGGGAAATAATGAAAAACTGACGAGGTTTAGCGATATAACTGTATTGAGTTTCCTTAAACTGTTGCGAGCTACATTAGTATGCCTTGAGGGGGAAATGCCGTCTTAAATGTATAGGGATGTCTCTAAGAAAACCTTGAGACTGTCCTTGAAGGAGCCAAGAACCTCGCCGGTGAACAGCAAATTTTAAAATTTCAGGATATGCTTTTATCAACTTTGACCATTCGTTTTAAGCAACCTTTAGTAAAAGATTGGAATTAGAGAAATTGATAACTTTTTTAAATTCGGTTTTAGAAATTACAAAGTACAATGGGTTAAACTTGAGTTAACTAAACATGAAGTTAATTTGTAGTACCACCATTGTGCTAAATCAATGATAGAAGTATTATAAATACGTGTTTTGTGAAATAGTAAAACGCAGCTGAAAGAACAAAAACAAAATGTATCTACGTGTTTTTTTCAGTTATTTATTGAAATACATCCTATCCTACCAATAACAGCTTCTTCCACATCGTCGTTTGCTCGTTTGTATTAATAAATGAAAAATGTCAGCCTAAATTTATTCTTTAAATTATTCAAGTTGTTCTAGTTACCAACTTTACTTTATTCGTTTCTGCTGATGATATGGAGAAACGTGTTTTGTTATTAAATGCCGATGGATAGGTATGTACGTCTACATAAAGTAGTGCCGTACCGTTTTCGCTCTCAAGAAAAAATAAAATTTAAAATTCCCCGAAAGAAATGCGAACCCACTTAAAAATTATCACTAAGTAGACTTAACGGGGAACAAAACGATAATGGCACCTGTAAAATAGTTTATTAACAGGTTGATTATAAACAAGAACATGTATTTGTCGTTATTTATTTTCACGGTTCGATAAAGCGTGGTACCCTTTTTTTAGTTTTATAGGGTAGAGGTCTTGTTTCTCTTATAAAGTAGATACGTTCAACATTAAAAGCAGAGGACGCGTATAGAGCCCGGTCGATAAGATAAGCGTATAGAATCCGGTCCTGTATGTTTTGAGGCTTATAATTAAAGCTGGGTAATGTATGTATCATTTGTTATACACATAATTTCGAACACCTCCAAACATGATAAAAATCTATCGGCTAATAAATTTATTTTAGCCATAGCGTGTAGGTTTAACATGCATGTCTTAATCCATTTAAATAAATATTATCGAAAAAGAAACCGGTAATTTTTTTATGGATAGATATATCGTCTAAAGATTTATTATCAGTACCGATATTGAACACGAATAACTGTATTTTTTTGTTACCCACATGTCAACAATAATCCGCATTAAAAAAGTTAACATATTCAATTTATTTTCGACCAGTTGTTTTTGCTAATGAAGTTTGGTATGCATATAATTATTTCCATCGGAGATAACGTGTGTCTTCGCTAATAGTAGAAGTGGAGAGTACCGTTCTCATACATATCACTTTCTAATAAGACAGGTTATAAATAAAGTAACACAAATGTGTTAAAAGCTATCAGGAGAAGAGTCACGAACCGTTTCTTTCTGTGTCTCCTCTTTTTAAAAACACGCAGAACTTAATTAAATTGATATTTATTAACTATATGCAAACACATTTTGCATGGCAAATCGTTTTCCTCGGGGCTCTTTTACGTTTGGAAAACTGGAAAATCTAACCGTAAAACCGGCTATAACTACAAACATTTTAATATCGATTTTCAATCACAAAACTATTTTCAAACTCAAATATCCATCGAGTTTACAGCAGACAGTTTAAATGCGAGAGCGCTCAGGCTAATGGATAAAAGATAAAACATTATTTTCCTTCATTCAAATGTCGTCGTGCGTTAACTGTATTAAATTTCAACCTGACTGAAGCTAAGGACGTATGGTAATAGTCAGAACCGACGAGATTCTCACAATCAAATGTCAACACTTACACTAAACTTTTTGTACATCAAAAAGTAGATAAACTTTTACAGTCAACTAGGCAGTGCCCCACGAACTAGAATTTCCAACCTCCATCGAATTAGATAATTCACCTTACGATTTGATATTGTAATTAATTTCCCTGCAATTGCAGGAGATTCAAGATGTATCTTAACGCCATAAAACCGTACGGATAATAATTAAATAAACGCACTCAGCCTTCGGTTTTATTCCACGAGATTAACATCTTTAAGCGTTCCCTAACAAAATTTAAATCAAATTACCTTCGTTTTATTACAAGCGGCATATAAATTTAATTTTATGCTATCTATCCCGCTAACTAACTTTGTCTTGGTTTAATTACCATTTCGGTCGTTAGATTCGGTTATCTTAAAGAGTCAGTCAGAAATCAGCAATTATTTTGTTATGTCAAGGCTCGATTTAATAAATTCGCATTCTTGTGAATTCCGGAAATTTTTGCAGAATCAAAGCAGTTTCTTGAAAATTCCTTCTTTTTTTTGTGAAACATCGAACTTAATAATTTAAAGTCTACTTAAAAACTGGTTTATTTTATATTTTTATGGCGGTGTAATCTGTCACATAATCTATTATTTATTGTAGAAACAAACAGGTAAAACACCTAATTACATGTTTCTAGAATAAAATTTGCATAACTTTAACATACCTTCAGTTTAAAAAAAAATAATGAAAATTTATATACCTACCGCCGCACGGAAATGTAACCGATATATGCTGCACTAATTGATACACAATTTGAAAACCAACTGAACATAGCAAATTGTTTCGCATTGGTTTGTTATTTAATTAGTACGTAAATTATGTATAGTTGACTTAATTAATTGGTCCTGTAGACAGCCGAGGAACTAAAGCATTTAAATTTTCGATTTTATTTGCATGCTCTACTATATTGACACGGACCTAATAGAATTTCCTGAATGAAATCTTGAAATGAGACTGTCTGTTGCTGATTTAGATTTGACACGAATTCGTGAGGTTTTCTGGAAATTAAATCTGCAGGAATTAATGTTTTATATCACTTTCGAGTCTGCAGTAATTGAATGGCTTGTTGAATTGTTGAAATTTAATCTCGAATAATTTTAGGACATTTTAAACTTTAAGGAGGTGGATAGTTACATTTGTATGGTCGTTAGATGGAAGGCTGTTCATGCTTTTAACTATTTTGCAAATTTATTTTAATAAATTTTAGTTCGAGTAAGAGTTCTTCTGCATCTTACATCTTACTGATTACTATAAAGACCCTTATCCAAAATATCATTAAATGTATAATTGGGTCCACCTGAAAAGCATTTCTAGGTGGAGGAATTTTTATTACTTTCAGAAACAGAACCTTCACTTTGGAAGTCCTTTAATTTTTAACTTCAGAATTGAAATATTTACTGTTGTAATAATGTTAATATTACTGCTTATGCCAATCCTTTAAAAAGAGTTTCGGAATGTCCAAATTCCAAATTAAAACATTTTCATTAATAATTGTAAATATGTTTGACAATTTTCTATATAGATAGATATTCATGGGGATTTGAAACAATGATTCAGTTTCTAAATTAATAAAAATTCTCTAAAAGTATCCCCTAAAGGACGAATCCTTAAATATTTTTTAATTTCTAAAACACTCCTCACTAGGACTTAATTTCTTATATTCGTAGGTATGTGGTATCATTTTTCATTTGAAAGCAAAGGAAATTCTAAGTATTAAACATACATTTATAAGAGGAACTTTTCCGTTTAGTTGAGTGAAGACAAGAAAAATGGTAAATCTGTCCTCTAAAACATACAAATCGCCGGTCACGAGCAAGACATTAATAACCACAGAAATGTAGTCATATCAACATAGATCATTCCAGGGTTCCCTAAATTCCTAGCGCAGGAAGTTGCCTTATTTGAACGTCTATTAATTAATACAATCCTGTCATAGAGAGATCCGAAAGGTGTTAATTGAAGAATTCTCTTAGTAAACCCAACCGATGTGGGCGTTTATCGAAAAGGTGTTAGTTAAAGTTAATCTTCTTAAAATGCCTATCTTCCCATAATTAATAACGTGGGTGTAATTAAATTAAACTACGCTTTGAAGAAAGGTCAGTATTTGAATGAATATATGGTATAGTTGGTTACCGTCCGTAGAGTGATGACCACAAATAATTGATTCGTGAGTCAGAAAGATTGAAAAATATTAATTTGCCAAGTAAGGGCGATAAATTCGCGTCGAGGTATCTTAAGGAGAGATTTGTTTGGACAAAATTTTTGAGTGAATTTAACAAATGCATCGATGCAACACCAGCAGTAAGAAGTGCAACAAATCTCATGATGCATGGCAGCGGATGGCGGCTACTTAGGACTCTTCTGGTGTGAAGTGCAGACAGTGAAGCAATGCAGCGTTCAGCGGCTCGGTCGGCCTCAAACAAATGGCACGTCAGCCACATAGCACCCTCATCGCGCCGCAACCAGTTCTTCTAGATTCCGATACGATAATTATAAAATTTGGTATCGCTGTTTTCGAACTTGCAACTTAAAATTTATCTCTGAAACACGTGTATGGCGCGAAATTAATTTCAACGTGATCCCGGCCCATTTGTTTGTTCTTCAAGTGTCATACTTGCTGTTGGTGCTGCATTCGTGGAACGCTTGCATCCAATTCGAATTTTTAATGCGTGTACGCGAATTTATAAACTTACACACTTGCACTGGCCTTTTTCCTTCTCTCACATCGTATCCAAAGATTCCACTAACTCATCACACATTCTAGTTTTCTCTTTCTGACAATGTGCTGGTAAGAACAACATTCTGCAAGAAACGCCACGATTTCAATTTTTGTATTCAAAGATAATACCCACTGAAAAATTGCCTAATGCAAATTTAAAAAGCACACCTGAAAATATTAGGTACCTATATAATGCATTGGCAGTCTTTTTGAACCATAGCCAGGCATTGCTTACGTTGGTAAACGGATCCAGGTTAAGCAGGGTATTTTCCGCGAAAAAGTCTAACAATTTTAAGACACATCTTGACTTATTCACTTTAAACAGAGAAAGACTTGGTATGCCACTATTTAGAACAAAGACAATGCCAACCTAACGTTGAAATAATATGATAACATATGAGTCTGAAATAGCTCTTGGTTTGGTACAGTAATGCTTATTGTTATAAGGATGTTGTAGATCACAAAAATAACACAAAAAAAGGAGGTATGTTCTTTAATCCGAAATTCTCTAGCTTAAGAAGGAATCCTGTAAGTTCGATACCGAATGTTAAGTTATTTAAAGAACATGTTATAAATATTTTTATTTAAATATTCTGATGCGAACCATTTGGTATAATTTTTAATATTACTACTACTTTTTCTTATTAGTAGATAACCGGACCAACACTTTACAAATGTTAGACACGATTGTGTTGTGCATAAATAATTATAATATGATATGAGGTAATGTACATGTTCCTCGAAAATTAGCACTCTAGTACTACTACTATTACTACTACTAAAACAGCAAGAACACCGACACTGGTTTCTCTTACATGAGGTATTGTAGTCTAAAAAAGATTGTGAATGCATTTTAATATTTATTTATTTAGGATTTGACTGTTCCAATAGGCATATGTTAACCGTAAATAAATCAGGAATGCCTGAAAACCATAATAAATTATTAAAAACAAAACGTATTTCGGCAACGAAGTTGCCATAGTCAGCGAAGAAACTTCCTTGGCAGAGTTGGTCGAAGTTAGTCTCTGAAGACATTCTTTTCACCAAATTACAATAGTAAATTTATCTGAGATAGAGCTCTAGAAGGCATGCTCTTCACCAAGTTATCAGAGGAAGATTCACTGACTAATTTTAAGAATTTATTGTGGATTTCAGGATTCAATAAGATGAGACCGCAGGTTCCAATTCGGGTTTAATTGATAACCCAAATAAATATAGCAGATCCTGACTATTACGATTATACAGGATGATTTTAAAAACAATGACTCAAATTTGAGAAACAGTAGCCCCCCAAAAGGCAATTAAATAAATTTTAGGTTAAGCCAGGCGTTACAAGAGCAGAATCGTAGATTTAAAAACGTTAGTAGTTCGCAAAGTTAGAATACCTGCTTGTATTAATTAAAAATTTCGTGGCTCATTAAATTTCTCGTTTATTTGATCAGATTAAATCAGAATTTTATTCAACTTGAGAAGTGGAGTACCCACCACAAGTTGTGTTGAATCTAGGGTTGTTTTATTGGGCGCAAAGTAAACTTAAAAGTATGGATTATCTGTAACCTGTAGGTGCCGAGGCTGGTGCGTTAACGTATGAGGCTCTACGCGTGTAATGCACAACCCGACCCGTTACCTAGATACATACTGCATCATGGCTCCTAGGCCTATATTCGAAGGAGAGTGCCATTAATATGATGCTCAACGACGAATGTTCACCAGGACTTGATACCGACCTCCAGGCCGCAGGAAAATCCTGCCTATCAGGAGATTCGAACCAAGGACTAGCGCAACGCTAGCCTGACACTCTACCACTGCGCCATCCTGGCCGTTTTTAGCGATTGAATTTACTGTAATTTGCTGTAATTATCCTTGAAGAGTTTGCTGTGTGTTTTGATGTTTAATTATTTTTTACATCAGAATTAACTTGTGAAACTTCGTCCTCATTAATTATATATTTTGGAACATAAAAAGTAAGTCCTTTTCTTGTTTCAATTTTTTTTGATTAGTACAAATCTATATTCTTTCAGGACCCATGTAACTCTAAATCTCTAAAATATATATAAAACTAAATCTTAATGAAAGATTCGCTAAGCACATACACACAATGTTTTAGGTAAAATCTGAGCAGAGAGAGAATTTGAGAATTACCTGACTATTGCAGAAGAATGTCTTAGTGAATTTAACACCGACCATACGGAATGGAAACAGCGGCGTAACGCTACTTGGATGGGCCCGTGTTAAATGCAAAAGGCCCCATTTATATATTTTATTTTTTACATATATTATGAACAAATCTATTAGATACATTTAGATAGATTTTCTCAAGAATCATCATGTGCCCTTTTACACTTTGGGCACGTGTTTTTCAAACACTTTGAACACTATGCAGCTACGCCACTGGTTAGAAATGTGAATCTAAACTTCAGAAAGAAGTGGCTAATCTCATAAATAATATGTGTTAACATTAATTAAACCTTTTTCAGTGTGTTATACGTTTATTTAATGATATGTTTAGTGAAAAGAGATCTTATAAACTAACCTATTTGTTAATCATACATGCTAATTTAGAGAACATTAGTACGGCTAATAAACCCATTAAGAAGCAATGTAAATTCATTTCTAACTCGATTTGTTGTTTTTAATAAAACAACGATGTAATGTATTTGTAATTCAAATATATAATTACATGGCTTCTTGGTGTTCTACAGCTTTAACAAATGTGGACTGTTATAAATCTATTAGTATTGCTTCTGTAATAATTGTTGGGTGTTTTTCATTGAAATTTGTTAGAATCTCTAGATTTCAGCAGAAAAGCCAAAAGGCATTAAAAATATATTAAAAATTACGAAGTTACCAATTAAAAAAAATTTGATTTTAATAAGGCGATAAATCTCGTGATTGAAAGTTATAATTTATTAGATTAGCTACCGAGTGTAATTTTTAATACCGTATCAGCGTGTCTGATGAAGTAAGTAGGGAATAAATTATAAATTTACCGGCATTGGTTCGAAATTTTCCATACTTTGCAATTGCAGTTAGTTGAAGATTTAAAAGTGTAATTAGTAAAAATACCTTTTCATTCTTAATTCCTCGATTTTTATAAGTTTTTAAAATAATAAGGAGAGTAACGATAAATAAACAAAAATAAAAGAATACAAAAAGGCATTTCCAAACGGATTTCCTTACAAATAGCTAGCAGAAGGTTAGAAAATTCGATTTTAGTTTTGTAATTTAAAAAATAAATAAGCTTTGGTATGAAGGGTGATAAACAGGGAAGTATTATGTTTTTATATTAAAGTTGTTCTTGGAATCAATAGCCTATCGAAAATAGTAATTTATTAAATATGAAAATTCACGCAACTTGGAAACTTTCTTTTCTGTTAACTAAAGTCTTTTAATTTTGGATTATTTTTTGATCTTCGGCGTTTCATTTCAGTTTACTTCAAATACTCCGTGCTTCAAATCCTGACATTGTGAAGTTGAATAAGGAAGAACTATGGTGGAGATTGAAACTGACAGCTTTTAATAATTTAATAATTATTTCTAATATGATTAAGTTAAAGAAAAAAATGTTGTTGCGGTTTTAACCGAACATATTAAAATTTGTTTTTCACTGGTATGGAGCAGACTTTTTTCCCACAATTGTTATTACAACTTTCTTTAGGTATTAAAATTAATTATTAAGTCTGGCAAAAGATCAACGTTAAAAATGACCTTTCTAATTAAATAAAACAGGACTACTTTCACCACACCCTGTAAAAACCTTGCGAAGCATCAATCACTTCGGTTATTTCGAACAGAAAACATCATCAAAACTGACTTTTCATTAACAGTTACAGCTAGTGAAGCATTAAATGACATACGGAACAAATTACAGACATGCAGCGAAAGTTGTCGATCACAGCTCAATTAATAACATCCAACGAGAACAAGCGAATGTATTTTTCAGTAATAAAATTACTCGGTGGCCAACAAAATATTTATCGTAATATTTACGACGTAACACGAAAATACGGATGTAACTATGCATGGAATTACAGTTTTTGTCACGACTGAACGCACTAAAAAATTCATGTATAAGTTGTACACAATTTGGAATGACAACTTCGATAATAAACGTCTGAAAATTACTACTTGCACACCTAGTAAGTTTCGGGTTACGCGAATGTCGACATTTCTTATAAATTGTGCACGTCGTAATATAACTGGACATCCTTTCACAAATATAACTTATTACAAATAAAAGTCGGATTTTATTAATTTTTTTCCGTAGTCTCGAGGCGTGATTTCCTGCAAATTGAACATTTTAAACTTCTCGCGAACGTTTAATTTTTTTTAATTTGTCAGAAAGCTTAAAACTCGCCAATAACCGAAATTAAACTCAAAAGTGTTCAATGAAATTAATTGAATAAACGCCAACCAAAACGCAGCATGAAGTTCAAGTCATTCTTTGTGGCTAAATCAAGGATAATTCTTTAATTTTTCCTATACAACAAGCTCACAGCCTACTGCGATTTGTCATTTAACCTCGAAATAATTTCTTTAGATAAAAATATCAAATTTTATTGCTGATTTTATCAACGAAGCGCATATTTTCAGACTTTCGAATTCAAATCTGACAAAGGATAATTTACAACGTTAGTTACTGCATTAAACAAATATTATAACCGTGCTTTATAAATTAAGCTCAGTGTTGTCCTCTCCACCTACTCTAGCTATAATTCTTTTACATAAAATATTTACAACTGCATTTACCAGTTTAGACAGCATATAAAAAACAAAAGTGGAAGTCACTGCAAACCCACTATGAATTTTTTTAGTCTTACGTATGCTTTTTAAAAATTCACACGTTTATACCTAACAGATTTCGACAGATCCGTTAATACCAAAACGACTTGTATTAGTTGTGCTAATAAAAAAAGTAATTCCACATTTTATTTTCCTGACAGCTCCGAGGGTTATGCGCTCAACTGTTGCATGCGTGCAAAACCAAGCCAAAAGCTCGACGAAGCTTTCAAAGAATCTCCAGAATCTTTTTTCGTAGGCCTGACGATCCCGCAGGTTTTCTTTTATTTAAGGTTTTTATTTGCGGGTTAGGTTTTTGCTTATGATTCCTCGTAGTCATTTAACCATAGCCTAGACTTTCATTACAAGGAAGGCGAGTTAAAATTTCCAACGTTTTAATCGAGAGACAGAGAGAAGTGATAAAATGTTAGCCAACGATTATAATAATTCTTAATTTTTTATTGTTATTGCCAATATTGGATTAAGACATGAGAAGTGGGAAAAAATAAATCACGAGTGAAACGGTATTTTTTATTTGTTTGGTAAGGAACATTAAGAACACGATCTTCTTCGGATACAAGCAGATACCTTTGACATTCTCTTCTTAATAATACTTTCCCGTTTGTTAACCGTTTAGTAAATTGCTCCTACGAAAAGGTTGTGCCTATAAATTGAACGTTTCTATACAAAGTTATTGCTGTTGCTATTGATTTTACAAAACAATAAATTTACGCATCCGCCTAAGAATTAGCAGAATTTTTATTACTAATATGTAATTCTGAGAATGCAGTTGTAAAGTTTAAGTATCAAGTTAAAGTAACGGCTACACGTGCTAATTGCAAGGAATGTCGCTTGTTAACGTGATTTTACCAGACTTTTGGCCTACAAAATTTAGCTTCAAGTGTTTTTAACATATTTTCTGTGCAGATCAGGGTATCTTATTTATTGCCTCGTTTTTTAACATTACATTAGAAAAACCAACTGTTTTTAAATGTAGGAAAAATAAATACAAATCTTCCTTAAGGCAAATTTGTCATGGAGCTATAAACAAGCCGTGGTAATAATCTTAAATTAGCAAATAATAAATTTAAACCACATAAAGCCGTAAAAGAATCTGACAATTATATCGACAGCTGTTAATTTTTTCTTTTTTTTTGTTCAGCGAGCCTTAGCAAAATACCTGGGATGTTTATTAGTTATAAACGTAATTTTCTGTAATTTAATACTGTCGGTTGATTTTCAAAAAGAGGTGTTATTTTATTTATAAACAATGTTATTTACTTGTAATTTAAGTATTAGCAAACCACTTCAGTTTGAGTATCACTTGACAAAATTCAATCAAAATGGGTGATAAATCGATTTTGACGTTTTATCATTTAATTAAAAGTTAAATGATGGCTTTTCTAAAAGAAAATCAAGTCGTTAAAATCGCTGAAAGAGTTAACTGCGTTCACAATAAAAACAACCAACACAAAAACTTTTTCTGTTTTACTGAGTAATTAATATTTCAGCTTGATTAAACTTCATGGGAGAATATTTTCTGGTATTTCAGGCTTTGTAAGAAATTAAACATTTAGGAATCATTACTTGGAATTTTGAGTCGTCACCTTGTTTTAGAAAAGTTTACACAAACTGAATGTTAGCTTGTGATTATTCAGGGGTTTTTCTTTTCTATAGAAAAAGCTTTTAATAACCCTGAAAAAATTATAGTTAGGTACAAGAATAAATTTTTGAATTAATTTTTGATATGGTTTGAGGGTTAGGCACGAAGTAATGGAAAAGTTTGATGTGTGTTTTATATTATACCTAAAATACAACCAATAATATTTATTTTAAGATTTGTTCAAGATAATTTTTTTTAAAATTAATGATCTATATTTGTACGTTCTTAGCTTTAGTATTTTCTTATAATTATAATAACAAAAATTGGCTGGTATTTGTCTACTTGGTTACATACATTTTTCTAATAACAATTTGCAAAAGAATTTTGGTTATTACAGTGGTGCAAAGTAAAATTGTAAATTATAAAGACTTTCGATTTCCAAAAATGGTATAAATCAGTTAAAATTCAAAGGAAATCAATATTACCATTGTAGGGAAATGTTCAAAAAATGATGGAAAATTTATCTTAGTTTTTATTCTTAAGAATACAAAATTTCCCACTTGCCACTTACAAACGTTTCTTCAATTTTTAAAGGCAACGTTGTTTACTACCTAGAAAATTTTAATTTATGTTTGAGAGGAAAATTTGTGTAAATCTGTCGTCAGTAAATATATTAAATATGTCTACATAAATCTCCTTCAGTAAGTCAAACAACAATTAAAGCAAGACATTTTCAAACTGAGGAGAGCGTGAAAATTCAAAAGAAAAAAAATTCTGAAAACAAGCCTACAAAACTCTTGAAACAAATTCTAAGGAAAGTTAAGACCGCCAAAATTTTTTTGGTATTATCATTAAATAAAAAGTAAGTCGAAAAAGGCATCTACGCTCTTAATACTTGTTCAGAAACGTATGGTCCATGAAAAATAACTAAACGTCAGCCAGCTTAAAAGCTCCCAAACTTAATCAACCATCTCAAAAAGGAACCTATCCTGTAACTGCCAAAGTTTCTGCTATAAAAATATACAAGTCAATCGAAGGTAGAGATCGTCAATGATTGTAATTCAAACATAAAATGTAGGTAAACAAAACTCCCTATAAAAAAAGCCATTGAACTTTAGTATACAACCACGCTGTTGGTTTTACTACGTTCGTTGGCTTTTGCACAAAAATTTGAGACTGAATTTTTATTAAAACGATTTAATTTTTGGTAAAATCATTTAAACGAAATTTTTAGTTGAAAAGGTCGAAAATGTTCTTGATGATAATTATTAATCGGCAACAAACGGCCATTACGACCGAGAAATATTCTTCGAGGTATCAACAATGCCAACAAATTCCAGCACTTGAAATTGTATTAAATTTTATTAAAGCTAAGATACACTCGCTTGGCCGTGATATTAATTCTACTAATCATTTTGCAACGTTAAAACCGCACTCAGAAAATAAATTTTGAGGCGTTCAAATTCATGTTTAAACGGTACAATTTTACTAAATTAGGATTTTGAAGAAATTGTGATTAATCTTAATTTTAAAGGAAACATGTTTCCTTATAAATTTAAACGAATACAGTCAGAAACAGCCTTCCATTCGCAGGTTATTTATAACGCCTTTTAACAATATTAGTAACCTTAGAAGACAATAAATTTTTGTATAAAAGGAAGGTAAGAACCGGAAAAGTGTACCGCGATGTTGGTGTTCGTAACCGTTGATTATATCTGTTCAATAACTGTTTTTTATTCCTACACAATTTCCGGCTATGTCGCTTAAAAATAAATACCGATAACAGATCTGCACGAACAATAAGTTATGAATAATTTGCCGTTGTAAAAATTCTTGGCCATAATTTTTAAGGTTTTTTACTTTAACAAAAAATTAAATTACGCTAATTTTAGTTATTATTTTAGTTTTAAGTTACCTTTTCACTAGTTTTTAAAACAATTTAAAATATGTCTTAAATTGTTGCAAATACCAGATATAATTTATTGGAATGATTTGCATACACAGAACTGCAAAGAAAAATAGGTACTCAAAATAATAATCAGGAACTGATGGCACAGCGAGGCAATAAAACTAAAAAGCATTATTTGAAACAGTCTGAGGCTGTAGTTAACTTATTATTAGAGATAACAATAGCTTTAAAACCAACGTTGTTCTCTAATAACAAACCATGATGTTGTATTGTAAAATATGTAATTGTAGTACTTACTTAGAGACTAATTTAAAATTTAAAGCGAGTAATCAATCATAAACCAATCGATATTTAACGTTAACAACAAAACTCGCCGATATAGAAGCATGAACAGCTCGTATTTTCAGGCTATACACATTTTTCTGCCTTGTTATTACTTAAATTGAAGCAAATTTGCGATTTTAACTCACGCTTAGGAAAACTTAAAGGCTCAATACAAAAACCAAAAATCGCCCCTTCAAATAGTATGTTTAAATCTCAGGGAAGCTGCATAAAATATGAAGTAACTAAACCTACCCAGCCCTGTCTGAATTAAATACCAATTTTCGAAAATTACCAAACTTTCAAGGATCTTTTTTAATCTTACAAAATAAGCCTTTAAAGATTCCTATGCCTTTATCGGATTATTTAGAAAGCAGAGCGGACTTTGAGAACTATAATTAAAATTTAATAGCGAATATTAAAAATTAAAACTGAAAATGACAAATGAAAGATAATGGAAGGCCTGATTAGTGTAATTATTAAATTATTTAAACGTACATTTTCTGACGGTATCAGATTAGTAATTATTCATTAAAAAATTATACATTAATTGCAACGTTTTCAAATTACCTGGCTTTAAAAAATAATTAATTTTTTAAAATAAAATTACAGGCTAACTTTTACCATTATGAAAATATTTTCGGGCCAAGATCTTCCGGCATTTCAATATTTTACGCATTTCATTCACTAAAAAAAGCTGTGAATTAATACAGGCGCGACAATCTTGGTTTTATCCTTAGAAAACAAGGGGGTTACAAGTTTTAAGAGCTTTTAAAGGTTTCAGTGCCTGACAGCGAATTAATCAAAAAATGACATTGTAGAAAATGTTTGATTTATATCTGACGTATTGCAGGTGTTAATTTATCGGAGAACAAAAATCTAATGTAGAAGTTTCAGTATAAATTTTAGCCTATCTATTATTAAAGATGTCAAAAGATTTATCAGCATTCCTAGCTGGATCCACGGTTTCGTTTTAAAAATTTAGGCCTGGGCGTTTTACAAATTTGTGTTAATTTTAAGGCAAAAATTCGATCTTTTTAGGTAAGGTTTAAGTAATAAAAATGCCCACAATTTTAATGCACCTAACCGGCGACAATTGTAGCAAGTTCAGAATGTTTTCAGTAGAAATTAGCAGCAAAACTCATGAAAAGGAAGGTATTTCGGATAAATCTCGCAATGGTCACTGTTAGGGGATAACTAAATTTGAGCTGAATATTTTCTTGATGAATTAGCGCTAAAGCAAAACTAAGCAAAAGCTAAGAAAACAATTCCGGATACGTATTTCGACATGTAAACATTGTTCCGAATAAAAAGCCGCAACTGTTTTGTTTTATGGAAGAGTTTTCGTGCTGTTTTTTCTGTTGCGACATGTTGTAAGTTGTGTTGGGGACTGTTTTGTTTATTTGCACCACAAAACGCTTGTTTTCCGAAAAGCGAATGCATTATGTATACTTTTTGTTGCCTGCATGAGAGCCAATATTTAGGTTTTCATATTGGGTCTAAATGGTCCTGTCGGCGCTTCAAATGTTCTGTTCAAATGAGCTTCTATTATAAAATTTAAGTTTAAAATCAACACACATCGTGGAAGTTTTTATTATAATTATTATAATATTGAAATGAAAAATTCTAATATCAAATTTCTGATTGAAATACATCTCGAGAGCTTTCCAAACCTTAATCTGTTTGACGGTATGAATGCGAAAGCAAACGCCTAACCGTGAATTCATATTCATAAATAAAGTGCGCGCATAGTTGAATTGTGCCTAAAGTGTCATTTCCACCACGTGCCCGTGTAAAAAGCTTATGATGGCAGCACGCGCACGTTCCGCCACCTAAAACTCGGGGTGCGAATTTGCATACAGAGTAAAGCCACCCTTATTTACCTGAGAACATTCCTAAAGCATGTCATCCACAACAACACCTGAGTCACCAAACCATTTGAACTTAACTGAACACATTAACACAGGCACAGATACGGGGGAGTCATGAGCACATCACTGTGAATTCCCACCGGGCAAAGTGATTTACTTTTGTTTAACAAAAACAATAGGAGAAGTTAATGAAAAATTAACTAAAAAAAACGTGTGACCAGGCGGCGTGGCAACATAACCGAACGGTGTATGAGCTGCGACTGTTTAGTGCATAAAGTTGACAGCCAATGAGGGGCTGTCTAAAGAGCTTGGAGGGGATTACACCCCCACCATTCAGGTGTGAAGGGTGGGGGGCCTGGTGGGGAAGCTTAAAAGCACGGTTGAATGCTCGCGAAATAAGTTTAGAGCAGATTTGCAACAATTTTAGTTTTTTCTATCGCGGTTACTGTTCTTTGTATTGTACAGCCTTTTCATTAAGACCTCGCATTCCAATGGCACCTTTTTTGGATTACACTAATAGTTGTACAGCGACTTTTTGTTAACCCCCATAATTTAGATCGACACTGTCCAATACGTGCCTATTCAGGTCCTTTATAAACAGGAAGTTCATCCTTTAGAGAACTTGTAACTTCAATGAATGGAAAAAGAATGTTCGTTACCGTTCTTAGTTTAAATCTAAACGATTGTTTAGGTTCTTTTAAAATTAGTATTTAGAAAATTATCTAAGCATGACAAGTTCGGAATTTAGGTTCAGAATGAGAATTGTGCCCGTATTCCTTCATGAAATATTTAGAGGGAATTTTTGCAAAATAAAATATCATAACTAAATTATGGGTTTCTGTAAATCAATGAAATTTTCATCAAATAACATCAATGCTGGTATGAAACAGAGGCATTGAAACATTCTGAAAAAACTAGCTATTACCTAAACATTAACAGTGACTAGGTTCCATTCATTGCTACCTTGCACTTGCATTTCAGGGACGCATCGTTCCTATTATTCTTTGCCATTGTTAAACCCTACATTTATCACAACGATGTCTATCACCATCAAAACAGGATAACAAAACGGCAATCAAACATTATTAACGAGCTGAAATTCAGTGCCCCGAATCTTTAGTTTCACTTAAAAATTTCAAAAATCAAAAGCAATTTTCATAATTCGTCTCTCTCTCTCTCTTTGGGCCTACATCTTCAACTTGTAATTTAGTAACTGTTAAAACACCTGAAAATTATTGAAGCCCTCGTCTCATTGCATTTCAGTAAATTTACGAAAACTTCACTTTTCGGCAAAAAGATTAAACCTAATTAAAACTATTAAACAATTGTGAAAATCGACGGTTTAATTGAAAATTCGTTTAGTTCTTGAGTTTCATCTTCAGCACTGGCCGAAAGTGTTCCGAAAATTTTGGTTATCAGTTGATTAATTTGAACAGATGTTACATAGTTATTGCAATTATAATTTAATATCGAGTAGAAAAGCTCACATAATATTTGAACTTGTTCGACTTGCAATTAAAGGTTAGTACCTATTAATCAGAAAATTTATATTTATTTTCACTGAAAATCGTTAAAATTTTAAAGTGAAAGAGCTAAAGAAAACGTGAAACGTAATATGCAATTCCTCAATTCACAAAAAAGACTCTTTAGCTAAATACAGGACAACCAAATGTAATAAATTTCCATCATTATAATTCAGTGTTAGCCCTAAAGATTTCTAAAAAAAGTGATATAAATCACTAATCGTTACAGGCATTTATTTCGGAAAATAATTTGGTTATAATCGCTTTGTTATTATTCCAGAACGTGTAGTTATAACGAATAATTTATGAAATTCCCTGAAATTTCAGCAATTATTTCGATTAGCAGTAATAGAAATCCCTGAAAATTTATCGGAAACGCTTGCGATGTAACGATTATTAACGTCATTTTCAGGCGTTATTCAATCATGAAAGCTTTTCATAATAGTCCGTCATTAGATTGTGTAAGCTTGACGTATAACACGCTAATTATATTGAAATGTTACCTAATCGTAAAGCGACTTTTGAAATCGGAATTACCTTTGAAAGAAAAACAAAAGCCCTACGTTACTTAACATACTGGTCGGTTACTAAAGTTGTGCAACTAAGTATAAAAAATTGTTGGTTGTTACTGAAAAGAAAGTAAACCAAAAAGAAAACCAAAGAAAAATAAAAGAAATGCCATTTACCAAATTCAGAAATGTTCATAGCTAAGTAAATGTTTTATAACTCCAGGAAGCTTACCCTTTTAAAAACACATTTCTCGTAAAAACAATGCCAAAGCCTTATATCAAAAGTTTTTAATTTTTAAGCGTTGTTTCCTTACACGGTGTTTATTACAAAATAAATGGGTGTAAATATTATTTTTTAATGTAAGATCATTTTTACGAGCCATTAAATATTAATGCATATTTTATGAGATTTGAAACACGTTCTATTCATGTGAACTTTTTAAAATTTTGTGGACATTTTATGATTTTCACCGCCCACTTGTACGTTTCATAATTTTATATTAAATTTTAAATCAAAAAATCTGCAAGCTTTATTACTGGAACTTTCCAAACATTTTCATATTTTCGTCTATTTATCTTTGTAGAATTCAAGCGAGCGTGATCATTCCTTAAAATGGGAAAATTAGGCTTATATTCGCCGTTAAGCTATGGAATTATTTCATAAAGGCGGTTTTAATAAAACTAATTTAGGTTTGTAAACAGGCATTGGTTAATTAAACACGAATTTTGTAACATCGCTTGCTTAACGTAGAAAATCAACAACTCCAAGGTTGACAAATAATTGTTCTTTCTGCGTTAAACTAAGTAATTCTTTCAATTAATTTTAATTGGGAGTTTCCGCATTTTTGTAATCATATCGATGACTCAAAAATTTTAAAATTTCAACAAGTTAAACCGTAAATTTCTACAATTGAGTTGGAAGTTATATAAAAAATTTAAAAGCGTTACCTGAATTAATATCAAACAACCACGAGATAAAATAGGTTAAATTCGTTTTAATTATTACGTCTTTTGAATTAGTAAACTTCAGATAGAACGGGGCAGTTGGTGTAACCTTTAATTTTTTTGAAATTATTTATGGAGCACATATGTACGTCTATTTCAGGGCAGAAAAACTAAAAAAGAAATCGATCGGACCTCTTCTCGTGTGTTATTACGTACTGTTATTAAATCTTTTCAAACAAGAAACGTACCGATGAAAAAGTTTCTATTATCCTAGATCGATAGTCCTGAAAATTTCATGTGACAACTTTTCTAACTTTTTTAAGCTTTTGATAAATTTTTTACCACGTTTCCAATTGATATTAGTATACTTACTTATGAAATAAGAGAAAAGTATGACGATGGACTTTTAAAAGAATAATTTTTATCTTGTAAAAAAGTAAGTGGTGTAATTAATGAGTTTGAATGTACAAGAATGATTCTCTCGATATCTTAACACATTCGTAGTAGAATAATCCAAATACAAACCGACAGAATTATCGCATTCCGTGTCGGACTACCACGCTATCTACGCCAGCACGACAGACAATACACGCGTAGGTATTATAATATGGAAAAGGATCTACGTAGCCGCGATATCCTCCCGAAGTCAGTACATAACTCTTTTATTACCACGTAACTATTTTACCAAGTATCAGGCCGTTAGTTATTGCTGCACCGCTGGTACAACACTCCACAATGCTATTATTTACGGAATACAGAATTCTTAACATTTTCTATCCGGTCATAAATACATCCACTGGATTCTGAATTCCAATAGACCGAGTTGTCTCCAATCTAACATCTATAAAACTGTGGCACTAGAAAATGTGTGCATTCTGGAACTTATGTCGTTATTTTTGATGTGAACCTGATAGAAAATCTAAACTATTCCGTAACGTTTTGCATATATGGTGTTAAATTAAATTGAAGGCTTGAGGATTTATGAATTCGCCAGCTAAATTCCAAAAATAATACTTGCTTATGACGACTTACAAGCTCAAGGAAAAAGTCTCAATAATTAATTTAATTATCTTTTTATGTTTACTTTTATGAACGGTTATAAAAGTTTTGTGTTTATGCGAAAATTGACACTTTCAGATGCGAGGTTTAAGGTTGACTTCAGTAATTTTAGTGCTTTAATGTACGTTTATTATGAAACTATTATGTGCTTACATAAATTTATGAAGAACTCGAGTTTATTGTTTTCTTTTATAACTATTTGTTTCCATAACCAGTTATTTCATAATCAGAATTTCTCCGCATAACTGCATATTTAAACGGTAATAATAAAAGGTTACACGATTTTCTTTTGTTGTTTATTCATTTATGGTGCAATTTGGAAATTATTTGAAACATTGTGTTGTAGTCTATCAATAATTCGCTAACATAAAAACAAAAAATAACTACGAAATCAATAAATATTTGCTAAATGTGCAATTAATTTTACAAGCAAAATGGTGTTCCTGCACGTTCATGGGATACCAACGAATGTTCAACTTTTTAATGTAAAAAGCTTTGAAATGTTTTTATATTCTTTTAGACACTCTAAAATTAATATTAATGTTTAATTTTTTACTCAGGGGTGCCCCCAAAGCTGGATAGTTTCGAAAAACTGTTATTTCTAATGTTTCGAGCTTTTTCAAAATTGTATTTTTAATTGTTCCTTAAATATTGTTCCATTGTATCTCAGTCTGTGATTTTCTGAAGCAAATGTTTTTCAAAATTTTCAAATTGTGTCGAAAGTTAGTTGCTTCTTTTAAATGTAGATGAAAATACTTAAAATAATTACCAGTTTTAACCCTTTCAGTGAAGAACCATAAGAAAAAAGATTTTGAACCTTTTTTGACAACCCACTGATTGATCTCTACCCTAAAATTAATTGTAATAGAATGTATCTACTTTTTTCATGATTTTCAGACTGTTCTCTGTTTGGTTTAAGTCTTTAGCAGAGTTTTGTACAAGAATTAAAAATTTGTGTAAATTTGATTCCGTAAAAACGCAAGAACTCCGCAACTTAAGTATAAATACCATGACTTTTGCTATGGACAAGAAAATCAGTCAGTGACAGTTGACAGTTGTTATACTTGTGGTAGACATGCCCCTTAAATTTTCGTGAAGCATTGAGAAAACATTTAAGAAGTTGATTCTAGTTTAATCGTGGTTTAGTAATAATCCATGAAGTGTCGACTGGCTGAAACTTCAAAAAACTCCAATAAGTAAAAAATTGTCTTGATAAGGAAACCGAAAGCATCAAGGATAAATATAGTTTTCACTTTTACCCATTTTATCCATACAAACACTTTACAAACTGCAATAATCGATAACAACAAAAAAATCACGTTGCGTTTCCCACAAGTTTCCGTGCACGTGAGCTTTTCACCTTCTTAAAAAGAACCAAGAAAGAAAGAAATAAGAAAGTGTCGCCACGTAGCAGAGACGCAGCGAACTACTCACGACGCCAGGAACTACTCGCGACGCCTTAGTTTTTTTCCTGGACATCTAGTGTGTGGTAGTAAAGACAGCATGTGGATTGAGCTTTTTGTTCACGGCGCCACGCGCCTTCTTCGAATTTCGACGGCGACGCTCATTCACCCACATTCGACGTACAGCTTTTGCTAGAGCATGATTTGTACGCAAAGCACTTGAACTATTTTGAGTATTTTTGCCGGAGTTTTCTTAGAATATGGAGGTTAGTCGGTTAACTGAATAAGAAGGATAAAAGCTCGTTTAGATTACTGCAAATGTTAATCGGAGCGAGCTTATTTTACCTGTATGGACATTTTTAATTAAGCTTTTACGATTTAGTTTACTTTTAATATCCGAAAGAGAGATGAGATTCCGGTCCTACATACTTGAAATCCAACACAGGTCTGTGCAAAAATTTAGATAAAAAAACAACAATAAGACTAAGGTTATGTATTTCTGCGAGGAATCGACCTTATTTTTTTTAATTCTTCCCTGAAATCTGTTGTTTGTAAACTTTAAAAATAATTTGCAAAGCATTATTTTATGTACACAGTTTATAAAAATAAAACCGTCGATTAGTGCAATGAAAAATATGAAGAAAAAACAGAAAACATGAATTGATTTTAATAATTTTTTCATGACTAAGGAAAAGTTCCTATTATTCATGACAAAATAAATTTTTAATTATTATTTCTGGTTGTTTTAGAAGCGTGAAGGCGAACTAACTAACCCATTTTTTATCCACCGAAATCTTTAAAAACATTTATCCTATCATTTTGTTTTATGCGGCGCAGCTATCATGGAATTTAGTTTAAAAGAAATTGTTTAATTTAGTCTAACCTTACCAATACAGGAAAGCGATCTATATATATCGTGGTATTCTTTTTCAGACTGGAGACTTGCGAACATCAAACATTTATAGCTAAGGGGCGAAAAGGTAATTCCCTTTAAAACTATCACCAAAGTGCACCATATGTAAATTACAGTTTTAGTGCTGTTATATCAAAACTATATTTGAATGTTTTCCTGGAAAAGGACATTTTCTTCAATGGAACAGCATAATTTTATTTTTTATCCAGTGACAGTAACAAATTCAGAAAAAATTAAATCCAAGAAGTTAAATTAAATTAAAAATGCAAAATAGTAATAAAATAAACTTTTATAACTAATATACGAGTTTAAAATTCGCTTATAATTTCAGCCATCAAGAAACGTAATTTTAGAAATCTCGATGATGTAAGTTCTTCAAACATAAAAACGTGTTTGGGTTTGGGTTATATTAAAGAAGTTAAAATCCTCGATTAAGCAGGTTTTTATAGAATATAAACATACTGTATTTAATAAAATTTCATTTAAGCTTGTTACTGAAACCAAAGCATACCTTTAAATAAAAAAGGTTACTCCAGAAGTCATCACCTGTCAAAACTTTTTTTCTCGAGAGTTCTAAAAAAAACTTGGAAGCCCTAAAATCCTAAATTTGAAACGTATGAAACACGACATTCCCATCGTTTAAGAACCGAATTGGAAATTTAATACTTTCACGTTAGTTCTTCTCAATCAATTTGATTAATAGTAAATAAATTAATGGGACGTGATTCATGTTAAAGGAATTTGACGCAAAAACATGACACCTAAATACTAATGCCATAAATTTCCTACTAATTTAATATGAAACATTTCGAATTAAATCGTGTCATCTTCAGACAGGTTTATAAAATAGTTGGTATTTATTTATGATATGGTAATTAGTAGACTTACATTTAAAAACTTTTTAAAATCAGATTACTGATTTATTGAATTAAGGTTGCCTTAAGATGAATCCAAATAGGAAACGATGGCACTAAATTAGAAGAAATTCTGACCAGACGATATTAATTCTCAACTTTGAATATTTTCAAATACTTCGCAGGCCGTTTAAAAATTAATTAATATTATTTTTAAGCTGGGCACGTTGGAATTTTTATATAAGACAAATTTTTATAGAAAAATTGTGACGTCACTGCTGTGAGTTACAGGTTTTAATTTAAATGGGATAATAAGTTTTAATAGTATAATAGCTGTAAATTATCCCCCGAAGAAAGCTTTAAGAATTTAATACTTCGGAAATTTCTCGTAGACAAAGACGAAAATGATTGTTACTTTGCCTTGTAATTTATTTAAGCATTATTTATCCTATTGATGTTTGTTAAAACGTTGGAAAATTTCATTTCCCTTTAAAGTTTTCTGTGTTATTAATGTTATTATAAAACAAACCTAAGCACTCATGAATTTGTTAATGAGATTTGCCAAGATTTTAGTTTTAATTACTACGAAATGGCTTACGCTATTTGTAACTGTAATTAATAAAACACTTCACTAATTTTGGGTAAAGGATCGAATTTCAACACCCCCTGCTTAAACTCGCGTGTTTTGTTTACAGGAAGTTATCCGTAAAGCACCGGGTTTTCAATAAAACTAAGAATTGTCAACCGAAGTAAACTAATGTGGAAGAACACAATGGCGATTAATAATTAAATAAGCCTTGGAAGTCCGATACGCAATTGTATTTCATGAAAGAGAATTTCTAATTGTGGTTTAATTAAAAGCTTCGAAACTCTTGAAAGTTTTATTACAAAGACGCGCCCACGATGGAGTAATCTGAGTTTCCGCGGTTTTTAAAAATTAATAACGCGAAGGAGGCGGCGAAGAGAAATAACGAATGTAAATTACGAGTCTAATTGCCGGAACAGGCATTAATTAATTAGACAAAAAGCTCGTCGACATCCGCGCGAACACGCTGTGAAATTATGACAAAACACCGGCATTACCACCTTAATTTAATTAAAATTACCGACCTCTTCTCTGTTACCTACACCCTGACTATCTGATGGTTGGTGGCGTCGAAGCGTGGCGTCTTTACACACCCAAAGTGTTTGTTTTAGTTACCTCCTCTGTATTTATTTATGAAAATTTAATTGGCCGTGGCTCTGTTTTAACTGCCGGGATATGAAAATGAGTCTGTTCGAGGAGGACCGCCAATTAAGTCATCATAAAAAAATTTTCTTGCGAGGGGGAATTTTTAATATATTAACGAACTCGTCTGTAAAAAAACAACAATAATAAAATCTTAAAGTCCTCGACGCTTTCAAGTTTCCATAGCAACTTCGGGCAGAGACGGACGTCGTTTTGGCGTCGCAGGGATTCCTGCAGGAACGGATGTATGCATTCCTGTCGTTGATTACATCGGAAACTGTCACCTAAGACTTGCTAAGTAGAATTCAAAATCAATAAGTATTCCATTTCTTGTCTGAAGTGTATAGTTCGGAAATATTCGGTGAGAGAAACACCCCTTCGGAAATATTCGGCAATAGATTTTTTACATACGCTGGCGACGCCTTGATTTGCATACGAGCGCTCTTTCTAAAAGACGAATTTTTACGTCTTTCCTTTTTTTGGATATTCGAGAATTCGGGCCTTGTACACCTGCACCGGTAGGTTATTCCTAAACGAAATTTATAACTCCGCATTGTTAATGTAGCACAAATTGATTAGGCCCCTCGAGAACTTTTAACTTTTAAACTCGAGAATTAATAATGCCAAATTTGAATATTTTTTTCGAGATTGGGTTAATTTATGGACGCACTTTCCGACTGCGGAGGCGGATAACGATGATGATCGACCTGCTTTTACTTCTCTCGAAATTTTTTATATGTTTTTGTTTTGACACCTCGTCTGATTAACAACGCACATTATTTCGAAAGTTAACTGTTCCGTTTCCTGTTCACACTATGAACATCTTTAAAAACGAAAATTTAAACGACTTCTAACCACTCGTACGAAAAAAAAAACAACATCGTTATCATTCACTTCCTGGAAAATTTGTTGGCTTACCGACTTCTTAACGTCAATGTTGAACTGAATTTATTTAACCATAAAACTGCTTTTTTAACATAACAATAAATTAACTAATGTTCTGGGAACTCTTGGAAGCTTCCACGCTTCCACAAACCTTTATCTTGCAGAATGTTTAAGGGTGAGCGAAAAACAAATTAAAGTAAGGCATTAAAGCTGGTGGCAAAATATTGTTTTTTTTTAATTGTTAACAATTATAAATTAGATTTAACAGTACTTCAGTATTACTCACTAAACAAAGCCTTTGTTTTTCCTTTACAGCATTAAGGAAATGCTCTTAATTCGGCAGCTTTAAAGAACAAAACTAACCGAAAACTAAACAAAAGAGTCTTTGAAAAATCAAACAACTTTAGTTAAACGAGGGTTTTTTACACGAGACGGTAGTTTTATATTTGATTTTGGCAAAATCACCAAAAGCACTCAGAAAACACATTTTCACTTTAGTCTCGAAACTGTCTTTTCCATTATTTCTGAATTAGATTCTTATCATATAGTAACTTAGAAAATTAGATTCCTTCTTATCTGAATTTTGTGAATACAGAAAACTACGTATCTGATTTATTGACTTTTGTTTACTTTTTGCTAGTCGCCAGGCTTTAATTTTGCGAATTTCCACAGTGGCTCTCTGAATATTTGCGAGAGCCTAGGTGTTGAAATTAAAACTTAAACCAAACACTAATTCATATCCTTTTATTTAATGAAGAAAATGTAAATTTTCAGAATGCATCGAATTTTTTCTAAAAATATTCAGGCAACCAAAATGTTCATCTTTGAAATTTGAAACGTTTGCAAAACAAAACTAAATGCATAAAACTTATGTAAGTTTGTTGTAAGTATTTAAAAATTTTGATGTATTCTTCATATTTTATTTTTGCGATTTAGACAGATTACAGAAGAAATGGGCGTTTCTACAATGTTTAGAATAAATTTCAAACAAGTTTTCTTTTGTTGTTCTTCAATATTTGATTTCTAGTTTTTAAATTCAGATCAAGCTCCATTTTGTGCAAAATTTAAATGCACAATGTATACAGATTTTTTTAAATAAGACATCGTAAGAGCCTTAGTCTTGTTAACAGGGCAATAAATATTCCAATAAAGGCCACAGATTCCATTTTTGGTTTGTAATACTTAACTTGAATAATTAAACCGTACTTACACATATTTATTGCAAATGCGACAAACAAACAATGCTTTTTTAAACCAACAAATCGCGAAAGACACACACATGGTTAGAATAATTTTTTGTACATAAAATAATTCCATCTTCAAAACACAAACAGACAAGTAGCAGTTTTTATAATTTAAACGGCCTAATTATTTTTATAATTTCAAATTATTATTAAATGGTTTCAATTAGCTCCACTTAGGACAGTTTTGCAACGCAAATAATATTGTTAAATCTATCAGAAGTACCTTGTTATGTTAAGTTATGTAAAAACATAATTATAAAATTTTATAAATTGAATTCGTTAGTTAAGTATAACTAACAGCACGTGGAGAGCGCACCTGCACTTCTAAAACGACACGCTGAACATGCCGATCCCGAAGATGCAAATTTTGAATCTGATAGTGCAGATTAATAGGGCGGAATTATAATTTAATCGTCCCATCTTTTATTTGTTTATTAATAATATTTAAATTTATTACTGGCTTTATCTGTTTTACAATGAAATGCTGTAATTTATTTTGAAGTGCTTTTGTAATTTATTCGTGTCCTTTTTCGGAGATAATTTTTGCCTTTAAAATTATTTAAATAGGTATCTTGAGGGGAAAAATTAAATTTCGGAAATTAGTGAAAAATTTGTTTTTTTATTGTGATATTTTCAAATTATGAAGTTAAATTTCAAAATGAGCACTGTTTAGAAATAAGTTGTTCAAAACTCTTAAGAGTTTGGAGTTTTTCTAATCGAAATTATTTACCCAAAGGAATTAGAATTTGTTGATTGATTTAATTACTTGTATCTAAAAGACTAATAGGATTGTAAATAGTAAACATCTTGTTTCAAGTTTAAGAGTTGGAGAGTGAAATAAATATAATAGTGTAGGTAGATGCCATTATTATTTATTATTTATTACATTCATTTTACGTCAAAGAAATATCAAAACTTAATTTACTCCAAGTACTGCCAATAAAATTCGAAACCTTATTGTATTCTCAAGTTGTACAACGCAACCATTTTGTTTCATTTCACTCTGTATTATGATGTAATTGATAAATAATACATCAAGTGGATTGTTGCTCGGCCATCCATGACACATCTTTGAAAAACTACTTTTTTATTTTGAACCTGCATTGTGCGGTCGAACGGAATTTTATTGGCCAACGTAGAAATACTCCCCGGCTTTTTTGTTAATACTTTAATCCGCAATCTACTTAAAAATTTTCTGCGTAAAAACTTGGTCGTTATCATTAATTTCACTTAGGAATAATTAGCCGAAGACAAGTGGTTGTTATAGTAGGGGTGATGTGAATCCAGTGGGGCGCAGACGGCTCATTTCAGGATTAATGGAGACATTGTTTGAGGCAACCGAATTGCAAGCTTTACATGCAAATTAAGCCCTTAGCATGCAAACTAGGTAATTACCAACATCCCTGTTACCCCTGAACATCTGCTACGTTTTATAATTAGGCAATTGTTTTTCGATATACCTAAAAGTAAATCACGATTTTTTAACATTTTTTTGAATTAGTAACTGATTAGCAAAATATTTAGAAAAATAATTAGAAGTTTGCCTTGAGTTTTGTTGCGAATTAACTGAAGGAGATGAAAACCTACATACTCTAACAATTAATTATCTAACTAGTAATGAAATTCCAGCTCAAGTAAGATGTCTATTTGATTAAAATACAAGGACTTAGTAGTGGTTTATTACACTTATTTTCAATTATTATTACTCCTACAAAAAAAATAATAAAGCCAGACCTAATTGTTTCTTATTCACTTGAGTATTTTACTATTTGTTATTCGCTTTATCTTAAATGGAAGCTTAAATAAAATCGCCCATCTTAAACAAAATAACAAAATAAAAATACGGATAATAATTTTGCTTTATATCATTTTCATTTTTGTGTGGGTTATAAAGGCAATTAATTTTCCTCGTCCTTGATATTTAGAAAACCTGCAATTTGGTGCTCGACGTATTTACATGCAACCTCTGTATATAAAATTAATATTACCTTATTTCCAGTGTGCGTTAATAAATCATGTCTAATTAACATGTCATGTGAAAACTTTCTGAAATCTTAATCCACAAAAATTATTATTAATTATTTTTACAGATTCGCCTCTTTGGGGAAATACACCAAAGGAATTATTAATTCTGCAATAAATGATGCCAAATAGCCTTTTTGCAAAATAATTTTTAAGCATGTTTTTTTCAGCATTGAATAACGAGAAAATCAAAAGTATGAAAGTTAAAAAGGTACATTTTCAGGTATCAAAAATTCTTTTTTGTTTTAATTATCGAAATATCAAAATAGTAGCGAAGTTTTCACAACAGTTACAATTTATTTTATACGGCATCTTTTATGATTTTAATAGACAAGGAGCAAACTTGTCAGTATAATTTGAGCTAATTCCATGAGTATTCCTTTCTTCTCTTTTAAAATTTTAAAGTTTAAGCTAATTTTTCAGTAATTTCATAGTAGAATACAATCTTTTTTGTTTTAAATACCAAAAGGCCCTATGGTTACTTCAGCTAAAATTTACAATCATCTGCCATTAAAATTTAAGAATATCCTGAGCTTCAAACGATTTAAAATAGAACTAAAGTCATTTTTAATCGTTAAATAATGTTACAACAATTTAGCTGATTTCTTTAACGAAAGGTTTTGATTGGTACCAATATGTAGCTACTAGTTATTGTTATAACCAGAGAAAGGAATATATGAATAGAAATAAAGTCATTTTTAATCGTTAAATAATGTTACAACAATTTAGCTGATTTCTTTAACGAAAGGTTTTGATTGGTACCAATATGTAGCTACTAGTTATTGTTATAACCAGAGAAACGAATATATGCAATAGATTATTGGTGAAATATGCGCATATATTTGCACACTATTTTTTAAATATATGCAGTAAATATTGCGAATATGCACATGTATATGCAATAGCATATATTCAAAATCGACTTTAAAAACAATTTATGATCAATTTTAAAAATTTAAAAACAGATTAACGTATTAAAATTTGCAGATAAAATAATAGTAAGACATTTTTAATGCGTTTTATTTTATATACAAATTTACAGTGAATGCATAATAATTAATTAGATAATAATTATCGTCATCAATACAAATAAAATTATGCTAAATTTTAAACCACGATTTAATATTATGAAAACAACTTACAACTAAACGTTTTTCAAAAGTCTCAAGAAGAAAATTACATCTTTTATCGGAAAAAATGTATTTGTATATCGAAAACGATCGTTCAACATCTACCTACCGATGTGCATGGATCATTTGCAAATTTTGGAATTACATATATTAGGATGTTTTTAAATGATTTAATATACAATGATATATAATAAACAAGGGCTTAGTGCAGAACCTGGTGTAGCTATAGATGTCAGTGTACCCAGCCTTCTGAGAAACCGTACTAAATACAGTACAAACTATGATGTTATGTAAAACCAATATTAAAATTGGAAATCAATCGAAAAAAATTAAAAATATGAAATTTATGCATGAATATGCACAAAACGTCTAAATATGCATACTTTGTCTAAATATGCAAAATATGCATTAATTAATTGGTGTCAATTAACTCTAAACACCATGATTCGTCCACATTATTGACTGTTTCACAAGATATGCAAAAATTACATTATATGCAGTTTGCATAAAATCCTTTCTCTAATTATAACCATATTTTATTATTTTCTTGTGACAATTTCTAACATTTGTTAAGCAAATCTTAGTGGAAATAAAAATTATTATTATTAAAACAATAGTGGAAGTTTTCAAAATAGTTTATTGGGCAAGTGTTATCTACAATTATTTATTTATTAATTTTAGAAGTTTGAAAAAGCATCAAGATTTTCAGAAAATTTTCAAACATGAGAACAGAATAGGCTTTTCAGTAAATTTCAGCTAGCTTTACGAATACCCTGTTATTTTATTTTTTATGTAATCGTTGCGACAATAGCCAGTTTTTTCGTAAGAAATTGAGATTTTCGTTTTCTTTAGTAAATTAATAAGACTGGTGTATACCAAAATTTTCATCCTTGTTTTAAATATCGAGGCAGAAGATTTTCGGAAAAATATCGGCGTATTTCGAGCGGTCTATTTTATAATTTAAAAGACTGAAACAACAGTAAGACTATCAGAAAATGTTCAGTTTCATAGGGTTTCGGAAATTTTGTTTTAAGTTTCGAAACGGTTGCGACGTTTTCAGAAAATGTTTAGCATATTTTAAACTCGTAACTTTAGAAACTCGAGACAGCACCAAGCAGCTTTTGAAATTTTCAGCTATTAGCTTCAAGGGTCGCCTGAAATATTTTTATAAATATCAATTCAATGTTAAAGCATTCAGGATTTTTTTTTTATATTTCAAGTTGTTTTTTATCATTTGATTTTTAATGAGATTATTATGTACCTATATGTATGTAGTTATGAAATGTACAATTATTATCAAGCTTTTCAGTGAATTTGCAAGTACTTTTCTTTGCTTTTTTGGCCATTTCATAATTTTGAGTCAGTATCAAACTTTCAGCTATTCTTTGGTTTCTGCCATAATTCTGCAAAGTCAGACAATAAGATGTCGAATAAAATTTCAACGACTTTGTTTTATTTTGCTCTACTTCATATTCTTTTACAATAAAGACGACGGTAATTCTTTCATAAAATTTTCAGTGACATGATTTTTCCGGTCTTTTGTATAATTTGAAATATTTGGAGGTCCAAAATTGTTATTAAATTTGTCACAAAGAATCACCTTTAATCTGTTAATAATTTTTTATATAAAAATGATAAACCATAGCAAGCAACTCTCAAAAAGTTTCAACTAATTTTATAGGTCTTCGGTATTTTTCGTTTTAGTTTTTTTTATGTCGAAATAATAGTACATTTTTCAGAAATATTTGGCTTATTTACTGAGATTTACTTGGATATGACAGGCAATTTTATAAACTTTCAGCTAGTTCAAGGAAAAATTTTATATCTTTTATAATTTCGAAATGTTGAAGCAGTATTAATTAAGGCCTCTTTGTTTATCCTCTTTCCCAATTATGATAATTTTTCGAAAACTGTCATGTATTTTATGGTTCGTTTTATTTTCGTTTTAACTGTCTGTTTCTAAAAATGTTCATATCTCTAAGAATGAAAGGTAAAAAATTCTGAAAAAATTATACCCTTTTCAGTTAAAAGTTATCTGTAATGATAATTTTGCTATTTTGTGAACGTTTGTTGTGGCGAATCTAAGATTTGCTGACGATATAGGTGAATCCTACTAGCAGAAAGTAAAGCAAATCTAAAGAATATGTTAGAAGAGCTCTGAAGTGGAGAGTAGCAAAGTGGGATTAAAAATCAATTCTGAAAAAACTCATCTGATGACCAATAGAAAAGCAGATGATATACCTATTTAACATTTAATAACAAAACAGTGAAATATGTACAAGAAGTTGTTTATCTAGGCCAATTGATATCCTTTGAAAAAAGAACACACGAAAAAGTACACAGGCGAATAAATCTAGCGTGGAGATGTTATTGGTCCCTCAAACATATTTTTAAAAATCAAAAGTGTTTAATATGTCCGTAACACCTACTTTGACCTATGGTGCTCAGACTTGGACATTAAATAAAAACCTGGGCAACAAGATAAGAACAACATCACAATCAAAAATCGAAAGATCCATATTAAACCTGAAGTTACAAGATAAACTAAAAGTTAAAGACATAAGAAAGAAATTAGGGACAAGGGACATGCTAGAAAAATGTAGGCACCTGAAATGGAATTGGGCAGGACATTTAGGAAGGTTGGAAGATGGTAGATGGTCACAATCAACAACGAGATGGGTACAACAAGACGGAAGTAGAAGCAGAGGACGTCCAAACAAGCGGCGATGGGAGGAAGAAATTATGGAAATAGCTGCACCAACGTGTTGGATGAAGACAAGAAACAAGAAAGGATGGAAGGAGAAGGGGGAGGCATTTGCCCGACAACGGGATCTAGATGGCTCTTAATTTAAAAAATAAAAATAAAAAAATTGTTGTGGAGAGCTTGATATTTTATACTTTTTCATAATCATTTCGCCGCCAGTTTCGGCAAAATTATAACTTAAATGAATAAAACATTAATTAGAGAATATTCTTCTAAAAACTGTAAAACTGTAAAATATTTTGCTTCAGTATTGACAGTCTCATTACATCAGAATATGGTAGCTTTAAAAAGCTTCAAGTTTCTTATTTTTGTAAGTACGCTGATATTGTGCTAATTTTAGCCAGCATGGTTGATGTAGGTTTTTAAGTAAAATACTTTGCAATTTTTTTCATATCCAATCAAAACTCAGTTCTTTAAAAATTGTTTAAAAATTTGCTTTCTAATTTCCTCAGACTTTTTTCTTTCTTTCTACTTTATTTTCAAAACCTGTATCCAGAGCTTTATGAAAGAAAGCCCGCGCGCACGAATATCTAAATGTGTTTTAAAATTTTGATATGCTTATCAAAATGCTTCTGCATAAGTGCATATTATGTTAAGTTGCGCATATAAAACTTGAAATATTAAAAATTCTTAATAATTCTTGCATTATCTTCCCTAATTATTTTTAAATAATTAATAGAAAACAGTGCTTCCATTTTAATATGACATTTTTTCTTTTTCTGTAACCAAAGCATACCTAATGATAGATAAACTTTTGGTATAACAAAGCTATACGGAAAATTCAATTGCAAGATATTATTTGTAATTATGCACTGTAATTGCACGGTATTTAAGTTACCATAATAAATAATAATGCTAAGAGGTTCATATGTTCTCATTCACATTGATCAATAAGAAAATACAAGTATAAATACTTTAAGCCTTCTGTTGTTCCTTGCAAATAAAGACACGTCATTCCTGTGCTGGTTCAAGTAAATAAACATATCCGACAATATTAATCCCCGCAGACACAGTAAATTCGATTATCTATGAGAAAAATACATAACCTTTTTCATTACAGTTTTCTAACTAAATCTATAGCTATTAAATTTTCGATAATATTTTCTTGAATAAATTATTTTATACGAAATTAAATAACAAGCGTTAACAAAAATGGAAATCGTTAGTTGATTATTTCCTACGAAAGTGTGATTAAGTTCCTTAAGTGTAGGTGATAAAATAAATTTCAAAGAAATCGCCGGAGGCTCGACCGTCTTTTCATCTTTTCCTTTTTAATCACGTATTAAAACGGCCGGTAAGATCATTGACTGGCTATGAAAAATTTTAATTGTACCCACTTTGCAAATGAAGGTCGTTAATTGATGTAATTTTCAATATTTTTTGTTTGAGGTGATTCACCATCGTAGTCGATACGTGAACTCTGTTATTATTAATTCATAAGTTCCGAGTTAATCTAATGACGAAGTGTAGCTCCGAAGTCTGCATCGGTATTTAGTTAATGACAATGTGTGCCTGGCCCCAAGGAGATGTAAACAAAGCAATTAAACGATAATTTCATTTAATTATGGCCCAGAGAGGATGCCTGTATAATTGAGTCGTGGGAGTGGCGGAGACCTTACTTGTAAAACAGCGTCGACAGATTTTAAACATCCTGCGGCTTTTAGTCAGATTCTGGCGCAACAGGTCCCTCTCTGTTAATTAATAGCGAGCATCCCCTTTAATTACCCCTTTCACTGGTCCATTATGCAAAGCGGCGTTCTCTCGACCCTCGCGCCGCGACTCGCGGTGCTAAATATATAATTACACCGTCTAATTGACGTTTATTACGAAAAGGGGTGTTAATGAAAGATTTAACTGTTTAAGATTATCTCTCGGGCTCTTTTCTCTGCCTCTGGGGTGTTTTCTTAAGATTTTAAAGCGTTTAAACTTGATTAATTGAAAGGGGTTGGCTCCGATGCCAACACCGGTTTTAATTGCTGTCAGAATTAACTCCACGGGGTGGATTGATGCTTTGACTTTATTAAGACAGAGAAAAATGCTAATCCTTAATTCTATACCGTGACCAAACAAATTACGATACAAAATGATGGGGCTGACTAACCCAGATTTTATTGCTTTCTTATACAGTTTAGAAACAAGCATTTCTCTGCCGAAGAGACTCGTAGATGATGCAGTAGTACAAAGATGGATTAATAGAGAAATAACATTGATGATTATGGTTTATTAATTTAAAAAACAAATAAACTTCCACGTGAATAAAAAAAACTAAATCGTTAAAACTTTTTTGAGAAGCACAAAGGATTATTTGTTCAATTAAATATGACATTGCATATGTCCAGTAATAAATGTAATTACCGAAGATTGATGTAAATGATATTGTTTTTATTATAAAAATGCATTAGCAAGCGTGTGAATTACTCAATTTTATTATATTGAATAACTTTTGTAGCATCGGTTTTAATTCTAGATATCTGTAAATAAGGCCTAATGGTTATTAATTTCTGAATTTGTAATAAACAAGTCTCAAATTCGTACTGAAAAATAATTCATAAAAAATCAAAATTCCTGCAAGTGTGATAATTCTACTAAAACAAAAACGAAACCAGTTTTCACAAATAGTTTTTCAGTCCCTGAATTTGGTTCTTATGGCAGCATTCAAACATATACATCAAATTCAAGAATCTTATCTAAGAAATTCTTGTAAACTTCTTGAATTCTGAGAAGTGTGTAATCTTTTGTACTTACAAAATGAAAATGATTTTTGTCCTTTTGAAGTATGCTTCTAGCTTAATCTTGTTCGTCTACTGTAGCGTCATAGAAATTTAAGTTAAAAAGGACAGGAAAAAGTTCAAAATTATATGCAATATTCAATAACTTCAGAACGCTTTTCTTGTTTTTTTTTTTTTTTTAATTTGAATTTTCACTTTCAGTGAAATTTTTAATTGTAGTTTTATTTTGTAGATATTTCCCTTCTGAGACTTTAATATTCCCACCACACTTAACTTAGTTTAAATATAAATATAAATAAGATTTCTGGATGTCTATAACCAAGGAATCAACAATTAACTTAAGGTCTGAAGTTAAAATAAAAAAGTTAGATTACTGAAAATTAAAGTAGTGATTTATTTTTGCTTACTTTTTAAAATATAACTGTTTTCGTCTGAATGAAATTTAGTTGGCCTCTTAGATTAGTGTAATAGTTTCGTGTTTGCCCATTTAATTAAACTTTTAAATTAAAAATTGCACAAAAAATACGAACAGATTAAAATATCTAAGTTTCATTATCTTAACAAGAAAACGCGATAAATTCGTCTGCTTAATTAAATTTTAAGTAATTACTTGTTACTTGTATAAAGTTTAGACAGTGTCTGCAGTTTAAAAACACATTTTCATTAGAACTTTAAAAACTGTCTACTCAGAAAATGTTAGTGCTCTCCTCGTTATTTAATTAACTCTTACACTAAGCCTGATTACTTTCGTGGAAGAATTTTAGAAAACTTAATTGTAGTTTAATTTTTGTCCGCTTCCTTTTGTCTTAATATCGACGAAGACGTTTTCTGAAAGTCTTTCCAGAATCGACCGGAACTATTTAACACTGCTGCTTCCACTAATGTGATGTTTCCGGGATTATGACATTTCTATGTCTTCGTTTTGAAGATACACACAGAGACTGCTGGGTATTCGAATCTTGACTGCGGTTTTCCTCGATCGCGTATGAGTCCGTTTGTATATGTTAAGAGTGCGGACACGAATATTGCTCAACTAGACATAAAATAAAACACAAAAAAAGGGTTGTAACACGCTTGAGTTATGAATTATAAGTCAGTATTTCGCGCTTAACTAATAACTAACAATAACACTTCTTTGTGTACGCACCGGCAGGAGAAACACCTTCATAAAGCGTACGTTGTACGTTGAAATGAGATTTATTGGATTTGTAATCCATAAATTAACAGAATCCAATTAATTATGCGCATTTAAATACTGCAGCTGTGCCACCTTAAAAGGTTTCGCAAAAGAATTATGCCTCTCGTTAGCCTGTGAAACTGAAAATAATATCGCTGAAGAATGTGTTACAAATTTTTATAACAATGTTCGTTATCGAGCTGGTATAAATTTATAAAGCGAACCTGAGAACGAGAAATTATTTTGTAATAACGTTAATGTTAGGATGATGTTTATGTCTTACCTTAAGGCACGAGGGATGGGCACAGAAATCAAATACCTAAGAATATAATATGTTTAAGTTCCACAATTAATTTTTCCATGTTTTTTTCCGGCTTTCGAATTTAAATCTCACGGTTCTAGCAAAAATTTTGCATGTACGTTCCAACTTAATTTCTTTATCGACCTAAATAAACAACAAATAACGGTAATATGATTACAAGAGCCTCATAACAAACCAATTTATTAAAAAATCGAAAACCTATACACTTCGTTCTATATAATAAAAATTAATCACATTATCAATCTGAGCCTTTCGTGGTACAATCCAGTCTGCACGACCATTCCATCTAAGAGATTAGCAAGACAGATTCATTAATTAAGGCTCGATCATTCATTACGCTGATTGCTAGCGTGGATCATTTTTGTTGCGAGCGGGTCTCCTTATTTTTAGGGTGGTCCGCTCCGCAAACCACCCTAAGTCCTCACTAATTTAAGAATGACGTCACGTCTCATTACGTATGCCAGCGTAATCATTAAGGTATTGATTAAATTTTTTACCCCTCAACAGAAAAAAGCAACACGCATGCGCCTCTATACTCATAAACGAACGAATTAATGGATTTTCAATTTTAGTGACACTTGTATAAAGGACTTGGATTATAAGAAATGATTTCCCTTTCCTGGAGACAATGGAAAACTCCTCGGTTTTCTCGTTAAATCCCATTACATTAACGAATTCTAGGGACAACCGATTGCTTTTATTATTGAAATTTTTACCAATTTGGGTGGAAAATTACATGAATATTATTAAAGGAGTCACGAGTAAGGCTACGAAAAAATCAAATCGAAATTCGAAACTTTTCATGTATGCCGTTTATTTATCCCCACATAGACAGATCTATTTTGTTACATCAATTACCCTTTTAAAGTGAAATAACAGCATTGATTATCCCAAGCTTTCATTGTTAATAACAATTTTCTATAGGACAGGATTTGTAAACGTATATCTCAAAGGCCAACAACATTTTCCGAAAATTCAAATTAATTCAAATGAGGACAACCTCAGTATACGTAACTGAAATTTCAGGAAGTGTTTAACAGTATTAGGGAATCATAGTCCATTCAAAGGATAAAATAATTTCTTCCACCTGAACGAAGTAAAGGCAGAAAAAGAGTTGAATAACACTTAAAGTTTTCCCCTTATATTGATTTCATTACAAGGGGAAAGCTTCAACTATTACCTAACCCTTTTTGCCTTTAAGTAATAATTACTGTAATAATAAAATTGCATGAAACTTTTTTTGAAATCTGAATCTGCTTAAGTGTTCCCTGATTATCGTATAATTCCTAAAAAATTCAGAATTTTTCCAAGGTTTTTTCATGATGCTGAACATATCTTTAGTATAATTTTTTTTGAATGAAATATTAAATTAATTGTGTTTGTGTCCAAGGTGGCAAATTTCAAAAAATATGAAACTTTTTAAAATTCAAAACATTTTTCTTTTCTAATCAAACTTTATTGGAAACAAATGAGAAAGGGACTGCTTGTAACGTATTTTTCAGGACGACACATTCTTTAAACTAAAATGTACTCTGACGACTAAATAATAATGTCTTTAGTGAAATGTTATTACCAAAACAAAGAAAATTCAAGCTTTAAAGTTTCTCAAAGAGGGCTCATTTGAAGATAAATATCAGGACGACACAGAACGAATTTATGTGCAAAAGTATTTTAAAAACCTAATAAATAAATAAATAAAATTCACAGGCTTTACAATAAAATTTTATTATAAGTTCTAAGAAAAATCAAAGTTTTCCAAAAGGGTCTGATTGACGATTTGGGAACATTATACACGGAACAATAAGTTCCTTGAAGCTTTATTTACAAATTCATTCCCAAAACCTAATGAATAAATAATAAAACAATTTAAATTATGTGGGCCCCTTGGAATCCATATTGTGCTGGTGTACGATAATGACGTCATTCATTAAAAGAGAAACTCGTTTTTAAATACGCTTCATAAAAATTTTAAGTGAAATTAGTACTTGTTGCATCTGGAGTTTTCAGCTTATAATTCTTTAATGAGGGTTTAATTACCGTTTTGTCTCATTATACACAGAGATTTATTAAAATTTTAAACAGAATTTTAGACAATTTTCGTTTGGAGGTTAGTGAACTGCTTCAGATTCCCTTTTACTTCATTTTTATTAGTTTATAAAAAAGCTTAGTATTTTATCATTTCTTGTATATGTTTAGAGTAATAAGAGGAGCGGACGGTTTTTTGAGGTGTAAAAAATTTGTTTAAATTACATATTCCAATATGAGCTTGTTTAAACCTTAAAGTTGTAGCTTTAAACCAGGTTTGTGTTTACCAATATAATTTTAAAAGGGCAAACGCCCGAATAATCCAATTAAAATTAATTAAAAAAGTTCCAGTAAAACAATTTGAAGTATAGTAAATATCCGAGGATAAAATTTGATATAGTATAATTAGAGACAATTACTGAATTCTAAATTATCAGAATTTTAATTGCCTTTTGAAAGCTTTTAAAAATTCATATTTAATTACCAGTTTTTAAATATCACAAAAATAGGAAATTCTATTCTCCGTGTTGTAAATTACAGAGCTTATTTAATTTATTTAAAAACAATAACCCGTATTCTCATCTCATGTTTAAAGTTGCCTCTAACTAAAGTGATGTTTAACGTAAACATAAAACGATGTAGCTTTATACTGACTTTAATATCTAGAACAGAGATGCACAATATTGCCAAGGCAATTATAAATATGAGGTGAGAATACCGACCACCCACTATCATTTAGGTCTTAAGGTGTTTGGTCAAAATCAAAATTGGAGAATTTTAAAACCTTTTTCTAGAAATTTCCAACGTGTGTACATCTCTAATTTATTATTTATATTTGGATGCTTCGTGTTGGTAAATTATATACCTCGACACCCATGCTAGTCTTTTTTACATGTAGTTAAGCTTCAGTAATTACAGCTTGGCCTAAATTTATAAGAAAACCATTAGAAGGAATCGTTTAATGTTTTTTTTGGGTCGCCCTTGAACTCCAAAGTAATTAAAACAGTTTTATTATTGGCATCAAAGATTAAGACTGTTGATAAAATTTGGGGGCTTACTTGAACGAATTTATAACTCGTTAGATATACCAAGGAAAAAAGAAAAACTATTAAAACTTTAACTTCGTAAGGCCAACTTTGTATGAAACAAAGGGCTGTTGTTATAAGTTTACTAAATACGTTGTATCTATCATTAAGAGTCCTTTTTTTAACCAAATAAGTTTCGGTAAGTGAAATTCTTTATATAACCTTATTTTAAAGGAGAAGGTTAGGAAAAAAGTTGAGCTTTCCGAACGTGCTTTGATTAACCTTTAAGAGCTTTAATGATACATAGTTCTATACTCCTACATATTTAAATTATGTACTGTGTGAATGTGGAATGACTGTATAAAAATCGTCCATTAAAACGCTGTCTAGATCAGAATCAAAATTTCAAATAACCGTTTTCAGTGGTCCCTGAAAAGAGCAAATTGCGGTCGAACAAAGGCAATTTTTAATTACGGCAAGTCGCGCGGAGTGTACTGCTTTATGTTTTTAAAACACGGAACGTCGCCTATCGATCGACGTCGCAGAAAAAAGCCAGCGTCGCGGTGCTAAGTGCGAGTGTGGCATGCACGCCATCTTAGCAAAGCCGCAATTAAAACCAGCCCCACCGGTGATGCAGACGTTGCTCGCGCTCAACTGCACCGCAAGACTTCGCTGTACGATTGTGAGATATCCTTTTGTCAGTTCTTGCACGATCTATCTGCTCCTTCTTAATTCCTTTTTTTTATTCCCTCAGACGACCAAACGCAACATTAGCTCCAATAAGTTGTTAAAAGTGGAACGTAAGAAGCGACAAGAATTGAGACGTTAAATGGGGATTAGTAGAGGGAATAAATTTTCAAGGAAAATCCCTGAAAATTTGAAAAGCTCTTTAATTAAATGTAACTCTTTTAGTTTGAATTTGAGTGGGATAAATGAAGACTGTTCTATTTTGCATTTCTCTAAATTGATTTCTGTTTCAAGTTTATAATAAAATGGCATTTTCGCCATTTCTTTAAGAAACACCTCACTACTATTTTTTCTTTTTATTTAAATAAAGAATTGGCATATTTTATGTTTGTTTTAAAAATATTCTTAACTAAAGAGGCTTAAAATCCATTTACTGAACACAGGTGCTTTTTCCTTCTTTGTGTTATTCTAACCACGAAGGAATGGTTCGTTATTATGGAACTGATCAGATTTTGCAGAATCGGCCGTAGTTTTAGTCCAAACCGAAACTTTTAGCAACTTCCGAAATTAATTTCAGAATTTCTAAAGTTTAAAATCCAAACACTTTGACGGTATAAACTTTAGATTTCTTAGGATTCTAGGTTAGGTATATCATTTTTGTATTAGGTTAGCTGCTTCTTCAATATCTCTGTGTGGCAGGATAGCAAAGTAAAATTCTTAATTCAAAAAAATAATACAAGTTCTTTGCTATTATTTATTACCTTTTTGTTAAAGATAAGTATGCACCATACATTATGACAATAACAACGAAGCTAGTTACTTCTCAACCAAGTCACAATTTTAGACTTTAGGACATCTTAAATAATTAGGAGAGCAAATATTTCAACAAATTGTACACAGCAGCTTTCTCACTTTTTCTCGGGCTTTTTCTTCCTCAAAGATTAAACAATAGAACTGTTCTAAATAACAATTTTCTAAATTTCAGAATAAAGGCTAACACTCTACAAAATATTTTAAAATGAATCTCAAATAGGAAATAGGTTGGAACCTCTAAGATTCGAATTTCAGAATTGAGACATGCGATTGATTTATATCTGTGAGTTGGGATTCCATATTAACTTTCAAGTTCAAATTTTAGACTCATATATTAATGCTATTAGAGATTCAAATCTAATACGTAATATTTTTGGATTTCGATTTGGTTCTAAATGTCATACGATCAAAAAAAAATCGAAGCCAAGTGTAGCTCTCAAACCAAATATTAAGCCTTTTATTATGTCAAAAACCTGACTGTTAAATCATAGCTTCGAAATAGTACGTGGCGTGAAAATTGAGTCTGAAATGACTCTTCTATAAGGTTTTGTGATTTCGATTTAATTTTAATAAACTTAATAACATTTATGGTAATTTCAGTTGAGCAAAATTAAAAGGGCTTGGTTTACACTTCCATCGCCAAGCTTGATTTCGATCTTTTTTGATCATGAGGTAAATATTGACATAATTTCTTTTTATAATCGATAGTTAGATACAAAATATAGGTTTGAAATATGAGAGTTCAGTTAAAAATTAGAATTTTTGTATCAACTCAAAGTCCAAATTGAGAAATCAAGTGTAAATTTGCGATATGGTTCTCGAGCCAGGGAAAATGCAACTCAAACCACAAGTGCAAGATTATGATTTAAAATCCATATTTGAATTAAAATTGAGAAATTCTTGATGTTCTCGAGCCTGAGAACTCGAAATTAAAATCATAAATTCGCGTACAAATTCGCAGTGCCTTGCTTGAGTTAGGGAAATCGAAATTCGAAACAAATCCAAGGCTCAAAACATGGAATCCGCACCTGAAATGAATTTAGTAATTCTCAGTGCTATTCTCAATCTTGAAAAACTTAGAATTCGAACCTTAAATCCAAAATGTAAAACTTGACCTTTTTAAACTGAACTGAAATTAATAAAATCAATGTTGGTGGTAGAAAATTTGAAAAGGAACCACAAATTCAGGAATTTGAATCTGAGTTGAAATTTAACAAGGAAGTCCAGGATATAAGTTTCAAAACTCGAATTCGTGTATTCAAGATTCGAATTTCGAATACAACTTCAGCGAATCGATTGATCCTTTTTGGTAAAGATTCAAATCTTATTCGGAAAGATTCGAGCAAGTTTTGGATTCAGACTTGAACGACAACTCTCTCCAGAATATCAGTTATCATACCTTATTTGTAAAATAAACATTTTCTAAAGAATTTCCTCGGAAGGCAATGGCAAACCATCGAGGTGTATTCTGCCTAGTAAGTCCTCTCTGGAGTAGAAGTGCAAGCACTTCCGTGGTTCTGAGCCCACGTAAAGCTGTAGGTCCCCTATGTCCGTAGGCTACTTGACACGCACACCACAGGCATATGGAGAGAGGATCGGCAACGCTCTGTAAAGGGCATGTCACTCCAAGAAGAAAGAATTTGTAGTTTTTTCCAAAAAGAACGGGAACTTATACATAATTTTTTATGGCTAAAACTTATGTTTTATAATTGTAACTGAATAAATTAACATTGCGAAAGGAAAGTTTTTATGTATAATTTGTTTCTAAAAGATTTAATCACAATTTTTTGCTTTTAAATTAGGTCTGCCGAACTTTAAGTCAGAAGATGTGTGTTATAAGCTATGCTTTTAGGATATTCTGAATAAAGCAGGATAGTTAAAGCTCTTATGCAAATAACAATATTAACCTCACTATTCATTTTGTTGTATTAATATAATATAGCATGTCTGTTGAGTTCATCAATCTCATCAACTTTAAATTAAATTTTAAACAGTTCAAAGTTGATGATTTTTTTTGGAAAAAGTAAGTAATTATCTAATGTTTGTAGGTCCATATGCATACGCTTTGAACAGAATGTTTGAATTAATGTTTTCTTATTCAAGTTTTATAAGCCACCTAGATGTTTGTGTATTTCGAGTATCTAAACAAATATCTGAAATATAAAAATAAGATCGTATTCAGCGTAAAAAAATTGTCCTGCGCTTAGTTTTCTTGTACGGTGTGGTTAAAGTTGTTATCTATAACAGCGAATTATAAGGAACTATCAAGAAAACTTAAAGAAGCGCATATTCCATAAAAAAATCATTTAAAATAAAAAGTATTGACTATAATTTGTTTTAACTATTCGTATTTCGTTTGTGAAATGGTGTTAAAAGATAAGAAATTTTGTTAAAATTAAACATGACAATAATGCATATTTTGGTGACCTGATATGAACAAAAAATTGTTGTGACATCAGAAGATTTATTCCAGACTGTAATTTCACTTGCGTTTGATTTGCTTCAACCATAATTTGTCTTTGTACCATGGAGTACGCGGTATATGAATATGCAGGCATGATGTGGGTTTTAGGAAACTGCCAAGGAAATTTTAATGAAGCTGTAAAGGTGTACGCCATACGTTTTCCCAACAGAAGGCATCCCTTTCATACTGTGATAAGAGCTGCAGATCGAAGACTAAGAGGAACCATTATTCCAGCTATGATATGAACGGAGGTCGACCAAGAATAAAGAAACCCAACTTAGAGGAAAACGTTTTGCAAATAGTAGCTGACAATGCAGAAACTAGTATACGAAGTATTTCTAGAAATTTGGGTGTTTCTAAAACTCGTATACATAGGATTTTAAAAGATGATGGACTGTATCCTTACCACAAAACAAGAGTTTAGAATTTATTGCAGGAAGACCATCGATTTACTTTTTGGGAGTGGTTGTTAGAAGCCGATAGAAGAAATCCTTTGTTTATAAGCAATGTGTTATGAACCGACGAAGCTACATTTACAAGAAACGGCATCTTTAACTGTCACAACGAATACGTTTGGGCCCATGAAAATTCTCATGCAGTTCACGAAAGAAACTACCAGGTATGTTTTTCAGTAAATGTATGGGCAGGAATACCTGGAGACAGGCTGATTGGTCCTTTTATACTTCCTGAAAGGCTAAATGCAGAAAATTAGTTAGAATTTTTAAATGATAACCTTCCGGGCCTACTGCAACTGGAGGATATTCCTCTTGCACTCCGGCGCGATATGTGGGTGCAGCTCGATGGTGTACCATCACATTATGCAGATGGGGTTCGGTAATGGTTTAACTACCATTACCCTGACAAATGGACCGGTCGTGGAGGTACAAGAGATTGGCCAGCGAGAAGTCCGGATTTAACACCTTTGGACTTTTTCCTGTGGTGGCAATTGAAGAATTTGGTGTATGTTACTCCTGTCGAAACTCGAGAAGACCTTATCGCTCGAATTCATGAAGCAGCCATAACCATTAACCCCAGAATGTTGCAGCATGTTCAAAATGCAGTTGTTCTGCGGGCGCGCAAGTGCTGCAAAGCTAATGGGGGGCAGTTTGAAAACGTTTTACAATAATGTCATGTTTTCTTGAGCCAAAGAATTGATTGAGAATTATTTTTGCTTGTTACTTAATTTTGTTCTAACTTAAAAACTATTTATCCTAGCATTTTTTAACACAGAACAAAACAATTCATTAAACAAACCTAACAGTGTTGTCAAATTTAATTTTCTTTTAATGCTTCGTATGAGGAAACTAGACTCTGTAGAGAGTTTGTGTTGATTTTTAGAGTTCTCATGCGTTACCAAAGCCTGCTACCTGATGCTCTAGTGGGAGTTTCGGGACATCCTGTATAATATATTTTCAGCTAGGGTTATACCTTTTTGTATATACCTCAAACAGCAAAAGGAGTATATACAAAATCTGCGTCTTAATATCCTACTTTATGATATTTTTCTTAATATTGTCATTCTTTCTTAATAAACCAAGTTTTAATTGCATTTACATTAGAGGGAAAACAATTTTAGAACTCGAACGTTCTATTTTTGTTGCTTATTACGTTTCAGATATGTTTCCCTCTTTATTCTTATATTTATTTAATTAAAAGCGGAGTTTTTTTTGAGTTTATGACGTGGACAAATAAATTCGAATCCTTTTGTAGTTTAGTTTGTTTAGTTTTACTTGTTTATGGGTACAATTATTGTTAATTTTGCTATGTACTAATTATCTGAACGTCCTTGTTCTGTTATGAAAAATTATAAAAATAATTATAAAGCAAATTAACCGAACAAATGATAATTTTAATAACAGAGTTGGGATGGAGTCTCAAAATATGATATATTTTAAGTTACGATCAGGTTGCACCTAAGCAGGTGATATTTCTGTCCGTGTGTTTGTTTGTTCGTGCGTGTGTGTTTCGTGCTTATGCCGATTATTCCGGCAATTTGTCACAATTGCAACAAGCTCTGTCTTTTACTAAGTTTGTTGCAACAAAAAGGCATCACGTAATATTTTGTAACCGTAGGAGTTCGCATGACGAGCCAGCATAAACTTAGCGCCGTCACAAATAACATTCGAGCACTCGTAGTGACCACGTGCGCGCCCTAAGCTGTTCGACACCCGGTTATGATTGTCTTGTTTCAAACGCTCATATACTCATTACGTTCTACAACTTCCGGCTAGATTTTTTCAATGTTTTATGCTTCGAAACGCATTAAACGCCACCGGAAGCGTTCGTATTATACATGTACAGCCGACCAATTCAATTTGACGTGCGTTTTTCTATAACTTCATTGAAGAACTTGCACGATTCGCAGTAAAAACCTTTTAGTTATGATTATAGCTATCATAATATTTAATTATAAATTGACGTAACAGAAGCATCAGAAAAACGAAATACACTTTTGTTGAAAGTTTACGAACCGTTTCGACCTTTCACTCGATCATCATCTTCATATTAAGCCAAACATGATAATTATTCAGTAATTTTTTGTAAAATCCCTAAATAGTTGCTAATTTTATTTGGTGCTTAAATTCATGTAAATATCATAATTATTTGCGTACGGACAAGGACGACACGTATGAAAATAGATTAATTAGGGTTAATTAACAAAATGGAAAAGCAAACTCAATGAAATATCCAGATAGATTTTAAAGTTACGAAAAAGTAACAAATAAATTTCCTTAGTTATAAATAATGAAAATTAAAACTACAGAATTAGGTATAGATAGTCAAGGCTTGTCAAAGTTTCTGAAATACCAATATAATGTTTCAAAGTGAAGTTCCAAATTTACATTAATTGAAGGTTGGTTTGCTGCGTAAGACTGACGAGAGTAAAATAGCTTGAAACTATGGTTGCTGATTCTGATCCATAAGCGAGAATCGTGGCTTAGGGTGGGTTGTTAGTTACCGAATGATTAAAGTGACAAAAGGTCATATTTTTCTTTATATTGTGTTATTCAATTTTGTTCATTTTGTCCAATGATTAATTTGACAAAACTGTTAAATCATATTTTTGCAACCCGCCATTAGTTTCCTTAGTTTTCGTTTTTGATAATGGTTTAAAAACTTATAGTTTCTTTCCAGCTTTGTCTAATTTTTTTGTTAGATTAATTTAAGTTAGTTCTTTACAGTTTTAAATGTAGGTATAGAAAACAAACTGCGCAAAACTATTTTAATGTATAATGTTAATATTAAAAGTTGAATTTAAAATCGAAGTGTGTGTTCTTTAGCCTCATCCTGATATTATTAAAGTCAAATTGTTGTTTCAAAACTGAATGATTTTAGCTGAAAATTTGTATTAAACTTGAAAATCTTTAAGTTTAAGCTTTTGCATCAACAGAATTAAAAATGAAACATGTAACTCGAATTCTGCACTTGAAATTTTAAGAATTCCATTTTGAAAAACAAAACTTCAGAATGGATCAAATCTCAATAGAATGGAAGAATCTTTCGGCTGAAGATGTTAAACGATGTAAGCCGTAATATTGAATAGTTTCAAGAACCTTATATAATGAAAGATCTCTAAAAATCCATTGTCAAGTCATGATATCCATATCATGTTTATTTCAATTTTGTGGTAGAAATTAAAAGGACAAAACGATTGACGCAAATTTCAAATAGATTTTGATCATTGATGTTATTAACTTGTAGCAATTATAAAAATATTAATACGTCCGCTTGTCCTCGAGTACATCAGTGGTATAATACAGTTATGTCACAAATCTATGTGTCCAGGGTTATAATTAACTCGAAATTTCCAAAAATTATAAATCATAATTTCCAATGAAGTAAATAACAATTATTTTAATTATGGGGCTTAGTATTGTACCAAAATAAACCTTGACAAATAATACGAATTATAATGAAATTATCTTATCATTTGTTTAAATTAATGCTCATGGGGACAACAATTAAACGCTACCCGAACGAAAGCCAGAAATTAAATAGTGATTAAACTTTGTATTTTGGACGCCTGTATATGAATTGATGAAGTTTCATTATAAATGTCTATCCGGTGTTGCGACAATTATATTTATAATTATACGCTTGCCTTGTGATTAAACTTGCTTGCTCACCTGTGCGCTTATTATATTTGAGCAGTGCTATTGAAGCCGACTCACCTCCTGAAACAAAAACGAAAACATCAATGAATGTAACTATAACCACTAACATAAAATCAAAACATTTCTGATTATATAATTGTCAGTAGCTCGACGTTTTAACAATGCATTTTATGAACAAACCTCGTTAATCATGCACTGATACACACTTCAAAACATCAAATATTTAAATACACATGACTGATATTTAAATTTAAATATCACTATTAATAATATCAGATTTTTAGCTTTACTCATTAACAATAAAAAGGTTAACGAACTGCCTTTTATCATATAAACAAACACACGGTGATATCTTGCAGGGGAAACAAAAAGGCATTAAACATTTTTTACATAATCAAAAGTTTACAAACATGACAGCCTTAAAGAACGTAAATCTTTACGGCCATCCCAAAAATATTAATAGAAAAATTAATAAAAAGAAAAATAAGTATTAGAATGAATATGGTACAGTAAATTAATAAAATATTCGTTATAAAAACAGCTACTTAATTCAAATCCAAGCACTTCAAGCACTGATGTCATATTTGTGTGAATTTTATGCAAATGCCACCTTTATTAAAAAAATACCTTAATAAAAAAGTCGGTAGCTTAAAAATAACCAATAACATCGTGTTTTGTCCATATTAACGGTCGATGGTCATTTAAATTTAGCTACACAAAAATAATTTTATCCAAAAATTTTAGAAAGCCCAGAAGAACATGTTTTTGAGGAAATTTCAAACCGTGCTACAGCGAAATTATTGGAGAAACTTCAAATAATAAATGTAAGAAAAAACGTTTATTTGGCTTTAACCTTTATATTAGAATCAGAAATGTAAATAAAGAAATAAAAATTCTGGAGTAGAGCGACATTTCTAAATCACTCGAATAAAATTTTATAAAAGTTAACTATCAAATAAAATATTTAAATGTAAAGGCGTTTATAAAATTTCCGCTAAAACTTATAAGGAATCCATAAGGAAAATATTAAATATTGAAGTTATAAACAGAAAGTTAAAATGTCAAGGGAAAAAACAAATACATAAAACTTTAGCATCGAAATCTTTCGAAAATGCGATTTTATTTTGACGCGCCATTTCATACAAGTTGATCTAAATGACAGAAAGTTTTGAAATAAAACTGTAGTAATGGCCCTGAAAATAACAAAAAAATCATATTATTTTTCTTCCTTAATAAGACCATAATTAGAGAGTTTGAATAGAGATATAATGAAAGCTTAGCAAGAAAAATTTTTCCGAAGAAAGTAATTTCAGATATATGAATATTTCAGACTTCTTAAAGGAACAAAATTAATTAAAATTATGAAAGCCATCAGCAAAGTTCTCGATAAAACCATATCGTAGAAAACTTCCTAAACTTATAATGAAATGAGTTAACTGAAATTATTGAAATTTGTAAATAATTAGTCGGAAAATGTTTAGAAAAGTAGAACAGAACTTCTTTAACCTAGAAATCAGTTAAATTAATAAGAATCGCCCATTTTATGTGGTGATAACCTTTAATATTTTTCCAAATTTTTCGTTCCTGTGCTGCTCTTAATTGAACGTAACTATATAACTAAAATATAAAAAATATATTTATGACTTATGAGGGTAGGCCATGGGTATTTTGCTTAATAAAAATGTTCTCAGGTAAATTAACAAGTGAGGGGCAGGATTTTCAGTTTTCTTTTTTCTGGATATGATAGAGACTTAACCAAAGCTTTCTTTAATCAGTTCTTTTGTTGTAAAAATTTCATTTTATTATCTACGTTTTTCGGTGGGTTTTCTTAAATAAATTAACAAATTAATACCTTTGTAGGTGGCTTAACCCACCATTCAAGTCTCCTTTTAAAATATTTATCGATAAACTAATATTTGATACATACATCTGTCAAAATTTCTTCTCAATTTCATTATTTTCATCAATTTCTTCGCTTTGTGTATGTCTTTAAATTTATGTAATTTAGAAAGGATCATAATCCACGGAAGCAGCGCTTTTCAAAAATTTTTAAATTCAAGTTTAAACATGTTAAAAATAAAAATTCGCATCTGTTTGTGTTTTAAATACTTTTATAAAATGAAAATTCACACTTTTCAAATAATGACTTAATTCTTGAAGACTCAGTCACGTTTCTATCCTTAAATTAAGATAAACATCAAAGCATTTTAAAATCCTCCCGTGTCATTTATACAAAAGCCAAAATCTACCATTTCATTGTCTTTAAATTTATTTACAAGATTAGGAATATTCTGAAAACGATTTTGTGGGTATGTAATTTAGGAGAAGACGGCAGATGATTTCCGGTGATTGGTAATGAAGGTATCTGCGCTTCGCTGAACTGTTGAGGTTGTTTGTTGTTACCAACACAGCCCGTGGAATCGATGCACCGTAGTGTTGTGTATTCATCATTATTATTGCGTTAGATAGAACTTGAGAACCATCCTTAGTTGAATTTCCCGTATTTTGAATTCCTACATTGATTGGTTTTTTTGGATTCTTCCAATTGCCTACACGAATATTATAACTTTTTTCTATATTTGAACGTTGAAATTTGGCCTTACTGGTGCTGCTTTACTGACAAAATTAAGAATTATTGTAGCATTAGTAGACCAGATTGAGATTTTCAGTGATTTTATTAAACTGGGGGGGGGGGGGGGGTTCGTCTTTGTTTGAAGTATTTAAATTTGCGAAACTTCTGCGTCTGATTGCAAATGGAAGTAGAAAAAGTCGTTCGTTTTCTGATTGTGATTTTCTTGCTGGAATATTTTTACTTTTCAGTGTTGTTTGTGAACTGTAATTTTTATTTTGTGACTACGAAACGTGCGAAATTTGTAATTAATATCGAATTGTAACTTGTAAATAATTTAAAGATTTAAACAATGAAAACTTTATAGGCTTTATGAATAAATAATGGGAGTAAATGTTTTCGAAACTGTAAATTTCCACGTTAACTTAAAACCGTATACTGATTGATGTACCTGGGAGTTTGAATCGAGCTTTATGCATTAAAGTGCGCTCATCATGAGCACAATAAATCATGAATAATTTCGATAAGATCGATCCGTTTCTTAGAAAATAAACGTAGACGTAAATAACCTTTAATAGACTTCTGATCCCCATTTTAGGTGTTCGGCAAGTTCTCAGTGAGCCATAAATGGTGACGGTTTAGGTAATAACGAGGAACGAAGAAGGGAGGAATATCCTCTTCTTGATGTTACGAATGAAACTATTATTATCGGTTTAGAAAATTATCGTTAAGTAAATAATTTGTAATCTAACATATTCACGTTAGATTTTCAAATCATCTGTCCTAAATCAATATTGGTACTAATGTGTTGTTGATATGTAAGTAAAACGTCGTGGGATTTAACAGCTGCATCTTACTTACGATAGACTTAAATAAGTAAATACGAATTAAGATAACGTTTACATTAGAGGACTGTCGCCGCAAGGTCGTTAAAAAGAATACAATATATAACGAAACACCCGACTTTATAGGCAACTCGGTATCGGTTTTTGTATGTATATATCACGTGCTTAATATATGGCGGTTGAGGAAAATAAATACACCGAGAGCTAAAGGAATGTAATTTTAAAAAACCGTAAAAACTTGCATTTGCAGTTGAAAATACGAATTAAATGCTGTATGCTGACTTATCATCATTACCATCTACGTCTTAAAAAGATCATTATGATAATCATCATTATATTATGTTCCTGCGACGTATTTTTAACTTTACTTAATCAGGATACTTAATTTGACTGAAAATTCGTTTTGACTCTTTATTATCATTTTTTAAAGAGTCGTGTTGTTAAAACCTTTAAAATATTTGCTGTACGGAAATAAAAGTTGACATAAGACACAGAAACTCAATCTGCTGTTTTACTTGTTTTTGGGGACTCAGCAAAAACTTAATTTTCACTTACAATACCACGAGTGGTCAAAGAATTGTCGATTATTTTTTTGCTGTAACATCACGAATGTTCCTTGTGCTTGCATATGAATATCATGAGTGCGTAGCACGAGTGGTATTCGCAATCACAAGGAACATGAGTGATTTTACAGCAAAAATAATCTACAATTCTTTGACCACGAATGGTATTTGAGGGACTATTCAACGAAAACAAAATCATTTCCATCGAATCATTTTTCATAAATTAGTCCACATTCAAGTTTGTTTACATGAAAATTGTTCTCTGTGAGATATAACTAGCAATAAACTGTTTTAAAAAAATTGTCGTTTCGTATCACTAGTGAAATTGTATCGACAATTTTTCTAGTGAAAATTCGTTTTGATTGGCTCAAAAACGTCAAATCTTGCATTTTGATTGGTCAATTTTTGACAGATGATATATGAGTTGAATAGTGTAATTAAAACAAGTACGTTTTTTAAATACTGATTCTCTCGGAAACAGGACTGCCTCAAACTTAACAATAATTATTTTTATATCAAAGCATGTATACATTTTTTTGAATGTTCTCCCTGCATTTTTTTCGTATAAAATAAATAGAACTTTTTGTTATTTTATGACATTGCATTCAAGGGTCACAAAAAAGAATAAAATTATTTGTGAGGTTACAAACTGTAAAGTATTTAGGCTTCAATACCCTCATAATATTAAAAAACTTCCCAAACAAAGAAAATTCCGTCTACAAATGAGAATACGATTTAATGGGATAGAAATTCAATTAAATGCACTTTCATAAATTGGTTTTATTTTGACGGTTCCGCTAGCAGTTGACTGCGAGTTTATGTGTATTGTTTGGGGTAACCCTATGATTCTGTCATTAGAGAAAGGGAGGTACCTTGAGCCTATGCTCATCCAAATAAATAACAGGAAGGGTTTATTTGAAAAAATCTCCCTTATCGACTGCATAAGTGATCGACTGCGAAAAAATACATTTTGCAAAACGAAGTGACAACGTATCGAATTCTGTATCGACCGATGGGGTTGTTTTAATCGGTTTCCATTCGACGGGGGGTTACAGAATCGCCCCTTGTACGACTAATGTCGTTAAGGGGTTGCAGACGCCCACCGCAACAATGACAGTCAAATAATGTTATATTTACTTGAGGTAGGTTTGCATATTTTACGCATTATCGACGGAGGTAAATATTACGTGACATGGTTAGGTCTCGTATGACGACAACGACGTGGATGATGATTTATAGTAATGACATATGCTTTACGGCAATTTATAATTTCAATTCGGTATCATATCCAGAAAGGTAAATACAAAAATTAACCAAAGTGTGTTTGATGTGCATACTTTAAAAAATCAACATTGCTGTGTTATTTGCTCACGAACGTTTGCTGTAATTTATTTAAACCTGACAGTATACAAATGATAAAATTTATAAAAAATTCCGACATAAATTTCATTTGATTTTTTTAAGCTAAAAGTTTTGAGAAAAACCAATCATTTCTCAGAGTTCTCATCAAACAGGTTTATCACTAAATCCTATCGTGTAATACAAAGCTCTCCTGCCATCTGTTTATCCTTAAAAATTCCCATAACAAATCCTTATTAGTAGCAAAAAAAAATTCAAAAATTTATTTGAATTTCCTCTTTCTAAGCTGATTTCTTCTGTTGTGCGTTAATCTCTCCCTAAATTCGAAAATCTACCTACACTAACAAAAAAATTAAACATTCTTTTAAATACGCAGGTAAATAACAATAGCGTTGCTTGGTTTCAGGTAAGTTTGTATGGAAAAGATTCTCAAATTAGCCAGGTGTGAGCGTTTCTAAGCCCAGGGTCGTTAATAGTGGGTGTAAGAAAGCATCAGGGTAAAATAAAGGACGGCAGTACGCTTGCCAGGTATGCACTTTTTACTTTGAAATTACCGAAATGCTTCTTTGAAACTTCTAATTTGTAGTTAGGGTTTTCAAAGGATTAAAGTTTCTAGCTTGAGAAATTTTTAAATTAACTCGTTTTGTGGTTTTCAAAATTTTTAAGCCTTAATAAGGTTTTAAGTATATAAGTATATGGATTTCTTGAATTATAATACTTTGTACTGTACAATGACACCAAAGATTCTTTTAAATAAAAGTTTTAAAAATTAAGTATAGTCTGTTTGTTGGGGTCTGCAAAATAGCTGGAATAAATACAGCTACATATTATCTTAAATCGAAAAATATTACAGCTGTCCCAAAATAGAAGAATTTATTCATAAAAATGTTAAAATATTTTGGGGGAAGAGGTTAAACTCGTCCCTGATCCTAATACTTTTATTGCCCATTGTAACAACTTAGGAAAGCAAGTAGAAATTGCGGACCTGAACGAACAGACTATAACACCATCTATAGATTTAAAAGCATTAAACATGTGTCTTGAAAATTTTTAGACGAAGAATTAGAAATCGAAATTTAGATTTTTCTGTTTATAGAAACACCAAATTAATTACTTTAATTTTTAATGCAGTAACCCCAAAACATTTGTTTCAAATATTTGATAAATTAATTCTAAGCTTCATAAGAATAGATTTCGAGCTATTATTATTATAGATTAATATATGAAGTCCTAAAATAAAAACCGGAAACTATCGGTAGTGTAATGACCTCAGCCGTTTTAAATTTGGAAGTATCTTAATTAAAAAAAAGTGATAACTCTTTAAAAATTCTGGAACTAAGACAAAACTTTATGCTTTAGGCTAGGTCAAGTGCTAAAAAATCAGAAAATAGATTTCTTCAAAACTGCTTCGAATTTATAAATTAAATCAAATACGTAGGTGGAAAAATCAAACCATTTTTGTTTTACAAAATTGTTTTTAACTTACGTTTTCAACTTTAGAATCTTCGAACAGCAACTTTAAAATTTCATTGTTTTCTACAGAGTTTAGTTATGAAAATTTTTGTCCAAATCGAATTTCGGGAGGTTTAGGTTAACACACCCGACAAAATCTTAGCCTCTGACTTTTCTTGTCAATAAAATTTCCAATCATTTTCTGTAATACAAGATGATATTTTAACTTCTGTAACTCTAGTTAGCAGTTATCTGAAACTTAAATAATCTGAAAATGTAGCTCGAGAGGTCCTTTCATATACGAAATGAGGGTTCGGGTTATGTTTATACAAGAAAGTAAAAATGTTAATAAATATTTCTTTAAATAAAGGCCTTTTGAAAACGGACCACGGCTTTTAAATGGGGGTAAATCAGAAATGTTTCATGTAACAGGTCAAACCGTGAACGAATCAAAATTTTAACTTTAATCTAAGAAGGAAATCTTTAAGATGTCAGAGTCATTGAGCTTCTGCAAGGATGTTTTTTGTTCTTTTTGTTATCGATTGGTACGAATGTTAAAAATAACATCAACCCTTGCTTTTTTTTATAAGTTAGATAACATCACATAAATACTTCACACTCAATAGAAATTAATAAAATATGTTTAAAAATTGAGAGAAAGCCGTTCGCACTCAGTTTAGAGTGACCTTATTTTAAACCCTTAGACAGTTACAACTGTAAAAAAGGTATTAAATTACGTCCCTTAAAAATAAAATCTCATAACTAAGCTCACGTACCAATATGTGGATGCAGTGTATCTTACCTGAACAAAACTAATTTCGAACAGGAGACACTTCTATCAGAAGTTGGGACGACAGTAGACGGCATGAGAAAATATCATTTGGAATAAGTTTTAAATTAAGGGTTGTCATTGTGAGACCTTAAATAAAATACCTACAGGGATGTGTGACCTATTTTAGTTTTGTACCCCGTCACATAATTGAAACTCCTCTAACGAATATCGATTGTTAACTAAATTCGTGTAGGTAAATTGAGCTAATCTTTGCATGCGGGCTAAAAATCAACCAACAAAGCACACCAAAAAATAAATGAGAACATTTAATACAACGTATTTTTTCTCCATTTCGCTTCGTAAATTCTTTTGTTCGAAACCCTTATTTCTAATTTTTCCTGAATTAGAAAACTGGGGTTGGTACCCATTCAAGTGCACGGGTTTCGAGTAGAAAAAAGCGCCTTGTTTAACGCAATAGCCGTCGAAAGTGGATCAAAATACAAAAAGGCGTATTCAGACTCATCCTAGCGAGGTTTAACCGGACAAAAAAAACTGAAATTAAGGTATCTTTATAATGAACTGTAACAGTTGCTCGGTGTGGGGCGACATCGAGGCTTTGTTTTGTACTTGAAAACCGGTACTGAACTTGGTCTTGCCTAACCGTCAACTGGTTACATTACAGGATTAACTTAAGAACTTACCCATTTAATAAGTTGTCATCAATTAAACTGCACATTTGCGTTCAATATTACATTACTGATTTGAATCAAATGGATCTTTGTGAAAAATCAACTCTTCTTATAATAACACCCTGTAAGGCTTCATTTTACCTTATAAGACGCTTGCAACGACTTTGTTTACACCAAGAAATGCATTTTGTTGGGCGTTAAAATTATTTTTCGGAGCATTACAGGTCTTTTGACGTTATTACACCTGGTTTTATGTTTATATTACCTTATCAGATAGAATTTGGATTTTTGAGAATAGAATACTTACACTCATATCTTTATACCTATGCTATTATTAAAATATTACTGAATTAAAAAGTCAATTAACTTTTTATCCACAAGCAGAGAATGTCCTAAAAGAACTGGCATTTAAAAATTTTCTAAAAGTGTTATAAATTATAATAATATATATTTCTAACACGTCTAATGGAATGTAAAAATACCAGAAACTACACTGATGCCAAATCGACTTTTTAGTTGCGATTTTGACTAGTAATTAATGTGTTGTCATTCAATCCTGCGTTATCAATTTGTACGAATACTACTCTTTAAATAGTTAAATCTGTAATGATGCTCATAGACAATAACAGTCATCACATGGTAAAATGAGCTGACTTTTCATAGCTTCATGACCAACCATGGTCTAAATAAACATGAAAAGGATCAAACGTATTAAATCTAAAGTTTTAGAAACTCGACACTCGTAACCCTAGATTTCGCCTAACAAATAAAGAAACGAATAGTTTCAGACCCCCTTACCATAGACTAACTTATAATATATAAGTTAGTCTATGTCCTTACGAATTAAGGATAATATTTCAGTATAAGTTTAAGCTAAAGCTTACATGAAACTGGCTTAAACCCAGGCAAGTTAAGCTTTACGTTAACCTGTGCTAAAATATCAATTTTTTAACTGAACAGGGTTTGGAATGCACAAAAAGAGATTTTCAGATTGGAATTGCATGCTGTTGAGTTCCAGTGAACAAATGTATTTTATTTTCAAGAATTGTGATTTTTACTAACAGAAGATTTCAAACAAAAGTTCCTGCAATAGTAAAAAAGGGAAAGTGATTAGAATAGGAAAGAATCAAATTGTTGTGCATACGACGGTTTGAAATCTAAAATTTGAAAAAGAAATCCTTCAAAATTAAGGAAAAGAAGAAAAGTACAAACTGTAATAAATTCTGGAAATTTAATTATAGCAATATGTTTTAGTAGTTTATAAAATACATATACAATATAATTTCTGTGAGAGGAAATAAATAAAATTGGGATTCTAGAAATTAATTTTGTCAAGATTTTTGAAATGTAATTTAACTAAGTATGAAAATTCTGTATATAGAAAATTGTCACGATGGCAGGCCATATCCCTGTGAAGATTTTATTCAAAAATTCATTATAATTTGGGATCCTAAATAACAGCTGTTGATAACTACAGACAGCGTTGGGTTATGGGATGTTGTCCTAGAAGCAAGGCAATTTTTAATCGCTTCGACTGTTTTTAAGTGTAGAAATATCATGTCTTATACAGAATTAAAAAAGAAGTGATTGGTTACTAATACCACCCTACCTACAAAAACTTTTTTTAGAAATAATTGGCATGAAAGCAGAGGTTTTGAACTGAAAAACAAAAACAATTTGAGGCATATCCTACAGTTCAAACTAAATGCATATTCAACATTTTGAAAAAATGAAGTGTTGGATTGAAAGTTGGGCTTCATCTTCACTCGGAACGCCCCCTTCAAAAAGATATGTCAACGAAACAAACAAGCAAAGCCTACATAAAGCAGAAGAATCATAAAGAGCATTAATACAAGCTCAAACAAACTCTAAGAAGTACTGTGCTATTATTTGACTTCGATATTTTTTATATTCAGGTTTAAGATTCAAACCACTAATCTTTCAAGTAACAGCTTCATACTGTTCTCCGCCCCTTTTGGCCTATTAATAAGGAGAATAAGTTGCTTATATTATTTTTTCTTCTTAATAAGTGATATTTAGATTACATATAAAAAAAATTAATTTCTATTAGAGCTCTGTCTGATCACAATCGATCGACATTTCTTGCTTGGGGCAGGAATGATCATTGATAATATAATTTTTAATATCTACTCGTAGAAATGTATTAGCAACAAAACGTTTCTTCTCAAACTCCATACTTTGGTTTTAAATAAGTGCCTGGCTCCAAATATTTTATAGATTAATCAGATTAATAATTAATGTGTGGCCCTTAAGTTTTAGTCATTTTGATATTTTTTGAAATGCTAAAGATGCATTTTTAACAAATTGATTTACGCATTTTATAGCTATTAAGACAACAAGTGTTTTATAGAAGGTTTAAAAATCAAGGTCGTAGTTCAAATCCGAGCGAACGAAGTGAGCCGAGGATTTGATAGACCGAGATTTTTAAACTATAAAACACGAGATGTCTTCAAGATTTTTTCTAACACTAATAATATCTTTCACTAATATATTATTAGAAATTTTAATAAATTATTATTTGAGATGCGTCACAATACACAAAATGTGAAGATTGCTAGGCAACGACGTATTTTATAGAGAAAGGCGTATTTTAAAGGCCTATAAAATACGTTGTCATTGACGACGTATTTTATAGAGAAAACGTATTTTAAAGGCAACATAACAAGTGAGCTCTTATGCACCATACAAACAGTATAAGATATTAGTGTTAGAAAAAGTACTTATTCGTTGTACTTGTACATATAAAACAGTAATTACCGAGATATAAAAAAGTTTTCCAATATTTATCGTTTCCTGTTCGTACGTAATTTTAAAATCTCATGCATTCATGCATATTACATACATTGATCACATGGATTATTATTATTATCTTCGTTATTAAACACCTAAGTATCAAATTTATACTTTAATATTTGAATCGTAAACTTAAACGGTGTTAATTATAAATATAAAATATACAGAGGAAAAATGTTGAAAAAGGGAGGGAATGTAAAACACCGTTGGTTTGTATTAAATAACTAATAAATAAATTAATGCTGATGTAACTCGTGTAACATGAACCGTTAACAAATTTTTAACTTTATTACTATTCAAGCAAGCAATTAAAAATTTTAACGACAATTTTCTTACTTGTCGACCTGTCAGGTTTAAGTTTAGTAGCATTTTAAATTTTTCTTTTAGGATTTTATTACACGGTTTGGGACTTTATTAATCGATTATAAGAACATGCCCACACCTTCTATTGATCATAGATAATAAAAAACTAATATCCATCGTCAAAATCCTGCGGCCATAATAAACAAAAGCCCGAGGGTTAATTTAAGTTTTTATAATCCAGTATATTGTTCTTTATTATCCAGTTTATTCATATTTCAAGTATAAAATAGTAACGATACGAAAATATGGTAAGCTGAGGTACTTGACCTGTACCTTAGCGTAGGGCGATAGCGTGGACTTATCTAGCAACCACGTGTGCGTGAATGAAATGCACCCTTGCAGTGTCCAGCATGCGGTCAGCGGGGGTGCGTTCAACAAGTAGACCACTGCCCCAGTCGATATATCGATTGCACACTACACGAGTTGTGGTTGTAGAAAGTGCACACACATCAGCCGGTGATCCGCAACCCCACTCGCGAGAACGACGACTTTCCTACTTCCGACACTTTTTGGTTTTTCTACTTTTATATACATTCAGAAAATTCCATCTCTTTTGCATATTATCCAAAACGTTGGAAAAGTATTGAATAAACTAACATTTTAAAAATACCCTTAAACTTTAAAATAGCTTCAAACGCAGTTTTACTCTTAGAATTAGAAAAATATAATTACTTAATAGAGGGTTGGATATTTTTAATTACATTTCTAGTTTATTAATTATTAAACCCACCTAATTAGAATTAATTACTTAATTTGAATTTTTATTAGGTCAGAATTTAATTCCTCTTACATGATATTCAGAAGCCGAATGTTTCTAAAATTAACCAAATTTGAAAACCCTAACTTGAGATTTGAGGTTTCAACTAAATAAATTTCTAGTGAATTGGTTAAAATTTTCAAGGGGTCAGTATTACGTTTAAAAATATCACAGTTCTTTGGGTGTCACTTTAAATCAAATCAATCACATTGAACTTAAACAAAGCACCAATTTGGTTCTCTTTTTTCAAGCAAATTCAGGAAGTATTTTTACATCACACTCGGAAAGTCGAAAAAGGACAGAAATTGCTAAAATATTTAGGATATTCATTCCTAACCCGATTTCACCCCCTAAAAATTTAAAAACTAACCACCAAATTGGTGTTTGATATTCTGGTTAACTAATTCCGTAATTAATTAATTGACTGACTAAATAACTAAAATCTTTATTGGGTCAGAACTCGCCAGCGAAGAAATAAAAGATTGAATTCAACTTTACACTTTCAACATTAAATCAATGTCGATTCGATTTAACAAAGTTACGTTTTAAACGCATTCACATTTAATTAACAATGGTAAATAACAGGTCTCGAAAGTGCTGAAAATTTCCTCATAATTCTTCACCAATCGATAATTTATTTTAAAAAAGTAATTAAAGTCCTTCAATTCTTGGTATTTCTGAATCATAAATTAAAATTAATAGACACCTTATTGACCTCAAAGAGTTGGTATGTTACAATGTGAATCTTATTCCTTCTTAAAAAGAAACACTGACGAGGAAGAATACAAGACAAACACTTCAAATATTTCCAATGTGCCTATATCAAAATACCAATGTGATCGTTTGCTTTAAGGTTTGAATGGCTATTTATAATAATCATTCCTGATGAAGCTTCAGGCAAGAAATGCCTGTCATTGTTGCTGTTCCTTTTGATAGGTTTGATAGTGGTTGAGCTACAATATTTGATTTCTAATTAAATTACGACGGCTATCAATTTTGTTTCAGTTTTTTTTTATGTAAATGATTTTTTGTGCGAGGCTATAAAAAAGATATAAAATTCTTGATTTATGTAAAGTAAATTAAACTTATGAGATAGTTGACTTTAATTCGAAAGGAACATGTTGTAAGTGTTAAGGATTTATTTACATATTTTATACATTTATTTTCCAGTTGACAAAAATAAATAATTACACGAAAAAAATCGAAATAATTGTTGCTTTATCTCGTAGACTGCGTGGGTTTCCAGATACCAGTATTAATACCCATAATAAACTTATTAAGTTTCAAAGCATAAAATTCCTTTACAACATTTTCCAGTTACGCCCGCTATTATTATTCAATAAATTTATAACATAAGGTAAAAGGAGTTTGCTTTTAAGTACTGCCAGTACAACTAAACACAAAGGATTGATTATTTCGTCTTTGAAGTCTTTGGTAGTTGGGGTATTAAATATTAATACAGGGAATGCTGTAATTTGTTCCATGGCTTTTCAATATTTTAATGACCTTTAAATTACCATAAATCATAAGACTCTGGACAATAAATTATTTACATTATGCGTTGCATGTATAACTTAATAATAACCACTGATAAACTTTTTTGCCAAGACATGGGCTCTAATAATCTAGTTAGTAAATGTCATTAGAAATTTAATAATAAACTAATCATTAATTGAATTTAATTGCGTTGAACCAGTTCCCAGCAGTTAAAATTGTTTATTTCTTTGGACCTAATTATTACATACATGAAAAACCAGATTAACGAGATCTTAAGTTCTTATACACATACACGGCTTTGGTTTATTATTTAAATATTATTGTGTTTTCAGTAATATAACCTAACTTTTATTATACAAGTTTATAAATCATTCATTTCTTGTAAGTTTCAGAACTAATAAATTATTGTTTACAAAACTATGTGCGTCAACTAGAAAATCTTTAACTATCGTACAGAACTATAGGCTCTGGCTGGATTTCAATTAAATTTATTTAAGTTACTTTGAGGCAATTTATATAATTTAATAAACCTAACTCGTGCTAAGATATAGATTTAAACCCATAGAGGAGTATATTTATTTGCTGGAAATTAAACATGCGTTGAAGTCTTGAAGAAAATCTAATGCGTTATTAATTCAACGTTAACTGAACATTATTTTAGGTTAAGTAAATACCTTTAAAGTCTACCAAAAAAATGTGATTTGGATGTTACTCTAAGTTAAGTAAAAGACGTCAGCGGAACGTTACCTTAAGCCAAGTAACTGATTATTAAGTTAAGAGGAAAAGGCTACTACGTTACAATCTCAAAGTTAACGAAACATTAAGTTAAGTAACTAACTTTAACATTACGTAGAAAAGGCTGGTACGTTACGATCTCAACGTTAATGGAACGTTACCTTAAGTGCAAAGTGCTAATGCGCTACGTTAACGGAATGCGTTGTGGTTATCACATTGATGATAAGTTGCATCGTTTGGAAACGTCCGCTTTTTAGTAACACTGCTTTAAAAAGTAATATAAAAAAAAAACAAATGAAATAATAACCTAAGAAAGTCTCTAATGAGATGTAAAAGACTTAAGAATAGGCAGGCTTACGTTAAGCTATTTAAAGTTAATTGTGCAGTTAAATCATTGTAAAATTAATGTAACGTTAATTAAATGTTAGTTTTTAATATAAAGTTTCAAGCTTACTCCCAGTTTTACATTACATTGCCACGAAGATATTAATAACGTTAACCTAAACACTACGTTCCAAAGTTTTAATTTAGCGAGCACGAGCGTTAAATAATTCTCCGTTACTTTTTTCTACAATCTTAAATTTTATTAACACGGTGTAAAGGTGACACATAACGTGTAGAGGTTAATTTAAGTCCAGTAAATCATCTACTTAAAGTATAAATAATGTTAAATTAAGGTTACGTCATTTTAATGCCCTAAGAACACACTTTTCCCTATTTATTTTAAATTCCGAAGTTTTGCCCGTACATTACGGTTAATTTAAATATTGATATAGATCTTTTCTAAGCAAGGGCAATGCAGTTTATAACAACCATAATTATATTCAGGGTTTTGTACGGAACACTCCTTGCAGTAATGCAAATTTTTCGAAAGGACCAAGCGTGCTGCATTACAAAAATTTCGTTTCGATATTCGTGTGCCAGCCACGAACCAAATCCGCAAGATGTTCGAGCACACTTACAAATAGTCAAACGGAACGAGCTGTATGCCAAAGGATAAAAAAATGTGGGCTACACATTTCGACAACTGCACATTTGAATATGGTGCTAGTTGCTTACGATTTACATATTCCAATGTAATTCTAGGGTTGATTAGCATAGCTTTAGCATACGAAGTGAAAAAAACGGCGCAAGTAAGGGTAGGTATGTCTAGTACGCCGAATTACAATAATAATCGCGCTTGAATAGCGAAGTGGGCGCGTGAACATTGATATTTTAAATATGGCACCCCTTTTTGCATATTGCTTCACGCAAATCGCGTGTGTACGCCAACCACTCACCTGTTCGGGACGCAGAGTAAGAATAGATTATGATGTTATGTTACCCAAACTCTTGTGCATATAAACTTCTTGCCTGGTTACCACACGTGGACTACACGTGGACATTTTTTTTTTGCATATGTTACCCCTTACTTTAAAAACATTATGAAAATCATGGCCTCGAGACATCCATCGATATTTGCATCATTAGACTCGCTTTATAAGCAAATCCTGAATGGGGAAAGGAAGTATTTGAATATTAAGTGTCCACCTGCACATAACCAGAAGTTTCTCGGGATTTTCTTTATAAATTACTTTGCGAAGCAATCACCGCCAGCGGCACGGCTAATAATATAAAATATAGTTAAGGGCAGCACTAATTGTTTAGTCAATACTTTACACCCTGCGTGAGTCATTTTTTTCAACCCCAACGACCAATCGTGAGGCCGCCTTAATCACCCCCACCTCCCTCACAATATAATTATGTATTGGACACAATCAATAATTTACTTACAAATAATATACACTAAGCCGTAGCTTCGTATTAAGTCCCACATTACCTTAACGTTGCAACAAACCGAGTTTTCCCCCTTCAAAATCGATATGGAATACACACTACATAAGATTTAGGGCGTTAGAAAAATATTTTACCTTTATTGTTATGGTTATAAAAGAGATAAGCACTGATAAAATATGCGCTCGAAAATCCGAAACATGTTAAGTTGGCTTGTAAACAGCAATTGAGGGGTGATGATAGTAATCTATGGTACTAGGTTTCGACGATGGGACATTATCAAGAATAAGCCACCTTAAATAAAGATTGTTTTTGTCAACAGCATGAAACTTAATTAAGGAAAGTTTTGTAAACTTTCTATAATTAGAAGCTTTCTTTTAAATCGATGTTCGTAGCAAGGTTTTGATATAAACAAAAGATTGATATCAGTGTTAAATTATGTTAACGGCTTTCTTTATCGGTTATATTCTATGGGTTGTTTACTAAATTAAGTTTTTGGGAAGCGTCTTACTAGCTGTGTAATTTTCGTAGACAAATTTACAGAACGTATGAAGTCTGTATTGGAAATTAATATTAAACATCCACTGGGGATGAGTCACTACTATCAATTGCTGATTTCGTAGTGGTGTGTTTCCAAAACTTCGTCAGATCACATTGCTAAATTTAAATGAAATCATAGAAGTGAGCAGTTGTAAGTTTTTGGGTTGCAACAGTCGATTTTGTTTTTATTCCGAACCTTCTTTATAACAGCTTAGACCCGTATGTTCATCTTATTTCTGATTCAAATTTAAGCTGCACTTTATAGTACTATAGTAATACGATGTGTTCCGGATAGTTTGCTAGTTAAGTATACCCATTTAAAATTTTAAATCAAATCGGTACTTAAAGTCAAGTAGGTAGACATAAAGCGATGTAGCTCAGAGATATATAATAAATTAATAATTAAAGATTAAAATAAGAATACGGATTTTTACGTTTAGTTGCCTCATAGATGCAGAATCTTGCCTCAGTATTAGGAATTAGAACTCTTGTGATGGTACAGATATTGGGAAATATTTTCTCCCAGAGTACGGAGATGAATCATCAAAACACCAAAACAATCTAAATGTCTATTAGGTTACATTTGATTTGGCCGTTAAACTGTTGTTTTCTAATGTCTGTTTACCGTTTTTGTCAAATAAGAGACGAAAGTCAAAAGAAGGACAAGAAAATTATTCCATGGAAAAACCTTAAATAAGTTTGTCACATGTTTAGAAATTAAAAAGTAACATTCGAAAAAAGGGAAATACGAATAAAAAATATTCTTGTAATTTTCCACGAGTGCGTCCTCCCGTTTCTCATTAATAATTGAACAATAGTAAGGTTGAGGGTGTGCTTGATATATATTTTAGTTAGTGTTTGTCGTCCCCTTTTCTCATATTTCCTCGGTTAAATTGGCAAAACTCCAAAACTGTCTAAAAAATGGCAAGGTATCTCACAATTTGATAAAAAAATATATAAACGCAATTTATACACCCCATTCTGATCTTGTTTTTATGGTGAACAATAACAACCCCCGTTCTTGAGAAGCGGCCAAGTTGAATCGAAGTAAGGCGCAACATCAAAAGCGCAATCACCCACCCTCTTTGAGATGAGGGTGGAAACTAACACAAATTCATTATACAGTGTCTAGTATATAAAACAGTAGTCCTGCAGGGTATTGTAAATGCACATGCCTAATTTCATACAAACTACACTTGGCTGGCTACACAGATGGGGATAAAAATCAATACGGCACAGAAAGAATATTTTTGTTTATTGGGGTTGAAGACGCTGAAAATATAAAGAAAGAAACGGTAATTCTTAATATTCATATAGCCGTTGACGACAGAATTTTCCCCTTGTGCGTAGAATCGCGCATTTAATATGCAAAAGCTTGTCTAGGTTTCAATCTGTTGCTGCTGCAAACCTTAACCCTTTATTAAGTGTCTATAAAGTTTCCACCCTAAATGCTAATTTAGTTATTCACGACTACCATAAACTTAAGAGCGATTAATTCCAAATATCTAAGATCGAAATTTTTTTCCTCAGGAAAGTGCATGCTGGGGTTAAAAGTCGTCCTCCCCCTGTTGTCAGGATTTCCCTTGGTCGTTACGTGAAACCTTCAGTTAATTTCTTCCCAGTGGCTAATAAAGTATCACTAAAAACGCGATTTCGATACTTTCAAAGCAGCATGGTTCGTATTCGCGATTAAATTTCATTATTACCTGCCTCGACTCGGCCTGGCCCAGAATGGGTTCGTTACGGTTCCATTGTTCAAATTCTGGCCCAAATATGTCCACAAAAGGACAATTTCTTATCAAAACTACAGCGGGACAGGTAAATTTCGTTTGAGATTCCATTCAGTTTACAGAGAGAACTCACTGGGGCGCAAACTATACCTTTCTTCAATCTCGGATCATCCCTTACGAAATTTTAACCATTTAACTACCCTTATTGTGGACAATGCGAGCATTTGCACCCTTTCGTAGTCGATCATTTCGTCGGGGCTCCTAACTACGAACGGGAGGAAATGGGAAGCTCCGAGGATTCGTTTGGGCAACTGCATGGTAGACCCGTGTTTTGTGACAAGATATCAAATTCTTAACATGTTTAAACATTTTTTTGTGCATATTAATTTTGATCGGCGTTATTCAGCTTGAAGGATTGTAGTAATCGGGAGAAGAGGTTATATTTTTGAAAAAGTTTTGCTCTAATCTACAGTTCGGTGCACTGCAACAATGCGTTGCGGAGTAAATATAGCGTGTCAAATAAAAATGCAAAATAATAATAATAACGCTGTTTTTGTAGTAATCAGCTTCATAAAATTGTAATATGCATATCATCGTCGATGTTAATAGTTTCCGCCTAGTTGGAAGTACATAGGTATAGAAATATCTTACGCTGCAGCGGCACAATAACAACCTAACATATTATAAATATACTTGCATATGTATGTATATTTATACGAAATTACTGTGTGTAGTAAGTGTGTTGATATTTTCTGAGGTGTATTAGAATGAAATTCGATTTTTTCCCTTCTACCTATAAATAACAAAAACTTCTTTCCAAAGTGCATGGATTCATTAAACCTCTACACGATAACAACTAATATTTTAATAAATTACTAAGTGAAAGTCAAATATTTACAGATAAATATAATCACAAAAAAATATATTAACCGCCTTGAACTTAAAACCCAGACTTTTAACACATACAAATTCCGGAGCTATAAATTATTATAACGCCATTATTTTAAAATTGATCCTTCGACGGGTTTTTCTATGTTAAAAACGAATCATTCAAATAAAGAAAAATACAAGGTTTTTATTGTGGATGAACATCACGACACCGACAAAAGATAAAACTGACCGGAAAACTCTTACACTTCTGCCTTTTTCATGTGTTAATGCTTCCGTACGTACTCTACCACAACAGTGGTTCAGTTGTTATGTTGCTTTGATTTGACGAAATAACTTCTCGATTGTAATCACGCATATTTTAGGTATTTGGGAAACTATTTTTAGATCCCTGAATAAAACTGATGTAGCTTTGTCATGTGCTCTATCGTTTTGTGGTATATTATTGAATTTTTATAACTTAATGGAAGATCTTTATTTTCTCATTTAATTGAATTTACTTATAAATGAATTTTGATATTTTACGCGTTAATTCTTAGGATATCTAGTACGAAAGTTGTAGTGTTTTCGAACAAATAGTAATTTTTAAATGTTTTTTTTAAATTATGGTTGCGGTGGGGGTCCTGATGCTTTTAAAAAAATAATTTCTGGAACTAAGATACTCGCAATTTTCAAAAATAAATATAGGTAGTAAGAAATTCAAATATAAAGGCAAGAGTTTCAGGAATCTTTTGTCTGGGTTCTACAGGTTTTATTAATTTTTAAATCCGTATTTAGAGAAATATATCCTCTGCACGGATTGGAACCACTGACTAATGCAAAATCATTACAGAAAAGGAGCGATTTCTTAAACATTTATTAGAGCCATATTCATAGACAGTGTTTAAAGTTAGATGTTACTAATTGCTATAGCAACATATATTAATTACATTGGTTTAATATCTACTAAACCCCTGCTAACTTTAAGTAGCTACTATCTATGAATATGGCCCTTAATCTCCAAGATATATTTGTAAGTTTTCAGGCTTTACTTCCTAAGAAAGAATCAAAGAGTTCGAAAAATGAAGCGTTTGTATTGCAGCACAATAACTAAATAAGATTCTGATATGACGTTTTCGGACAGCCAGGTTGCTAAAAAAAGGAATTTTTTGAATTTTGGACAGGCCAGTGGTCAAAATTGGGTTTAAGCATCTAAAGATGGCCAACATTGGCCAAAACTGATACAACATCAAATATAGCAGTTACTCAACTTAAATTCTTATTTTTAATTTTATTTCTATGAAAATGCTAGTTTTGTAACACTAACTTTGTTGGTGCAACCATTTTTAATTCCATACTTTTCAGGTGTCATCGGCCACAAATGAAATGCAAGTGTCAGCAAGCATAGTTACATGCATTGTATGTTGAAGGCTGTGATTTTATTTGTCTGATTATACTGAATGTACAAAAATTGGTAAATTCCTGTAGAATGTTAAATGGCAATATACAAGATGGTTCCGACGAAAATGAGTGATTAGAATGTAAGTTATCCCTTAAAATAAAGATAATAACGTTTTTTCAATAAACAGGGCAGGGCTATTTTTATTTGATAAAAAAATTAATGTATTGGCATTGTATATGTTTATGTTTGTATAACCAACCGGTTTGATATTTCCCTTTAAAATTGAACAATTTGGGACCAATATGTATCACTTAATTTTGACCAGGACGGTTAAAACTTAAAACCATCATGGTTAAGATATCGCTGCTAACCGGTCTGACAGTATCCCAAATTGAATTCAAGTGAAATTGAGTTTTTAATTTAATTTAATATTTTTGCCTTCGTTAGTAGTTTAAACAGCGATCTTAGTATTCAGTAAAAGATTTCAGATCAACACTGTTATTAAAGTCTCCCAAAGATTTTGGGAGACTCAAAATTAGTTTAAATTAAAAATACCGTTCCAAAAATATTTAAAAATTCCATCATATATAAATAAAACGCTTTATAATAAATTAGCACACAAGAATTTATTTTGAGACCTTTGGGCAACCTTCGCAAATTTAAATATTTACACATTCATGTTTTATTTTTCACTCTTACATTGTTTGAGGGACTAAATATTTTTATTTTGCATTAAATACAGAGATTATTGTAATTGTTCAAGAAGAAACCCAGAAAATTTATTTTAAATATATTCCTCAAGTTGATACTTTCTTTTTTTTTATTTATCAAACAGCTGTAGTTGTTATATTTACAAATCAGCATTTTATTAAAATATAGGCCAAAGGTGAGCGAGCTTTTCTTATAACAAGGCATCAAAAATGTTGCTTTGAGACAATGTTTTATTCCTACTTTTTTAATTTTACAAACGATTTTCTTCAAAAGAGATTAATACAAAAGGTGTTTTCGCTGGAATTTAAGGCAGTTTAGCACAAAATACGGATTTAAAATTATTAGTTCTAAAGATTGAGCTGGGCTGCTTAAATTAATTTTTTAAATATCATAAACGGAAAGCACTGCAATCCAATTAAGTGAATCTCTAAAAAAGCAAAACGAGCTAGACTTGCAACATTAAATTCTTTCTTTTACAAATATCATATAATTCTATTTGAAGATGAGGTTACCTTTAAAAACCTGCTTTTACATAGAGAAAATTTAATTAGAAAGAAGCTTTAGTTCAGTCAGTTCTTGTAACATCTTACTGAAAACATCTTTTAATTTGCATTCATTGTAACATTTAAAATTGAACCCTTTTATGAGAATTTTATCTTCAAAAATTTCATCCTATAAATAAGAAGTAACCGCAAAATAATTCAGTTGTAAATTACGGCTTGAAATGGTTATGCTATTAAAATTTGCCGTTAAATTTCAAAACTCATTTTGGCAATATTCGGGTGCGAAATAAAAATTAAAAACTTGACCTAATTTAAACGACTCGCATTTCCACCACCGCAGATTTGTTATGATGATAAAAAAACACAGTGTGAAAAACGTCGAAGGAATGCGAGGTGTTCGATCGATGTGCAGGGAATTACATAGTCCGGGTCGACCGAGTCTGTGGCTCCGGTTGCGGAGAAATGTTCTTCGAGGGCCCCGTCTCGTAGAACCCGAGGCGCCAAACTTTTAAACTGTTTGAATAGTGTAAGTGTTCGACTGTTAGTTCTGTTTGAAAGTGAAATGTCAAACAAAGTTGTTGACGTTCACGTGTCATCACAAATGCCCACACTTGCCAGAAAAACTAGCGCCGACATAAAAGTTTAAATTGTTTGCGCCATTATCTGTTATCGAGTTTGATTCTCTTTTTATTGCTAACAAATTTTTATTTTCAAAGTTTTTTTTTTATAAATTTTGCACTAATTTCTAGCAGTAAATAAATAAATTTATACAAGCATCCAATCGTTCAATCAATGAACAAATAACTAGACAATCAAGACAAAGCTGATAAGCAAGCTATACAGGCAGGCTACATTTTTATATTTCCTGATTGAATTATTTATGGGGAATAAAATAAATTTCATAACCACAGCTTTAGACGTACGATCGTCAACAGAAAAATATTGTGTTGGAAGTCTCATGAAAATATAGTTGTTAAGAGTGTTATTAAAGTGTTTATCTGAATTGAATCTTAAGATACAAAAATGTTTACAAAGATCTGAAAATTTTAAATTATAGAACATTTCAAATTAATCTTATACATTTAATTTTTTTAAACCTACTCATTTAAGAGGCCTGAGTTCTTGAAATTTTCGTGACCTTTTTTGCATTTTTAAACTTATAAAAAATCTGGACCCCATATAATTTCAACCCATTGTTATGAAACTGTTAAAATTTCAAATCAAGCTAATTAAAGTAAATTTTAAGTTTAAACTAAATATATACCTACAAATATCTATCTCTACAGTTTCCAGGAAAAGGACAATAACTTAAACATTCTGATTTGCAATTCTTTCAAATAAAAAATAATAAATTATGAATTTGAATCAAAGTAGGCTCAAAATTTTGATTTTTTTTTTTGAAATCATAGATATTAATTTCAGGCTTAAACTGAAACTCAAGTTTAACTTTAAGTATAGGTAAACTTTAAAGTTCAAATCTTCATATTCAATTTGAACAACATGAACTTTGCGTTTCAACAGACAAAATAAAAATCTTGGATTCAAACTCAAAGTTTCAGCAATAAAATAGCTTATTTATAACAACCATTCAGGAAAAAAAACATGCCTGCATTAAAACGACTACACCTAAACTTAACAGCTGCAGATTTAAGAAAGTTTAATTATTAATCCACTGAACTAATTTGTAAATGCAAATTTGAACTACTGAAGCTAATTAGAAAAGTGCCAATACTCATTTAAAAAGTTTGATATGTTAATTGAACGAACACAAACATATGCGATAAAAATAAAAATCAAAATAAGAACATTCCACTGTTATGTTTTTACAAGGACTTCTTGTAAACCTCCATAAATAAATAAAGTCGTAAAAAGTATCTGCAGCATTTGATCTATAAGAAAAGTACTGTAGATTATAACAACAGGAATAACTGCCATTTTAATTTACAAATATCATGTAACAGGAGAAGCTGGATTTAAAACTTGTAGATCTTTCAAGATAGTGTTTTACAGAATCATTAAATTGAAATTTTAAACCTAGATCTTGTGTAAAACCTTTCAGCTGCTGGATTTTTTGTTCAGAGACTTAAAGAAAACATAACGTTAAGTTTTAAATTTGTAATTTATGATAAGTAAACCAAGAAAAACGTTGGTAAATTTAATACTAATTAATTTAATTCTGAATATTTCTTGGAATTTTGATAGGTATTTATAAAATTTCCACTGAGAATAATAGCCGTGCAATCTACCTGTTTGCGGGCTTTCCGTAAGTTTTAATCGAATACTTTTTGCATGAACATCACAAAAGACACCAAGAGTAATTTGTGGATAATTACAATAACGGTTTAAAGTTCATCGCCTATCCTAGCGTTGAAATCTCTCACGATATTCCGGTTTAAATTCAATTAATTTATTTACTTTGCTTATCTATAAAACGTCCTAGACATTTTTGTGATAAATTAATGATTATTAAAGTATAGTCAGTTTGATTGAACTCTATCTCATTGAAATTAACTGAACATTTCTAGCATTAACATTATTGTAAAATTTACCATATTTGTGCTTGGGAAATCGTTTAATTTTTTTTCACTATAAAGAATATTCCTGTAAGTTTGTAAATTCTACAAATAAGACTCAAACAAAGTTATATATTAAGTATTAAAAGTGTAAGGTTAGGACTGGAGTGTAATTCAATGCCAACAATGAACACGGCGCTCTAGATCTAACTCGTTGTTTACAATCAAATTCCAACGGGTTTTGCCGAGAAATAAACATGTAATTTCTTAAGAGTTTAATTGCGGTTGATCACATCGACCTTTACATAAATGTATGGTATACAATTTCCCATTCAGCAACTACATACCAAAAGTTAAGCAAAACGTGTGACACAATACCGGGCGATTTTTCTGATTGTCCTAAATTATTGGCACCATTCTGTTGTCTTTTTGACGTTTTGACTTGTGCAATTACAAATTCCTAGTATCAATTCATAACAAGCGATTGTTACTTGTACGGATTCTAATAGGATGTGGACGTTTATAACCAATAAAGAAAGGCTTCGGTGGGGCTATTGTTGTAAGTCATAATATGTTATGTTGTATACAGAGAGCGGATTTATAGGCAACTGCATTTTAGCCTCGTTAGTTTGAAAGGTTGGTTTATGGTGATAGAATCGTTAGTCGATTAGACGTTCGTCTTGGTGTTTTAATGCCCTTTTTGACGCCTATAGATCCGCTTCCTATTATAAAACGCCGAACTAAATATCGATGCGTTCGTTATTGTTCAGAGAAAGTTATAATTTAGGAGTTTCCGAGTAAATTGAGGTGTGTTGTGAGATGCGAGTGAAGAGAACAATTGTAGAAAAATTTACCTTGGTATTTTGCCGTTGACATTTCGTTGAGTCCATGAATATAATTTTGCAGTATTGTGTTAGCCGTTTCGAGTAGGTACAAAAAAAAACTTTTCACTGTATTGAGAGATCTGTAGAAATAACAAATCTAAGCACATTTGTTAACGGAGTAAATATTTATTCTGGCTACTTCTATCGTTAGGTGTGTCGGAATTTAGTGTAAAGCCATTATTTGTTTAATTGCCGTACATGCGCGCTATAAATCTGCATCTAATAAATTTATACACGCATTTTAACGATCATATGCAAATCACGCCCACGCACCGTTTATCAAACATGCATATGGAAATTAACTTAATCAAATAAAAGCATAAGATATAGTTTTAAAATACACATACTGATTCGATTCTAAGAGCAATAAAGACTATTTCATAGCATGTCACTACAGACTTTCCCGGTAGGTGTCAACTTGGCTGACCAGCGCAGTTCTGAGGATAAACGGAACACTCAAAAACTAAACCCTGACCAGTGGCCTGCTGGGCCACCTCACGGACGCGGCATGATCCTGTACAGATGTATGTAGTATGCAGTTAAATTCAACGTGGTATATTTTAAATTTACGATTTTTTATCACACCTGACTTTTTTTAATGCACACCTCTGCTTATATACAGCTTCACAGGATTATTATAGGATATTATTTTCGAATGCACTCCGAGAACTCAATTTATTTAACGTTTTAAATTTAGATTTTAATTTAAAATTTCTAAACTGATGATGTTCGAACACGAACGCACGGAAATTTCCTTTTGAAATATGCAGCACCAAGAACTCCTCGCGAGACTTCAACGTTCGGGACGATTAATATTACAGCAGAGGACTTAAAATGAAAGAGTGTGTCGATGATGTCAGAATTCGAAACGTCGTAGTAATTTTACATTTTATAATTTTATTAAACATCTTAATTTTATGAATTTTAAGTTTTACTGGCACATTTTCAATCGACATGTCGAATTAATTTCAGTATGTAAATATCTCTCGAATGAACAAGAACAATTTCGCTCGATCTATAAAGTCAGGTGTCTTAAAATTTTCCTAGTAGAATTAAATAATTTTACAGTTCTGTTACATAGTAAAATGGAAAACTGTACTGAAATCATCAAATTTTGCCTTATTAAACTTTCCAAATTTTTGATTTCAATTTCTCCATGTTCTCGAGTTACTTCGGAATTTCTTAAAAGTCGGCAATTTTATTTTCCAATTTTTGCGGAACTGCGACTTCTATACAGTTTAGTCAATTACAAGTATAAATTCGAATGATCTTTTGGATTATTAGTTCATCATATGAAGAACGAAATTAAATTTGTGCAAAGTTTTAAAAACACAGTCGCATCTTATATATTCCGCATGCGGAGAACTTCCAATCAACTTTTCAGAAACTTCTCCAACTACGCTGGACAACAATCTTCGGGCGCACATAAATTTGGCAAAAATAATTCATGTCGTGGTGGTACCCAAATTTGGAATCGCAGGTGCACGAATTAGAATCTCAAAGAACGAGGGAGAGAAATTAACGAAAATCCAAAAGCTTCATCTTCCCAGTATTGATTGGTAATAGAATTGCAGATTGGTTTTAAGCTTTTAAGTGGATCACACCGATTTATCTTTGTTAAGTATCACTGGACACGGTATGGGTTGGCGATGTGTAGTAAAGCACGGTGCCGGGAACTAAAAGTTCGAGTTCGAATTTTGAGTTTGTCGAGTTTTATCAAAGGAGTTTTCGTTCTGCTCTTAGATAAGCGTGCTTTGACCGCGCGCGTCGAATGCGTCCGTAATGCTAGTCGCGTATTAATTATTTGTTTGTATCGATAAAAATAATATAAGTAAATGTAAAGTGGGTGATTAATTCGTTTGTTTTGATCGGTTTCGTAACGGGGAATCGGCTGCACTTAGAACCGAGTTCCGTTCGGGACACAAACACTGCAATAGAAGTAACCAGAGCAATTAAACCGATTGATAATTACGGTAACTGATTGTAGCGTTCCACAGCGACGCCGACGCTATTCTGGCGCCAGGGTTGAGCGCCGGTCGAGTAGTTAGCACGCCTGCCGCATTTGCATGGCGCTACCGTCCGCCCCACCTTCCCGACAATGACAAACTTATGCGTCTCCCACGCACTTGAGCGAGACAAACGGCCGTATTTTACTTTTTAAATTTTTAGGGGAGGATATAAGTAGAAAGGAGAACGATGTAGAAAAATGTAGTATTTACCATGACATTAGTGTGAGGGAGACGGACGGAATTCGGGACGAGGGTGGGCGATCGCGACGGCGATATTAAATTGGAATCCACATTAAAACGTATCTTGAGAGAAAAACTTGGGAATAAGAGAATTGGAAGCGAGTTATTGGGATTTTTAATGGGCGCAAAGCAAACACCGAGCGAAAAATTGTAGATTGCAGAAAACTCCGAAATAGCGTACGAATTTATCATGTGCCCTCCGAGTAAGAAGCGAGTGGATATTAAACGCGCCAGAGTGAAACAGACTCACATTTCATTAAGAGGGTTGAGACGGAATGAAATTACATACCCCATAAGAAGAACCGAGACGTGGATACGAAACCCCGGACGCCCGAGAGGGACGCCGCTCATTCAAGTATGCAATAAGTAAGACAAAGAGCGTCGGCGCCGCGGCGGTAATTTGCTCATGCTAGAACGAGCGAGCAATATGCAAGTTAATTAATCGGTAAAGTAATGAGAATAAAGCGCATGCGCCTTTTTGTTGCAGGGGTTTGGGGTTTGGGTAGTCATCAACGCCAGCGCAGATTAGAAGTACACTCCAAGCAAAAATTACCGGCATTTTTTAATATTATAGAATGCATGTATAGTTCCGAACAGAAAAGTTTCGAACGACGCGGGGTAGTTTACCCTTACGGCGGCGGCGACCCGCCGAACTCGCGCCCTCCTGTGATTGACGCGCTTTGGACGCTTGACGCCACTCTAGATTTTTGATACACTCAACTCTAACGTGTTTGTTCCTTGCCGAGTTTTAGATCACCGTTTAATACCGTTTCATGGCCCTTTCGACCTTTCTACACGATCAGAAATGCAAATCACTATGCCTTAAAACGAAAACGCAACACCTGTAAAACTTCCACAGGTTTCGTTTTAGCCCGCTTCTAAATCATTAACGTGTTTTCACCCTTTTCCTCATCAGTTAGTGAACCAAAGCGAACTGCGAGCAGCACCGAAAATAGATTTGAACCGTCAAAAATTTTACTGGGATTCCACTTTATTCTTCCCCTTACGAACACATCTTCACGCAATTAGTAATACCTGATCAAAACTAGAAAACCTATAATCTTTCTCGACAAACTAGCACAACAAAACACGAACCACTCTTTATAAAGCTTTTGCTGTAATTCCCATGACATTGTTTACTAACATTGTTTAAAGAGACACATCAAAACCAATATGAATAAAAGCAGAAAACGAAAGTTACAAACAACATCATACATACAAATGTAATAAGTAAAAAGTGTTAGTTGAGTTAAAAAGCAGGTTTTTAATTTCCCTAAAAATATTGCAATAATAAACTCGAAGACGACAGGAATAGCTACTCAAACGTGTAGGAAGTACAAAAGCTCGACATAAATCAATGTGGGTTGGTAGTTGTTTAAAAATATATTTTGATTTGCTAGGTAAAAGAACTCTTACTGATATTAATGGAATATATTGCCCTAGTAAAATGATTTTTTGTCGTCAATCACTTTGAACAAGAGAACAAAGAAAATAAACCAACACTTTCTTCAATAATTCACATTCTTCCCAATCTTTTAGAACTTGCAAATAGGCATAACCAGGTTGAATTATAAACCAGAAAATTATTTTATAATTTAAATAATTCTCCCAGAAGGCGAGTTATTTGCAAAATACCCCCAGTTTGAACATTTCTGCCCTTTTCCAAGTGCAACTTTTAAGCATCACATACAATGTGGCAGGATATTTCATGAATTTGGAAGACTTAGCGCTAAATGCAGTAAATGGAGTTAAAAAAACTTTAAAGAAAACAACATTCCCTTCTTTATATAAACATGAAGATGTTAAAATTTTATGGGTAAAACGATTACGCAACAGTTGGTTTTCGTTCTTTTCAGACCAAAAAAAATATCAAGGAATTTTTATGAATGGCTACTAAAATTCCTTGATATTTTAGTTTTCAACAAAAATGCTTGATTACTGCAAAAGTGATCCTCGAAGAATTTCAAAAGGTTAGTAAGTATACAATACAATAAACATCACAATACTGTAATTTTCAAACAAATAAAAAGTTTGTTAAGGAACTTATAAACAAGACCAAAACAATCATGCTGAATAATTTGCAGTGCTTCAGCTATTTTTTAATAATTTATTTTTAGACTTTGGGAGTATTTACAGACCAAAATGGCAGTATTTTATGTTTATAAATACCTACAAAATTAGGAAAATACCCAAGGAAATACAAATAATAGGAAAGAAAGGAAAACAAGAATAATTTTGCGATTTCCTAATTCTAAACTATTCTTGTTGATTATTTCATGCAAAAAGCAACGTTTTACTTGGTTATCTGATATATTTAAAGCCTACGCAGATCAGACAAATTAACTTCTGTAGGAAAATCAGCTCAATAGCGACATAAACCTCTATCTACTGCGTTGTATCAAATTAAGTCAGCTTCATACAGGCGAAAAAAGGGAAAAGTTAATATAACAACATTTTTATGTTCATTCCAATCGAATTAAAGCATCAGAAAAGGAAAATTAAGCTCTAAACTTACTACCCTAAACAATCCGAAGTAAATAATATTAAAAGTACAACGCTGCAGCTTGTTGTCTTCGTTACTGGACCTTCCATTTAAATTAAAGTCAAATAAACATTAATTCTTGGAATATCCTTGTTCGGCCTAACAAATTTATAATTAATTGTCCCAGAATTTGCGCTCTTTTCGTATATAGCAATAAAAACCAACACAAACACCAATTATCTCCACTAATTCGCACTTGTTAAACGTATTTTACTTAAGTGCATTAAAAATAGTCCAAATTTAGGCCCAATTAGTCTAATTAACAATTACACCATCCATCTACCTACGGACTTCTGTTTAGTGTCAATTTATACGATTTAGTTAGATTTAAAACGTAATAGCAGTGAGATTCCTGAAACAACTCAAAAATATTTACAAGAGCCCAACGAGAGTGAATTCAAAGTTTGTACGGAAGTTGAAGTACTCGTTTTATTTGAATCAATGCAAGCGGTGGGAAAAATCGCGACAGATGCGTCATTTTTTTATTTTTAGAACTAGAATTTTAATATTCATGTACCTAACAGAAAGAAGTTAGGAATTAAAGTAGGCCTTTTGAAATACGCGACGTATTGTCGTTGTAACCGACCGGCTGAGCTTTATTTTGGCGGATTAGTCAGGTGGTTGCCCGAAACTTCCATATAAAAATAGTAAACAAACGTTTGAGGTCGCGTTTTTTTTAGAAAAAGCAAGGCAACTTACAACAATTCTTCGCTTTTCCAGGAAACTGTTACATTCCCACATAGTGTTGTCAAGAACTTAATACTAATATGTACAGGTTAACAGTCACAATACACAACAAGTTATTTAAATATTAACTTCAACACGTAGATTATGAACACATGCTTAAGGAAACGTCTCACACACAATTGTAAAATAAAACCACCAATCTTGAACTAACTCATCAAAGTTTTGAGCAGAACAACTCGCGAACTCTGCTATTATCCTGAGCTTTACCTTATTTCCCAGCAACAAATTTACATGCAAAACTTTTACACAGACAAAAAAGGTAAAAACGTGTCAACTTCTTTCTCGCACAAACGCAACTGTTTTTAAGAAAACATCACCAGTTTTTCCGGGCGAGTTCCAAAGGATAATGGAAAACGTAAACTCTCTGTCATCGCGCTCGATGTTATCCTTACGCGACCGCGTGCACAGGTCGTCCTGTTTCCATGGCTAGCCGAGATGCTCTGGCCAGCAGTCCACTGGCCAGCGGAGGGGCGGTATAATTACACCAGAGAGGGGACTGGACGCTAACAATGTAGTTAACATATCGTCTAATGAGCACCTACGACGATCAGACGCGAAATGAAAGATTACGGAAAGCAATCTCATATGACACCGCGAAAAATTTGATTTATGAAGGTTTATTGATCTTATATTCTTCTTTCTGACCGTTATCGTAAGTAACAACTGAAAAGTTTCAACGAAAACTTTTCGAGAAAGTTTAAACCGATTTGCTTCTTCCGAGGAAATGCTTATATTATAAACAAAAGTTGGGATTTTCCTACAGAACCGTTGACTTACCGAAGGATCAATTTTATAGTTTTACTAATGGACGAGATTCCATCAGACAACTAATTGTCTTTTTTACACATGAGTTATTCGTTGAGCATCAAGCATAACGATTTTTATTTGCCACTTTCGTATACAAAAAAACACTGAATATTAGTAAATACTCATCTGCACAAAGGGTAACAGTTAGAAGTAAATTTGATCTATAAAGAAGGCTCAGGGCCGAGCCAAGGGTATCTGCCGCCCGGGTGCAAGATATAATTTGCCGCCCCTATAGCTCCTTGGACATAAATAGGGTTAATTGTAAAATTCTGCATTTCCTTGATAACTGTTAACTTGTTTAAAAAATAAAAAATCATTAAGGTGACTAATATAAACTTTGTTATTTATATAAATTTAAAAAAAAGAAAATATTTAAAACAACAAACATAATGCTTTAATAGTTATAACAAAGTACACCTTATATTATTTATTATTATTATTAATTTAGAACCTAGAAGTTATAAACATGAACTAAACTACATAAATTCTAAATTTAAATATCAAAAGCGACTTTTCTTGCTTTTTATTTTAATAAATTGTTGTATGCTTGCCGCCTTAAAAAATGCAACACTTTTTCTGTATCAAGTTACCTTTATACGAAAAAAAAAAGCCAGATACAAGACTAACTTGATAAAAAAAGTTGCACTTTTTAATGCCGCAAGCATATTTTAAATTTCTTTTATTTTTCATTTTGCCGCCCCTAGTAGGTTGCCGCCCGGGTGCTGTGCACCCTTTGCACCCCCGGCACGGCTCGGCCCTGAGAAGGCTTCTAATTTGTTACTTAGATCACCAAAAACACATTGGTATTGTTTAGAAATTCAATTTGAGCAAGCAACACAAAATCCTCGAGTATTCAGGTTTGTTTATTTTTGTCTATGTATAAAGAAAATTAAACTAAAATTCATTTATGAAGTTCACGCACGAAGACACACATAATGATCTTGGGAATGTCTGTTTATTTCTGCTAGTCGGAAATCACAAGATTAAAGCTTATGAGTTCACTTGCTTGTTAATATTTTAGAAATTAGTACTTAAGTATACCTAACCTTTAAGTTATTTCATAATAATTTAGTTTGTATGACAACCCTTTGGGATGTTTGTTTACAATCAAAAGAAATCCTCAAACTTTCCATTAAAAAAAAATACAATGCAAAATAAACCTTAAATGCAGTAAGCCTAAACTATTTTGAAAATTGAATTATTTTTGATATATGACGTTTATGGACCACCTATAGCTTGGACTTAAGGATATATTTTTTTATTATAAACTACTTTATTCCTTAATTTTCCTTTATTAATTCGAAAGGATTTCCTAAAATATGTCGAAAATCATCAGTCTTTTTGGATGATAATGATTGATTGAACGATTAAATAATACCTACAATTATTGCAAGACTTGCAATTGAAATGTAATTGCAACATAAAAATTTGTAAATTCATAATTTTTCTGATGACAACTTATTTGTTATTTCTCTTTATTTATGTTCTCGATATAATAAAGTGGTAACCGACACACCCATAGATTATGAATGTTTCTGCGTTTATTGAATATAGTTATTTAGTGGGAAATTATTTCATTTTAATATTTCCTATAAACAAACATTAAACTAGAATTTTATTACTTAATAAATTCACCAAGCCAAAGTGTTTCGCAATTTAATCACTAATTACATTCGTGTTCATTTTGAATTATTAAAGGCAGTTCTAATTTTGTAAAAATTAGCTTAAAATAATATATTTCTTGATATTCAAATGAACCAACAAACGAAACAAATTTAAAACTTCCGCCAAAACTGTTAAGTGGTATTAAAGATATTTCTGGAAGTTTGTTTCCTTTGTCTTTGTTCATTTCCGAGTTAAGGCGACCATGAGGCAACTAATTCTCTCCTCATCACGTCATCATTTACAATAAAAGCAAAGATTTTAAATAAACGAGTTGTCTTTAGTATTTCTTATCTTAAGATTAAAACGTTTTGGATTTACCCAAAAATCCTAAAAATAAGAAGAAACATGGTATTCAGGTTTATTCTTGCTACCTTCTGATTGTCTCTGAATTTGAGTTCTTGTAATGATGACATTTTAAATAGTTCTTTATTTAGTTGTTTGTGTGTATTAAAGCTCAATGTGTTTTAGGAACTGCTTTTTGGAAAACAAGACCGTTTCTTATTTTTCCTGGTCAAAAATTGCAAACGCAAAATTAGGACCCTACCTTTTAAATTTATTCGGGTCTAATTTTGTAAAACAATATGTCTTTGCAATTAAATCGACCTCACTTAGGTTAAGATAAAAGGCTAAAGCAACGAAAACATAGACGTGAGTTATAAGTTGCATTATAAGTTCCTAATAACTTTTGATTAGAATGAATAATTTTTTTAAAACTAGCCTTAACATTATTTTGTTTGAAATATATTTTAGTGAACAAACAGATCTTAATACAAACAAATATTTATATTTAAACTTTAAACCAATACTGTTTCTCTTTTTTTCTTTCATCATTTATTTTTATGAAGGGCCGATACTGAATGTAGTGTATTTTCTATATCTTAATGAATTTAACTTTAGTATTTATTTATTAGCAAAACAATTGTATTAGCAAAGGTTTGCTAGGCAAAGGATTTGGAAAAACCAAAGTTTTAGTGAATTGAAAAAACAGACAGGTGGATTATTTTGTTTGTGTTTGAAACAAAAACCATTTTTAGCCTAATTCAAGGACAAACTAGATCGTTAGCTTAAAGTATCATAGAATTTTTGAAGAACCTTTTCAAAACTTTCGTTATTTGTGCTAAACTGGAGAATCCTGAAATTTTAAAGGTAGTTTCGACAATCAGTAATGTAATTTGCTTAGTAATTCGCACAATATCGTATAATTGTAAAATAAAAGCATGAAGTGAAAAAATAATTCGAAATTTACTTGAATTCAGCCAGCAGGTAATTTTCTGGACGAATAAAAATAATTACATGGATGAACCAGTTCGGAAGATTAAACCTTGATGAGTTAATTTGTCTTTTATCCCAAACTTTTTTTATGGGCAGGATGTGGTTAGTTATTTATTGAGAAAATCACACGGTGATCTGTAATGAAATAATATGAAGTTATGTCGAAACATTTATTGAAGCTTTCGATGGTGTTTGCTTCAAAACTGTTTTCGTTCGTATTAATTTAGTAGAAGTTCACCATTTCATTTTTGGTACGGTGCGAAGCAATGAGGGTGATGCGCAAGGAACCATAGCCCTTCGCATTGCAGACAGCGTTCCTACAGGGAGCCCTTAAATTTACTCGTTAGATTAGCCCGTCTGGGCGTCTTACCAAGTTTACTCAAATTTCTTATTGATCAACTTCAGCCGATTGACGTTTAAATTACGTACCAAAAAAAATTAGTTCAAGGACGTCCAGATCCTCCACGAGGTGTGCTGATGTCGTTTCTAATAAAAAAAATCCCTTTAGTGGTTGAGTATCCCTAACAAGCAAAGATGTAAGACAGCGAGTGTTGTAGGTACATGAATTACCACATAAGAGCAAAGATGTTGGATGCCCGGAGCCCGGAGTTAGTGATCTCGCGAGGTTGCGTCGCGAGTTGCTGGCCGTAGAGGGGGCCATTTGCATACCGGTAGGTGACAACTCGCGGGGGGCGTGGTTTTCTCGTCCAATCCCAATGTATCCTTGGGGGCATTGTGATGTAGGAGAATGAACCTGCATGGTTCCTAACCGGGTTCTTCAAGACCGCCGCGTGCACCCACCCACACATACACACACACATACAGAACGCGGATTTAAAGTGTATTATAAAATCTTCCCTTGTCTATACTTTACCGCTCCCGAGTTTCCCTTTCTAGGTCTCGGTCAAAACGACGTGCTCTCCTGCGACCTTTACTGTTAAGGAGCACGAAACGCGGGACTTCAGGGCGCCGCGACGTCAGGTGCTCTACCAAACGGGTCAGTCACGACACCTGCGATTTACCGAAATCTTAGTTACAGAGCTGTACTGTTTTCATTTTTCATGTCTATCATCGACCTTTCCGCTTTGTTGCTTTCGAAGAACATAAAAAAAGTAATAGAAACGTAATCTGGGTACAATTAAGTCGATATTGACTTGTTCAGTGGCACAGCTGAAGGTTATAGGGGGAGCTAGTCTGTTTTTAGTTTAGAAATCTGTATAAAGTGATATTCATAAATTTATTACCTACATATTGAATAACCACGGATGTTTCTTCAACAAATACTTGATAATAATAAGTAAGAATCTTTGTTTCAGAGATTACATATTTAAGGATTCGTGGACGCGTAAAACCGAATATCAGTGGTTCAAACTCTTGCGGAGATGATATTTTTCTATTTACAGTGCTTTCATAATTTTATTAAAATAGGTACTACTAGAACACCAAAAATAAGCAGGTATCTCCGTGATGTAGCTAACATTTTTAGTGATTCTTTGAGCTAAGTGACTGGCAACTTATCAATTCCTTAGCAACAATTTTACAGTCTTATTGTTCGTTGGTTTGTTTAGTCGTCGAAATCTAGGCTTGTGGGTGCCAGGGATCCCAACGCGCGTCGGTTACGGTAACCATATAGCACTATTTGGGTAGAATTTTTCAGTAGGGACATCCACCCTGGAAGGGATCTTTATCGTGCCAAATAGGGTATTGGCAAGAGGCATACCATATTACCTCGTATCTGAAAGAGATTCTTTCTCTAGTAAGTAGTAGAAATATCACTTGACTTGGGCCGGGATCGAACTCGAGATCTTTGTTTTACCAGCAAACATTGTACTGCCCTACACCACCAAGGCTGGTAATTTTTGTAACTATTTGCTTACGAGAAGACCCAACGGAAATACAAAATATGAATCGAGAATCGTTAATTATTTTTTTCATATTTCATTCTAATGATGTCCTTCATGGCCAGTGACACAAATATTGAAGGAGCGCAGAAGGTTTTTAATATTTTTTTAATTGTAATTTTTCCAAAGTTGAATAGATCAACTATCCTATTCGAATGATAAAGCAAATATATATGGGGCTGCGCCACGGTACGTTTTGACCAGTTTTATGCCAAACACCTTGTGTTGTTACTTAACGATTTAACAGTTAAAACTAACTTATACAATTGGGGAAAATGGTGTCAAGTAACATATCAGATTCCATTTCTGTACGAAACGCAACTTTAGGTTGCTAGTCAGTTAAAGACATCAATGCATGTTGATAGAAAACGTTGTAATATTGCTCGTCTAGCTTGTTAACTTTTTTTTTAACTGTATTGTATTGTTGTTGTAATTTTTTGTAATTGTCATTTAATATTCCATATTTTTTATAAATTTAAAGGTAAAAAATCAATAATAATTTATTAGCAGCGATGTTGCTATAAACATTTGAAATTGTAATAAAATGTTTCTAAGAAAATTTATGTAGGTATTGCATAACCTGATTGACTGTAAAATATATGCAAAGTGGTAATTATTACGAGTTAGTATAAAAATAAATTGTAAAAAACATGAATTAATACAAAATAAATGTACCTTCTTTATTTTATAAGTAATTTCAATAAAAGTTCTGACCACCTTGTACAACCTTGTAGTATAATTTGTTTACCTTCTCATAAGATATCCGGAATTTAAGGTTTAATCAGTTATATCAAGACAGCAATATATACTTCAAATCATGAAAGATATGGACTGTGACACTTACTATGAACTAAAAGTAAAGGTCAGAAATAGAGAAGATTGGAAGGCTTCGACCAACCAGCACCAGCTTTAGCTGACGACGACACACCACACACATTCTTCTACAATTTTTTTTATTGAAAAGTATCTAAGGACCCAATACAACTGTAATGTGATTAGCACTAGGGCACAATTGCTACTCTTTATAAAGCATTTTCAGCCTATAGCCGCCATTATTTCCAAATAACTGGTTCTATCCTATATTCGATAGGTTTGAATACGTATTTGTGAAAAAATGCTTGTAAGAAATATTTGAACACGGCTGTTGAACTTGTTGGAGAAGGTAGTCTTGCTTAGTTACGTCATTATTATTATTAAGTGTAAATTCATATGACTGCTTTGGTAAAGTGTGTTTGCCTTAAGATAGATTATCAGCATAGGTTAGACGTTAGCCTATGAGATTTTTTTAAAATTACCTTGTTCAATGAATAACAGTGTTGAAAATAAGCTTTACAATTTAGTTTAAAACAAAATTTCCATAGCTTTTGCTACTTAGGTGTTTGCATTTTTATTTCAGAATTCCGCCTGAAAAGAAATTAATTTCATGTTTATATTATCAATTATCACTGTTCTTGAAAGTTAAAATAAGAATGAAACCTTCAGTTATATTAGGCTTAAGGGCCATTTTACTGACTGGCCCTGTTTTAGACAAATTTGAAATATCTTGAGTCAAAACATAATTAGGATGATCGGCACCACGCTTGTAACCTTCAAACCAAATCTAAATTAGCACAAGCGCCTATAGACCGTTCAGTTTTTTTATTTACTGTTTTTTGTGATCACCCTTTTTTATATCTCTTTAGACTACGTTCTTGTGCTGAAGGAAAGGGATAAGAATGCTTTGCTGATATACCAAGTTTATTGTTTCTATGAGGTCGGTTTCACCGTGAAAAGCTTATTATTCAACTAACTGATTAGTAAACTATACATTTCAGTTTTAGTGTGTTTAAAAAATGTATCGCTAATATTAAAAGTATCGTACTTATCATCAAAGAATCCTTGCATCGCGGTTGCTCTGGATGTTACATTTCGTGAATCCTAAACATTTTATATTCTTTTTGAAGCCTTTTTATTTACAATCTACTCGCTTTTAAAGGATGCCAAGTAAACGCCAAGGACATAAAAATTATAAAAGCATATAATTTCAGAGCTGACTTAAGTTCCACATCAACCGCGATCCAAGGACTTTTTGATCATACTATGTATATTGTTTGTGAAAACGTATGTCTCAAATACGTTGTTTAGTGGAGAACTCAACTTTAAAGTGAATATTCCAACGTTTGATGCAATCCTTGGTCTCATAAACGTTTCTTAAACCAAGCCTACAACCTGCAGGTTCAATTATTTAGACAAATTTTCATTGAGAAGGGCAACTTGTCAAAATACGTATTTATTTTTTTTAAATATGTGTATGATTTTAGGGCGTTTTATCTCTTATTTTTATTTTTGGCATTTCAAATCGATTTATTTAGCCAAGAGCTTGCCTTTTATGCAGATGGTTCTTATAATCAGAAGTTCTTCCGTAAAAAAGTAAATTTCAGTTTATATTCTATTATGCTTCTATTGTCATTGTAATTAAATAAAAATAAAAGGTCATGTTGAACTTCTTGTGTACTTAGGTACGTAGTACAAGGAGCAAAAGTTTTTCCCGGTTTTCATCTACTGCCTTTCAGTTCCCAATCATTTTTTCGGTTTTCTTTATTTCTCAATCCTCCATACTGTATTCCTTTTTCCTCTAACCTTTCTCAAGTCAGTTTCTTCCAGCTTTTCCTTGGCCTACCTTTATTTTTACGCTTTCGGAGAAACTATTTAGATTTTTTTACCTTATTATTCCATTGGCATAATAATAAAAGAAGAAACCATTTGGGAAGTCATACTTCCTGTGTTCCTGTGGAATTTATTTGTGCAATGTTAAGATAAAAATTACCTACTCTCTTTCCAGTTTTTGGAACTTTATTGCCTTCCGGTTCTCAATATTTTTCTCCTCGCTTTCTCGCATTTTGCACCCTGTATTCTTTTTCCTTCCAATTTTTCTTTATTTGCTTTCGTCAGGTTTTCTTGGGCCTACGTCTTGTTGTAGCTACCTCTCTGGGAAATCACTCTATAGCCTTTTTTGACATTCTTGATTGGATTGTTTCCAAAAAGTGTAAATGTGAACTTCTTAAAAAATACTGGCAGAAATTTAAACATTGAATAAAGTTTATCATTTATCTTTACAATCGAATTTATTATAACAGTTGATTCCAAAAGAGCTTGCAGCATTAATTTGGTTGTTGGTAGGTAATAGTTAATGTATAGGTATTTCACTTTTCTGATTTAGCAAGCAAATTAGTAAATTAGGGCTTCTTTTGCTACGGTCTTAAAATTTACGATAAAATCATGTTTTGCTAGTACTATGAATAGGGTTGCCACCTAGCCGGTTTTCACTCGGTGAAACCGGTTTAAAAAGGTTTCTGCCGGTTGCCGGGCAAAGTATCTAAAAGGCCGGTTAATTTTCGTTTGAACCGGTTAAAACTATGTACTATTTTGACAATGTGGCAATAATATGCTTTCTTTACCAAGAAAATAAATATGAGGGCTGAGTTATCTGCCATATGAGTCTAATGACACAAAATAATTTGGTTATGAACATCTTTTTTAATGCATAAGATAGAAATAGAATATTCAACGCATGTCTAGCGCTAGCTCATGTGCATGCGCATGATCCATACTTCATACAATAATAAAGATTTAATTACATCTGCAAAGGCGAACCAAAAATATTCCTTTACATTTCATTTGTAATTTCTGTGAAAAGCCTTATACTTTTGTATGTATACAGGGTGTTTTTAAAACAACGTTTAAAGATCCCAAGGGCATGCAGTACGGTCGAAAATAAGGCAAAAAGCCATAATACACATAGGTCCGCAAATCAAATTTACTTTGTCATCAAAATGTTTCAAACTTGGTACTATCATACATAAAATTAAATTGAGATTCCAAAAATGTATAAATATACAGGGTATTCTATTTAAAATAACAAAGTTGATGTTAATTTCGGCTAAACCGGAACTGACACAAACTTGCGTTCTACTTATGTTAAAAAATGCCGTTTAAAGAGCGTCTTACATACCTATACTAAATTTCATTTTAATATCTTAAAACATAAAAAATATATAGGGGCGCCCCAGGTTTCGTTGACACCCTGTATAGTCTGTATTTGTAAATAAATAAATAAAATTAATGAAATTTTACAGCTTATAAAGCTGATGACAGGTTTTGCTGTATCTAAAAGGTGGCAACCCTAACTATGAAGGTATAGGCACTAATGCCGCGAGGGAGCATGGCTGGCAACCTGGAGGGTTAAGGCCTCCTAAGTCGCTTTTCAAGTTTTACTTATAGTAGGTTTAAAATAAAATTAAGACCCTAAATTAACTCTAAGAAGGATTAGGATCTTCTAATTTTTTCTTTCTAAATTTCCATCGTCATGTTTTGTTACAATTGTCTTTAGGGGCAGAACGTCTATTCAAACCGGAATATCGCACACTGTGCACAAGGGAAATCTGGGCCAGTAAGGGTTGTATTAAAATGCAGACTTAAATTTAAGCTTAGCTTGAGCCGGCTTAAACTAAGCTTAAACTAAGCAAATAGTAACGAATGTTTAAATAAAAAATCATTTGCAGTAGGCTGTTGGTGATGGAATATTTCTTTTAAGCTCCAGTTCAAATTTGTCAAATATAATTAATAATTTGATTTTGACAGTAACGAATAACATATGTAAAATAAAAACTAAAGGGATACGGCATTACAATTCAAAGATTGCTACAAATGAGTTTCAATTTGAACGGGGCCTTTACTATCATTATTACATATACCTAATCGAAAGGCAAAAGCGACGAAATATTTGCAACTGACTGTAAATCTGGATCTAGTTTACTCATACAAATTTTTCTGAAGGTAAAAGCATAAAAACTAAAACTATCAAGAGTTCATCGATGATAACAACGATCAGAATTAACGATCCTTTCTTTTTTTTATCTAAACTGTAATCCTGCACTTATTCTCTCCTTGAAAATTATTGAGAAAAAACTATTTGGGTACTTCTGAGAATAAACCGCTACTAAAAAAACCATTAAAGACAGCTGTCAGTAAAATTAATTAAAAACCCATACGAATTCAAACCGAACGCGATAAAGTGCGTCCCTCTGCCTTTTTGACAGTTTGAAGGTCTGCAGGTTATGGTTATGGGAAATTAAAAACTTACCGTGCGATAAAAGTTACGTGGTTGGACCGGATATGTCCCAGTTTAAAAGTGGTAGACAATGTTGTAATGAAGTGGAATGTTAAATTCTTGATTGGCATTGAATTTATACAATCAAACATGCATAATTTTATACACACCCCTGTCGAAAATCTAGTTAGGAATTTTTATTTGACGTTTTTATTTATTAACAGAGATAATAATAATTTATATTACGTGTTCTGATAATTTTATTAACTTAACTGTTTTATATTTTGAATTTTAATTAATTCCTTTATTTGAGTAACAGTGGTGAAAGTTAAACCCTTATTTACTAATTCTAAAATTTATATTTCTGGCGAAATAAGGAAAACTGCAAAGAATTTGAATAAAAAGAAGGCCGAAGTCATTTCCAGAAAATCTGTCATTACTAAAAAAATATTGCAGTTATCATAGAATGGTTCATTCGGCTATCGGAAAACTATAAAAAAATCTGAAAGAGGTCTTTAAATTTTTATTGGTGGTCCTTAATACATTGTCGTAGTCCCTTATAAAAGAAGATGAAACTGCAAATCACATATAATCTGCCAAATATAAGAAAAATGGTCTTGTAGTGGTGCCTCGTTCAGTTTTTTTTCTTTGTTCAATCGAAAATTAACGTTTTGTTGCTCTCATTGAATATTGCAGAAGGAAATTTAAATTTTATTTTTAGTGCCAAGAAATAAATAATGCTCCATTACTATAGTATTGTTAACCAAAGAAAGGGCCTTTTTTCGAGGTAAATATCGCCCTACTTTAAAAATCGTGCCTGTTTAGCTTTAAAATGTTTTCCTAAAGTCTCTCCTGAGAATTATTCAGATTTAAGCAAATGAAAGATGACAATTTGAATTATATTACCTTCAATTTGGAAAAGCACGATTGGCATTTTCAACAAATTGTTAGGGCACTTTCTAGAAGCTGGAGACTTGTTCAGTATAATCAAATTTGTCAAAAACAATTTTATGAGGTGACGGTTATCTGCTTTTAAAGAATATCTTGGGTATTTTTGGTGTCTTACTGCAACTTTTGAAAATGTGGGCATTAATTTTTCTAATTTTCTTTTAGGCCTCTGAAAAGTAAATTTAAAAAAAAATCTGGGGTAGTACCAGAAGTTTTGGGTTTTTACATTACGGGTTGTTCGTTCATCTGTTTAAAGCCTTAAAACGTTCTGAATTTATTTTATTTTAGTTTTAATGGCACAAATTGTGAGCTTTTAATAAAATAATGTAATTGTTAAGGGTAGTGGACGACGTAAATAAAAATTCGTGACTAATCACAACTTAAAAGGTCCCCTCTGTTATAATGGTGTCTCTCAAAAATTCTCACATTATTTTGCCAAAATTTTACCCAAAGGACACTTTTCTACGGTAAATTAAAATTAAGAGTGCATATTAAATATTCACAAATTCTAAAAATTCTTTGTAAAGACTTATTTTCCCACAAGGCAGTGGGATACCTGGACCAACTGAATGAAAGTGAACACATTAGTTACTTTTGGACAGTTGGTAGCCTAGAATATCCATCATTTGACCAAAACACCAGTTGATCAAAGAAATAGCGATGCTTGTAAGTAAGCTCGAACGGTTCGATGGCTTTGCTTGGCTTGTTGCGACCTACCCCAACGTCGTCATGATTGAACAATGAAAGACACAGTCGCATGATTTTACCTGCGGTTCTCTTTATATGAAAATGCGAGTATTTCGTATTACAAGAAATGGATTAGTTTCGAATGCGATTTGTTATTTCATTTCCTGTCCACTTATGCGGCCCGGATTTACGTTAATATTAGTACGTGTATTCAGCTGACTAGTTTTAAAACGTTTCGATTTGACCCAAAGTTTATTTGAATAAGCTTTAATGATCGTTTTTAGTTCGTATTTTAATTTCTCAGTGTTGGACTTGATATAATTTTTTCTTATTTGAGCTTATTTGAAGAGTCTACAAAGAAGATTTTCATGCTTAATTTATTTCTTGTGTTTAACGATTTTCAGTTTGGAAATATTTGTGATGAAGCAGCCAGAAAAATCTAGTTTTGAAACTAAAACTACAAAAGGTTACTGTCTGTATTTGGCTCCGTTTTAATTAGAAAACCTTTATGCCTTTGCTAAATGACGGCTGCAACTGTCCTTTCCACTCTCAAAACCTTAAGCTAATTTTGTTTTTTATTTGCAGGTGAGTGTTCATTGCACGGAATATTAATAACCGTTGAAGAATGAAGAATTGCAGCGTCAGGCATGTTTGCCTTAAAATTTCGTCAAATTAAAGGTAATAAGCTAATAAATCAATAAATGTTTAGGAAACGCTTGAACTCGAAGTACTCTAATAGAATATCTTGCGAAAAAATGTTAATTGAATTGTTTTAAATCAAATTTCTGCATCAGTTACAATCAATTCTTTGTTATTAATCTCTGCTTTATTGAATTTTATATTTTTAAACCGCAAAATGCTACTACGACGACCATTTCTTAAATTTTGTTTGAATGTTTTTGAAATTGTAGCGAGTGGCGAAATAGCCATCAAAAACTAAAAAAATAAAAACTAGAATTTTAATTCTTTGATACAATACATACGTACAATACATAAAATGTATTTTTAATTTTTTGTAGAGTTTATCTTCCTAGCTCAACAGTTATTTCTAGGTTCCTAGATCTTTCCCCGTTTGATCCCCTTTTTAATTGTTATATAATAGATTAGTACTATTATTACTATGTCGTCATAGTAATAATAGTAATTTATTATACATATAACAATAAGAATGACGACATAGTAATAATAAGCAATAATCCACAAGAATTACAGGATATGGTTAATGATCTTAACAACCGGTGCAAAGAAATAGGCATCAAAATTAACATACGAAAAACCAAAATAATGACAATTACAATAGAAAATATAAACATAATCCTAGAAGGAACACCACTAAAATCAGTTGACAGTTACATCTACCTTGGCCAAAAATTAACAACAATGAAAGACAACAGGAGTGACGAAATAACAAGAAGAGTTAAATAAGCATGACTACATTTGGAAAACTTAGTCACATTTTGAAATCAGATACACCTATCGGTTAAAGGCAAGGTCTATAACTAATGCGTTCTCCCTACCATTACATATGGCTCTGAAACATGGAATCTAACAAAGAAGGATGCACAAAAATTAGCAAGAACACAACGCGCACACGAAAGGCAAAAGCTAGGGATCAAGTTGAAAGACCGTAAAATAAATACCTGGATACGACAGCAAACAAAAATTACGGACGTCCTCCAACAAATATCTCAATTAAAATGGCAATGGGCCGGGCACATAGCCCGTAGGAAAGACAATAGGTGGACTAAACGAATACTAGTAGAGGCCACGAGTGTCACGAAGGAGTATTGGTCATCCAAAAACTCGTTGGCGAGACGACATACAGAAAACTGCTGGAGGCCAATGGATGAAATTGGCTGCTGACAGGAAACACTGGACTGAATTGGGGAAGGCCTACATCCAGCTTTGGACTGAGATGGGCAAATCGTAAATCGTGTGATAATAAATATTACTTTGAGCTTATCTGCCCACCTATAAGAATGTTAAAAACTGCAAACAAAAAGTATCTAATCTAAGGTAAAACAAATGAACATAATTAGAAATAGAAAAATAGAAAAAATAACGATAATAATTATAGTAAAATCGTATTTACAATAGTAACAAATAAAGTCTTCCTCGTCTCTTTTCGTTAATCTCAAACAGTCTTCATGGACCCAGATTATACACTTCCTCATGTTTATTTGACCGGAAGTATCACTAAAATAACAATACCAATCACCGCATTCTTGTTGGATTTTCATAGGATGCAATCTGAAAGTTTTAGGTTTGGTGTCATCTGGCGTTGGTAACAATTCATGGAGCAAAGTCTCCATTGTCTGTAGAATATTGGCATGTCATCTTTACTACTAAATCCTTCTGAATTATCATTTTGTTTAGCTCTTATTTTTGGTATATTGGATTCCGTTGTTTGCTCAGGAACTGTTTGGAGATTTGGTCTCTTGCATAAAATACTGGAGGCAAATGCTTCCTCAGCGGTAGCATCAGCATCAAGAGATATATTCCCGTTGCACGAAACCTTTTGAATATTAGCAGGACTAGCAGGAAATGTTCACAAACTCTCGTAACAATTGTATTAAATCTAGCTTTAGTAATCCTACAATCAGGATGGATATCTCAAAATTTTAGAACTTCTTGATCCCAATGATGTTGAAAAGATCGAAATACAGCCTTATCAAGAGGTTGTAACTCGTGGGTACAATTACTACGGAGGTAAAACAGTTTTATGCTGTGTTTCTCCACTGTGTCCACTATTGAGTAATCTAGATGGGTTTTAGCTCCATCGAAAATTAAGAGTATTGTGCCTATAGTGGCTTAAATTTAGGTAGGTGTTCCAAGAACTCAACGCAAAGGCTTGCAATCATACTTCATTTGGGAGATCATTTTACGATGCTTCCTGGGGAAAATCGCCTTCGTATTCTAGTTTCATCCTCTTGCCTTTAAAAAGTATCGTAGAAGGAATACTATTTCCCACAGCATTTACACACCCCCACGATAGAAACGTTTTCTCTATGTTCTAGAGCAACAAGATGAAGTCGTTTAGCCCTACGACGCGCCAAAGCTGACAGTTAGGACTGTAATGTTAGATGATACCCCTTTTTGTTAACTTTAAAAATTTTATGGGGTTCATTTTTTAAGTTAAGTTCGACCATTTAATTTTCGGGCTCGTCCGAGGTTCATTAATTGTGGCTTTCGTTTGCTTTTTGCTAGTTCAGGATGCCTTCACAAAAATGGTCTTAGCCAAGATCTTCCGGCAAGTTGTCTATTTCTGCTTTCATATCGGCAGATAGAATACTTTTTTTTCCAAACGTCGGTGCTGACTGACTACCAGTAGCTACAAGTGCGCCGAATCTAAATTCTTCTGCTGTCTGACGTTGAGATACACCATTATGAATAGCTGCCAAAGATTGCTGTAAAGCAAGCTCTGACCAACGAGCTCGCTTTTGTGTTTGTTTGTTCATCTACTTAGAGAAAAACCTTAAGTTACTAACAAGGTCTTTAAAGTTCACCATATTTCAAAGGTATCAAGTTTTAACCAAAATAAAAATATTCAAGCCAAAATTAACACATGCCACATGAAGGGTAACACCCCAATGTACTTCGGTATAACTGGAGTTGAATATCGCTTAAAGACTGAAGCAAAAATGTACTTACATTTGATAAGTTTTTTTTATAGGTCGGTACAATGAGTTCGCTGAAACTACTTTTGACGCCTTTTTGCAACTGACCAAGGCAGAACAGCTGCCGTCTATTAAAAAGGATGCAAGAAAGAATATAGTTGATTGCTGGATTTACAGATTGTTTTATATGGAAAATACAAGGTATGGGTCTTATTTTCGAGTGGGTCTTATTTGGGTTAGGTACCTTACTTAATTTTTTAATAATTATTTTTAAAATAAATGAAATAATATTTCCAAAAATTCATCTACATGAAACCCTTCTTTAATACAACATTTTGAAATTTCCTTTTAATCAAATTTAAGCTGAAGAGTTTATTAAATTTAGTTTTGTTTTCGAATTTCAAACTTATTTTAAAGGTAAAAATAAATTAATAATTTATAAACTGTCTTTAAATACTCTAATTAACCAACATGTGTTTTAACAGTTCTTACATGATAAACTAGATAGTATTTAGTGTCATCCATGAAAATTTATGAGTCAACTCAGAAAATGAGTTAATGAATATTTTATCGATACATATTAAGTAAGTTAATAAATAGCCTTTACTTGAACGAATTCAATTAAACGTCTTTAACTTTCTCATAAATTTGTGTAACTTGTGATATTTATAGTTATAAATATTAAATAGCCACAACTCTAGAAATTTATTTATGTTAAATTACTGATGCTGTAAACTTATTGTGTCAGGCCAAAACAAAGAAATTTCTTAAAAATTATTTTCTGCAAGTTAAGACACCTTGGAACACAGTATTTCGCAAAATTCAGCAGTGGATATATTTTCATAAATTTAGCTTATACATGTAAAATGAGGCTTCTTCTTTTAGTACAAAATAATATTGTACTTAATGTTCTATATTCTTCTTCTTCTTGCATATTCGGTTCTTATTTCTCATCTACCCATTTCTTCCTGATATTCTATCATGTGTTATTAAAGTCCAAGTCATCATGATCAAGACAAATTTTTCATGTTTAACAGTTTAACATGAACAAGATTTCGTAATAATTTTTATAATCATGTTGATTATGTTAAAATTAACTTAATTTCGTGAATTATATTCAAATTGAATTTCTACAGTTAATTTAAATAATTACGTTTAACAGTCGATGTTAACAAAACCATCCTTAAATAGGTCGTTATTAAATAATTACGGGGAATTTAAAAATATATCAACCCATTGTTCTCCAGAAAAATAGCCATAGATAAAAGTGCACACGGTCTCGTATTGTTGGGTTGTAATTGCCGTTAACAAACATGGACTGAAATATCGAGGATTAATGGAGGAGATTCAAAAATAGCCGACTTTAACGCTTAAAACTACCTGCCCCACATGTTACTAATTATCGATGCATTGAACTAATGAACAATCACACTAATTGCCGGAAGTGACGCAATTTTGTACGTTTTGTGTGAATAATATTACATCCAGTTTTATGCTATAGACAAATTGGCGCGGAATCATTCACGCTACAAAATTAGCGATAAGTAGTGCGTCATATACAAATTATTGAAGCAATTACACAAATTCAAGTACTTAATATAATAAAAATTATTTAAACTGTAAGTCTACATGGATTTGCGCACACTAAAATACTCTCGAATTTTTTTCTATCTAATTATACCCGTTACTTTTTTAGATTTACGTCAAAACAATTTTAATTCACTAAAAACCAGGTAATTTACTCGTTCTTTTAAAACTTTAAACCAGCCTTGTTTTTAACTCTAAGTAACGCAGAGCAAACCTACTTTTGATTAAAAAATTTTTAAAATTTAGAGCAATTCGAATTAGGATTTGAATTGCAAATGCTCAGGATGAAATAATTTGCCCGGATTTAAAAGGCAACGGTTCAAAAGTAAAATTCATTTCAAATGCAGATATATCGCAAAAGCAAATATCACGAATCACCGGTCAGAAATCTGCAAGAGTCGTTAACGCGTCTTGCCTTTAGAGAATAGCTGTCCGTTCGGAACACACCTGGTTTGACGATGGTTAGTGGTTGATTTGCATCATAATGGTTATTCTCTCGCCCTGGACGTCCAATTCATTAATGTTCGAAAACTCCCCTCAGGGTCTGAACTTTAAACGAAATAACCTGCTGTACGGTCAGTAAGTGTCACTGGGTTAGCTCCGCGAGTTCGGTAATTACAAGGGGAGAATAATTATTCAAACCTAACTGAGCTTACAGGCCCATGGGAAATTTCTCTGTGTTGAATTATCAAAAATTTAACTGGAAATGTGTGAATTTCGGGAAGTGCTTCTTGGGCCCCTTTGTTTCGGAAGTTCTTTTCATTCTTAAGCTTTTTGTTTTTTTTTAAATACGTTTTGAAACAGCACTTCGATTCTTTAACTAGCTAAAAATATTTGAATCAAGCTTTGAAGTTTCATAAGTTTTGTAATTTAGGAAGGTTGAATTGAAGCTTAAACTGTTGAGAATAATAGAATGAAAATTTAAATGTAGTGTTAAAATGGGTCTTTAAAATGCAAATCAGTAGTAAGTATTTTGTTACTTCAGTTTCAGTATCACATTTCATGTTTACATATTAGAAACATTTATGTTAATTTATTTCCAGCTAACAACGGTTGTAATGCTACCTTCTTTAGATTATATAGAAGCGTGGCAATGAGGAAGGATTTACAAATGAAGCATTAATAAAATTAGACAAATTCAAACCAAACGTAAATGTTTTCTTAAAAATTATTTACTGAATTTTTACATTCGTGTTTTAGACTGGGCGATTTTCCAGTCCATAAAACTGAAAATTTATTATAAATTTTAAATGCCATAAATTTTAATAGTAAATGTGGTGTAAGCACAATTCTACATGTACTTCAACAAGATGGTGTTGCAGTTAGAATTACAGACAATTATGTTTTTTTTTAGTTTCTGCAAACAAAAGGAAAGACTATTTGATGTCCAATAATATTCCTGGCACAAATGGTGTTGTTTTTTTTTTTAATATACTGCAATGTTATTCAGTCACCTGGAAAAGTGTATAAAATCATTTAAGCGAGTTTTTTAAAGTCACCATGGTGAGAAGAAAATACGTCCAAAACTGGCTTAATAACTATGTGAGAATTTTGAAATATTTTGAATTTTATATTCATCCAAATTTTCCATCAGGGGTTTTTATTTTGTTAATTTTGCCTAAAGACCGTTAAATTTCACAAACATCCTTATATTTTCTTTCCTTCTTTCCTTTATAACTTACTGGAAGAAGAAAAAATTGTTTAGTTTCAAAAATGTACTCAAAAGAATTCCTTTATCTTTTGAAAAACTTGATAGGCACTTTACATAACTACTTTTAAATAATTCAAAATAACATAAGAGCTTTCCGTAAAACGTGTTATTTTAGTATTTGAATTCATACTTGAATTCTTTATATTGTGTGAGTGAATTTTTCGAAAATCTAAAATCTGCTATTCAAATAGTAAAAGCATTTATAAAAATTTTTGTTAAAAACTTGTTCTACCACATAGTTTACTAACAAAAACAAATACAACCACAATTTACAAGTTTCAGCAAGACAGCACTTTTTAAACAATGGATTCCATGGATTTAGTTTTAGTTTTTGTAAACTTTAATCTTGAAAGCTATTTGCTGCTTGTGGTCTTTGTTTAAGAAATTAGACTGCAATATTTTTCAGTTGCCTGGGAAAATCATCTCTGTTTCGTACATTTAAAACTATTTATGCTTATCATCTTTGTAAAATCTGTGTGGAGGAAAATGAGTTTATAACTTAAAAATTTTGCTTTAAAACGTTAACAATTGTTACAACTGATTTTTTTGAGAAATCCAGCCAGTTCGACAAAGACAAACAGTAGATATCAAGTTTTTCTTCTTTTTCACCCCTTAAAGCATGCAAGCTTGAATATTGTGAAGTCACTGATTTATTTCAATATTGGGTTTGTCTTCGGCAGATTCAAATTATTACTGTGGTTTCCCAAAAATATGTCAATAAAATCAATAAAGAGCAATTATATCAACTGCAGTGCACATATGAAAGCTATTCGAAGAATTTTTTGTTATTTTGTCCATTGCTAGACTTAATAACAAACGAAAACAGATTGACAATGATCTAAAACTCATATGAATCCATATTTGAAATTTTAACTGTAATTCTAAGGTTTAGCACACAGATTGAACGCATTTCCCTTTTCTTGAGATACGCAGTCCACCCTTCACAAAGTTCAAAGGTTGAAGAATTTCAGAAATATGTTGAAAGTCTCTATTAAATATACTTTCTCGTTCATTCATTTTCTGTAATTTGTTTGGGCTTAATAACAAAATTTTCCTTCAAATCTACAAGCTAACTCTGATGTTTTATTTTTTCGAAGTCATCCATATTTTTAAGTATTCCACTTTTTGTTAATTTGAGTCTGTTTACAAATTCCATTTTATTGGCTTAGTTAAACAATCAGTCATTTTCACTTTGTGTAATTTATTTGAAGCCTATTTTTAAGTATTACTTGTTTTCGAATTTAAAAATCGATTGGAAACATATAAGAAATTATTTTGCTATTTTTCGGTCTGCTCGTTAATAATACTTGTAAAATTACGTTAACCATTGCAGTTTACATATTTTCCAGCGCTGAAAGTAAATTAGGAACACATTTTATGCGTTATACTTAATTGTTTTCTCCACCTCCAACATAAGCGTTCATCATTAGAATATTTGCACGTTTGCCAAACATCTTATTCACAGTATAAAAATACCTTTATGCTTTAATATTGTGTTGGAAGCTGTTACTGGGACATTAATTACTTTATACAATGTCACCTTCGTTATTAATTCTGTTTTGAACATCGTATTTAAATTCTTTTTGGTTTGACGTAACGCATTTCCAAAGAAAGTTGACTATATTTATTTTATTGTTTGCGAATTATTAACAAAAAATTGATTGGACTTAATCAACCCCTAAATTTGGAAACATTATGAAATTCATTCATGCTTAATGATGACGATGGGTTTATCTGTTGTATGATTTGTTTGTTATTTCTGTCTGACGAATCTGCAATTAAAACCTTGAAGGCATTCGACAAATTCCAACTAATTCATCAAGTTACTCTTAGTTAATGTAATTAATAAAGAAGAGCACGGATTTGTATGTGAATAAGTTCAAGGTTCTGATGAATCGTCTGCGTATGTGCTCGTATTAATACGAAACTAAAAATTCGAACATCGAACGTAACCAGAACTAATATTTACCTTGTCAGATTTCGAACGAGGTTGATTTTGGTGGAACGCAATGTAAGAAAAGATGACTAATTAACACGAATCAGCAGAGGTGCACTAAACACTGGACTTATTTTAGGCCGCTGCCAAACAAAGGCCCGTCCAGACGTTAAGTAAAGACCGACAACCCACGGAGGGGTAATTAGCGTTGCGTGACCGCCGAGTGATTAAAACATAAATTACTGCTAGGAGGAAATTATTTTTGACGTGCTTGCCTCAGGGGTTGATCGCACGCCCGGTAGTCTTTGGATGGTTCTATCAGATCATAGAAGAAATTACTAACTTTGTTTGCCCTTTTTTAAGCTCTAAAACTGATTAATTTTTACCTAAAATACCCTATTTGTTTATCGTTTATCTTTAATTCTGGGCAAATTACACAGAAATCAAACAAACGAGTTTCTAATTCACGTTAAATTACTCGGTCAGTTTTAATATCTTTTCAAGAAATAAATCTGATTATCTTCGTGATTCAATCAGATATGAATTAACGTGTGGAAACGTCTTTTTTGATTTTCTACGAAACTTGTTACTGAAAATGTAATTAACAAAACTGTCTTGTTATACCTTTAGAATGAAAATCTAAAATTAGAATTGAAGCAATATAATTTCTTGGAAATATACTAGGTTTTCAGGTTCACAATTTCAGAAATTTTAGGAACAGTAATTAACAAATTAAAAACTTTGTTTCGTAGAAACTCGAACTAATTACGAACTTCTCAACCCCACTAACATAAATTACAAAAAACATATTATGATTCGCTCAATCTGAAGTTTTTCTTACATTGTAAATCTGAAAATGTAAGAGAAAATTGTGAAAGATGATGAAAATCGTACATCTAAAAAGGTCCAGATTAGAATTACTTCGGGGTTTAGTTTTTTAGGTCAAAGGTTTTTCCTATAAAAAGGACCGAGGAAAGTGAAAATAAAAATAAGAAACGAGTGAAAATTTTCGTAAACGTTCTGCTTTAAATTGTTTGATTTTTATTCTTTTATTAGATTTTTTCACATATTCAAGGGACGACTTGCTTTCGAAAAGGATGTCAAAACCAAACTTGAATAAATATTAGTGAAAAGGACAAATTTGATTTCAGATGTTTTTGAAATACCTTCATGTTCAAGGATATTTAGTTTATGCTGCTTACATATTCTCTTATGACAGCGCACCTCTTAGAAACCCCGAATTTTTAATAAAATATCGTATATAAACATTCTTTTTTTGTATTGACCTAAGTTAGACTATTAAAATAGTCGATTTTTTAAATTTATGCCTCCACAGAATTTGGTTTGTTTCTAGCTAAATTAAATTTAAAAAGGATAGCCGATTAAAGAATCTGAAGTAAATAACCAAGAGAAAAAATCTTTCTAGTTTTAATTTCCAGTAGGTAAAATTTAACTTTCACACTGGTTGCGAAATAATCGAGAAGTTGGAGAGCTATTAAAATCTATTAAAATCAACTACCCATCCATCTAGTTCGTAGATCAACAAACGTCTATTTTCAAGATAGACAAGGCTATCATCAAGTTATTTATTAAGTACGAAAACGTTAATAATTGCACTCAATTAATGACGTGCTACTCGTTATATCAGCAGGATTTGCAGGGACCTTAATTGAAATGGATTTTTCTATAAATGTGTTCTTACAAAGAAAACAAAATAATTTTCTTATTATAACTTCAGGTTATTTTAGTTGTGTCTATCAGAATCTTGTGATTATATTTTTTGTGTGCTAAGAAAATTATGTAGAAATTAAATCCCCAAAAGTGATTATAAATTGATTCTGATTGAAAGTCTCAAAGCTTTTTTAATCCAGCGAAATTCTGTTTGTTTAGAATGGGTCTTCCTACAGCGCCACCAATCAAACAAGTCTGTCAAGTTGGCGTGGTGTGGTGTCGCTGTATTTTAGAGGTACACTCAGTGTCAATAGTACTTTGGCGGTAAATTTAAACGTGTAACATTGTGTATTTGCAAGTTTATTAATTTTTATTATGTACCTACGTTCTTATATAAATTTGTTAAAACTGTTAAAAGAAAATTTAGTAGACAAGTACCAGAATTAGATTTGAGAAGGAAATAAATAAGGAAATTTTATTTTTATTTTAGATAAATTTTGTCTACTATATTTCTGGCTTCGGAATGAACAGTTTTTTCCCTTTACTTGCCATAGCGATAAAAGCGATTAGAAGAAATGGATTCTATAAATAAATACATAAATAGCAAATACCTAATAGGTAAAAAATATATTTTGAGGTTATGCGAAAGTTTCATTTTAAAAATACTTTAAATTATCTATAAAATATATGCCTACCTTATTAGGAATAAGTCGAACAAAAATAATCTTAAAAAAGACTGATTTTTTTTATAAAGAGGAACGAAAGCATAGAAAATTAAGAAACACAAACACGCGATAACTGTCAATTTGTTAGCTACTTTCACTTTTGACACGGAAGGTACAACGCCGGCAGGAGTTGTAGGTATTGGCTTAAACTTTTACCGCCACGAATTTTTAAAATTAGTTGGCATATTTTCCGATGGATTTGTTTGCTTGGTGGCGCTGTACATGGATAATTATAATAATAAGCTCGAATTTTAACGAAATTTTGCTTTAGCCGAAAAATATTAATTCGGCAGAATATTTTTAAAATTTATCCATTTTGGTGTATACTCCTTAAAATCTCTGAAAATATAGAAGGCACCGCTGCGAAAACTTTCAAAGTTTAATATTGTCTTTAAGTAACAGTGAAAATAGTAAAGAAAGTTAGGATAAGTTAGTTATTGATAAATTCAGTTGTACAGCAAAGTGTTCATTTCGGCACAGAGAGTTATTTTGAAGTCTTACATGGGGTCATTTAATTGCAGAGTTATTGAAACTCAACTCTTTTTCAACATATGTTTAACGTTAAGGCTAACATAATACAAGTAAAGCTGATTTGCGAGCTGAGCTTTGTGAAAAGTAACCGTTAGTATTTCCTCTTTCAAGCTGAATTCCTGAAAGTTTACGAGCTCGTGAATGAGTAAGATTCCTGACTGTTACCGAAATAATTATTAACGCTGTAAAATTAACGCGACCGTACATTTTATTTCCATCATTAACATGTATTAGCATAAAGCTAGGAATTTATAAATAGGGAACATTATCGAACAAAGTCACACTCCTAAAATCACACCTATAAAAGATTAATTTACATGCGTAATGACCAAAAATGCTATGCATTAGTTGATAAACATCTACATGAAATATCAGTGAACGCGTAAATACAGTCGGCCTGTCCGGTAATGAAAACGGCTTCCTGTATACCAAACAAACGGTTTAATATGTCGTGCTAATAAGCGGGTTTATATTCGTGTCAAAAATAAGACGCCGATGTTGAAATTAGGTTTAATAACCGACAGATGTTACGTTTGAATGCTCGTTTTATAGAAAATTTTTATTTATACACGCAAAAATGTTTACAGAAATTTTCCTAAAAGAAAAACACTCACGGCCTTCTCAACATTAAACTTTATTTAACGTTAGTGCGTGGAAAGCGGATATTAAAATAACGCGCGCTTTTTTTTCTCGGTTGCCAAAAACCGTGCGAATTTTCGTGGTCGGAAAAAATGAAAATCTGATGATCCCCCACATACATACTTCTAATACAAAGCCACTTTATTCTTAACATCGAATAACAGCTGACTATTTTCACAACAAGAAAAATATTTTTTTGGCATACCGTCATCACACCTGGTGCCCACTAGTCTGTATGAGCTACTTAGATTCCGAAATTTATCTCGCACCGTTTTACTAAGATCGCAGGCGGCCCAATTTGTTTGAGATATTGTTGTTTCATTACCTTATTATTTATCGACAGATAATGGTTTTCGTTTTTATTTTTTCAGCAATATAAATCACATTACTGAAATATTAAGCTTGATGACTTAATTTCCCTACCTTGAAATGTGCAAAAATGTTGTATTATAGTACCTTGTATTACCTTAGTAGTTTGGAGCGTTTCAATAATTTTCCTGCTTTTACAGGGAATTTTTTGATCGTTTGCGTATGACATCTGCTACTGAGGTGACCAGTCATTTAATTTACATAGACTTTGCATCTGTCAGTCAGAATCGAATCTGTGTCCTCTTCAGGGCCGGCCTAATAAAATTTGGCGCCCCAGGCTGTAGTGATATTTGGCGCCCCTCCCTCCGTTTCAAGGTTGGTTGGATTTACAGAATAGACGGAAAAATATCGATAGGATAAGAAACCTAATGAAAATAATGATCAAAAAAATTAGTTAAAAAAATGTCTATTTTTATCACTTCCCTTTGCATCGATGTTGGAAAATAACAATCAGACATCATATACCTAATGAAAAATAATAATAAAATATAATTGTATTTCAAATTTGCGGAATTTATTGGAAACTTTAAACGATTTGTTTTGTGATTTTGGCGCCCCCAGGATTTTGCGCCCCAGGCCACTGCATGGCTGGCCTGCCCTTCGGGCCGGCCCTGGTCCTCTTCATTGACAAACATACGTTTACACCATTAGGTTTCCTAGTGACCAACAATTACTGATAAACAGAGAACGACAGTCTCTTCTAACTTGTAGAATGCAGATGTTATATTGACGTGCTTACGTTTAACATCCCATTTACTTTCTCTTTTTCTTATTCTTTTACTTTTTTGACTTTTCCTTATTTTTCCTTCTTCGTCTTGTTTTCTGATTCACAATTCCTTATTATTATCAATAATATATAAATAACTTTTCAATTTTTCGGTATTTTCTTCTGTTTTTCCGTTGCACCCACAATTATTATTTCGAATTTTTACATACTAAGTTTCATTCGACCACAGGTAAGCAGGTAAGCATTTCCGAAGTCGTAGTGCTTACCATACGAGTGTATGCACAACGTGCGAGACAACCAGGTATGAAACCGACTTAGGAGGCCCTAATCCTCCGTGTTACCGACCATACTCCCTCACGGAGTGTAAGTGCTGACACCTTTACCTTTACATAGTGAGTTTTAATTGCAGAATTATTAAAACTCAAGGTTTTCCTTAATATATGTGTAGCGTTAAACTAAACATAACAGTAAAGCTATTGTTCGAGCTTTTTATTTTACTTCTTCTTTGTATTGTTATTCTTCGCCACGATTCCTTTTAAAAATCAGTAATTATCGTCTTCTTCGTTATTTCTATTTTTCTGTATTTTTTTCATTTTGCTTTGTTTGGTATTTTATCTCCCTTTTGCAAGTATTTTTTGATTTTGTAATAGCTATTTATGTAATAAATACATAATGTAGGTCTTTATGGACGAGCCAAAAAGTTTATGGCAGAGCGAACGAAGTGAGCGAGTCCAATAAATTTGGCGAGTCCATTAAGCCTAATTATGTACGAATTACATATAAAGCTTTATGTTCAGCTGCATATCACAAAATTTGCTTTTAAATTAATTTGAGGTTCAAATATGTTTTATAGCTCTAGCCTCTTGTATGGTGCTGTGTTGAATAATCACCTAGTTACCAGGTTGTTTAACAGAAGCAACGGCCGTAACTACTTAGCAACGGCGGCCTCTTTACTTTATCATTATGGACTAGTCCGTAATAGTATTTTATGTATCTAGGACGAAATGTACGTCTTTAAGGTATGAGCAAGTTGTTTACGTGCGAGTACCTTAAAGACACTTTTCGTCTGAGGTACATACATAATTTTATGTCATACTGTTTCTAAAGTTGTTAAATCATTAAAAGAAATCTCCAGGAATTTGTAGCAGCATTAGTTTTAAGTAACTAATCTAAGCCGCAACAATTCATATCTCCTAGCAACGAGCATTTATAGAACAAAAAGTGACACTTTTCGTTCTAGGACTTTAAAATGATACTAGCACTTTAAAGTGTCACTTTTCGTCCTATAAATCGTTCGAAAAACGTTGCTTTAGAAACGAGTATGACATAAAATTTTTAACATAAACATAAAATGATATTTTATGGCCTCTAAACAGTAAAATAATCTAGTCATTATGAGACAGCTGAACATAAATTTTATTTATTTGTCATGCTTTTATTCATTTTCTCTTTAGGTTCGTTTTTCGCTCAGTTTCTATTGTTTATTGGGTTTATTTCTTTATTCCTTTTCGTATTTGGTAAACTTCTTTCGGATATACGATATTAATCAGATCTGTCCCCCCCCCCTTTCTCTCTCCCTCTCTCTCGCGGGTTATCAGTCTTTTAGATTGGTTTGTTACAGTATATTTCTATATTTTAATCTATCTTGCGCTGTTCGCTTTAGCTTTGAATATGATCTGCATTCCATGTCTTTCATATCTTCGTGGATGAATTTCATTCTTAGTCTTCCTGGTGGGTTTTTCATTCTGTCGTACCTTTAAGGATTTTTTTTAATAATCCATCATGTCTCAATATGTGTCCTCCCATTATCCCCCTTCTTTCTTTTTTTTTTTTAATTATATGGTGAATTAAGTAGCTAGGGTGGCGCAGTGGTAGCGCGCTAGTCCCCGGTTCGAATCTCCTGATGGGCATGATTTTCCTGCAGTCTGGAGGTCGGTGTCGAATCCTAGTGACCATTCGTCGTTGGGCACCTAATTAACGACGCACTCCTCAGAATACAGGTCTAAGAGGTTGAGTAACAAGGTCCTACACTACACACACTTACACTTTACACATGGTGCAGTATGTAAGTATTAAATGGCGTACCAATCGCGTAACTTGTAGAGTCGGGGCGGATTGTGCAATGTACCTGTAGAACCTCATACATTAACGCACCAGCCTCAACATCGAAAGGTATTATAAGAGGTTACAGACAATACATAGCTACATACATACATATGGTGAACTAGTTCTCTTTTCCCTCAATCCTGTTTAATACTTCCTCATTGCTTACTCTGTCTACCCAGGGAATTTTCATCATTTTTTGGTAGCACCATAACTAATGATTTTAATATTTTCTTATCTGATATGTAACTCACTTTCTCTTTCGATTGACTTTCTACTCTTTCGTTTCTTTGATCTTTCTTATTTCTTTAAAATCAGACTTTTTGAAGTTAATTTCTTAGTCAGCTTTTACCATAAGTTTGGTTGGTTTTGTTTGTAGCTTCTCTGCTCTTCCTCCTCATTTTCGGTTTTTGTAGATCGTTCCGTTCTTTTTGTCGTAGCTTTCTTACTAAATTTACACAAGATCTAATATATTTTCTAAAAGTTTGTTGTGGCAACTTTTATACTTCTTAATTGGGTATTTCGCCATCAGTTGCTAAAATAGAAATTAAATTAGTAAACTATTAACTCACTGAATGAACTGTTTCGGAGGCAAGTCTGTCTCCGTTTTCAAATACATCAAAAAAGGGCCAAAGTTTTGTAGTTTATCAATTCAATTTCTATTTTGGTGGCGAAATATCCAATTAAGAAGAATACAAAATTTAATATACCTATTAAAAATTGCTTATTTATCTACTTATATTAACTTCCATTGCGAGCCTTTGTATATATTTTTGTGTTCCTCGTCCCTCGCCCACTTAATTTCAGGTAATCATTTATCCTACGTCTGTTTCTTCAGGTTATATGCAGCCTATTGCTATTTCTGTTGTACTTTTTCTCTTTTCCATGTCTGAGTTGACACATTTTGAAATTGCTAGTTGATCACATCTCCTTCACTTTTTTAAATTTTTCGTTCTTTTAGGCTAGTTCTTCCTTTATTATCAATTGTTTATTAAACATTTTTCTACTCACATTTGATACTGTATTTCTTTCTACGCATGTTAAAGTATTTATTGTCTGTGTCTCTGATATATTTAAAACAAACATAAGGAGAAAAGACACAACTTTTCGACTGATTCGATTTAAACAAAAATTCTCGTTATGTTTTTGATGTTAACTAGTAACATATTTAAAAAAAAATACTTTGAAAAGCTCTGCTATATACAGAGCGGTGAATTAGTTCACGCGCAATTGGAATCAATCCTAAATTTTTAATATATAAATATTTACTTTCCTAATTAATTTAAACCAAAAGTGCAACTAAGTTTTTTGTAGAGCAAAATACTGGATTCATTCATACCATTTTGCATAATGTTCAATAATCATTGAAAAACTGTGGAAATTAAATCTTACACACAACAATAATCACTGATGTGTTGGAATATGTGGAATAAAAAAATATTATGTTTTATTAAATATTTGACATTATTTGCTAAAAACGAACTAGGCAGTAAAATCATCAGAAATAAATTATCCCTCGACCTTTGTAAAATATGAAATTTTACGTATACTTATTCCCAAACGAAAAATATCACTATTTGGTTTGGTTCACAATTATCAAACAAATTCAACGGGAAGTAAAATCATTTTATTCAAACTATTCAACAGGAAGAAAAATTGTTTAAATTTACAAATACATACATACATTCAGTTGGGAGAGAAAATGTTTTGAAAATTTGAGACGTCTATGAAACTATTCCATCTTCATTTAATTAGCTTTTATGTATATCTAGGTTTCAATTTTTAGTGAAAAAAAGCTACAAAGATACAGCCACAATTTTAAAACTGAAAAATTTGTTCTAAACACCTCTATCGATTTCCGCAGTACGAATCTACAAGCACAAATATACGCTTATCATATACAATTATAGGTGATGCGTGTTTTAGTAATTAACATTATGTCAATATTGTTTTTAACTGCAAAAACATTTTTATCTCTTGTGCATGCTGGCCCAAGCCGTGGGCATTCCATAATACGATTTTTAGGACTTGAACCATTATGGTTTTTAACTACACAAAAAATAAAATTATTTTATGTAACAATTTTAGCACAAGCTAGACTGACAACCAAAGAACAACTGCTTTTTGTTTCAATTATTCCAAGATGTTTTTTGTCCAAGTGCAAGAATTAATTTCCATAGTTTTTTCATTTCGAGAAAATCGAAAACATTTGAAATGGCACCAACGGCGGCTGTATTTTTATTCTACAAAAAACATATTTACGGTTTTGGTCTGAAATAATTAGGGAAATAAAAGTTTACATATAACACATTCGAATTCCTACGGTGCGTGAAGTAATTCACCACCATGTATATGTATCATTGCTTATTTAGAATTGTTGCAAACTAGATTGAAAAGTTCTACCTATTGGTGGAAAAATTATACCTTTTTGTATATTTTACAAGTTTCGTATTAAACTCTTTTTTTTAACCTTATTCATTGATTTTCCAATAAGTACAGTAATTTAAGGGTAAATTTTAGGCATCCTCTTTGTTGCATATTTTTATTTATTTACTGTAACAGTTTTTGCCTATTTTTACTGGAGGATTAAGAAGGTTAAATTCTGCGATCTGTAATGTTGTTAGCTTTAAAAGCGAGTGACTAGTGACTAGAAATAAGTTAAATGTCTATTAAGGAAAGAGATTTCGAAGGAACAAGACAAAAAAAAGGAAGAAAGAGACAGAAACAGAAGAGTTTAAAAAATAATGTATGCATAAAAGTACCTAAAGTAATGAACAAAACCTAATCTATTCTAATTACTAACAAATTCCCTTAAAACGCTGTACAAAGAAAATGATATGCTAATAACCGTAAAGGGGTTTTGATATGGACTTTTCTACCAAAGGAGGATAATTTTTCTCTTAATGGCGTAACATTTACATCATCCTTGAGCATTATTTTCAGTACTTCGTAAACAGGCTTCCAATTATTGTTTTATTACTGGCAAATTATTAATTTCATCAAGTTTAAGACTGATTTGAGGCTTCTAACAGCTTAGAAGTTGAACTGTTTTTTTTTGTTTTTGAACATTAAAACGAACTTTTCCATAAGGTGACTGAACAACTTTTTTATTAGAACTTGGCACCTGCAGCAGATTAAATTCTAAATATGTTGCGGTAAATAAAATCAGTTTTAACAAGAAAATTAAATTGCTAAAGTTTCTTTATGGGCTTGTTTACTGGTTTTGAGAATTTTCTTTCATGAATATAACAGCCAGAAAATTTTCAAAAATAATGTTAAGTAAAATATTGTATTTCAATAATATATATTTATTTAATGCGGCAATGCTTAGCAAATATAAGAAACTTTGTAAAATTCTCAAAAATATATATATGTATGATTCGTTTAAGAAATTGCATAGAAAAGTCGAAAAAACCTTACCTGTTGATCTATGAAATGGGAAGAAAATTCAAAGGAAACGATTAAAATAGATATTGTTGCCAATTAGCCAGGTTGTGCATACTAATGGCTGCCAAATATACAATAGTGTTTATTTTTGTTGAAGCTTTTCATAACTCATGATCCACGCGTAATTTTAAATAATAAACAAGCAAACAGTGGACCGCTGAGTATATATAAATAAATCAATTACTTAGATTTAATTTTTTTTGTATTATATGTATAGGGGGTATTGATATCTCGTTATCCTGGAAAGTCTCTAGTAGACGAAACTGAATATGGTTGCTATGGTTGCAACTATGCTGTTTTATAAATAAGTTGTCAAAGTTTGACGTCCATAAGTTGATTGCTGATAAAACTAAATTTTTGAAAACATGTCTGAGAAAAAGCTGGAGTTGGAAAAAATCGAATTTCGGTCAGATATTAAGTATTTACTTTTGAAAGGGCTATCGAGCAAAGGAATTTTTGGTGATATGATAAAACCTTAGGTGATCAGTGTCCTTAAAAAGCCGCTATTAAATCTGGGTTGAAGACTTTAAGAGAGGAAGATCAGATGTCAAAGATGAGCACCGCTCTGGAAGACCAATTTCTGGGACCACTCTGGAAAACATTGATTCTGTCCATTATATGATTTTAGAAGATAAATGAATTGGGCTCAAGCGTATAGCAGAAGCATTGCACATTTCCTATGAACGTGTGTTTCACATCGTTCATCACAACTTGGGTATGAGAAAGCTTTCGGCCAAATATGGATTCCGAGATGCTTGAATGCGGATCAGAAGCGCGTTCGATTGACAACGGCGAAGGAAATCTGCCGCCGTTGTGAAGAAGATTCCCCCAACTTTTTGGATCGGCTTGTTACTATGAACGAAACGTGAGTGCACTATGACCCAGAGACTAAAGAGCAATCCAAAGAGTGGAAGCATTCTGGTTCTCTACGACCCAAAGAATTCCGTGTTTAAAAATTGGCTGGCAAGATTCTTGCTTCAGTTTTCTGGGACAAAGATGGGATAATTCTGATAGATTATTTGGAACAAGGTAGAAGTATCACGGGAGCATATTATCTAACTCAATTATGTAAAAAATTGTGGAAAAACGCCACGGAAAGCTTGCCGAAGGTCTGCTCGTTTTGCAACACAACGCTCCTGCTCACAAGTCGTTGATTGCGCTGCAAAAAATTAATGAAATTGGTTTTGAATTGGTTGACCACCCGCCCTATTCTCCAGATTTAACACCGTCAGACTATTATTTGTTCCCAAAACTCAAAAAACATTTGAAAGGTAAAAGATTTTCGACAAATGACGAAGCCATATGTGCCGCTGAGGAGTGGTTTGCAGACCAAAACAAAGAATTTTTTTTAAAGGGCTTAGAAGTACTTCATGAACCTTCTGCTAAATGTGTAAGTCTTAAAGGAGATTATGTTGAATAAGTAAAATTTTGTGGGGTTTTATATGGTAGGCTAAGTACTTATCAATACTCCCTCGTATATAGGAATACCCATTATTAATTCCGCTTCTTAATTTTCATTATTAATTTAATGATACTTATTTGTATTTCTCGTACTATAATTTTCGAAATAAACAAGGGTAAAAATAAAAAAGATGTTACAAAATAGGGCAGAATATATTTACTTTCACTGAAAATATTCAATATTGAATTTCATACTTCTTCTGTTTTGTACAGTGGCAAAAAGAGGGTAACAAGGTTAAACAAATAAAAATTTTAAATGCCGCCAATAAAACACAAATATTTCTTTTGAAGTTCCTTTATTATAATTTATCCATTTCCCATCGGTTCTGACTATATTTTCATTTTTGAGCAAAAATAAGTTTTCACTTAGTAACATTATGGAATATTTTTGTCACATGTGATGCTCATTCTAGTAATTATTATTGTCACCAACGCTAATTTCAAAGTTACATAACAGTGTAAATTAGTAAATTTAATTACGTACGTAAATATTGTTTATATAGGTTATTTCAAAACAATTTTTAGTATTGATTTGTTTGCATTTGTACACGGTTTAAAATGGTATACAGTTAACAGCTTTACAAACTGATTATTGGATTATTAGTTGGCATACGACACACGTGGTGTGTTCATTATTTAAGAAGGAAAGTTTAATGAATATAATCAATGATGAGCATGTAGGTGTTAATAATGAAATCAGGACGTGTAAATAAAATATGTGTCGAAATGATAGGAAACTAATTATGTTTAGTTATTTCCTAGTATTTAATAATAAAAAAAAACGTGAATTGAATGTATAAAAAAGTTTGTTTGTGGAATTTACCTTAAGCTGGAAGATTTTTCTTTCTTTTATTGGATACCTAGCTTTTTTGCCAACCAAATTTGGTTTAACCATCATGTTTAAAGAGGTTGGACTAAAGTTTCGTCGAAGATCTCATTAATGCTATAAATAAAATAATCATAGTTGATTAATGTGGATGGCTACTTGTCTTGTTGAAGAAAAAATAATTTATGTGGAAAAGTAAGTAATAATTTATACGGTGTGACATAAATGCTTTCTAAGTGGTGTTAGTTTAACGATTGTCCTGGTTTTCTTTATAGTTTTGTGCGATATTTCGCAGATTAATAAAATTCATAACTGGAAGACGATTCTAGTCATGTTATGTGCATAACCACCTGAAGCTAATTGCATATTGACCTTAAGAAGAGCATTTCCAATGTCAAAATTAGCTGTTGGTTAAGAGGATAGGAAAGATAAAATTTTTCAGGTAGTTTTCAAACTATTTTGGACATGTTTGGGTTCTAGAGTGTAAAAACATTAATAAGTGTTCTTAGAAATCGTGAGAATTTATAGAATTTCAGAAACTGTGCTGTTTACCGAAAAAAACAGTTGTATGAGCTGGCCAAGCTTTAGTCCAAATAGCAAATTAGCAAATTCCCATAATCCAGAAAATTATATTTGCGTTTCAAATACAACACACAACACCAAAAAGATATGAAAACTCAAGACAGTCGAAATTTGTACCATTTTAAATTTTGTTTTATTTATAGGGCGAGATCGAAGCTTAAAGCTTAAAATATTTAACAAAAAAATATCAATAAAGGTATCTTAGTCGTTTCAGGATTGCTTGGTTGAGACCAATCGTTCTTGGTAAATCGGTCTCAGGGAGCGGTTGTTTTCTTATTAATTTGAATATTAATATAGTAATAATATTTTTTATTGCCATGGGTAAACAAAGGAATACATTGGCATTGTCAAAAAAAATAATATAATATACAATATACAGTTGAACGCACAACAGATTAAAAAGAAGATATAACTATATATAGCTGTAACAACAAATGTTTGGCTACGTTCTATCTTCTAGGAATTCCTGGACTGAGTAGTAGGCTTTATTTATTAAATACGTACCCAATTTCATTTTGAATAATGAAATAATAGTGTAATTTTTAATATTTATGGGAACTGAATTATATATCTATCGCAATTATAAAATAATTCTCTTTCATAAATGGTAGTTTTGTGATAAGGAATACTTAGGTTGCTGGCACCTCTGGTATTAATGTTGTTGTAAATGTCATCATTTTTGGTAAATTGATTTAAATTTTTTCTAGTATAAACTGCCACAGTAGGTATAAACAAGGTAGTGTTCAAATACTAATTTCCTTAAATTTAGCTTGGCAGGAGGCATTGCAAGGTAAACTGAGCATGGTTCTAATGAGTCTTTGTTGTACGACAAAAACTTTTTTGGTATCTACAAAATATAATGCTATACTGCAGCACGATTTGGACAGTAGCATAATAATAGGTTTTAAGAGTAGGTATATTAACACTGTATCTGAAATACCCGATCCCTGCGTTTAATCTGTTAAGTTTAGATGTAATGTAAACAAGAAACTTCAGCGAAAGAAGAAATTTAATCGAACTAAAAGTGACTTATTATTAAAATTATTAAAAGTTAAGATTTCGGTCTTGTCTGAATTAAGCAATATACCATTTACTTCGCAGCAGTTAATTATTTGATCAGCGGCTAAAACTACGAGTATATCTGTTGACAAGGTTCTCAATTGCTTTCTAGAAAAGAAACAGGAAGTGTCATCCGCATATTGAGTCAGTAAAGGACAACTGATGTTGTGAAACAGGTCATTGACGTAAATTAAAAAAAGAACTGGCCCTAAGATAGACCATTGCGCTACTCCCTGAGAAATATCAATGGGTTTGGATTATGTGTCCAGTATTATATTTTGAGTATTTATTGATATAGCCGATACGATTTGAGATCTGTTATTGAGATAAGGTTTAAAGAGTTCAAGACTCCTTCCTCGTGTGCCATAGTTTTTCAATTTCGTAAAGAAACAAAGTTTTTTTGGTCAAGTTGTTCAATAATATAACATAAGCTCTTACTAAGGGCGTCAATAGTGGACTTCCCTGGAAGAAAACCGAACTGGCTAACAGACATAAGGTTATTTATAGTCATAAAGGAAACTATCCCATACTGAATTATTTTTTCATAAATTTTTGAGAAGTCGGGCAACAAAGAGATTGTCCTTAGATTATTTAAGTCATTAGTTTTATCCTTTTTAGTTGATGTACTTATAGGTTTGTGGATAAAAATTTTAGAGGCCGACGTTTCGGCTTATGCAACCATTTTCAGGATTTCTAAGAGATTTCACGTTTTCTAATTGTTATTATTTCAATAGAAACCAATATCAAGTCTGATTTTAATATTTCTTAAAAATCATTTTTTAGATAATATTTTATAATTCATTTTTCAAGTGTTACATATTACTGCTTTTTTTTGTTCCGTAATAAATAATTAAAATCTCAAGAGACTGCCAACACTGAGCAACAATATGTTGTTGTATTTAATATATTTTCCACGTTTGTTACGTTGAATTTTCCATATATGCAAGAGTTAGGTTGATTTCACCACTTGTTTATCGGTTGTCGTGACAATAGGTTACCTCCCGAGGGAAGTAAGTGAAGAGATTGATTTAGTGACAATTAATGTCAAAGTTTATTTGCATTCTTTACAGTAAAACAATGTTGCCAGCGCAAAGAATACTAAGTGATTTGCTATGGTATGGCGCTATGTTTGAGTTGCAATCTTCCGTGCTCAACAGGGCAAATTTCGCTTATCTCCCTTGTTATTTCATTTCATGGTGATTGCTTCTGCTAAAAATTGAAAATTTAACTCATTTAGTTGATATTATTATACCTTTCTTCCAATTTTTGTCTCGGTTTAACAACAGAATCTCCTAACTGAAAACTGTCAGCATTTTAAAGTAACTGCCACTTTAAAACTTCAGACTGGTGTAGTAACGGAAATTCCAACTGAATTTGCTATATGGCAAAGGAAGCGTCAAGCGTCCACGTAGGGTTGCTCCAACGCTCTACTGTAAAGTTGTAGTAAATACTTTTTCGTCCAATAAATGGTGCAGACAAGGCAGTTGGAATTAACAACTTACCTCTTGTTCGCACCACCGACTAAGACAATGCTCGTACCTGGCTCCGGACATCGATCGAGACTCCGGACAAAGAAACATCCCGGAAACTGTCGCCGCCAGGGTCACGTGTGAAATTAATAAATGTACACGCCACTACATTAATTAAATATCTAATTTACCCCTTGCATGACTGCATCGGTGCACAAAGCTAGACTGTGACATGTGAAATCGGTATTGATGGTGGAAATATTTTAAAGTTTTCATAAACCGAATATGGACGGCCGTCCCAGTTTTCGTTGATGTATGAAAATTAATTTGTTTTCCTTTTCGTCCTCGTCGTTGTTGTTATTTTGTCAGAGAATTTATTCATGAGGGTGCAGTGATACGAAACAAACGTGTAGGAGAGAGCTTTTCTAGGACGACCGCTGCTGCATCTTCTGCAGTGGATGTCATTAGAATTTTTAAAAGATGCTTTGACGCCCTTCAAGCAGCGCCGGGGGGTTTTAATAAAGGAAAAAAGCGGGTCAAATTGGCTCCAGAGAGTCAGAGAATCAATAAACCGTAAGCAGTTGGAGCTAATTTATTCTCATGAAGACAAACAGATTAATAAGGAGTGTTAATTGAAGCGACGTCCTAATTAAATTAGACTTATTAGACGTGTTTGTGTTCTAGATCATCTAAACGCGCATTTGTGTTATTTGAGGACAAATATTGGACGTCGTTGTTAATTATCAGTGTTTTCCTCCAGTGTTGATAGTTGGTTATTTTATCTCGGTTCCAATTAAAGATCGGCTTGCTCCTTTTGTTTCCTCGTTCATCTATGATTGGCTTTTAATTGAAAACGCTATTTTCGGGCAGCACTCGGTGCGTTTGTCCCGTAAGAAACCGATAAGGGAGAAACCCGTGTCGCAATTAAACGCGTCTAATAAATACTAATTCTTCCTCGTGGTGTTGATGAACCTCCCGAAGAATATTGCTAATACCATCGCATGGAGGCGGCCTCCTGGGACCGGATGTGACGTCACGAACCTACACAATTACGTCACACACAAATAGACATAGATATCTATTAGCAGGGCAAATATGTGACCGCGTCTGATCGTGAAAACTTGTGATTGAGTTATACCTTCCCGCCGCAATGATACAGTCATTGATTATAGCCATATCAATTCCCACAACACACAGTACTGAAGCCAAATAAATTATATATCCTGTCGCCTCGCACGGAAAAAATTATATCTCCATTATACTTCGATCTCTAATAACTTTCTGATATGAAATGACCACAAGAGACGATTTAATTCGTATTTCAATAGGAACTGATGGATTAAATCTAATAAGGAACTCTTGTAAAGCAGACGATCATCAATTTCGTATCAATTATTTTTTTTGTTTGTGGGCGCGCTGGTAAATTTCTAATTGATTTTATGGTAATTTTGGACGTATGTAATTTACTTCAGTTAATGTTTTCATTTGACCCTTGTAGATTTCCGTTTTGATTTATTTTGATTGACGTTCGCAATTCGCATCAGAGAATTGTGCTTTGTTTTACTAAATTGTTGCCAGTAATGCTTACGATAATATTGCAATATCTCAAAGAGGAATATTATGAAGTATATGCAGATGTTTTTGTTTTTGTTTTGCTTTGGGACGTACAGAAAACTAAAATAGCCCTGCATTCAACGTTACAGTAATATCAATTTGTTCATGTAAATGCCTTACGTACGTACGTATGTAGGTTTCATAAGAAAGTTTCAGGGGAATTTTAGATTTTTACATGAAAAACATTTCCAACTTTAGTATCTTCGCTGGCTCATATACAGAAATTCAAATGGCTTAAAGCTTTTATGTACCACCACTAAACTTTAATAAAATGAAAAGGATATGCAAACATAGAAGTGGTAAGCAGTAGTAAGAGATAAAGTCAGCTTTTTTTTGTTGTTGTACTGTGATGTCGTGAAGCTACGAAATCAATTCGATACTCTAAATTTACATTTAATTTTTTTTAATGGTACGGCCATCCTAACCAACAGTTCGTAGAATTTTTCATGCCACTGTTGGGACTTGAACTTGTGTGGATTGGATGCGAAGTAGGCTCTTAATCGCCACCGAAACTCATACAAATTTAATTAAGCTTTAAAATTTGATTTAAAAAATCTCTTTTTTCTAGTTATTTTTCTCCTTATGTCTTAGAATTTTGGGGATGCCTCCGTCTGTTTCCTTCACTCTTAACCGTTCGAGATCAGCTGATTAATTTCTTTCTTCCTCTTCTTTTTCCTGTTCTGCTTCACAATTTAGACTTTATGCACTGTTTTGATTCAGTTTCCACCTTGTTACCGGTTTTCTTATATCTTTATTTCCACTTTCTTGATAACTAACATTATAATGGAAATAATATATGTACGTTTGTAATCGCCGGAGTCGTCGAGTGGTTAAGGTATTCGACTACAGCGTGGATGGTCTCGGAGTCAAACCCGAGTCGGATGCTCGGCGGGTAGCCTACTCAGTCACTGAAAATAATTGAGAATCGAAACATAGTAGTGGAGTAGGGAAGGTAGGCGGTTGTCGAAGACGTGATGCTTACCACATCACCCCGTACGCATAAACCTAATCTATTGCTGTGTGTGTTGTTTTATTGGGCTAAATCTAGAATTGACGGTGCCAAGGCTCTCTACGTGTGTAGACTGCCATAGTCATTTAGCATTACTGAACTGAAAGTTTACGAATCAAAGAGATTTTTCAAATAGTGGATTTAGCCTAAACTTTTGTTCAATCCCGCTACTGAATATCGGGTGTGTCTTATAACAATTCTTGAAATGAGTTCGCCTTGCTTTCGTAACTTCCTACTTTAGTTTTACCTTATTCCTATTACTTGTTTTGGGGACACATTTTCAGTTATTCTCTGTATAGTTATGTTTATGTCCATGTTTTTTTTTCTAACTTTCTTTTTGCTTTTTTCATCGATTTCCTGCAAAATCCTTTGTTTGCATCTGTTGAATTTAGTTAGCCCTACTTCTAATAAATGGTTTCTTTCCATATTTCTGTAGTAATCGCCAAGATCCGCCACTGTAGGAAATTGTCAAAATTATTGTAGTGTTTTTATAGTATTTCTTTGTTTGTTTGTTATATGGTAATGGTAATACAGTTTAGCTTCCGTTTTAGTCGAAAGTCTACTTTCTTATCATTAATAACTGCCGTTACCGTTAGGATTTCAAAATCACTATAGGGTTAAAAACTGAGCAATATTCTTAATCTAAGCTCGGAACCTTGCGCGTTAGGAAACTAGTTATCGAACTTTTCAAAGCATTTTGATCAATAAAGCAGCTGATCTTATTTGTGCAAAAACTTTTTCATTTTCAGTTACTAAGTTTTGCTGTTTATTTCATGGGATACTGTCCCCAAAAAGTTTCGGTATGTTCGTATCCCCACGGAATCGGCGCCTATGCTTCCTTGCATATTTTTTTACTTTTATGAACGTTCATCTCCATTTTCATTATTGTGGACGCTTTTACACGTTTATTTATTAATATTTGTGGTTCCCTTTGTGATTACCTCATTATAACTAAGTACGATAGTATTTCTGTAAACTGTAAATCAAACGTTTCGGTATCTTTATGTTAGACTCAATGGCGTTTTTGGTGATTTTATTATTATTATTATTAAAAGTAGGGGCTTAGACTATTACCTTTTTACTTCTGGACTTTTAATCGTTAATCTTCACTATTCTTTCTACATTGCTGTACAACGTTTTATGAGTTTTATTGGTTTTCCTGACATTAGAAAAACTCTATTTTATATATCTATTCTCATAGCTTAATAAACAAGTATGGAAGGTTTGACGAAGGCTCGGAGCTGAAATTGAAATAACAGAGGGAAACCTAATTTAAGAATAAGAAAAATGTGATAATTCTAAAGCTCACTACAGAATCTTAAAGTATACTTACATATTTATACATACATTATTGTTCTTTTTGCTGTGTTTGTTTTTCGATGGTTTAGTAAATTTTGAACAAATCGTTGCAAAAGATTTTCATATGTTTAACAGAAGTATATTCGTAACTGTTTTTGGAAATATATTTAGGCTTAGAAATTTCAAAAATTTTAAAATAAATATTGCTATTACTAACATGTATCGAAAGTAAACTTTTGAGTTATTTTGGTACTTTTACTATTAAAAAGCTTTTCAAATATTTAGCTTATTTTTTTTAAAGTTTTTTAAATGCCTTTAAAACTTTTACTTGGATAATTTTAGATTTTTATTTTGGGGTTCAATATCCACAATATCAAAGTACGTACTTCCTTAATGAGGCTATACTGAAAAGTAATTAGAACTTCACATTTTAAATTTTAACTTTAAACGTTTTATTTAAACATTTATTCTGAAGTTGCTTAGAAAAGATTCTTATTTAACTTTTATTTCTAAATATTTAATTATCTGGCTGTTATATGAAAGTGTTAAAGTACAGTATGAGCAAAAATAAAATGCATAAGGTTTGGCCATGGAATTTTGAAGTGTATTACAATCGGCAACGCCTTGTAAAGGGCATGCCCCTCTAAGAAGAAGAATTACAATCACACTTCTTTGACAGTGACAGTGGCTTTTTATTTTGTAGTGGTACAATTCACAACTTCACATTTCCTTGGCCAACTCTTACAATTTTTCTTTTTGCCCATACTATATATTCGTAAATCTATAAAGTTTAGTGGACTTATTTTTGATCATTAGCCCAGTAAAATAAGGATTCAACCTCGGAATGAAAGTAAAGAAGCTGGATATTTGCATGAACCTTTATTTTGACGTTCTGGAGACTGGCTGAAAAGTCTCATATAATCTCGTGTCTGTGTCACAAGATATTAAAGGTTAAAGGTCACGAAAATCGGTTTTTCGCAATTATCTCGTTTGCTATGCGTCTATGTCATTTAACGTTGTTATAAAACTTGTAGATCATCAAATTATCTACAATTTTTATTTCATGCATTTTGTCGTATGATCAACCATTCTCGAGATATAGCGCGGAGAGTGGCACGCGCGCATCCCTATATTATACATATGTATAGGATAACGCTATGTAAACTGCGGAGCCAGGTATCCAGCGTGCCATAATCTATCTCATTACATGGGTAACTTTCTTAATATAAGAGATAGAGGATCCGTTAAATGGGGAAAGTTGGGCAGAATTACAAGCAAAATCTCATGCCATTTTCAAATTTGACATATGCCATCATCTTTTTTTATTATTTCGAAAAAACTAAATACAGATGCGCGCGTGCCACTCTCCGCGCCATATCTCGAGAACGGTTGATCATACGACAAAATGCATCAAATAAAAATTGTAGATAATTTGATGATCTACAAGTTTTATAATAACGTTAAATGCCATATGACGCATAGCAAACGAAATAATTGCGAGAAACCGATTTTCGTGACCTTTGACCTTTAATATCTTGTGACGCAGACACGAGATTATATGAGACTTTTCAGCCAGTCTTCAGAACGTCAAAATAAAGGTTCATGCAAATATACAGCTTCTTTACTTTCATTCCGAGGTTTACCCCTTATTTCACCTTATTTGACTGGACTATAACTATAATGGTTTCAAAAGGGTACTCAAAGTTTATTATTCGCTGTAGTGGCGTTTAAAATAGAAATTTATTAAAACGGGTACGGGAAATTGTTAAATTAAATAACAAAGGTAATTTCCCATAAAACAAGTTGGACTGCATTACGCTTTTAAAAATTAACAGATACGGTTCGGTTAATTACAAGAAAATATAGGATACGTATATGACATAATGACCAAGAATTGAAATTGCAGTATGTTCCTTGAACAGTTAAAATCTAAATACAGAGTGTCGTACAAAACACCGCTCATTAGCTCATGACAAGTCCATCAAATGTAGTTTAATTGCGGAGTCGCGGAACAAAAGACTCTAACAGAATATAATTATCGAATTTTTATTGTTCTACAACAAATTATTGCTTTGTGTGTTTGACATGGCATGTAAAGCTCTGATGATAGCATCCTTATACTTGTCTTGCATTCACACTTGGGTACACACGAACGTACAAACTTAACCTAGCGCTACCTGTATATTAATTTTTAGCTCGTGAAAGACTACAAAGCGTTTTAGAAAGAATTCATTAAGCTAATAGTCGTAGCGTAGAAACAAATTTGCGTAAATATATGTAATTAGCGGTTTCTAGAATTACGTTGCACGACAACAAAGCGTGGAAATGTCTAATTTTTCTGTTAATTCTTTCGGTAATTAAAAAGAATACAAACACGGGAAAATCTAAACAATATTTTTGTTAGTGAAGTGAACGAGGGTCATTAATGACTTTATTCCGTAGGAGGTTCGTGTTATTGTCCTTCCTCCTAGTACGGAAGAACATTTTTTTCCTAGTCATTATTAAATTATTGTTTATTATTCCCAGAAGTTGAACGCATATAATTGCTCCCAGCGTCATTAAAACATTTTTTCTGTAAAAGTTAAAATTATGTCGGATATTTATACGGTTTCTTCTGTCTCGTTACACATAATAATAAGCGTAATTATTCTGTTTTAGACGTAATTATTTTTACATTAATTTCACAGCGTAGTGAATTAAATATATTCTCTCATGTCACGCTCTGGAGTATCATGTGCGCAATTAAGATGCTGTTAAGATTGTTCCCAGTGAACAGACTTAAGTAGCATTTTTCATTTAACAAATTAGCTTACTTCATTATGGAGTACGATAATTAAATTAAAAGTCTTATAACTATATTACTTGGAACATTTTCCACTTAACACCTCGTTCTTGGGTATTTATTAACTCCACTCGTCATTAACGTAAATTAAAAACAATTCTTTTTGCAGTTCTTTAAGTTCATCATTTAATTAAGCATGAGTAATCTCTAACTATCTGCTCAACTAACTGCAACATAAGAACAAACATTCTTAGAATTACATGCATGTGCTTGATGATATTTAAGTGTAACAATCGAAGAATAATTTAATTTTTAATATCACGCTTCATAGAATAATTGTTTTCATACACACACAAAAAAATAATAATATTCGTTTCCTTTCAAAAGCACAGTCATTTATTTTACAGCTAGGCCCACTAATGAGTAAATGTTTGTATAGGTAATTAAGAGTGTACATTACATTCAACAATTCCCCTTTTTTAGTTGCGATAATAGATAATTACGCATACGAAATGTAATAATAAATTTTTAATCTACTGATTTATGATAACGTGGGTTGGCATCAGTTTTTGTAATGAAGGTAGTCATTTAATAACCTTTTGTTATTGGGCGCCATTTAAATGTTTTCATGTTCGTTTTTGTAAATTTACTCATTTTTAAGGGCGGTATTGAGTCATTTATTCAAGAATGGGAAATTCATTTTTCATTTAAAGACAAGGTTTACTAATAAATTAACAATCAGGAGACAAAACTGAAATATTAGCCTGTAATTTAAATTTTACTTTTAGTTTTTGTAAAGCAAAACAGAAATTAAATGAAAATTCTCCATATTTAACCTATTTTTATCAAAAATGCATGCATAATTAATTATTTACCAATTAAAGGAAGTCAGTGCGAGTTTACTTAACGCCCATGGTATGTAAGTACATTTCTTTCTATTGCTGATATGAACTGCCAGAAAACTTGATAACTGATAACTCCTCTAAATATCTCCTAAGATATTGAAAACATATTAAAAATGTTACTATAAAAAAAGCTTTTACAATTTGCAAATAAAATGCTTCAATTCAAAAACTATAGATTTCGTTTAATATTCGAACTGATTTGCTTTTCGACATTATTTGACAGAGATAACAACATCCTTTCATTGTCGTTAGATTCTATTTTTAAACAAAAACATAAATCAGTTTAAAATAGTCTAAATTTTAAATTTTATTCATTGCAAGTTTGCTTGAAATTCGGTATCAATATAATTATTTTAAAAATCTTCATTTCCTGCCTGGAAAAATGTAAACTTCCTGTTTTAAATTTTGGTAATTTAACTTGTAGTAAATATAATGTGCATTAAAATTTTATTTCTCCATTTTTGTTTATCGCTGTTGATAGATCATTAACTAAACAAATCTAAACGTTTTGAATGACCTATGATTTAAATTACAGTATTTTAACATTTTTGTTTACGTTCAAAGCTTTGTTTTTTTGGTTATGTATAATAAAGCCTGGAAAACTCAATAAATCACGAATAAATCAGACTTAGAAGCAGTTTACGATTTGTTCATTTGTTGTCGTGGTAATAAGGAAGCAAATATAAATTTACTTCCTTAAGGATGTAAATGAATGACATGTACGAAATATTTGTACATAAAGTGGGAGTTAAGTGATTTATTCTGGAGCCCGGAATATTACAGCCTAAGCAGTACTTACCTTCTTTGATATGTAAATAACTTTTTGTTTCGACTATCGTTATATAGAAAATCAATCAGTTTGCCACAAAGCTTGGGCAAACGCAAATGGCAGTAAGTATATCAATTCAATTCTAACGATTTTAACACTGATTAGTTTTAAAATTATGGACCTATCAAACACTGTCTTCTTACCTGAGTTTTTTTTGTATAATTTTTGAAACGATTTTGACGATTTGGGCGATCCTTTTCAAATAAAAGTGCGAAAAATCGGCAACCTTGTAAAGAATGTTTGAAGGACTGTAAATTAAAGAAAAATATTTAAAAGGTGTGCAGTATATTTTGTAATGCTTTTGCCAAGTGTTTATTTCTTAAACTGAGGTATGATTATTGAGTTTAGGTCTTTTACAAAACAAACTTACTAAGAAGTGAAGACCGCTTACTGAATCAGCGAGTCTCCAAGGTTTTTAGTAGTTTTAACTATTCACTTACTAAGTCTGAAGTAATTTTCGGATATGTGAAAATTGTAATCAAATCAATTCGTTTAAAATTGTTTTCGTTTTCGAATGTTGCTTAATTCTGGATATTTTATTATAAAATAAATAATATTGTCTTTTCCTATCAAACATGGTTTAAAATTCCTTAAACTATATCTGAACTACTTCTTAAAAATAAATGCTGGTGGATGTTACTTTTAATTTAGATAATCCCGCCTTTTCCGTGTAATAAATTGACTTTCATATATTCAAATTAAATTACACAAGCACTTTAGCTTCTGTCGAATGCAAAAAAAAACTTGGACCGTAGTCAATAAAATATTTTTAATTTCTACTAACAAGTAATTAATAACCCGGAAACGCGAGAATTTTTCACCGAAATCTAAATATTCCCCGTTAACCTAAATTCTGTTAAGTACGCTCGTAACCGATCCAAGAAATTCGTTAAACGAACTCGTCCCATCCCGTCCGTTGATATCAGAATTAAATAATAACCGTGCAAAAGTAAAAACAAGTAAAAAGTAAAACCCTTACAGGAATAAGCGTACAGGGCAGTTCCCATGTCGGTGAAGCAAAACAGGGTTGCAAAAACTGGACACCTTTTGTTTTGAAGCTGCTCACTTGATCCCTTACAAAGCTGAACTTGTAAGCTCGCTAAGCCAACGAAGACCCTAAGCTGCTTTGTCTTAAGGACGCATCAATCACGGCACCCGTTGGTGGTTGCTGCAAATTGCAGCTGACCCCTCGGACATATGTTAATTAATCCAGAAATTCATGTAGGGTTAGATATTAAAATGAAAACGTTATAATAACCCTTAGTGATTAAATGCAAGTTCTTAAAACATATGTGTTTGGCCGTTCGGTTGAAAGGGGTTAAACCAGACGAGTCCACCCGTCCTTCTCCGTTCGCTTCTTTTCCTTTTCGCTATTTTAATTAATGAGCTTTCTGATATACCACTTTGGGCGCTGCAATTCTCGTATAATTTAGTGGAAGCCTGTGAGTAAAATGAATTAATTCCGATTGTCGCCGTTGTAGAGACGGCATTGTGACGTCACGGGTCCAGGAGCCGGGGTGGTTGTAATCAAGCAGTTCATTAGTCACCGGGAAAGACCGATAGCCCTTGCTTACCAAGAGGTTTCACTAATTAAACACTGTCGCGGACTCAGACTTACTTGCCAGTTTCTTCTTCTTATATTGGGGACCCCTTTTTAAATCTCCTCTTTAATATTCGACCATGATTAAGTAGATTACTAAATTATGATTAAGTTGTGTCTTGGCTCGGTTTGAGAACAAAAGAATACAAAATAATCACAATAAGAAGAGACCATTTCGAACCTTTGTAGAATAGAAGTTTTGATAAATACTGGGTACCTTGTTTTGTTAAATATGTTTCAAATGTTTTTTAAAAGAATGTTTTTGCGGTTTCTTTTTCTCAACTTGCTACTAAAATCAATATTGATTCTTGAGAGATATGAATTTTGTTACTTAAATCTGTAGTCGATGTTTTAAATAAAGTGAAAAAAAAAATTAATTCTAGGTTTTGAGGCTCACAAAAGAAACTTAAATTGCTTGTTTAATTTCTAAATTTTCTTCCCATAACGGTTCGGTTAAAATCATTGACTTATTTCAGATGCTTTCAAAGAATTTTATGACTTATAGGCCACAACAATTCTACAAGCTTACGATTTTAAACTGAAATCGTTCAGGGGGAATATAACAACGATCTAAACCTAAACAGTCAATCTGATAGCACTGTAGATTTACATGGTGCATATTTTTCGTACATAATTAGTTGTGAGCGTAAGAGCAGTAGGTACTCTAAGTAAAAATTTTGGATAGATTGAAGTTTTGGAACTGCTTAGGTTTTCTAAAATCTCTGTAATTACACCGTCAGGAGCTAGATGGCGTAGTTAATTGAGAGTTAGCTTTAGAATCAACTCACATGGGGTTCAAATCTTATTAGGAATGTTTCGTTGAGATATGAATTGTGTTAGTTAGGTTTGGGTTAAGTTAAATTTACTCTGGCTAAATGATCAGTCAGAGTCATTAACCAATTTAGTGGCTAGAAAAAAGGAGTTATTCGAATATGAACACTCTGCAATGATATAGCTGGACTGTTTTGTTTTAACGTTAAATTCTCCTCTAGTAACGAAGACAAACAAATTCTAAATATTGTCCTTCTGGTAACCAATTACATACAGGAAAATATAGAATCCAAATTAAGTATCGGTATTTCTTAAGCAAGTAGATTCTTAATATGATTTTTTACAAGATATAAATCAAAGGGGCCAGAAGTTTGTTTTCTTTTCAGGTAAAAATGTCAAGTAATTTTACCAATACTGGCATTTGTATGCAAAATACGGCCTATCACAAAATACTTAACCTATACATGTTAAGTAAAATTGAACAATTTGGATCGAATTTTATTACAAGATCGCGCCCGCCTAGATGACGTCAAGGTTAGCCTTGTAAACCAGAGGTCTCGGGTTCGATTCCCGGTGCCGGTCGGTGAGATTTTTGATGCTGAAAAATATCTGAAAGTATGTCGTTCTTCGGATGCGACGTTTAGCACAGGGTTTCGCAAAATTCTAACCAGACAGTGCCAATGGCCATAGTAGTTGACGCGCTTGGAAATACCTGGCACCCGCAAGCCTAGATTTCGCATTAGCGTCCAACTCAGTGATGAAATATGGGTTGCAGATTTTATTGTCAGAACTCGGTGTATCAAGTGTTGGTGTTTTTGTTTACACCACTGTTAAATTCTCCATAAACAGATTCTATATTTGATAAGTTTCCTTAATCTTAGATGATAATCTTACACTTTCTGTTGGTTTTGTTTTGAAACTAAGATCTTTGCAAAGCAAATGACTTAAGAAAACCACATCTGTTCCAATCAAAATAAACTGAATTTAAAATTAAAATCGGTGTTATTTGAATCTAAATTCGAGACATTATTTTCTCTTTAGATGCGTCGTAATTTAATAATTGTTTACTGATATTAAGAACTGTGCGTGCCACCAGCTGAATTACTTCATTTGTTGTATTTAAATTTACATCAAAAATCTGTTGATTTTCCAAACATCCATTTGATAAGGTATTTCCGAATTTTCTCAAATTGAACATTTGAATCGTAATGTTTGATTGATACTTTAATGGAACCGTCCCAACGTGTTGCGTTCGGAATGGAGCTTTTAAATCGAATTGAAGATTTCTTGTCTCATCTCGGAATAGAGAAATAAAGGTTTTAGACTTAGATTTAAAATTTTTTCTAGTTCAACTTTTTTTCTCATGAATTTTCAAGTCAGTCCAAAGTGTATCTAAAAATGAATGCCAACCTTTTTTATATTTATTGTTTTTATAAATGGTAAGATATTCACTGATAAACATAGAATTTTTAAACATTTGATTTCAGTTTTAGATTCTAAAATTCAAGAAATTATTTTTATCCGGATCTGAGAGTTGTATAAAAGTGATGTGGTTATTGATAGGCTCTTGAAATTTGACTTTTCAGGTCAGATATTCTAAATTTGATAATTTTCCAATTTTACGCTATTCTTATATAAACTTGTGTTTACACTGATAATTATTCGAAATAATAAAGTTTTTCCGTATTCTCTAAACGTTGCTTATGCCAATTGTCTTCGCATTTGATAAGTTGTGACGAAATACCAATATAAAACTGCAACAGTTTTACACTTTTCCTAGGTTTACTATCATTACTGTTATCAATACTCGTATTTGTAATTGCTGCAAGCGTAAGTACCTACCTACTTCATTTTCTTAATAAATTTCTTCTTCTGCTTTTTTATTTCCAAACTCGTAGCAATTAAGAAGTATCTCCTTTTCGTTAAAGTTTTATAAAATCTGTAAATTCTTGAATTTCTTTGAATTTTTAACCTTAACTTAAAAATTAATGTTATAATTTCAGTCCTTGGACAGCTACGAGTATGTAAATAGAACGCACCATTTGTAAGAATTATTAATTGATTAAAAATCTAGAAAAGGATTACACTCCTGAATAAAAAATAATCAAGCTGATGTCGTATTTCCGTTAAAGTAGGTTATTTTAAGAAAGATTAAATTTTAAATTACATTCTAAGATTGTGAATTCTTTTTATACAGAGTGACTACACTATTGATTAACTATTTTGAAGTTTATATGTTGCCCTAATGCAAGCCTCAGCTTCAGTGGTATTTTAGGTTATTTTGATTATATTTGTGCTTAAAAATTCTGTTTGTTATACTTCCTTGTCTTTAGTTTTTATTTTTCAATTTTATTTTTTTATTTACTTTAAATGGGTATGCTTTTGATAAACGCTTGGCTAATTAATTCGTAGATTTGGAGTTTTATAAATTACGTTCGTTGCACCTTCTTTAGTTGATTTCTAATATATACCTATTGCAAAACTAAAAATTAATTAAAAATCACCCAAACTTTTACTACAACTCTAAATCTTTAGTAACATTAAGATAAATAATAATATTGCCCTCTAACAGTTAATCACAATTAAACAGAATAAATAAAAATTGTTCTAACAGGGTTAGAAACAAAACAGGTTTACAACCAACTGTAATTAAGTTATTCTTTACAAACTTTGTTAAGCTAATCCTTAGGAGCTAATACCTAATACTAACTAAAAACAAAATTAGGCGACATTTTCTCAAAATTAGATATTTTGAGGTTGTTTACTTAGGTTTTGAATTTGTTTAAGGGATGTTTTTGAATAACTTCTTTGGGGACGGACGATTGTTTTCCTGTAGCAAGGCTATTTATTGAAGCAATTAACCTCTTGTTAAAAATGATTTAAATTTTGGCTAACAAGATAAAGCAGTGGGTATAAGTTTTAATTTGAAAGCCCCGGAACCTTGGCTGAGGCCGCCCCTGAATTCCTTCATTAATTGACAACCTTTATGAAAAGCATACTTAGTTACAGATCAAGTTTTTTTTTTGGTGGACTAAGAAAGATTAAAAAGAAAGAATTTGATCTTCCTTGATATTTCAGGGCAAAATTCCGGTTAGAATGAGAAATTTTGGGCTCGATTATGTAGCAAAATTGCGGCTTTACGTCAACTTTATTTGAGCCTAATTTTTTAGAACAGTATTTACAATATTAATTTTTCTGTAGATTAAGGTGAGGCTGGGGATTATTGGAACTGTTGTTGATCGTTTCCCCAGAAATTTTGAAAGCTTATTGTAATAAAGATCGAACTTTATCCATAAAAATTTAAAAAATCATTCTCAAGGAAAATTGTACTAAATTTACGTGGAGTGTGAAGTTGCGAGTTGCGAGAGAGGGATAAAAGATTACATCCCTCGTGCAGCAAAGTGTTCCATGCTCAACGAGTGAATGGATCGTACTCTATACGCATACCATAAGAAACTTTAACGTTTACGTTATAAACGAGGCGTTTTAAAAAAATAACTTTAGCACAATCGGGCGAGGGGACACGGCGTATTTATTTGTATAGAAGCCTTGGAATTTTTGCGTTCTAAATTAAATCGTTTGATATAAGCGTACCAAGTGGGCCTTGGTATAAGTTACGTCACGAGTATAATTAAAGTGTGTTGTACAGAAAAATCAAATTTAGAAGCAGTAACTAAAATTAAAATAATCTGAGCATAGTTACGACTAAGTGTAGGGGTAGGTTATAAATAGCTGTGTATGTGTTCGAGTGCGGGATATTCGACGGGCGTCTTATGTGGTCAATTTTGAAGGATCTAGCTAAACCGTGACATTCGCAAATATTCCCGCAAACGTTATAATAAACGCGTATACTGTTCTTAAAATAAATTTAAGACTAATTTGCATCGAGTATTTTTTTCTAATTTAATACTGCGTGCTTTAGATCTACACTGGAATGTTAAATAGATCTGAATTTAACTCCGGCTTTCCTGTTGAATTTATTTAGAATTTCGGCCATTCTTAAAATTTTCACTTTTACTTTTTGCCTTTTTTTAAATATCATTTATTCACCAGCCAATTACGTAGAAATATACGGATTAATTCTTTCATGCTGGCAGTCCAAAGAAACTATTATTTTTTATGTTTAAAATTCGTTCAAAACTTTTGGAATTAAAAAAAAAACCGTTAAAGCAAGAAAACATTCTGCCATAAAGATTTTTATATCGTTAAGGACCTTTGGAGATACAACTTTGATAGAAATTCGAAACATATTCAAAACCAAGTTTGAGGACTTCTGGTGTACTCCTGATTTAGCATTTTTTTTTATCTGCGGAATTAAAGCTCATATCGTAATCAAAACTTCTACCCTGAATTTTTTTAATTAAAACATTCAAAATATTTATAACAATCTACTTGTAAAACGCGTAAACATCACAGAATATTGTCAAATAATATTAGTAATTTTTGGAAGACTGTTGCTGAATCTCTGGCATTTTGTTCTTCATAAAAATTAATTCGCCCAAAAATTTCCAAAAAATCATTAAGTAATAAATTTTAACAACAATAAAATATTTTTTGGTTTCTTCAAATACTTAGTAATAGTTTTATGGCCGTTTTACCACATACAAGGCGAAAGTTTGGCGTAAACGTCAAAATATTTTCTAAAATTTAAATTATTAGAGTTAACCGTGGAATTTTAGAAGTGTGATTCATATTATTGTATATTTTGTATTGTTTGAATTTCAAGGAATTGTAACATGTTAAATTTATTGCTTTTACATGCCTACGTTTTCGCCCAGTTTGAGGCATTTTAGGGCAATGTTAGGTGTTTTATAGGTGACTAAGCTGCTTATATTTTAATTAATTGTCAACTGTAAATCACGGCTACTGATTTGGACGACTCTATAAAAAATTGCTGCTACAAAATAAATTTAGAAGACATTAATTTTATTGTTTAAAAGGGCTTTAGCAAACGGATCGAAGGATATTAACAGTTAAAACACACAACACACTATTTCAGATTTTCAGTAAGTTTCACTTCTATGGTAAATTGAAAATACTCATATAAACAATGAATACGTGTGTAATTTTTTAAACAATTTCTGCACTGGAAAAGTATAAAATGAATATGTAAGTCTGTACGAAATATTAATTGATACTGTTGGTAATGACGTTTTAAGATCTAAATATAGACGACAGTTGCACTAACTCCAAATCAATAAATCAAAACACAGGTGTGTTTTACAGACGATTACTTACGTTTCAGGTGCAGTTAATTTCATATTAATGTCGTTCATTTAATTTTAATTAAATGATTAGCTACTGAAAAATAATACAGGATGAAAGTAATTTCGTATTTATTACTTTAAATGTAGAGAACCTGTAGTTTGTAATTGATTCATTACATATTTAGTTTTCTACTTCTTAGAATTAGTTGTTATACTTGTTATTAACAATTTAAAATAACTTTTAGGAAGGTATTTCAGGCATTCTTGGACGTTTACAAGATTTAATTGTTATAAGCGATGCAATTACTTTAAGGAATCGTTCAAGCATTTAGATTCGACAGTGTTGCCAATATTGATAGTTTTGCCCTTAATTTAGAGATAGATATTACAAACACTTGATACCTATTTATAAGGTAATTAATTGCAATTCTAAAGCGCCCTACTTTTAAGAAAAATAGCAAAATTTTGTAAATAAGTAAAACAAGTACTCAGTTTAATTTAGTATCTGACAGTTTAGACTCGATGTTGTGGTTTGGAATTTGTATTATAATCTAACAATAAAAGCAATAAATTCAAACAAAACTAAATTAAGAAATCCAACGAAAGGACAAATATATTTACAGTTAAAAACCTGATAATAATCTGTGAAAAAAGACACGTTAGTTGTTAAAACAAATTTACAGCCCAATATATTAAAGTTCAGAACTTGAACTTGTATACACCTTGAAATGCTTTTGGAATTATGTAGTTTTAAAAAACTATTTAAATAAATTCGCTTTAAAAAGACACCTACAAGGCAGCTACTTGAGGCACATTCTTTTAGATGTAGGTATGTAATAAATTCTAAAAGACAAAATTTGCATTGGTGAGTTATCAGATATAACAACACTTCATTAGTAAATTGACTCTTTATTTACCTACGCATTTGCGCATTTAATTGAGAATTAGTAGATAAACTCATATAATTTTTCAGTTTCAGTTAGAACAAAACATAACATAAGTAAACATTTGCGATTGTAGGTTAGTTTTTTTCAGAAAAGGCTTCAGGGAATTGTGTTTTAGCTTGAAGTTAAAATTTTAAATTCGGAAACTCAATGAACGTTGAAAACGCAAAACTAAACAAAAATGTTTCATAACAGCACTCTGAATTTGCACTGTCATGAATCCAAGTTAGCTATGATCATTTGATTAAGCACTTATTTCTAAAATTAAAAGGCCTTCTTGATGTATTTAACTTCCGTAATGAATAAACGCATAAATGTTAATGGCTCCTATTAAAACTTCCGTCTCTGTGAGTAGGTACATCTTTCCATGACGTATTTATTTCTTATTACTAACAAACAAGCAAAATTATCCCCCAAACAATAAAGAGTTCCAGAAAAGCCGAAGCAACAATATGCAACATTGTGTAATTCTGAAAGGATTTTCCACACAGCAAGTCGTTTTCAGTCTGCAAATTCGAGCAATTGTCAACCAACTCGTCCATTAAGATAATTTATGTGAATTTAACAAAAATAAAAACCTATAAATACAAAAATTGCCACGTGTTAACTAAAATACAATCTGTATTTACTTTTTATTTCCGAAATAAATCTTAAAAAGAACTTTTCTGTATTTTCAGCGTAAAACTGAAAAGAAACGAATGCCCTAAATGGATTTCAGATTTCAGGTTTTTTAAAGTTGACATGTATGGACACGTACTTGAATTGATGTTTGGACGTGTTTGAAAATAATGTTTCAGCTATAAAAGTTTCAGTAACGAAAAGCTTTCAACATGGGTCTGTTAATTAAAATCAAATTCCTGAAACTTAAGATTAAAACGGACCACATGATTTACGTTAATAAAAAGAAACTTTTTCCGTGTGTATTATTAACATAAGGCTATTAATTCTCTTTGAGGTTCAAATTAAACGGATTTTTGAAGTTTAAGAATAGCGAATGTTTAATTTAAGGCAATAATTAAGTGTAACGCTGACTGAGAAAAATTTACAGTCCTTTTAATTTCATTTATGATTTACTGCGGTTTCTAGTTCTGTGTGACAACTCTGCTTTGCTGTTAATTAGCGTTATTTTATATTTAGATTTTATCGATACGATCCTTATAAACATACGCATACTGTATTTACGCTTATAATCCACTCATGTTTTCATTCTTGACCTTGTCTGCGCGTTCCGAGTGTTTACAATTTTTTTATAGAAATATCAACGCAAACTTACCGCAAGAAAATTTTCAAAATCCGTAAAAAAGTCGGAAAACTCACTCGGCATTATACGAGGGAGGAAGAATCAACAGGTAAAATTGGTCCAAAACCACCATCAACGAGCACAAGCGATTATTAAGACAATATTTACACTTGTTTATCAACAAAAACCCCGTACCACTTCATAACATTTACCGATAAGCACAGACCACTAAGTACGGATAAAAGCAAGCGTTTGCATGTTTACATCCAACTGAGTTAAAACCACTAAACTTAGAATTTTTCTGATTCACAGTTGGGTCGTGTGATCTTTCTTTTCCTATCTTACTGATAATTTTATTCGTACCTCCTAATGATTTTTAACGTCGCGTTTACCACCTGCCCCGGACATAATTCCCCCACAAATTATTTTAAGATTCTAATTGAACCGCTCCAAAAAATATTCGAATATTTCCTGTTCGAGCCAAGCTATTCTGAACGAACGGTGCCCACCCTCACTTCCATTTCGACAGGTGTAGTTTTCAGACGCCTTAGGCGGTTTCAGTATGGAGCAGTCACGTGTTTTACTGAAAATTTTATATGACGAGGACGTCGCGCGCACGCAAGGCTTGAGCGCCGCGACGGCACATGGTAGAAACATAAACACGCGTCGAGACGCCGTGCATGTATGTAGACATGTAATATTTAAGAAGTTTCTTAATCAATACCCACCCGGTTATTCTCAGAATGTAACCTTATTGTTTCGTTCTAATTAATTTTTAATTTTGTTGTTTGGTTCCGGTTATATTTGTGTTGATTGGGGCGAGAAAAGGCAATCAAGAACTTGAATTCCCTTACAGGTTATGTATAAGCCTATGAATATGTTTTCGATCAACTTTCCGAAAGTTTTCGATTGTTTTCACTTACGTGACATTTATACCACTTCTGGATTTAAGAGGGGAAAAATCCTAGGTGTTTTTTAATGCTACAAAAAGATTTTTTCCTTTAGTATTTTAGCTTCTTATTTGAATTAAAAATGTAAAAATAAATAGTATTTTGTTTCCTGAGTTTTGATTTTTCCGCCTTTTTCAAGCGGCTTTCGTTTGTTCTATAAAAATATTATTGTTCGTTTATAAATCACTGATAAGCTCACTTAAACTTTAAGGGAGAAACTTTCCTTACACGTATATTAATTATTAAGGTCAGGACTAATGTAAAATTAATTGAATGAAACACTTCAAGCGTTTTAAATTATTGATAAAAAGTTAGAGGGTGGCCCCTTTCCTGCTTTTTTCTATCTTTTATTTTGTAGTTACTAAAAATGTGGGCTTCGACTTGCTATTTACTTTACTTCATAGTATTTTTCACATTGATTATAATTTGTGTAATTATTATCTTGGTTATGAATGATTTTTACGTCATTTTCCTCTTCTTCCTGTGGCTTCTTATGCTCTTCCTCGAGCGTTTATTTCTCCTGATTATTTTATTATGTTGTTGCCCCCCCTTTCTGTTCTTTCTTCTTTATTGTCGAATCTTCCAAATGGACCAAATGTATGTAAACGTTGCCCAATCCTTAAAATTACTGCTCTTGCAAAACTTCCCGTAGTGAATCATGAATTATGTAAAGTAATATTTGCACACATTTTATTGCTGTTTTTATACGGACATTAATATTAATAAATAGGCGCGAATTGTTACTACACATTAATGTTAATTTAATGATAGCTAATTGTTTAGAATATGAATTTATGTGTAATAATAAAATTTTGTGACTGAATAAACGCATAGAAGAGATATTTAATTATCTATTAAAGCACAAAACAATTATTTATATCTTCGATGATTCTGCAATACTTTGTAAAGGAAATTATGGAAAACTATTAGCTCAAGACCTCATAACTTGTACTTAGTAGCAATAAATTACTAATATTCAAGCTCTCTGTTCTGTCAGACATTTACCCTTAAATAATAGAATTATATGTTATTTTTACCATTTTTTTTTGAAGTTAGGTATGTAAAATAAGCGGGTTTTATAATGAATGTTTCAAAAGTTCTGAAATTTTGAACAACCGTTAGAACTAATATAAACAATTTCACTTTTCTGTAACCTTAAACGAGTGTCCCAAAAGTGCTAAAAAATTCAATTATTTATCAATAATAAGTTAACATGGCAGGGATTGAATCCAAGACTTTCAGGGTGCATGCCAGTTAACCTGAAAAATTTACTTAACAGGACGATAAAATCCTAAAGGAACAATAAAATGTTAAACTGTACTACATCGTGTTTTATTGTTCCAAGGATTAGACTCGTGGAAGAATTGAATTAACCTGCAAATCTGAGGCAATATTATTAAGCTCTTGTCTTAACACTCAGTGTGGTTGTAACTTTCCGTATCGGAGATTCAATATCGGGTGCGAGATCGCAGACAAGTGACAAGCCAGTGGCTTAGTTTGGTGGCTCATTGGGCTTCCCAGCTTACAGGGTTTATAACAGATATCAGAGCGTGAATTTACCCCCCCATAAGAGACAATCTGGATCTCTGAAATAAAACACTGTTTTTAATTGAATTATTAATTTTTATTTTGAGTTTAAAGTAATAATTTTAGTGACAGTTGTCTTTGGGGATTTCCTGAGAAACCTAATCTTCAGTGATGATTCTAGGTCTACAAAATAGGAAAAATCTGGTGGTTTTCCATCGATTATCATTTTCAGTCTGATAGTAAAATTTGAAGTGCTAGCTATGTTTCTCTTTAGAATAAACGAATCATCTTTTACACAAAACATATTAAGAAATGCCCATTAATTACAGAGCATTTGATGAAACACTTAATAACCCAGCCAAGTTGTTTGCTTCATGCACCATTGCTCAGACCTAGTATCTTATAATTTAATCGCTATGTGCCGGAACACCGTTGTGTTGAAGCCATATCTGAGCTTGTTTGAGATTTATCATTTACTTTACTTTATATTCTTCATTTGCTTTATTTTCCCATTTATCTTAACCTCTGTTTGATCTCGAATTTACAAAAAGGCCATGATTTGTTACGATCTAATTTAAAAATGGATCTTTTGAATCATATTGTAATACCGACACTACTTCCTGTTCTCTTCATATAAAAATTTAGATGGAAGGATATGATCGTAAGCGAAAGAAAAGTTGATCTATCCATAGTCATAACCACAACACTTAAGTAACGATCAACGTTATTACTCTCTAATGCTGTGTATAAGTGAAGCGTATATTTATACGAACGATGTGGGCCTTGAGGGCAAACATTTATGTATTTCGGGTAAGAATAAGAAATCACTTAGGAAATAAGTGATGAGTGCAAGGGCCCACATCTTTAATATAAGGAACAATGACCGTCGCACAATGGCCAATCGACTTACGTGACATAATGGGTGCTCGGCGGCACATATTGTATCAAGTATGATATTGTTTAATGACAATGACGGTCTAGAACAACGCCTAACGACCGTCACATTGTCCTGGGCTTATCGCATTGTAACGTTAGGGGTGCATTGTCCAGTGTTGCCAATCCGCTTTTATTAGTTCTACGATTGATTAGTCCTGAATTCGTTTCATAATTAATCTTCTTCTTGGAAAGTTATTCTTGTGCTCAAACTTGAAATCGAATTCGATCGTCTTCTTCCTCGTCCCCGTAATGTGTGACGATTCTCCCTCGAAAAAATATTATTCACCAATTTGCTCCCGGCATTCTAGCTCGTTCTACACGCACTCAATTATGAAGTGCATCAAGGTAATTTTCGTGCACATTATTTGGATTGGAATCGTATAAGTAATAAAATGACTGATTACAATGCATGCAATAAAAGCACGGTGACGGCGAAGCATAAAAAAGTGCGGCTAATGATTCGTGCGCTTTCGCATTACCCACAAATAAACGCACTGCAACTATAACTGCATACTACAGCAACCACTTAATGTACTCGCAGATTGTGCTCTTCGTATTCGACTTACGTCCTTAAGTCCCCTCTGCAAAAGCCATTTTAATCCTCCAGTTGCCGCGTGCATGTAATTTGCAATTAGTTTGCTTAGTTTCATTAAATAATGTCATATATCAGAGGAAATGTATAATTTTTTTCTTTAAATTGCTAATTATGTAATGTGATTCACTGAGAATGAGTTAACTACAAGTGGAATGGAAATTGCGTAAAAAACGCTTCGGTATTTTGCATACGAAACGAGCCATGCATGTAATATTTTTCTGTGAGGACTGCGACTATATCTAAAATCTCCAGATAGGTACGTAAAGTTACTTTCAGAAACCTTTCAAATACCGAATTGAAATTCAATAGCTACTTATAACGAATTCCATTTACGGAAAACCAGAATCACAACGGCATTAATGCAAACTTAAATTATAAATTGAAAATGCAAAAAATAAAAAAAAGACTTTGATTAAAAATTCACGTTTGGTATACCCTGATAAGGACGAGAAATGGTGGGTCATTTGAGTCCTCAAAACATCACTGTTATACATCAACGTGTTATTGTTAGAAAAAGTTTGAACAAAACGGCATTAATGGAAAAGGCTGGGGAGAGGGGGCCATTTAAATGTAAAATACAACTTTGATTAAGGATCCTGTGGCCTTTGGTAAGGCATAATGATGCTGATGGGAGGGGGGGGGGGTAATTTTAGTCCTCAAAACCATCTCTTAAGAAACATTTTATTGGAAAAAGTATGAACATAACGGCATTAATGTAAACTGAAATTATAAACAGAATATTAGAAAAATATAAAAAAACTTTAATTAAGAATTCCAAAGCCTATGGTAAAGCGTAATAAAGATAATGCGGGAGGGTCATTTGAATCCTCAAAACATCTTTTAAAACAAAAATTTATTTTTTAAAAATATATGGTCTGAAGTAAAGTAACAATTTGCTTTGTTGCCTCTTTGAAGTTAATTACCTTGTCTAGATATAGATTTTCTGTAGATGCCAGTGGCGTAACTTCAAATGAAAATCCGGAGTTAGGAACGTTGTATTCAAGAACAAAGTATTCTCGATTTCGATTTAATAAAGATAGTTTTAGGTTCTCATTTTGGACTTTTAACATTAAAGCCACTTTAAGGTTGTAATGGACACTGGACTAAATTTATTTTAATTTGTCCTCCTTTCAGTATTACCAAAGATATAATAAAAAAATAAAATCAAACTATTGTAGTTGAATATTAATAACCAGCAAAAGTAATATAGAATATTAATTTAATTACTTAAATTGTAAAGAAAGAAGTTTCATTTTTCTAAATTTTTAAATTAATGAAATGTTGAATGGAGATCATTAATATCTAATAATCTTTTTCAATAGACTTTATACTTAGAGTATTAAAATGATTTTCTTGCATTGTTAAGGGCATTTGATTTTTATCAGTTTCACTTTTACATGCAAACTTATAAATAATAAATAATATAATAATAAATTAATAAATGCGGAGAGTTCTGTCTACGTTAGGAAAAGCTGATGATATTCGCTGTTAGTTTCTTACACATTGCCGATTGGTTCTTCTGCTGAATCTTAAAATTTCGTCATTATTCAGAAAATTGTATATTTCTTTTAAACAATTGACTAAATTATCTATTATTATAATAAATGTTTCTATTCTAAACCTTTCAATATCTTCCAAAATAATACTTCGATTAAAAAAATATTAAATATCTACATTTTCCCTTAGTTTTATAGTGTCTGGAAATCCTTTCTCAAATGCATTTTAGATTTTAACGTCCACTTTTCTACCTTCTACTGTAGGAGTTCTACAGGAATAAATTTTAGGGCCAATTTTATATGTTAGTTTGACTAGTGATCTAAATTATTTTAGCAGCTGCAGTTAACATTTTCAACCGCTGACATACAATTGTTACGTAGCTTCAATTCAAATAACATGCAGCAATTGCAACTGTCAATGAAAATATAAAAAAGTTGATTACTATTCTTAAAAGCACGGCTTAACAATTAGTGCTACCAAGTTACGTAATGTCTTTTGGTAGAACTAAAACAAGAGATAATAATGTTTCACATTTCTATACAAGTTAAAGGTTCCATTTGGATGTGCAAGATTGTGTAAAATATCAGGGACTACTACTAACATTTACAATTTAAGGAACATATCTCTAATATATTAGAATAATCCTACCTTAAGTATTTAATTTTTTTTATAAACCGATTTCTTTTAAATCAAAAACTGAAAGTCTCCTATTTTATCTCAATATTACTATTGTGATTGTGTGAATGGTTCATTAGAACCCGTGTCTAAGATTAATTTACAAAATTAGTTCGATCATGTATAAATAAAATAATAATAAATTTTCACCTGACATCCATAGTGTTAACATAGGTAATGGAATTTTAATTACACTTCTGCAGCATAAAACTTCCCTTATTTATGCGATGAATTTCATGTAATGTGGCTTTCATCAAAAGTTACTCAATGAAAACGTCAATTAAATTAAAAAGAGGTAAATAAATAAATAAAAAGTAATAAATGTTAACTCAGAGAACATACACAATATTATAAAAAAAGTCATAAAAGAAACCAAACGAAGAAAGGCTGCGGGGAATGGAATATTGGTAGAGTTTCTTAAAGAAGGAGGAAGCAAAGTTACAAACTACCTAAATACTACTCGTATATCCCTTCTTTCGCAAGTATACAAAGTATTCACCAAAATCATCACAAATAGATTATCGAGCAAATTTGACAATTACCAGCCTGTAGTACATGCAGGCTTCGGAAAGGGATATGGAACATGTGATCATCGATCACACTCTGAAGATGCTAACAGAGAAAAACAACGAATATAACCTTCCGTTGTACTTAGCCTTCGTGGATTATGAAAAGGCCTTCGACAGCATATCATTATAGGCTGTCGAAGAAGGACTGAACAGTAGCGGGGTAGATTCCAGATACAGGAACTTCATACATAGTATTTACCAAAACCCAAGTATGACAGTAAACTTAGATGACAAATTACAAACAAGTCGTGTACCTATCAAAAGAGGAGTGAGGACAAGGAGATACAATCTCCTCCAAATTATTTACTTTAGCCATTGAAGAGTAAGAAGGGTTATTCAAAGCAGTTAACTGGGACAACGGTAAATATTTCAACCACCTTAGATATACAGACGACGTGATCATAACTTCATCCAATTTGAATGAGTTATAAAGCATGTTAACCGACCTTCATGAAACGTCAATCCAAAGGGGACTTAAAATTAATTTATATAAACTAAAAGCCATGTTCAATACAAACGAGCATTTTGCAATAACACTAAATATAACATTAAGTGACCAAGCAGATGAATATCTGTATATCTGGGCCAAGCTATCGAAGCAAACAAAAATAACCAAATTGCTGAGATAACAAGAAGAGTTCGAATGGGGTGGGCAGAATTTGGCAAGCTGTTTCCTTCTTCTTCTTCTTCTTCATCTTCTTTTATTGTAGGTTTATTAGCCTATTTTTCTTCACGTTTTTTTAACTACCTTATGGACTTCTTACCGAAGTTGAAGCACAGATTTCTATTAATCTTTTCTGAGATCTTCCAGGTTCTTGCTTTCCCGCCGGTTTCGGATTGCTGTTGTCCTAAAAAAAAAACCAAAAAATTCTCCTACATCTAAGAACCAGACTCTTTGATTCCTGCACCCTACCTGTCCTCCTATACGGAGCTCAAACATGAACATTCACAAATACAAATACAGCTAAGGATAAGACACAGAAAACCCAAAGATCCATGGAAAGGCAAATGCTCGGCATATCGCTTAAAGATGAAAACGGAATGAATGGGTACGAAGCAAAAGCAAGTCTAAAATGAAAACGGACAGATCACAACGAACGCATACAAGACCAAACGTGGAAAACTCAAATAGGATGATGTGGTCCATACACCGGCAAGAAATTGGGAGGAAGACCACAAATGAGGTGGAAAGACGATTCACTAAACATGCAGGTTTGGTGTGGAATAGAATAGCCCATAACAGGGAGAGATGGAATTAGTTAAGGGAGGCTTATATCCAAGTATGGAAGGATAGCTAGAAGGCTAAAAAGACGATATCACAAATATTGTATTGCCCTATCCCATATACATTTTTGCCCTACTTTAATTTCATTGCACATTATTTGACGTTCTTTATTTTTCATGAAGCTGATTAAGTTGAAGAAGAATGCTTGCTAATCTGAATTTTTTCTTTTGGAATGCCGACTTTGGTAGTGCTGACTTTGACTTAATCAAAAGTTAGCAGGCAATATTAATTTTGAGTAAATTATGAGCCTTTACAGCAATGTGGGCCCTTAGAATTGTTGGGCCCTGGACAAATGTCCCAGTTGCCTATAAATAAAACGGATTTGATTTACATCCATTAAGCTGCCTCATAATAGTTGCGTCACTGGTAGACGGTCATTATTTATTATGATAAATACATATCTGTTTGAACAAGAGCAAATTTGAAATTATTGCCAATAAAAGATGAGGCAGCCAATAAGAATTTATAAATCAGTCTTTATTTTCAATAGATTTTTTAAATAGTTTTATAAAACATAGCAATTAAAAAGTAGTAATTAACAACTAAAATTAAAATTAAAAACGCATGAAGCATAAAAGTTTTCCCATTTTTTTTTTTTTTTCTTTAATATATGTATAATATCTATTTGCAATCTGTACATTTACAATAAGCAAAACATATGACAGAAGGTATTTAGTGACGTTAACAATGACATGAGTGTAAATCCAATGATTTACACTGAGTTACATCTTGAGAATGTTATGTGCAAATTTTCTATGCAGCATAAGTTGCGAAGTTACATGTTACATATAACACTAAAATCTATATGGCAGATCCAATGATTTGTGTCTGTTTAGTCTTTGTATATGAGCACTATTGTCTAGTAAATTTAGGGCCAGAACGTTAGGATGAGAATCTAATTTACTAAGATATATTTCACTCTATTTCACAATCACATTTTTAACTGAGTCCACGTTTAAGTCGTTTAGGATGTCCACATTTCTAACAAAGTATGGCGCATCACATATTGCACGTAGCACTTTGGATTGATACCTTTCTATTATCAGGATATTGGAGTTTGCTGTTGTGCCCCACAGTTGTACACCATATGTCCATATGGGTTTAAATACTGCATTGTATACGAGAAGCTTGTTCTTAAGGGATAGTTTGGACTTTCTTCCTAGAAGCCAATAATGTTTTTTAAACTTATCACCCAGTTGTTTGCGCTTCTTCCAAATATGAGTCCTCCATGTCAGGCCCTTGTCCAGGTGCATGCCTAAATATTTTATTTCCTGTACCTGTGCTAGGGGTATGTTATTAATAAATACCGGTGGCGAAATACCCTTACGCTTGGTGAAGGTTATGTGGAATGATTTTGTTTCGTTTAGTTGGACACGCCATTTTTTAGACCACTTCACGACTTCATCTAAATTCTGTTGTAAGTTTCGAGCAGCTGTCACTGGATCACTGTGGCTTGATGTGCTTGTCGTCGGCAAAAGTTGCAGTAAGGGAGTGTTGATTTGTGGGCATATCGGCTGTATAAATAAGATATAATAGCGGCCCAAGGACGCTTCCCTGCGGTACACTCCCATTTTTTTTACTGGAAACGAACAGTATAGTCTATCCGTTCAGGTCCGCAAAATAGCTGGAAGCATTTTACTACTTAGTGATGGATTATGATTAACTACAACTATCGTAAATTATCCATGCTTCAAAATAAAAGAATTAATTTGTAAAATGTTAAAACAATGTGGGAGAACAGTTTAAAGCCGTCGCTGGTAGGGTGTTTGTGGCAGGACTTGCCACTTCTAACTTGTCATAATACCTTTATTGCCTATTCTACTAACTTAAGAAGTTAAGTAGAAATTGCGGACCCGAACGAACAGACTACATGTGTACGGTTTTAAGTTATAGAAAAAGGTTTTTTCTATTTGGCGTTTAGAATAACTCCATTCTAGCACCCAAATGACGTCATTTGAGTCTTAGAATAAGTCGTTGGTGTGCTAGAATAGACTAGTAAAATTTACTGTATTGATGTTGGTAGCGTTGAACTGTCAACTGACATACGTCAAAAATTCTTTTTCATACTGGGATTTGGACTTGTCCGGCAAATAAATTTTCTAACGTTTTTTGTGCAATTTGCCTAATTTTCGGCGGCGTTAGTGATAAACTTTCTTCTGCATTCATTTTCAAACATTAAACGCGAAAATAAAAAAAAATGCTGACGTTTCAAATTAATTTTTTTCACAGCCGCCTAAAATTACGCCACATAAACGTCACCAACCACTGCAAAATTCCCTAGATTTAAAATTTTTATTTTTTAATATAAAATGGTATAAGGCGGCAAAATAGAAAAAATAGTATAAAACACTCGTTGCAGAAGGTCCTTCCAACACTCATTTGTTCCTGAACTCGCCGCTATGCGGCTCGTTTCGGAATTTCAAATTCGTGCTTGAATAGATGCCTTCTGCAACTTGTATTTTAATATACGAGTACTATTTTCGCATTTCATACAGTAATATGCCATATTAATGCATTTAAAATCATCTATTAAAGGGGCATTTTACTACATAGCAACACTCTACTACATAGCAACGCTCGCTCATGCTCTGCGGGAGGCGATCTTACACTTTCCTCACTTGTACTACAAATAGTCATTTAAAAAATTATTTTTTTTAATGCAAAAAACCACTATACGCGCCGCGTCAGAAAAGTGATTTAACTAGACTCGAATGGCATTTAAGTACCCGCTATCGCTCGTACTCAAACTTGTCATACTATCCACTTTTCTGCACTTGGCACGTAATATACTATTATACCTAGTAGTTTTTTTTCGAAGCCTCTCTTTGGAAAAATGATTTTGTAGGGTAAATTTGAATATCATGTAAACCTAAATCAAAAACTAAATCACGCCCATGTTTGCTTTTAATGGCTTTCTCCTAAATTAAATGCTTCTGATTTTTAGTATAATATAATCTATAAGTAGAAGAAAGGTTTTAACATTATTAATATTCGAAATGTTGAAACTTTTGCTAATTAGTGTATTTTAAAGACTAAGATTTAAGGTTCGTCGAAAACTTTCAATAAGAAAAATAATTTTTAATAATCTGAAGAAGCTATTTACGTTGCCATAAAAAGAATAATAAAAATGCTTGTCTATAATTGTGGAAGTTAGTGAACTCTCCGGACTATCAATAAAAACTTAAATTTTCAATTCAGTAAGCAAAATCAGGATTACATGACACGCTTTGTTGAAGATATAGATAAAGCCGAAAATTAAGAAATACAAATAAGCTTGTTGGACAACGTCCCATCTTCCTCATGAATAATAAGTATGAAATATGATCCGCCATTGTTCGGTAAAGGCGCATTTAAGCGATTAAAACACGTTTTATTACAAACGCCGGGCACGTATTTGGTAAAACCCGAATTACCGTTGTTATAATTCTAAGCATTACTCATTAAGGAGTGCCCTACCAGAATTCCTTGGACATCAAACGGATTCTTATTAAAATTAACGAAATTTCAACATTTTTTTCGGCTGCTGCATACGTTGGGATATCGCACCACTGCACTTTATAGCCAAAGCTTAATTATTTCATTATTACTGAATAATTCATTTGTTGATGGCTTACAAGGTAGAATTTAAAATAAATTCTGGAAAAAAAGCAGAAATAAGGAAAAGGACTAAATTAAAAATGATTTTTAGTGGGTTGATTTAAAATATGTAACCGCTTCATCAGCCTTCATTGTATGCAAAACACGAAATTAGTAAACATGTGAGAGAATTTTCGGCAATTGTGTAAGTAAATAAAACGGTCATTTGCATAAAATCCCGATTTGTGATGTTGATGAGTGTTGCCACTTTCTTACTAATTACACTCATTAGCACTTATTAATAGGAAAATAACTGAGGGTACATTTAAAAGGACACACGTGATGTGTTGCAAGTTAAATATTTGCGCATTGTATTATAATGACAAATTAATAAAACAATCGCTTGTAAAAAATGGGATAGAATTTTAATTGAGGTTGCGTAGGTGAGGTTAGATAATAAACATATAAATTTTATGTAAAAGGCTTCCTGTACGTTTTTCCTGAACCATTTTTACGTTTCTTTGTTAAAATTACTTGTCGTCAAGTTTCCTTCATTTTCTGATTAACCAATTCGTGTTAATTTGGGCGACATTATCCGTTTATGCTTGCTCATGGCATTAGCACCGTCTTATTTCGCAAATTGCTCGAGCTTGCCTACGCAATAAAAATCAAAACTAACATTTACCAATTAATTGCGTCGAATGACTGTGATTATTTGTCACTTAAGATGATGAGGCAACAGGACAAGCATTTTTTGCATTTTAATGCATATAAATCGTTCCTTTAGCTCAATTGTTCGACTGTATACCCTTATCAAAACCAATTATACAATATATTTGGTTAAGTGACACTACGTATGTATATTATTATTAAAATTACAGCCGTCCAACGACGGATTACGCTCAAATCGTTAATTAATAAATTGGAGCACTGGTGTTAAAAATATCTTTCGAAATTACACTCGCCGGTTACTTAATATGGGACTGCGGCCATCTTTCATTTTAATAAGTTGCGCGTTTCGTTTTGAACTTATCTAAAAGCGCAGTTTTATTAATCGAAATAAGAGAAAAACGAAACGGAAAAATCTGCGAACTTTTAATTTGTGCGCTCGTTTCTACAGATGCAGTAATGTTCTGGACGAGTGTTTGACGTCATGTTCTTATTGAAACTTGGAGTGTCTTCGCTCATTAAGCTGAACGTTAATTTGGTTAATATATTTGTACGACCTTGTCTGAAATTAGCGAGTTCTACACGGAGGTTATTGGTACATTTATTTTTAGGTCGTGTTTCTGGAGGTTTTCGGGAGATTGAAAATATTTTTTTTATTACCGCTAGAGAAACATTCGTAAATTTAGGTTAAATAATCAGAATTGTAATTATACAAATAAATATCAGACATAAATCTTAAACCTCCAGTAATTTGAAAAATGAAAACGGCATTTTTTGTTGTGTTAGCTGTTAGCAACAATCGATAAAGTTTTAATTTTCAAATTTTAAAACTAAAAATACTCATTTGAAGGTCTTTGTAATAAAAAAAAATAGTTACAAAGCTTATTATTTTCATTAAAATACCTTTGGGCAATATTTAAATATATCAGCAGGCGTTTTAATTGATATCAATCGTTTGAGTTGTGTTTAGGTATAGTGTATATTAGGGTGGCCCTTAATTATGGTTGAAACAAATTTTGACCGGGTCACCCCCCAAATCGATTCCAAAAACATTAAAAGTAATTTTAAGATTTACCACACCTCCAAATTCCAACGTTAAGGGGTGCCCCAAGGAGCCTGCATTTTCCCATTTAAATAGCATAGGCTTTCAGCACACTTCTGGTTTTTATTTTTGTTACAAAAGTATGTGTGTCTGAAAAAATCCGGAGAGTGCTGCGATTCATTGCTTACTGATGCCCCTTTCACGGAAAAAATCATGGGAGCCAGGTGTCATATCTTAACAACTCGTTACAACCGAGAAAAACGACAATCTTTTAAAATTACCACTTTCTTCACCCCCCATTTATTTGCTTAAGATATGACACTTGGCTCCCATATTTTTTCCATGAAAGGGGCATCAGTGAGCAATGAATCGGAGCACTCCCCGGATTTTTTCATACACACATGCTTTTGTAAAAAAATAAAAACCAGAAGTATGCTGAAAGCCTATGCTATTTAAATGGGAAAATGCAGGCCCCTTGGGGCACCCCTTAACGTTGGAATTTGGAGGTCTGGTAAATCTTAAAATTACGTTTTATTTTTTTAGAATCGATTTGGGGGGTGGCCCGGTCAAAATTTGTTTCAACCATAATTAAGGGCCACCCTAGTGTATATAGGTACCGTATGTTCAAATAAAAAATATGGCAGGGTTAACATGCTTAACATATATGTACAATTAATAATAAGTAGAATTAGTATAAATATAACTGAGTTATTACATAATCTGAGACTACCTAAATATGTTCTTGCAGCAAGAACTGAGCAATTGTCTGCACTTTATACCAGTCTTGCATTAATTTCTCTTGGCAGAACATGTAAATGTTTTAGAAATTTTGAGACCTAATATCCATTCCAAGAGCCAATAAGGTTTTATTATTATTATTATTATTATTAAGCCTAATTAATCCGATTGTTGCCCCCCCCCCCTACCTCGCGTTTCGATTTTTTCTTATCGGCAGTTTTTTCCCACCATGTAAATCCTACACTTTCTTCAATTTCGTCCATCCATCCTGCAGGTGGCAGACTATATTCATTGTAGGTACTTATTTTTAAATCACCACTATATTTCTCCGTACTTTCAAGTTGCTTATATATATTTTGGTTTTGGGGGGTATTTTGGGCTCTCTCTCCCTTGTTAAAGCGAGTGCGACCTTGCTGCGGCATAGTTAAAGTGATTATTAATGCTAAAGAAAACGTGCAGAAACTAGGGAAAGGGTTAAAAAAATAAAAGATAAGCATAGATTTCAGCTTGATCACTGAAAAACTGAAGGGGACAAATATCTTCCAAATTACTTGGTCTGTAAAAAATGTTAGAATTTGCAAAGTCAGATTGGTCAAAAGTTATACAGGGCATCCGATATAAATATCGACTGATAGAACAAAAGTTGTGTAAGACATTTCTTCTGAAAATTGAAATTTCGGCTATCCAGTCCCTCACCTCTTGGTACAAAAATGGGAGAAAAGCTAAAAGAACTGATTCAGTCAATGAATTCTCTGAGAACAGATATAAAAGTGAATATCAATGCACTAAATGAAAGAAAGCATCGACACTGACGCCCCACGAGGGAACATGGCCAGCAACACATAAACAAAAAATTTGATTCAGTTCTAAAAATTACAAAGAAATTGCGCAAAAAGTTGAAGAGCATCAAAAGAAACCGCTAGCAATGGAGAGAGAATAAAGAAAATGAAACGTCATAATACACGGCTTGAAATCAAAGAATTTAGAGAATTACTGGGATTCAGAAAGGGACGTAATTAAACTTCTAAGAAAAAACTGCAACTTCAAATTGAAGCTAAAGACCTAGATAATGTAGGGCAATAAACAAGCAGAAAGAAAGAAGTCCTATATTGGTAAGCTTTGTGGCTTATAGGAGTAAGGAAATGGTATGGGATAATAAAAACAAATTGCGAGGCACAAGAATCCGCAATGACGATGACTTTCCACCAGAAGTCCTAGCAGAAAGGAAATTATTAATCCCAAAACTACGAGAAGCTCGGAAAGAAGGAAAATACGCTGTAATGAAATACAATAAGCTACTAATAGAAGAAATCAGGAGATAGTTAATGAGGAAGGGAAAAATAAAATAGACCCAAAGAAGAGAATCAGATCAGATGATAGTAACCAGGCTGAGACACCAGCGAAGAAGTCAAGAAGTTCGATCAAGCCAAAAAGGTAAAGGAAGAAAGGTTTGGTTTCAAATAATGATGACTCCAACATATTGCAACAAGACGCGTCAGCTGTCGGCGCGAATATGAATCATTTCGCTCGTATGCGTCATCTGTAGACAGACTTCTCGACTGTTCGACGATTGCGTCATAGCTTCGACTAGTGTACCAGCGAGAGTCTACCAAGGTCTACCGTCGCGACCAAGTAGGTGTAGTACAAGTGCGTGCCTGAATATAAATAAACTGTATAAATAAATTAGTTAGTGTTTCGGGTTAATATTAGTGTTGTGCTTTTAGCGCTTAAGTTGTTGTTTCGTGTTAATTTTTACGTTGTTTAAATTTGTTAATAAATAATTCATACAACCGGCCGAAGTTTTAAATAAACGTTTTAGAAACGTTACAGTATGTATGTGTATATAGTTGCACTGTTATAGAGCTTCTGTTAGCTGTTTTCTGTATCCCATTCCCCACTCTGATCTATCGTACATGTGGTCTAATAATTCTCCGTTTTCCATGGTTGTTCTTATTTGTTCATTCCATTGTAATCGAAGTCGGCCACGTTCTTTCCTTTTATGGTTTCCATTTTCATGACTTTAACATGCTCAAACAAATAGCAATCAAAGGTACAAGAGGATTGTAACAATACGATGACGTAGGCAAGGGACCTGGAACCATTAATATATCACTCTCCAGTAAGGCTTAGTTGTGAAAAAAGATAGTTTTGGTATAGCAAATATATGGGGCTAAATATTCTGTAAATTGTTTTTCTTTTTTAATGTAATAATTGTCATTTCCTGCAGTTTGGAGTTATGATTTTTTATCAATTTCGGAGCATTATCTGTGACAACTGCACATTTTCTTAGAAACTGATACAGGTTTTACAATTTCTAAAAATCGAAACAAAAGCATGGTCTCCCTTTATCTGAAAATCTTTGGATTGGTTTATAAAATGTTATTTCTCAACATTACTACATAGTCTTACTACAATGCTTGTTCTTGTTCATCATAATCTGTTCTAGCTTGATCTTTGTTAATTTTTAAAAATAACCTTAAAATATGTATAAGCAAATCCTGGATTATGGCTATTAAAATACATTTTTAAACTTCAGACTGTTCAAAGATTATTATTTTTTTTTATGATTATGCATCATAGAGAAACAGCAAAAATCATGTATTTGCAATAACATTAAATAAAAATAAGACATTGATTGCTTGAAATCTACTGTAATGTTTTTTTCAAATTCTCACAAATGTGTTAAAATAAATATCCAATTCTTACTAAATTTACAGTTACTATAATTTGTTGAAAACATATGTAAACTATGGACAAAACTGGGGCCCAGTTAAATAATTTTTTGGATTATTAGACCTTTAACCATAAAAGTGTTCCTTAAAGTTATCGTTTTAATTTTTTTCTGTAGTGTGAATAACTGTAAAAAAAAGTCGCAGAAGATTGTCTAAACGTGAAGAGAAAGATCAAGAGCAATTTCAAGGTCATTCATTTTATTAAAATAATTTGTGTTTAAATTCAAGGAAAACGGCTTTTTAATATATTGTCAAAATTTAGGAATTTTGGAAGTCTGATATTACAAATAAGAATATCAATGCAAATGCAAGGTAGATTCAAAGAAGGAAAGCAATTTTCGAAAAAATTAAAAAACAAAAACTGAAAATTTACGGTTTATTTTGCATCTTTAGGCAATTAATTTCTGTTTCGAAATTTAAACATTGTACGTTTAGTGTCAAACATTTTCTTGAAAAGTGAGAAAGTATTACAGCTTCAAATAAAAATGTGTGAAATTGTTTAATTTCACGACGATATAGAAAATTGTTAATCATATAATTGTTGAAAAATTCAGTGTGTATTACCAAAATAGGGTTTGGTATCTATTGCTTCAAAGCTAAAACGTTTAGCATTTAATAAACGTCTACTTTTTACAGGAGCTGTATGTCGGGGGTTTAGAGAAATGCCCAGAAACAATGGCAAGACAGTTTAAACATTCCTTTCGCATGTTTTTAGTAAATAAACAATCAACGAGTGACCTTTATTTAGTTAATACCATATGTTTTGGTAATGTATGGCGACAACATTTTCTTCACTAATCACCTTTACTAATTTGGGTTGTATAAATTAGCTATTATTTATATTTGGTAAAGGTACATCAGGTAATTCAAAGCAATACTAAAACTTTTTTGTTTATGCTTATAACTCATGAGTACTTAAATTGTTGATTTGGTTTGAAAACATTGCAAATTCATTTACAAAATGAATGCGGTGTATACAAGGCATATGTGATTAAGAAGAATTCGAGCCTACTTGGGGCACTTCGGCTTGGTACGTACGCATCGGCGTGCTTTATCTCATTGTTTTACAAATTTAAAAATCGAAACTAATCGATGTATTTGTGACAATGTCTTTCATAAAAGTCCGAATTTCGTGTGAACAACAGCTTTTTTTTTTACCAGGGAAGCGTTTCAATGATGGTAAACCGAGGTTTCCTTCGAAGGCCATCTGAATAACCATGTGACCAGGTGGGATTATTCCAGATTTTACATGGTTAGTTTCCGAATTTGTTGGGCCATGTGTGTTGCATTGGTTAAACCCTTTATAAACTTCTACACAACTTCTTTTATGCAGATTTTGAATGTGGAAGAGTTTATTTATCGCTAAGGGAATTCATTTTACTTATGGCCAAAGTTCAGTTTGCTTATGGCAGGAACTTAGTTGATATGGTGGAGAAAGCTGGTATTCTGTATGTTTATTTTTTTAATATCTCGGGGGTTGATTGTTGGAGACTTAAAGATTCGTATTTCAGTTGCTGTGGATTTTTAAAAATTATTCTACAACTGAGATTCGAACCTGTATCCTCTTGGTAACAAACCCAATGTTTAATTTACTTTATGAGCAAAATTTTGCGTTTAATTCATATTATTCAAAATATAGTTTTGTAGAAGTTTTCGTTGCTTTTCTTTATTATTCCCTTAAAGGGCAAAGTCGAAACTTGTCTTAAACTGACTTTAATGTGAGCAACCAAAGCTAATTTTTTGACAAAAAAAAAATAAAGTTCAAATCATAAAAAGGTGTTTAAAATATGTTAATGTTCAATTACTAACTGATGTAGAATTCAAAACTCCCAACTTAAACCTTAAATTCAAATAGTACATAGAAGACAACCAAAAAAAATCGTTTAATTATGCTTAAGATTAAATGATTAACTACATAATATTGGAATTGTGCTAGAAATGTTTTGAAACAAAGATAATTACAATATTGAACCAACTGATCATTAAACAACTCATTTCCTACAACAGTTCTAATTACCTAAGGACTTAAAAAATACTTAATAGTAACCTCTCGTTGTTATTAGAATAATAATGGCGAATAAACAACTCGATATGCTCTATAAACAAATTACATAATTATTACTAGAATTAACTGTTTAAAACTAGAATAATTACAGAAGCAAGGCAAAATAATATACTTAGCTTTAAATTTTAGGAAAGAATTTACGGTTTATCACTTATACACCAAAACGTTAGGTGGGTAATTTTTGTCGTACAGGACGTAAAGAAGAAAGAAACTAATACGAAAATAATGACGGGATGACGTCGGTATTTACCAAAGAATTCGAATATAAAAAAGCTTGTAATTTTTGTTACTACTTTAATTATTTGATGCTAAATTCGGTTGTCATATACGTTGCTGGGCCTTAATGTACTTCCTCTAAAAACAGATTTAGTACAAAAAGAAACATTAAAAACATCCGTAAATTAATATTACAAATAATTTACTCTGTAAATGATGAACAGCTCAGCACGTACATATTTGATATTTACGGCTAAAAATAGTTCAGGCGAGTAGAAAAGCTGTAGGAGTAGATTTAATTGTTGGAATTCGGATTTGTATGCACGAAATTTAAGCTGTTGTTTGATTGCCAAGTTGCCTGTGATATTATAATCATTGAATACCTGAAAAATACATACTTTGTAATTAAGTACTGATCCATGGCTCGTCTCAACGCTAGAAAAAATTCCTTTGGCAACTCTACAAAATATTGTAATGTAATAATAATAATAATAGTAATAATAAGAAACCCGCCTCGGCGCGGCGTCGTCATGTGTGGACGCCGGAGTTGAAACAGGAGCTGCTTAACTTATTCGAAGCAGTTTCGTCTAGCAGGAGAGGTTACATGTCTAGACTCCATTCTCTGTGGTGTGAGGTCCATCCGCAGCTTAACTTCATGTCCCAGCAAACCTACGGGACCAGGTAGCCTCCCTCAAACGCCAAATGCCGAAGCAGCGTGTAGATCAACAGGAAATAGTCGCTCCTGCCTCTACTGAGCCACCTCTGTTGGAGAACGAGCATGTGACAGATGTTCCAACTCCTCAGAGAGATCTTTTGGCCGAATTCCGAGCTGCTCTAGGCAATATTGAGGACCGTAATATCAAGGTCTACCTTAGAGTAAAACCGAGAGCCGAAGACCTGGCCCAGATGGATGGCATTCTGAAGGACTATCTGGCCCCTGACCACGATCTGTGGACGTCAGCCGAGCTGTATACGCAGCCGCCACTGTTTTATGTCCTGTACGCAACAACAACCAAAACGTACGTAAGGATGAACGGCGTATACAGCAGTTGACAATACAGGTGACGGTTGCACGACCAGAGACATCCAAGATACAATGTGTGATGGATGTTCTTAAGGGCACTATCCGCCCTACATCAAAAATTAAGCGCATTATTAGCAGGTTTCGCGCTAACTACAATAATCCTTATGAAGCGAAATGCAGTAGATAGAGTTCGAGCTTTGTCTCTCGCCAAGAGGAAATTGGTTAACAAAGTAAGGTGGATTATGGAGAATAACATCTTCAACTCCAATCCTTCCTCACTTTTCCGTTCAAAAAATGAAGCTCTTCGCAGCCCACCTTCGGCTGACGTTATAGAGACCTTCTGGAAGGGGATCTACGAGAATGCCATCCCTGTGAGAGACAGTTCCGTGCTAGTACAGTTCCGGCAGTATTGCGATGAACATCTTCCGCAAGCCGAAGAATGCCCTCCCATAACGGACATTGAGATAAGGCGCGCCCTCAGAGGATAACGCAATTTCTCTGCCCCAGGAATTGACGCCATTAATAATGTCTGGTGGAAATCTTTCCCGTCCGTGCACCCTAATCTCGCGAGGATTTTACTGCATTTATCTCGGGCCACGCAACTATCCCAGAGTGGCTGGGGGAGGGCAGAACTGTGCTGATCCCGAAATCGGGGGATTTATGCAGACCCCAAAACTACAGGCCAATTACCTGCCTCAATACGCTGTGTAAAATCTTCACCAGCGTGTTATACGAACGTATCCTGAGCTCCATTGTTCCCGTATGGGAAAGCATATATGAACAGCGAGGATCGAAGCGAGGCCATTCAGGTTGAAAAGACAACTTATTAGTAGACCGCTGTATATGCAGCGATGCAGTTCACTACAGACGCAACCTATCAATGGCTTGGGTGGATTATGCGAAGGCGTTTGATACCACCTTCTTCTTCTTCTTCTTCTTCTGCTTCTTCTTTTCCTTTTATTTTAGATATTTAGATCAAAACCTGTTTTTCTTCACGTTCGTATTTTTTCCTGCTATTAATTATTATCTTCTGTTGAAATCGAAATGCAGCTTTGGACCCATCGCTTTAGAAGCCGCCCCGGGTCTCTCTTTCCTGTTGATCTATAGCTCTATAGTCTATAGTCCCGTTCTATCTTTATTATTCTGTTATTGTCGGCTCTCGTAACATGGTTGTTCCACTCTCTTCGTTTGTTTCTTACCCATTTTACTACATCCGTTACTTTACACTCCCCTCTTATGTTTTCGTTTCTAATTATGTGTTGTCCTGATTTTCCAGTTATCGCTCTGAGAGTGCTCATTTCTGTTGTAGGAAGAAGTTATTTTGTTTTGCTTGTTTCTGCTCTGGTTTTTGCCGCATAAGTCAACACTAGCCTCACCATTGTCTTGTAGGAGTATAACCTGCCGTTTAATCTTTTATAGGTATGTTTCTATTACTTGATATTTCTACCCCCAGATATTTGTAATCCGTTATTTGCTCTAAAATGTTTATTTCGATTTTCAGTTTCCAGTGTATCGGTTCGTTTGATATAGCCATGCATTTAGATTTCTCCATAGACACAGTCATTCTGTATTGCTTTGGTGTTGTGACAAACCTTTGTAAGAGTTTTTGAAGATCATTCTCTGATTGTGCTAGGATTATCGCATCATCTGCATAGCACACTACCGCTATGCTTTTATCTTCCATCTTATACCCTGGCAATTATTTCGCCTTTTATCATTGTGGTATTCTCGTTAACTTCATATATAATTCTTATTAGCTGCGAAGGTAATCCCATTTCCCTTAAGGGTGATATTACGTCATGTAGCCTCACTCTATCTTCTTCTTATAATCTGTGAACTTTTTCTTATGTAGTCCAGTTCGATGGTACGAATTTTACTTCTATTATTTTCTGATAATGGCTACATTTCGCCTCCGTACAGCACTATGCTTTCTACTATGTGTTTAAAAATTTTCTTTTTTGTCTCTTTCGTTAGGTTTTCATTCCATATTATTCCATGTAGTGATTTGGTAAATACTTTCCCTAGTCTTATTCTGTTCTCTATATTTGCATATCTTCTTTCTCTTTCTTTTATGGCCTCAGGCCTGTTCATAACTCCTAAGAATAAGTTCTGTGAACCCTCTTAACATCTTTGCATCTATTTTCTCTTGTGTTCTATAATAGTTCCTAGGTATTTAAAGTTTTTAGTATTCAACCAAGCCAGAGGCGAAACCCTGCAGAAGGGTTTTGCCTCTGGCTTGGTTGACAAGTTGAGTTACCGTTACCCTTCTGCCTCTTGCCAAAAGAGTTTCGCCTCTGGCGTGGTTGACACGTTGAGTTACCGTGCTCTTTTAGTGCTCACTTTTCATCCCGAAGAAGCCCCTTAAAAAGTGGGCAAAACGTTGAGTTTTTCTGTCTCAACAACGACACGGTTCCAATCCGGAAAACGTTTTGTTAATACAGGTATATATTTATTAAATAATAGGGGCTTTGGAGATTTATTTTTGTGTCATCAATCTGTCTATCGTTGTTTTTGCTGCGTTAGGTACTCTTGTTTTCCTACATTTATCAATTTTTATTCAATTTTTAGGCGTCTCATCGCCTGCCATATTCTGCTGCTTACGACAACTTTCTCCAAGTTTAAGAAAATTATATTATTTTAATATTCTTTTCTTTATTCTCTTTTGTTATTTGTCTGACACAGAATAGGTATGTTATCCAGGCACGATCTTCCTGCCATGAAGTCGTTTTGAATTTCATATAATGTTCACATTTGTATTTCTATTTTCGTTTTCACTATTCTTCTGAAAATGTGCTATGTTCCATTCTAACGGTATTTTCCCTCCGTGGACTTTTCTGGATTTTCAAAATTTTTTGTTTTTGATGAAATTTCGGATTTAACTTATTTGAACGATTCTGAACAACTTTTATTAACAAAATATTTTGATAAAAAGATCCCTAATACGACTTCTTTAATTTTGCTGTTTATTTTAAATCGTAGTAGACTAGCATTTTACCGTGAAGGGAAAGTAACATACCCTAAAAATACAATTTAGTGAGGAATATAATCAGAAAAATAAATTTTTTTAAATCGATAATATATAAAAAAATACTGGGGTGTGCCGTCTAGAGTGAGACACACTGTATATATTGTAACGAGATGCGTCAGCACACGTGTGGGATCATATTCGTCATCCGCCGAGAAGCTTCCACAGCGGTCGACGGTTATTCATACTCGCGCGACTGCTCGAACTTTCTGGAATGGAGTTCTGGAAGGACGAGCTGGGATATATAAGGCGCGACCAAACGAACACTGGGCAGTCTAATCCAGCCTACATAAACGGTCGCAAATATTATGTACGTCGGTAAAGTTAATATAAATATACGTAAATAGTTATAAATAAACAAACTGTACAAATAAATTAATTAGTGTTACGGGTTAAAATTAGTGTTTTGTATTAGAATTAATATTAGTGTTGTGTTTAGTGTTAAGTTGTTATTTCGTGTTTCTTCGTTGCTTAATAATTTTATTATTTGTTAATAAATAATTCACACAACGAACCGAAGTTTTAAATAAACGTTTTAAAGCCGTTACAATATAATTAAAGATTATATTATTTTTGAGTTATTGACGAAAGTATTATTTTGCAAATATTGGTAATGCAGATTTTTTTGAATTCTAAAAGATTGTAATATAAATTTTAAGGTAGCTTAATTAAATTTAAGTTATTATAGTAATCATTGTTAGGAAATAATTAGCTAAATTCAGTAGTCGTAGAAACGTAAAATAAGTTACTTTAGAAACTTTGTAAATAGTCGTTATACTTAGTGAAAAACAAATGTGAGGAAAATATCCTAGATACAGAAAAAACAATTTTAGAATAAAATTGATATTTTGCATTCGAAAGGGGAACAACGAGATAAAGTTGCTCGTCCCAAAAGAACAAATATCAAACAAATAATTCACTATAAATACAGTTAACAATAACAAGAATCAGTATTAAATTAAAAGAAAGTGAATTTGAAGAAAAATCAAGTGAAGAATGAAGATTGAACTTCAAGCAAAAGCAATGCAAGCAAAAGCGAGTCAAACAGAAACAATTCGAGGAGAAGCAAGTCAAGCAGAAGCAATTCCAGCAGAAGTGAGTCAAGCAGAGAAAAATTGGATTTTGGTTTTTTGAAATAAAGAAATTTTGGGAAAAGAAGAGAAAGTTAAAAGTAGATAGTGAGTGTATAAAAAAATAATTGTAAGATAATTTTAAGGTAAGGCTGATAGGGCGAAAAAGTTAATAAAAAAGAATCTGCATTATAAAAATTTGAGTAAAGTTTTATTTTGGTCAATTAAATATAAATTTGAACATACAACGAACCTACATAACGACTCACGAGGTGAGTTCTCTGAAAGCAAACTAAATTAAAGAGCAAAGTAAAATATTTTTAAAAAAATTGTCGTATCCAATGTAAGTAGTGTACGGGGGTTACAGTACAATATATAAGACCTGGCTTGGAATTATTTATTTTTTAGACATTTAGCGGTTCTCACTTCGTTTTAAATTTATCTGAAGCGGCAAAATTAAACAAACAAATTTAAACTTTAAAATTGGCAAGGAAATTCTATTTTTAAAATAATTCAAGGACTTTCTAAAGACATTTCTGAAATTTCATTAAAAATATAATCATTGCTAATTCTATTTTGTAAAAAAGGTATTTTTAAACTTCTTATTCATCAATGTAAACAATGTCATTTTGAATAGAAACAATTTGAATTTAAAATTGTTGCTAGAGACCTAGAGAGAAGCTCGTTGGCACACTGATAAGATCGCTGAGCTTCTAGGTTAGGAGTATTGGGTTCAAACTCTGCAGAAGACAACGGGAAACCACTGCAGATAATACATTTTCCTAGTAAAAGCCATCTCCAACAGCTGATGACCGCACACATTACTCAGGCTTTACCAAACAATGAAAATAGTTAGTTTTATGTGACTGTTTTCTGCAAAGTTCGCTTTTATAAGAATTAATTTATGTTGCACAAAATAGTAAAGAGATGAGATTAAATCAAAAGCTTGAAGAATAGGCGAATTCAGTTCGATTTTAAAACAGAAAATTTAGAATTTTAGAATCGTAGACAATTTTTATCTAAAGTTTTTTGAGCGAATGTCTTAACTGTATATTGTGTACCAATCGTATGTCTAGCTAGGGCAAATGTAAAATTAATTATCTGAAGAGTTAATTATATGTATGTAAACTAATTTATTTTCTATAGCCAACTGTATCCACAACTTTTTATGATCACTCTGTATAATGAAAGCGGTATTCCATGCGCGTTCTTTTAAAGTATTAAATAGTCCAGTAACCTTGTCGCCTGAAAGGGGGGGGTACTTTACATCAAATCTGGTAGTTCTGATTTTTTGCTGAGTTGTTTATGATATTGGCCCAATGAATATTCCAAGTTTTCGACCTCTGAAGCCGAACGCAACTTTGTCAAAAATCCAGAAAACAGCGAAATTTTTGACTTTCTTTCGGTTGTTGTCGATTTTGACCTTGAAGGACTACTTTTTCGATAATAACCTTTCAGTACTTTTTTAAAGTAGGCTAAATTTGCCACAATTTGAAATGAGAATGGTGTCTGTAAGCCCAATAAACAAGATTATACCTACTGATAATCGCCCTAAGGCAATTATCAGTATAATGTTGTTCTGATTGGTTACTTTCGCACACGTGATCAGAAAATTGGGAGTTGAGCAGAACCCTCTCGATTGGGGGTGGGTGCGCACATCCCAAGGCCTCAACCCCAAGATGATTGCGAGAGATGCAGCCCATCAACACCTCTTGCAGATGATTTCATGCAGCTGCAAGAGGGGTTGTGGGAACGCGTGTAGCTGCAGGAAGGCGGGGCTGAAATGTTCTGCAGTTTGCAGCCACTGCAGTCGGACCTCTTGCGAAAATGTGCTAGACCTCGATTTTGGAGTCGACTTCCACTCCCCCGAAGGAGACGACCTGTCCGACGATGAGCTGGACGATGTTTTGTGGACACCAGTCTCCGATGACACAGACACAGACGATCCCGCCGCAGAAGATCCTGCTGATGCGAAAAATATCGCCCAACCAGGACCATCAAAGAGAGCAAAACTGCATTGAGATGACATTTAATTTTTTACTTTTTTTGTACCTAATATCAAATAAAAATGATTTGTTCATACTTCGGATTTTGTTATATAAGATCCCTACATGCCTACATCTGTGAAAGGTGCATCAATGCTACTCGATGAATATCGTAGTTTTCAGAATTTTCAAATCGGATGGGGAGGTGGTGGACATCTGTGGGTCCCCTTAGACCCTTTTTAAGTCCATTTAAAGTGTGGGGAGGGTGTAATTTCCGAAAAATGTAGGCTGCATGGTCAAAATTCGCTCAAAACAACACAATATTGCTAAAAATTACAGATTTTGAAAAAAATTGAAACCTTGAAATGCTGTATATTGGAAACTATTGGGCTTACAGACACCATTCTCATTTCAAATTGTGGCAAATTTAGCCTACTTTAAAAAAGTACTGAAAGTTATTATCGAAAAAGTAGTCCTTCAAGGTCAAAATCGACAACAACCGAAAGAAAGTCAAAAATTTCGCTGTTTTCTGGATTTTTGACAAAGTTGCGTTCGGTTTCCGAGGTCGAAAACTTGGATTATTCATTGGGTCAACATCATAAACAACTCAGCAAAAAATCAGAAATACCAGATTTGATGTAAGGTTCGATGTATAAGGTTACTGGATTATAAATTGTCCCCAATAAATTTTTTAAACTATTTGAGTGTGCACAGACTGAATTCAGCAAAAACCGACAAATCAGTTCTAAATCGGGAATTGGTCTAAATTCTATAATTTAAAAATAAATTGCACGAAGAATTAATTATTTAGCCGAGATAATGTTACAAAATGGAGCGAGCATGTTGCATCATTATTTATGCGATCCAGTTAACCGCACCGTGTTAGGTAGTAAACAATTGAAGGAATAAGCAGCTAGTTCTGATAAATGATAAACTAGTAGTAGTTAGAGCAGTTCTACTAAGACCAATTCTGGCAAATTCCAGTAGAAGAAACTTTAATTACGTTTTGTTGTGGCGGTTTTTGTTTTCAAAATTTAACAGAAGTACGCGTTGTTTAATTTATTTCGTTGCAGCTTTTTGCATCATGTTGCGGTCAGCAATTACCGTAAGTTATGGTAGACTGGAGATACATTCAAATGAGAAAGATGGTCTTATAGGATACGTTCATAAAGGACGGTGAAAAGCATACTTATTAGAATACATGTTATTGTTTTCGCCAAGAGTCACGTTGTTGTTTCTCACGGGACTTTAGCCGGATTATTATTTACTTATTAATACAAGTTAAAATATATCTGTATGCAGCTCGGAATAATAAACAACATTAAAATTGTTCCATAAATGCGAGGCAGCGTGTAGGTACACCTTTCAACAGACATACGCATAACTTTTACTGTTGCCGGTTGTGACCCTCGATTTAAAAGCTCCACGTCAAAGCTTTTATTCGGATAAATAACTTGATTGTTAGAAATTAACTTTATGTACGTGATTTTTCTGTTTTATATGATGTAGACCATTGGCGGAGGTTGTAAAAAATTAGTTAAACCAGGACCAATTTCTGTTTACTTTTTAAAATTAATCAATTTCTTTGCTGTAAAGCTATTTTCGTCCTTTGTTCTTATAGAAATTTATCTAAGCTAATATGCTTAGGGCGAGTTGTACAAAACTTTTGTTAAGTTAACAAATAATCAAAGTTCCATATTAATTTAAATTTTGATTAAATTTTGTTCGTTTTGACTAATGATTAATTTGACAAAGCTGCTAAATCATGTTTGTGCAACCCGCTCTTAGTCTTTGTGATACTTTTTGTTAAAGAATTTAACAAATTGACAATCTAAATTTCTATTTCTACAGATTGAAAAATCAGTTTACATTTGGGACCGATTTTACTAATTTTTTTTTGTAATAAATGTTTAGTTATTTTTACTTTATTGGGCTTAATTGTTTGTTAAAAGCTAAAGGTTTATAAACAAATATATAAGTTAAACGTCTGTGGGTCGTCATTTCGTCTTCTGCTAAATTGAAGTTTGGATATTTACTATGGAAACAATTGTATTAACGGAGGATACCAAGGAAATTAATTAAAATAATTAATGTTAAACCCATCAGCAGATCAGCCCTATGACCCATCTTTTTCAGGTCTGTGAATTTGTCTACCGATTGGATTCTTGCCCCTTTGATTTATATTCTGAACCCATATTTGCCGTTCAATGATTTTACTTAATACTTTTGAAATTTTTAATAGATGGATCTTTACTTTCTTTCTGTTGGTTGTCCAGCTACAGCTAAAGTGTCGTATCTGTTATTGTCAGAATTTTTTTAATAGAAATCCGCAATGTATTTATGATCAAATACTTTTTTTTTTAAATAAAACGTTCAATACAGATTGTTTTAGGAGTTGATTTTTGTTTAAACATTTTTTAGTTGTGGGAGGCTGAATAATTCTGTAAGACCACAAAATTTGTTAAAAACCAAATACGTAATTCGTAACTTTAGTGGAAGACTGTCTTGACAAAAATTCGTCGAACTACTTTATTTATGTTTCTCTTTGTGCACTTTCTTGTAACTTCTGTCGTAGTTCTCAACAAATTTGTTATTTAAAGATAAGCTTGTTCACGAGTTTTTAGTAAATATTTCAGTTTTTGGCATTATTTACCTTAATATACAAGAAGTAAATTTAAAAATTTGTATTGGGCTATTGTTGTTACCAATTAGTTAACTTTGCTCTTTATTTATAGTGGTTTCTTCAACTCACGTATTACAGGTTTGTTCAATCAACATTTTGAAATATTTAGGTAAGTCTGAAAAATCGAAATATTTTTTAATTGAAACTTTTAAATCTTTATGGCTGTTTGTAGCCTTAGACCCGACATCTCTGAGACGTAAATATAAGAACTGAGAATTGTTAAATTCGCACAGCAAATCAGTTTACTAAATTACTTTTTGGACTTACTTAGATTTTAATTTTGTAGCTATATAAACTTACGTTATTAAAATGGAAATATATTATATTTATTAAAATGTGATTTACAAAATGCTCTAAAAATTTATTGTTTTCTTCAGTGGTTTTAGGGAATTACTTCAAAACATTTAATAAATTTTGAAAAATTATTTTGTTATATTTGCTCCTACACTTTAACTTTTTCAGTTACTTCCCGTTTATATCAGAAGTCTGCAATGTAACTTACGAGTGCATGCTACGAAAATAAACACATTAAAAATTTTAAATCTTAATTTATTAAAGCATTTTCAGATTTATTTAATTTAAATTCTAAAATATTACTTATTATTTATATTTATTTGTTCCTTCTATTTCTATGTTTGTTTCTTTCTTTCTGTATTTAGTTATTCAGTTTAGAAGCTCTCCAACACCGCGAAGTAATTGTGGTATTCTACTTTAAAAATGTAAAGGTAGAAACCGAGAATTGTTACAATAAAGTAATGTCTTGATATTGCTATACCATGATTAGCTCTTTTTTGGATAAATTTAGGTTTGTTTGTAAAAAAATTGGTTTATTATGAGATATTTCGGAATAATTTTTTTCTATTTTTTTAAGATTGTAATAGCGAGATAGGTCGAGTATCTCCCTAAAATCTACGCTACTGTAATGTTTAAAGTATGTAGATTAGAGGGTCCCTGAAATAATTTTTTTGTTTATAATCCAGTTAAGTATACAGAACTAATGATAATTTCTGGCTGGTGTACAACATTTAATGACCAAATTTAGTTTATGTGCCGTTTAATGTTAATACGGCAGGGAATGCTAATATGAATATCAAACACAGCGGTTTTAATGACAGGTACTAATTTCATGTAAATATTTTTTTGTTTGAATGCCAGTGTGGTAATTCCATGTCATGGTTGCCTGGTTTCACTGTTTTACGTCGGATGATCAACAAAGCGATTAGAATTGTATAATAATAGTCGAATGACAAACTAAATCACTTATACCATTCCGCAAAAATTGGTTGTAATTAAAAATTTCATTTCCCTTAAATTTTAATAATCGACTTCCTTTCAACGTTTATGGGCCCCCCTTTCTGCTAGCGTTACAAATTTCAACGTAATAACTCTCCGGGATTTTATTTTTATTAAAGTACGGGATAAATTGTCACAAAAACACAATTGTGAAAGCCGAACTGGTATCGGGAACTTAATAGGCCATTGTTAGACATTTAACTTTGATTACACATGTGGGCGAGTTCATTTAAAAAAATCATTTCCTGTGCATTACAATACATGCATAATTACCCGTAGAAACATAATTGTCGTAATGACATTTATTAACTCTATCATGGACTAACTCGCTCCGTTATATCCGACTTGAAAACAACCAGACTGTGATTTACAAGAAATTTTTGTTACCGAACCAGATAAAAATTTTATATTAGTTAGAGTAGAACGAACGGGACGGACTTGGTTATAACTTTAACGTGCGCTGAAATGTATTAATTCAATTTGCATGGAAAACTTTGTTTCTCGAAGTCATTAAGGCGGTATGGTCGTGGTTCACAGATAGAATATAAATTGCCAATTACAGCATATCAATGTTCGTATGGAAAATGAACGTGTTGAGAGTAAATTAAATTTCCGTTTAAAGCGCTGCTACTGCCGTGGACTTTGATTTATGGACAGATCTGCCCTGGTCAACTACTATACATATATTTTCAGATTTATTACGGCCAGGTTAATTGAAACGTTGCACGAATTTTTCCGCACCTCTTTTTTTTTCTTCTCTAAACTTAAATGCATTATTTACGTGCTCGTCGTCGATCATTATTACATCCGCGAAGAAAGTGCGTGTGCTTCAAGACCCACAACGCCACCTTGTAGTACAATACGAAAAACGCATTAAATGCCGAAGGTCGCCAACATACTCGTGCAATTTATTTTCCAGGTGCTTTCACCTTTTTTGGAATTAAATCGAAGCAACGGTGGAATTGGAAAAAAGCAAAATTTCAACCTTATCGCGATTTCCTTAGGGATTTATAAATTTTCTAAACATCTCCTGTTGTGTTTCATTAAGTTTGCATGGGATTTTTTCCTCGTTAGTTTTATATTACGGTTATTTTTAATAAAAACGTTAAAATACTTTAAGTTGTTCGGATTTTACGAGGAAATCATTATTTATTTATGTGGTCCTACCTACTGCTACTAATTTTATGGTTCAACTGTTCAGAAGTACCACCCATGTGGACCTCCGGATGGTTAAGGTGTGAATTTTTGGGTTTTTAAAAATATTACCGATAAAGTTCTGATTTTTATTAGGTTACTTTTTCTAACGGGAACACGGAGACATTTAGAACAGAAATTATGAGGCGATCTTAAGTGATGCTATGACTCAGCATACTATAATAATAATTAACGCTTTACTTTGTATGTATCTGTTTTAAACGCACGAGTTAAATTATAATTTTATATATCGCAATTCTAATAAGACTTTTTCATGAAAGCTGCTTCGGTATAGTTTCGAGGCGTTAAGAAAACCACGGAGCAATTTTCTCGTGATTAATCAACTGGGTCGTTTCTGTGCAGGAATTTCGTAATAATTAATAAAAGATCGAATCTTGCTTTATTTTCATATTAAATAACTGGGTATTAAATACGTGGCAGATATCAACCATAACCTCAGTTTTATTTATGTTTTATTGCTTGTATAACTGCACATTTATAATAAATATTTTTATAGACATGGGACGAAGAAAATGATACTGAAATGTTAGTGTTTTATTTCTGAATGTGTGAAATAACACTTAAATAATCACCTTAAATCATTAACTTATCAGTGAAAAGGTTTTGTTTTTTGGTAACTCGTCTTTGAATATTTATTTAGTTTTCCGTCGGAGCATTATCCAAAATAACGCCTGACAGTATTTTTTTCTTTAAATACCATATGAACAAAAATTATTTAGATAAGGGATGGCCATGGTGAACAAAATCACTGCCTTTGATTGGTTCAGCTTGTTGTTGGTTCTACATGATAGGTACGTCCAGAATTCCAAAGCCACCCTTTATCTAAATAATTTTTGTTCATATGGTATAAAGATTAATTTAATAATTTAAATCTATATTTAAAATTTGATGAAAAGATAAATTCTGTTTGTTATACTGTGTTTTGAACTTTTTCTAATTGTTAGACACGCCTTCTCCTGTTTTAGTTTATGGTTTTCCCATATTCCTTCTTGTTTTATTTAAATAGGTCACAAATTATAATCTTGGTTATTCTATCTATATCTACTTTTACTCTTATTCTATCAAATATGGTTTTTCTACCAACTTTCCTTGGGTATCTTATTCTTGTTTGTTGAAGTATGTTTTTATTTTTCTCTGACCCAAATAATATTTCCTTCAGACCCTCAGTTGATAGTAATACATATTATTAGCCTTTTCAATTGTATCCAGTATTTATTTCGTTATTTAGGGTTCAAAATTTATCTATTAATGTACTCAGGTATTCATGTTTTTGTATGCTTTCTAATTCTTTTCTGTCACCTCTTTTTTGGCTGCCTTCTATAAGAATTTCCAGTTGACTTTTGTTGCGCCCTCTGTGATTGGTTTGTTTTTGTAGCTTTCTTCTATTGTATACCATTAAAATCATATCATTTGTGTACATCAGTGGTTTATTTATCGTTGGCCTCTGTGATGTAGAAGATGGGTTCGATTCCCAGTCGAGGCCGGTGAGATGTTTTCTGCTTTTTTTTGTGCCATGCATCGTTAGAATTTTGAACAATTTTCTAAACCCCACTTAGTCGTTCGTCTGTTTTAATTAGTTGCTCTTTTTCCCATATTCCTTCTTATTTTAGAATGTCCTATATGTATCTACCCTTGTTCTTTTTCTATTGAACCTGTTTTTCTCCTAACTTTCCTTGGGTATCCCATTTTTGTTTGTTGAAGTTTGCTTTTATTTCACCCTACTTCTTTGGTCATTATTAATAATTCTTGTAAATGATAATATCAACAAATAGTTCGCCTTTTCAATCGTATTAGGTATTTATTTTGTTGTTTAAGGTTCCACCTTTAACTATTATTGTACTTAGGTATTCATGTTTTTGTATTCTTCCTAATTCTTTGCTGTTTTTGTAGCTATCTTCTATCCTTTGTTATTAAAACCATATCATCTGTGTTGTATATCAGTGATTTATTTATTGTTGGTCTCTGTGATTTATAGTACCATGAGATCGAAAAAAAAAATGATTCTGAGCAGGCCTTGACTAGTACAACACGATTGGCTACACTGGTTCTAGAATGCTAGTCAAGGCCTGCTCAGAATCATCTTTTTTTTGATCTCATGGTAGTAGCCTTCCAAACCAAAAGTATCGGTTCGATTTTTGGTCCCGCCCGGTGTTTTTAGTGTGGAAAAAAGAAGTTTTGTCTATTTTCGGATACGAATCCTATCCAAGGATGGAATTTCCGAGTGTGCAGGTTCTAATCGGGTAGTGATGTACGGCTATGGCTATCGACGTGCGTTGATGAGATTCTTAGCATCAGCAAACCTAGATTTCACCCAATTAAACGAATAAATTTATTTTTCACTTGAATGAATATGAAGGGCATTATAAAGGGTTTTGCATTAAGAGCGGCGCATATTTAATTCTGAATAAAACAAGGACTATGATAGATGTCAAGTTCATTTCTATTTTGATTGTAAGTATATTACATGCCATTATTTGTGGAACACAACATCGTTCAAATGTCCTCCACGAAAGCGTCTGCATGAATTAATCCGTTGAACTCAATTTTCCATGACTTTTAGCAGTGCCGTAGTAGCTAGGGTCATTGGCGCCCAGGGCAAGATTTCGATATTGCGCCTTTAAAAAATCCTCTACTGAATGTATTCAAATAAAACAATAAAAATCATTACGTAATATGTAAGTCCCTAAGCAAAAGCTTTAGGAAGAATAAAAAAATATATATTTCGACTCTAAAAAGTACAAAAAAATTAATAAATTAATTAATAAAATTACAATAAACAACAAAAAATAATTGCAAAATTATTTTCTAGATTTTTCACTAGCCATTTTAATCAAAATTAATTTTTTCAACGATGTCGTATTCTATAGATAATATCGCTAGATTAGTTAGACGCTCCTGACCAGTTTGTGAGCCCAAATAATTCTTTACTAATTAATTTGCTAAATGATCGTTCACAACTTGTGGAAGTAATGGGCAACGTCAGCGCCAAACTAAGAGATATTCCTATATTTGGATAACTCGACACCAACCCGTATTCTTCATAACAGTTGAGAAGGGTTAAGAAATTTGCACTTTTTAAATCTGGCGGTAATGAAAGGAGAAATTTTAGGGGATTCCCCATGTCGTCGATCGGTTCAATTTTATCACACGAGATCGAGCGAGCGGATCCGTGCGCTACTGTGGCGCCGTTCGCCGTTTGTCAACAGCGCCCAATATTCTTTAAACCAAGGCCACCTAAATTAAATATTACATATTAAAGCCTGTCCACTTTATTTAGCCAAGACGCAATTAGAAACAACGGTGGCGGCATTTGAGGTGAACTATACATTTTTTTAAGGGAGAAATGTATAGTTCACCTCAAATGGCGCCACCATTGTTTCTAAATTGCGTCTTGGCTAAATAAAGTTGGCAGGCCTTAATATGTAATATTTAATTTAGCTGGCCTTGCTTTAAACATTCAGCGCACTCTCGCTGCAAGCGGCAAATATAAACTAACGCTTTTAATTATTTAATAATAAAATGATTTATTCAATACTAATAACTGCTTCGTTGATTGCGCCCTCCGAGGATTGCGCCCCTGTTGCCAGGCCCTAGCTACGGCGCTGACTTTTAGACACAAATCGGCTTGAATATCAGCAATTACGCGTTCAATGTTCATCCTCAAAGCATCTAATGTTGCTGGTTTGTTACTGTAAACGAGCGACTTAACATAGCCCCACAAGAAAGAATCTAGGGGTGTTAAGTCGCATAAGCGAGGTGGCCAAGTGACTGGTCCATTTCTTGAAATAATCTACTCACCGAACTTTTATCTCAATAAAGCCATCGTTCCATTGGCAGTGTGGCAAGTGGCGCCATCTTGCTGCAACCACTTACCTTCCAAGTCGATAGCATCCAATTCGGGCTACAAAAAATTAGTCAACATCGAGCGATAGTGAATTCCATTTACCGTAACTGAATTTCCAGCATCGTCAATAAAGGAAAAAGGCCCTATGACGCCTCCAGCTTGAAATGCGCACCAAACAGTCAACTTAAGAGGATGTAATGGCTTTTGATGAATTTCTTCTGGATAATTCTCGGACCAGATACGGTAGTTGTGCTTGTTAACAAAATCATTCAGCCAGAAGTGAGCCTCATCACTGAAGATTATTTTTTTATGAAAATCTGGATCAATTTCAAGTTGTTGCAATGCCCAATCTCTGAATCTCCGACGCAAAAGATCGTTTGTCTCAAGTTCTTGTGTCAAAGCAATCTTGTAAGGCAGTAAATCAAGATCTTTTCGCAAAATTCGCCACAAAGTCGATTTCGAGTGGCCCAATTGTTGAGCACGACGAGGAATCGATAAATTTTTGTCTGTCCTAACGTTCTCTCGTACAGCAGCAATATTTTCTTCGCTCCGTGTATTTCTTCATCTAATTAGCATAGGGACATTACGGAGACTTGATGTTTACTCAAATTTCTGCACCAATCGTTCAATGGTTCTTCGAGTTGGCCGATTATAGCGACCGAAAATTACTGTTAGCGCACGCAAGGTTGCCGGAACTGAGCGAAACTTTTCATAATAAATCTGAACAATCTGCAATCGTTGTGGAAGCGTGTACTGCTCCATGATTAAATGGTAGACTTTGACAAACACAAATGGCAGTGGAAACAAAACAAAACACTACACACATATCAACAACCTCGATTTCAAAATGCGTCACTCTTAATGAAAAACCCTTTAGTATTCCTTTCCGTAGTTTCTCTTTTTATCAGGAACTTTCAGAGTTTAGTGACCAGTCCTCGTTGGAGAGAGGTGCCGCGTTAATGGAGCAATTGGGCCACCCGTTCCAGCACTGACCGGAGACAATGAAGCTTAACTCTCCTGGTCGTGCTGGACTGGGGTATCTAGTTATCTTCTTTCTTCTTCTTCTTCGTCTTCAGCCTTTCTCCATCCACTCTTGGATGTAGGTCTCTCCTAATTTCCTCCAATTTCCTCTGTCTTGCGCTCTCTGTAGCCATTTTCTTCTTCTTGGGGTGGCATGCCCTTTACAGAGCGTTGCCATTTACTGTCTGCTATTTGTTTCACGTCGTCGATTCATCACCGCTGTGGCCTTCCCACACTTCTTTTTGTTTCTCGTGGCCACCATTGTGTAATTTTTAATGCCCATCTATCTTTATTTTATCGTGTAACATGACCAACCCAGCTTCACTTCAATTCCGCTACACGTTGGATTATGTCCGCCACTTTCGTTCTTCTCCTGATATCCTCGTTTCTAATTTTGTCCTTCAATGAAACCCCGAGCATCGCCTGTCGTAGACTTTACGTTTTAAATTCATGGAAATTTTTGGGTTTTTCAATGTTTTAATGTATACCCCAACTTTCCAAAGGCGGCCCACGTGAGTTCTATCTTTCGTGTAATCTCCGCAGTTTGATATTCTTTATTTAATTTAGTAATGTGACCCAGATATACAGGTTGTAACAAAAATCGTGGGTTGACTATACACAGGCGGCTTCTATGACTAAAAATAAGGAAAAAAGTTTATATAAACATATGTCCTAAAATGACTCGTTACTGAGTTACAGCTACATGAAGTTATTATTCAAAAAGATAATAGTGCAGCGGCATAGTATAAACATTCATAACAATTGGGCATTTAGTGATACAAGCATAAAATTTTTATCATTATTGGTACATTATATGAACTTGATTTTAAGATATTGGGGCACTTCATATTCCATCTTTAAAGGTTTATATGAGAGTGAACATTTTTTAGCTTTCGTTTTCATCTCCCCAAAACATTTTGCTGTTAAATTTAAAAACAAATATTGGTTGTTGTATTGTTTTTTTAGTTTTTGTAGAACGTGTTTTATTATTTTCTCGAAAAACCAAGTGATATATTGGTTATACAGTTTTTTTTATTGCTAAAATTAAAAATGTCACGACCGTAATGTGTCCCTAGGTATGAATTTTAAAATTTGAGGTGACGTTCCTACTAAACAAATATTTCTCGAACTTCTAAAAACTATATATTTTCCTAAACTCTTTATTTCTATAAATAAAACACTAAAACACTTTTTTATTGTCACGACTATAACAGAGATGGAAAACTCAATATTGATACAAAAAGTAATCTATTGACATGCTTTGAAACACTTTCTGTTCCACAGACTGAGAAACCCATAACTACAGGTATGGTCGTTGATGGAGCTGCAATCATTCATATGTTGTCTTCTGGTATTGCCAAAACATTTGATGAGTATGCTAACCTAGTTTTCATTCCGTATGTGAAAAATCAGTTTGACAATATTATCTCACGTTTAGATATTGTGTGGGATATGTACAAATCAAATTCTCTTAAAGGTATTGCAAGAGCCAAGAGAGGAAAGGGAGTGAGACTGCGTGTGGTTGGAAATGCGCCCATACCAAGAAACTGGAAGGACTTCTTGCGTGTAGATATTAACAAGACAGAGATATTTCGCTTCCTTTCAAAAGCTGTTATAGAAGCATTTAACGAGATTAACAAGACACTTATTGTCACAGATGAAGGTCAGATCCTCAGTAAATCACCGCAAGTTTTATTACATTTGATTTCTCCATGTAATCACGAAGAAGCTGACACCCGAATTTTATTGCACGTTTCACATGCAGTTCAATGTGGGCACCGCAAGATACTAATACGTACCGTTGATACAGATGTTGTGGTTCTTTCAGTGATGGTAATGCAAACATTTCCAGCTGATGTTCAGCTTTGGTTAGCTTTTGGGAATGACAAAATGTTCCGTTACTTAGCTGCACATGAGATTGCCAATGCCCTTGGACTTGAAACATGCAGTGCACTGCCAATGTTCCATGCGATAACAGGATGTGACACAGTTTCTTCTTTTGTTGAACATAGTAAAGTGACCGCATGGAGTACTTGGAATTTGATGCCAGAGTTTACACAGGCACTACTGAATTTGACTTGTACCCCGTCCAGTATTCCTGTGGAATCAATGTCCGCAATAGAGAGATTCGTCATACTATTGTACGATATCAACAAAACCAGAAAGAAGCTATTTACAAGGAAAAGGTCAGTGCAAAGAATTCCAGCCACATTAGATGCACTCAAGCAACATGTTAAGAGAGCCATATGATATCAGGGTTGCTATATCTGGGGCCAGACACTGATTCCAAATCCTGTACTACCTCCTGTGACAAGGAGGGGTTGGAGTAAAGTGAATGATAACCTATATGTTCCAGAGTGGATAACAATCCCTGAAGCAGCTAAAGCATGTGATGACCTAATTCGTTGTGCTTGGATGCAAGAAAGGCTGTAAATGTAAGAAAGGCAAATTACCATCCACGGATCTATGCTTATGCGAAGGAGAGTGTTCCAGGGTTCCCTAAAAATTAAATTTTGCGCTCATTTTGAGACACCCTTTATTATTATGTTTCAATAAATTAATATGTTAGTATCAATTTATTATCAAATTTACTGTATTTTTACAATTAAATGCCAACTTCAATGTTCTAACGCCCAAAAATATGCTGAATCCAAAATAGCTTCAATACAAAAGACATACAGAACGTAAAATAGCTCCCAAATTTCACACATGCGCAATACAAAGTGCCCCAATATATTAAAATCATGTTCATGTAATGTACTAACAACGATAACAATTTTATGCTTTTATCACAAAATGCACAATTTTTATACTATGCCGCTGGACTATAACAGAAAACGGAGTTGTTTAATTGAAATTATAATAAATGTTCAAAATGACCTCTACGGGCAGCAACACACTGCTGAGCTCGTCGGATCATGGACTGCCTCACGCGTTCAAAAATTCCTGGTGTGTTCCGAATCTGCTGGCATCCTCTTTCCACTCTCTGTCGAAGATCCTCAATGTCTTTGAACTGGAGTAAAATACACCATGGATTTTAGATGCCCCCATACGTAAAAATCGAGAGGATTTAGATTGGGAGACCGTGCAGGCCATGCTACAGGTCCACGACCATTCCATCTTCCAGGATATACTGCTGTAACTCAGTAAGGAACCATTTTTGGACATATGTTTATATAAACTCTTTTCCTTATTTTTAATCGTAGAAGCCGCCTGTGTATAGTCAGCCCACCATTTTTACACTCTGTATATATTCGGAGACGGTTTCTATGTGGAGATCTTCAATGGAGATTTGTGAATTGGCTTGACAATTTAGGTCTTCTGTTTATTCATTTTTAACCTGATTTCTTTGGACGCTTGATGTATTTCTTTGAGCATTTTTACAGTAGATAGCCATACTGTGCTATAATGATTTAAAGCTGTCGTACTTCCCCTTTTATGTGGTAGTAACAAGTAATAACAGAAATAGTCGTACTGTTCTATAATATTATCTGAAGCAGTGGTACTTCCATGTAGTGGTAGTATTGTGATTGTTACTCGTTTGACGTAAAAATACTTGTTGGCAAAATTTGTGAATCCAATTTCTCACTTCTTCTCCACCATATATACAATTAATTCTGAAGGTATTTCGTTTTCTCCTGCTGTATTGGCCATTTTTATATTTGCTACTGGATCTTCTACTTTTCTTGTTATTATTGAATCGATTTCTTCTGTTTATTTCTCGTCATTTTCATATTTCTTTGATATTTCTGCTTCGAGTCTCTGTTTCAAATTTCCTTTCATAATTTTTCCTTTAGGTTAAAGACCTCAGCTGTGTTTGTTGTATTTATTTTCGATTCATTTTTTATACTTCATTTTGGTTTTCCTCATTTGCCCCTTAATCTTTCTGTTGCGACTTCTGAATTTATCTTCTAATTCATTTCTAAATTTATGCCAGATTCCACCTTTGGCATATTGCATATGGTTTTTGTTTCACTTCCCCTCCTATTATTTTGAATTTGTTTTACAAATGTAACTGAAAATACTTTGTCTTTACGTTTATTTTTACTTTTTCACTTCGCCATTTTGTTACTGTCTTTACTTATGTGTCTATTCTTTCCTCCTTTCTCTCTCTTCTATTATAGTATTTAGTAACAGATTTGATGTAAACTGCATATTGTAGTAATTTCTGTACGTTCTAATAAACAATGCAAGATGAGTACTAACTAATATTTTTAGATTTAATTATATTGTATAGCGTATATATTACAAGTGGCTATGCATTCCATTTGGAATTGCAGCCGCTCATTTGAGCTCGAAAAACTCCTTTAATGTGGTGAGTTACCCCACGTTCTTTACTTCTTCGTCTAGTCTAACTTATTGCTTATCTTAGCTTCTTCTGTTATCTTCCGCCAGGTGTACCGGTCCTGTATCTTCTCCCTCCATTTTTGAATTCTCAGACTTATTATGTCTTTAATCACCTGCTCCTCCCACCTACTCTATGGTCTTCCCTTTGGTCTCGCAGTATTATGCCTCCACATTGTGACTTTTTTCACCTCTTTGTCGTTTCCCATTCTTTTTAGGCGTCCATTTCTCCTGTTCCGCATTTGTTACAGTCATCGCTTCCATTCCATATATAACCACTGGCCTAATTGCTGCTTTGTATACCCTCGTTTTGGTGTCCCTGCTTATGTTTTTGTCTCTCATTATGGTTTTATATTTGTAGTAGGCTCTGTACCCCGTTTGTAGTCTTTGGCCTATCTCTTACTTTCTTTGGTTTTTGTTAATTATGACTCCCAGGTATTTGAAATTTTCAACCACTTCGAACTGGAAACTTCCTATATTTACTTTCTTGTGTGTATTTTGTGTGCTGTCTCTGCTTATCTCCATGTATTCCGTTTCTTCCTGATTAATTATCAATCCTCTATTGCTTGCTTCCCTTTTAATTTTTTGCACAACACCCTCTAAGCTTTTGCTGCTCCTTGCTATAACCGCTAGATCGTCCGCGTATGGCACTATTTGTTGTGACTTTGTAGTGACCGTTCCCTTGAGTTTACAGTCTCTGATTATTGCGTCTAGCGTTAAATTAAACAGCGTTGTTGACAGGCCGCCTCCTTGCCTTACTCCTAAACTAATTTAAGATTTAATTAGTGCTAAATAATTAATAGGCTGCCTCTTCACATTAATCTATTTTGTGCATATTTGAACATTTTACTATTTATCTTTTCTTTTTTGTATGAATTTGGTAAAAAGGAGCGATTTTAATTGAATTCTTTATTGTTGAAAACGTTTTTATTAAACCTATACGAAGTGTTTCTTAACAGAAAATTTGTCAGTAGTTTGATGAAGATTGAGTGATCTAAGGAGTACAGTAATCTGGAGTCGCGTACAAACTACATCATATCTTAAATAGGTATAATATAACACCAAATACGTTGTTTTTCTTTTTTTAGGCAAGATTTTTTAAATTCAACTTGGAATATTCAAAATTGAAGGTGGATTCTGAATGTTTTATGCATCATTTCGGCGTATTTTCATAAACTTCTTTGCGTATGAACCCACACATACCTATTTTAGCAAAAACTGCCACAATTATCCTGTTTTGATTTTATTTTTATTTTGTAGTTAACTAGATTAATTCTCAAATTGTTATTTCTACCATTTTTATAATTAAATAACAATCTGAAAACATTCATATAATTTCGTATCCTTAAATTTATTTTGATTTAAAATTTATTACTTTTTCTTGTTACACAAATACGTTCGTCTATATTCTAAAGGTTTTGAAACAGTATAACTTTTGCTTAATTTGTTTTCATTTTCATTCTCTTAAATTTATTAATTTAACTTTTATTAAGGATGAAACTTGAAAATATAAGACTATTTTAAAATTTGATTCTTTAAAAAACAGAATCCTTAAATTATGTACATATATGTTTTTGTACGTACTTAGTCTAAAAATTAATATTTCAGCAATTTGTGTAACAATATTACCCAAAAACAAATTTTCCTCTTTATAAGGTTAAATATTACTATATATTCTGAAGGGTTTTCGCTTTTTCAACTTCAGAATTATTTATTTCTTTCAAAATGCTGTTATCTTAATAAGTTGGCTACCAATAATTTAGGAAGATAGGTTCAAAGCCAAAGATGAAAGAGTACGAGTAAAACACCTAATTTTGAAGCTTATATTTACACCTGTGATTATTTTTTTGGATGAGTGTTGAATGAGTAAGTATTTGAATTTTAACGTTTTTATTTGAAATGTTGAATCTTTTAAGTTTCACTTAACATAATTAAATATTTAACTTTTTATAACTGTATTGATAAATCTCATTTTGTGATGTTCTACATTTAGAAACTTTGAAAAATTTAATAATTATTAAGTAATTCTTATGTTTCTTCTTTTGATATTTTAAAACGTTAGTTATAAAAATGAACCTAAAAAACCGAAAAGTTCGTTTGATACGGAGAAAATTCAGTACGTGACTGACAAAAACATTCAATGGTGATTATAAATCTAAAATAAATGAACTTACAAATACCAGATTTGAATATAAAATCGTTCCACCCGTAATAATCGGGTACAAAAACAATTAATATTAAATACAGTAGTGGCATGTGAATTACCTTTATAAATATTTAAACGTTTGGTCCTTTCTAATTATTTGACATTGATTATTGTTGTTCCTTGTTATTTCAGGTCGATTAATGCGGGAACCACTTTAGATATTCGTTTGCGCCCTGTTTTCTTTTCGAAGCCTTACTCTAGATTATTTGATTGATTAATTAAATCAAACGTCGTTTATACGCTAAGTGGCCGATTAATTAATCCTGACTGCTTTTGTAACTTTGGTTTTTAGGATGAAATCGTACATTAAAAGTAATTTGGTCGCCGCTTCGACTACTTTTAATAAGAATGTAAGTCGAATGACTCACGCAACAGAATGAAAATAACAAATCCATACGTAAATCTGTTAGTAATAAATAAAAGTAGCAGCTTATATACAGCCATAACTTTGTATTTGTGTTGTAAATACAGGCATTGTAATAGGTGTAAATGTAATATATCGATGGTGATTTAAACAGTTGGTATTTAAGGATTTTTGAAAATGCTGATAACATATATTTAAGTACATTAATTTCAGATCAATAAAACTCAAATAAAACAATAGACTTGCACGCTGCTTAGGTTGATACAGACTAAAAGGAATGTGGGCTGATTATTTACAGCACGTAGTAAAAAACATATATTAATGTCATTAATGACAGTGACACTGTTGAACTTAAAGAAATCTGTAAAAATGTTGGCTATAATTTTCAAATGTGGGTGTTGTACTCTTCTGGCTATCTACTAATCTGTTGTGATAAATACAACAGTTACAAATACTAACAACAAAATTCCTGGCGCCAATTCTGAAAGGTTAATATGCTCGATTTTATATCTAATTTGTGAGTTCAGGCCCAACCCTCCAGCTAGAAAACTTGATGTTTTCATTTGGACCAGAAAGAGAAAATCCTTGTGAAATTCTTTGAGAGCTGAAATATTTAGTTCTAGAAAGTTAGTTTAAATTCCTGTCCTGTTCACTACATTTAATTACATTGCAATTTTCCAATTTTGCACCTGAAAATAATTATTTAGCAAAGTAGATCCATCTAAAGGATGCTGAGTTTGTATTGTGAGAAATTGCAAAATCAGGGCTTACCGAAAAAAGTATTGCAAATATCTGAAATAATTCCTTATATTTATCCGTTCGATTACAGTTCATTGCACTTTTCTGTTGTTATTACCATTTTCAAAGATTGAAATCGTTCAATGAGTTTTTAACACACGTAACCGTGTGTAAAATTCGGCTTAAACACGTCAAAAGTTCCAATAAACAAGTTAAATGAAATTTTAATAAACTCGCCTTGACATTTTCGAAATTAAATTTTCAGGATAATTAATAAATGTTTCACTTTGAAAGTTCGTTGTTGAAGTTTCGAGCCCGTAAAATGTGTTGTTATTGTTTCGAATCTTCAATGAAGATTTATCAAAGTTTTAAGGAAATATTTATAAATATTGAAGCTTTTAATTGGCTTGTAACCTTCGTTAAATATTCCTGATGTGACAATGGAGGAAATTCGTTAAAGAACATTTTCCTCAAATGTATAATTAAAGTTTTATGTTTATTAATTATTTAGGGTGACTTTTCACACGTGGACTAATTTTCTAAAGCAGCTTAAATCTTTCTTTAGTCCAAACTTATACGAAATATGAGGAATTTATATTTTATTAATGAATTAAGGTAGGAGATTTTGAAATTTTGAAAAAGGTGATTTACACAAGTTTTTTTCCAGAAATGAAAAATTTCATGCTTTGGAATCCTTGAAATTTTATTAAATTAAATTGGCTATTTAATTAAACCATGGCTGTAAGCTTAAAACTATTTATTTTTTAATTTAATTGCATTAAATCAAGGAATGTTTTCAGAAAAAGAATGGACTTTTTTAAAGTTACAATTAAGAGTCTGTAGGTTAGTTAACGTATTAGTTCTACCAGGAAGTGCATAAACTGAAATTCAGTTGAGCAAAAATGAGGTATAATCGAAAGTACCTGAAGATGCTGAATTTAGTTGGATGCTGAAACTGTGATAATGTCAGGATGTTTAGTAAAGATTAATTATAGAGTTGTTACTCTTTATTTTTGTCATTTTTCTAATTAAACAAAAATCTGAAAATCTTTGTACAATTTCGAAACATTACACTGCCCTTCATGTAAAGTTTTTAATTTTTCCTGTTACCTACACAAATGCCACAAATACGTTTGTCTATATTTTAAAGGTTTTGAAACTGTACAGCTTTTGCTTAATTTGTTTTCATTTAAATTCCCTTAAATTTAGCTTTTGCTAAGGATGAGGCTTAAAATATTTCATGTAGGACCGGACCTTCATTTAGAAATAATTTTTAAAAATCTGCGAAGCTTTGTTAATTTTGTAAATAGGAATTTGAATCATTTACTAAATCTTGTTGTTTTGTTTTTCAAATATCTTTGGAGAGCTTCTGTATTTAGAAAAAATTAATTTCAGAGCACCCGTGAAACCTTTAATACCTTAAAAGCAGTTACGTTTTTTATTGATTTAAAAAGCTGACTTGTTTGTATTTTTATTTTCTAATGATTTGATTTTTCAGTAAATACAATTTTACATTACTGAAGATATTTAGCCAGTCAAATGTAGCACAGAATAGTTTTTAAAATCGTCATTCTTGGAAGCCAAACTTTCTGAAAATTTTTGAAAATATGTGGTTGATTTTCTTCGGCGTTTGTTTGTAATCGAAGCTCATAGATTGAAATTTTGATAACTGCCTTTATTATTCAATATTTAAAAGAACATGCCCTTACCCTTCTTTTCCCAAAAATCAGGTAAGTTGAAAGCGAATTTCTGAGTCTTTCAGGCTTGTCCAGATTGTTAAAAAGTTTTTCAAGAATTCATAATTCTTCTTGAGCAGGATGTTTACGAACAATTTTTGGAATTTAGAATTAGTGTTTTATAGTTTAAGTAATCATTTGCTTAGTTTTGAAAAAGAATTGATTTGCCTTACCCCTTTCCTCAAAGTGAAGAACAAAACCTGAAAGCTTTAAGTTATTCTTTTCGATCTTAAAAGTTTCAAATAGGTTGATATTCTTGGGCATTTGTAATTGAAGTTATATTGAAATTTTGATAACTGCCGAAGCTGCCTTTTATTTATGCTTGTTATTCTATATTTAAAACTACTGGCCTAACCCTTTTTTTCCAAAAAATCATGTAACTTGTAAGCGAATTTCTGGTTCCTTCAGGCTTGGCTAGATTATATTAAGTCTTTAAAACGTCTTTCTAGTGTTCAGAGTTTTACTTGAGCAGGATGTTTATGAAAAATTGCTGGGGTTTAGAATTAGTGCAGTTTAAATAATCTTTTACTCAGTTCTGAAAAAGTATTGATTTACCTTGCCCCTCCCTGCAAAGTGAGGAACAAAATCTGAAAGCTTTATCCTTCTTCGATCTCAAAATTTTCAAACAGGTCGTTAATTTTCTTGGGCATTTGTAAACGAAGTTCTTAGATTTAAAGTTTGATAACTGCTGAAGCTGCCTTTTATTCATGTCTTTTATTCTATATTTAAAAGTACAGGTCTCACCTTTCGTTTCCCAAAAGTCAGGTAAGTTGAAAGCGAATTTCTGGATTTTTCAGGCTGGTCCAGTTAGTTAAGTCTTTAAAAAGTCTTTCAAGAATTCACAATTTTTCTTGAGCACGTTGTTTACGAAAAATTGCTAGTATTTAGAAGTAGCATTTTATAGTTTAAATAATCTCTTGCTTAGTTCCGAAAAAGTATTGGTTTGCCCTGTCCCTCTCTCCAAAGTGACGAACAAAGCCTGAAAGTTTGAAGTTATTCTTCTTCGATCTCAGAATTTTCAATTAAGTCGTTGATTTTCTTGGGCATTTGTAATCGAAGTTCTTAGATTGAATTTTTGATAACTGCTGAAACTGCCTTTCATGCATGTTTTTCATTCTATATTTAAAAGTCCATCCCTTCTTTTCCCAAAAATCAGGTAAGTTGAAAGCGAATTTCTGGGGTTTTCAGACTTGTCCAGATTGTTGGGTCTTTAAAAAGTTTTTCAAGAATTCGTAGTTTTTCTTGAATTTTCCGGAATTTAGAATTAGTGTTTTACAGTTTTTTTTGCTTAGTTCTGAAAAAGTATTGATTTACCCTGTCGCTCTCCCCAAGGTGAAGAATAAAACCTGAAAGCCTTAAGTTATTCTTTTCGATCTCAAAATTTTCAAATTGATCCACGTCTTTCAAGCTTTCAAAGCTGACTTGTTAGTAACAGTATGATATTTTTTAATATTAATGAGCCTTTAAACAAAGCGATTTATCCTGAATATTTTCGTGGCGATTATTTCCTTCTGAATTTATAATGTACCGATTAAAATAAACCTAAGGTAAGAAATAATTAGCTGATTAAAGAAGTTGAGGTGAGCAGGTCTCGGCGCTTGAAGTGCGAGTAGAACTGTCTATCAATCACGGCCCAGGGTTGCGCTCTGACCCCCGCTTGTTTGCATAACTAAATCATAATTGTTACCAACCAAATGGACGTATTGACTAATGATCACTGTATTCTAACAAGGAAAAAAAAGAGGCGTTGTTTGGATATTCTACACGTAACGATTTCGATATTTATCGTACGATCCACATTTAGATCGATAATTAAATTGAAAGCTTTGTTTATTTTTCACTTTGGTTTTTGCTTTTTTTTATTACTCTTTCGGTTTAACCTGTGATTTTTTTTTACTTTGGTTTGTAATGTTTCGTTCGACTTCAGTCTGTGATTTTTTTTTATGTATTCAATAGATATTTGTAGAATATGAATCGTAGATCTATAAATGAAGTTTCGACGGTATGAACGAACTCTGTTTTTTACGTAATTTAACAGAACTTAACTGCAAAATGGTTGCGGTTTCGCGGTTAGGCTACATGAAAATGTGTGTAGGTAGCAAAAAGTGAATTACAAAAGTAAACTTCACGTAGGAAATGATAGCTGGGTTCTCTCAATATTGTAAAACTGCGTATTCACAATGCCTGACGGCCAACGACCCCCTCAAGTTACTTAGATACGCTAGAAACACTTGATTTTATTCATAAACCTAATTTACTCGGTTTATACTTAAATATTTACTTTTTTTGAGAATTATAGAGGATGAAGTAATGACTTGTATTATTATAAAAGGCTATTACTAATTTACAAAATGTCCCCTACTTAGTTTAATAAAAATACGCTAAGTAAATGTTGTATCCTGTTTTTAAACTACCTTTGCCTTTTAAAAGTTTAAAAATAAATGTTTGAAATTAAAAACAAAACCTTCGGAAAAAAGCTCGATATACAGGGAAATCTTTACCTTGCAGCAAATAAAAACCTTGAAATTCATTTAAAATTTGTCATGAACTTCCTGATTTTTGTTTTTAGTAATTTAATAATCAATTATCGTTCTCGATCAAGCGACATTAAAATAATTACAGTGTAAGAAGTCTCGATTTCCCTGTTTCTTAAACGTAATACGCACATTTTTCTACAAACACGTCCTTGTAATATATTATTGTGGTTTTATCTATCTTAAATAGAAATTCCTGTGTAATAGGAAAGTAATTATAGTAGAGTTGATATTACATGCATTTCTTTTTTCTCGTTCGTTGAAGTGGACTTGTAAAACGTGAAGTTTTGTAATGTTATCGTGTTACATACAATGTGTTGAATTAATGACAATATCAATCACTATTAAGTTTTATATGATTTTTTAGCACTTATTTTTGCATGAGACAGCAACTTAAATCGATTCTGTTATTACAGATAATACGTGCTACACGTTTCAGTGTTATGTATTATTCAGTATGTGATGTTCTTGAACAATGTAAGAGACTTTTGGGATTTTTCTATGTTGATGGTGAAGATTAATACAGTATGTACTCGGTCATTTCAGACTTGGAATTGTACAATTCGGTATTTGCTATGAAAACTATTTATTTCCATTTCCTTTAGTTTTGGAAAATCTATAGAAACTCAAAGATTCCCTAAAACCCCACATGTTTTTTGTTATAAAAATAAGGGAGAAAAGTCTATGTTTTACAGAAAGTTTTGAATTTGATGTGAAATTTACATTTAAGTCTTTGGTATTCTTATATGAAGTTATATTTTGGCATTTCATTTGACGTTTTCAGACCTTCCATACTCTCATTATTTACAGTGGAAATGCTTATGATTCTCACATTTTCTAATGTTAGAATTTCATAGGCCAAAGCTTTATAACCCAAGAGACGCTTAAACGAATGTTGCAATTGCTTTTAATAGTAATAACTTCATTTTCTTTTAAACATTGCTTTATTGTTCCAGATGAAAAATATAAAAATTGTAATTTTTTTGGATTTTCAGACTTCTAAATTAGATTTGCCAGACTTATTATTTAAAATTACATTAACAGTTTTGCTTATCGATTTTTTGAAATCATCAGAATTTAAAAAAATAGTTTTTCTTTTTACTGAAAGCTTTCAATTTTTAAGTTATAAGTATAAGCATATTTATACTTCTTTATAAGCTGTTAAAATTACTATCTTTGCAACAGTGTTTTTTTACAATTTCATGTCATGTTCTCTTTAATGTTATAGGTTTTGTCGACTGTAAAGTTTTACATAAAATAATTAGCGAATCCTCTAAGTTTAAGATAAATTCTTTTACGGGGTTTGGATATTTTTTCAGTTAGTCATATTAGTCATAATCAATACTTACTTATGAATAATTTTATAAAAGATGGTGTTATTATTAAATTGAAGGGAACTGTATTTAGTTCTTAAAGAAAATTTCTCTAAAAAGCCTGTTTTTAAAGATATTTTTCGAATAGCTTTGAAGTTTCAATATCCCAAAGGTATTTGGAAGTAGGCTCGTTTTGTATTTTAATGTTTTGTCTTTTGTTAATAGGTTTCAGTTATTAGATTATTAAGTAGGTACCTACCTACCTACTTCTGCATAGCTTGTGATTTTATATTGCATAACTAAGTATCAGAATTGTGCAAACCAACTGAACACCCTTGTTTGCTCCTAAATAATTGGAAACTTTAGTCCTTTTCTTTATCGTTATAAATCAGAGCGTTTTAGTTTTAAATTCTGGTATTTAATTAAATTTCTTTAGTATTTAATGGTATAGTATGGTATTACAAATGAGCGTAAATGAAATTATTATATTATTTTTATTAATTTTAATTTTAGAAATTGGTAACAATCATAATTTGGAACGTTCTGAAATTATAAAGTACATTCTTCGTTAAAGTTTTAGATCAATTTTAGTCCAGGCAAACTTTGCATTTTGGGTAGGCAGCGATTTTCTTTATACGATGTGTAGGAGGGTCAGTGGTGAGTCTAAATCAGGGTTTTCGGGATTGTACCCCCCCCCCCCCCTATTTATCCTCCATCTTGAAAAGAAGGGTTAGTTAGTTTTTTGGCTTTTTTGGTGTTTCCGGCTTAAGTTAGTAACAGAAGTTGTATATAATACAACAATTCTCTAACAGAAAAGTTGCGTACAAACTGTTTGTAAGATTCACGACTATAGAGATATAGCCGAAAAACTAATTAACCCTTCTTTTCAAGATGGCCACCGAATGGGTAGGGTTACCACCCCGAAAACCCTGATTTAGACTCATCACTGACCCCCCCTACACATCGATAAAAAAAATCGCTGCTTACCCAAAATCCTTCTTCTTCTTCTTCTTTTCCCTTTCCTTTTGCCCTTTCAGGCGTCGGATTGTGAGTCTCGGTCTTCTGTAACCCATTTCTTCCATGCTTTCCTGTCTTTTGCTAAACTTTCCATCTCTTCCTTTGTTTTCCCTTTTTTTCTTCCCTGTTCTTCTATTCCGTCTAACCATTTTCTTCTAGGTCTTCCCCTTTTTCTGTTTCTTGGTTTCCCACCTTTCATTATTCTTTTTGTCAACCGATCGTTGTTCATTCTTAGGACGTGCCCGTACCACATTAGGTTTTTTTCTTTAATTCTTTCTATTATTGGTGTTTGATTTATTTCTCTCCTTAGGGTTTCATTCATGACGTGGTCCCATTTTGTTTTCCCTGCTATCTTCCTGATGTGTTTCATCTCCATCGCGTTAATCTTGCTTTCATGTTTTTTCGTCCATGTCCAATTTTCCGCTGCATATGTGATTGTTGGGATTGTTATTGTGTTGTGTATATTCTTTTTGGTTTCTCTGTCTATTTCTTTGTGTCCCAGTATGTGGTTTAGTGCGTAATATAGTTTTGTGGATTTATTTGACCTGTTTGTTATTTCTGCGTCTATTTTTCCATCATTTGTTAGTACTGTACCCAGGTAGTTGAATGTTGTTACTTTTTCTAACATTGTGTTCTTGTTTTTTATTTCTTTGTTTATATTTTCTTTCTGTTTTTCATTTATTATCATCAGTTTTGTTTTATTGTTGTTCACTTCCATTTTCATTTCTTCTATTTCTTTTACCCAGATGTCAAATAGTTTCTGCATTTTTTCTCGTGAGTCCGATATCAATACTACATCATCCGCGTATAGTAAGCTACTTATTGATATGGGTTCTAGTTTGTTATATCCTACTGTCGTTTTTATGTCTTTTTCTCTCTTGGTTTGTTTTACTATTCTGTCCATTATTATAACAAACAGTAGTGGGCTCAGGCTGTCCCCCTGCTTTATTCCTTTTTCCATTTTAAATTCTTCTGACCTGTGTCCTGCGATTTGTACTTTTCCTCTTACTGTTTTAAATGTGCTTTTAATTATTTGGGTAAGTTGTGTTGGCACCTCTAAGTCTTCCAAGCAGTTCCATATTGTTTGTCTGTGTACTGTATCGAACGCTGCTTTCAGATCGATGAATATCAGGTAGAGCTCCTTATCTCCTACTATTGTTCTTTCTATTAGCGATTTTAATATATAAATGTTGTCACTTGTCTGTCTTCCTTTTCTAAACGCCATTTGCTCGTCTTCCAGTTTGTGTTCTACGTATGTTCTCAGTCTTTTTTCCAGTATTCTTGTATATAGTTTTAGTGTGGTTTGAGCTAGGCATATTGCTCTGTAGTTCTCACAGTTTGTTGTCTCTCCTTTCTTATGTATCGGTATTATTAAGTTTGTTTCCCAGTCTTTGGGGATTCTCTTCAGTTTCCATGCTTCTTTTAGCATTTCCTGAAGCCATTCCTTTCCATCTTCCCCTAAATATTTAAGCAATTCTGGTGCTATTTCGTCTTCCCCGCTCGCTCTTCCTGTTTTAACCAGTTTTATCGCTTCCTGTATTTCTTCCTTTGTTATCTCTGGTATTTCTACTATGTCTTCTCTACCTTCCTTTTCGTCCTTTAGTTCTCCTCTAAATTTCTCTACGTAGAACTCTTTCCAGGCTTCCAGAATTTCTGCTATTTCCACCCAAAATCCAAAGTTGAATTACCATTTGACTGGACTAGTTAGAAAAATTAAAATCAGAGCCTCACTTTGAAATCATCTTATAAAATAAAAAAGAATAATCCACTATATATGCCAAACAACTGCTAGATGTTTTTGAAACAGAATCATCTCCAGAAAGAGAAAAGAAAATAAAGGGCTACCTTGAAGCACCATACCAAATGAGTCTATCAACTGAAGAAATTAGACAAGAAGTATAGCAAGTAACTACAAGGAGGATTCTACAAGAACTACCAACAGAAGTTCTTAAATTTATCACCCAAATTTTCAACGAAGGTACTCAAACTAGTCGTTTGAAAATGAATTGTAAATTGCACAGATCATAATGCTGCCAAAACCAGGAAAACCAGCAGGAGAAGCCCTTTCGTACAGGCCGATCAGCCTGTTTCCCGTCCTATCAAAGGTTTTTGAGAAAATGCTCGTTAAGCAAATAACACCAATCTTGGAGAAGGAAAAATTAATCCAAAATCAGTAGTATGGATTTATAAATCGTCATTGGATTGTGAACAACATAAATAGAGACCTAGAAAGCGAAACGATAGGGTTCTACTGCCTTTTTAGATATATCTCAGCTCTTTGATAGAGTCTGGCACACAGGTCTATGCAATTAGTTAAAAAACAGTTACCACATCATATCTACGAACTGCTGAAGACCTACGTGACTAAAAGATAGTTTTTGGCCAAGAATCAGAATTAATATATAGAATTGCAGCTCATTCTATCGGGAGTCCCACAGAGAAGCGTGCTGGGGCCTGTAATAAGGGGTGTTTCCTAGAAATATGGACCGAAGTAAAAATAAGATATTAAAGCTACTAAGATATTTGAAAGAATCTAGTTAGCCTCAGGGGATGAAGTAGACTTAGAACTATTTGGCAGTCACTGGTTAACGCTCATTGTGGTCATGTTTAGTTTAAAAATAGCTTCGAAGAAGGTGGATCTGAAGAAGCGCGTGTATAGGTTTTATGAAGAAAATAGAGAGCGAGGAAAGTCATGCACGTATAAACATATTGTTGTTACAAATGTCTCAAAATCAACCATATACAGTATTCTCCAGCGTTTTGAGAAGGATTGACAGCTGAAAGAAAAAGTGGATCTGGCCGAAAAACTGTGAAAATTAATCCCAGAAAACTTCCGCTCGAAAATAATGAAGCGGTTTCACTACGTTCACTGACAAGAAAATGTGACGTAACTTCTGGCTATTTGTGAAAAACTCTTAAGAAGAAGATGAACTTAAGATATTGACATATTGTAAAAGCAAATTATTCCAAAACGTCCAGAAAATCAAACGACCAATTAGACGATGAGTCATATTACCCTCTTTCTCATTCTTCTATGAACGGAGATGATGGATTTTATGCAAGTAGCGTTTTCTTGACCCAGCCAATATAAAATTTGCTACAAAAGCCAAGGTCGAAGGAAAGGTGCTGGTATGGTAGCCATCGGCTCAAGGGGACTGAGTCGTCCTTTGATACGCAAATCTTCTTTTGCAATCAACTCAAAAGTGTATCCTCTACATTCGTAGCAATTACGAAAATGCCAAATATATCTTCTGGCCCGATCTTGCCAGTTCCCATTACGCAAAGATTTGCGGGATTGTCGCAAAATGCCCTGTCATTATTAAAAGGAAATGTTTATGCTAAGGATTGTAGAGCAGCAAATACCAATCGCGGATCAAGTACTGTTTGCATAAAATTGACAATGACATTATACAGCAACTGGTAAGTACAACTAAGAAAATAATATAGGTACTTTATTCAACGAAATGTACTCATAGAAGTTCGTTAATTTTTTCTATTAGTTTATTGTTATTGCAGTTTTATATTTTGTTATTAAATTTTTATTTACTTATCTCAGATATTTTATTTATAAGATGTTTTCTCAGTCCAGATTTCTAGGAAACACCCCTTGAATATGTTATACAGGGTGGTGACTTGTTCACGCACCATAGGAATTCCAATTGTAAATTTTTAATATGTAAATATTTGCTTCCCTAATTATTTTAGACCAAAAGTGCAACTAAGTGTTTTGTAGAAAAAAATAATGCATCGATTGATGCTATTTTGCATAATTTTCCATTTTAATGTAACAGAAAAATTGTGGAAATTAATTCGTGCCGTTTGACAACAATCATTGATGCCTTGGAATTACTGGCACTTTTGACCTAAAATAGTTAGGGAAGCAAATATTTACATATTACAAATTTACCATTGAAATTCCTAAAACCAATGAAAACAAATCCACGTTACATTTACCATGGAACAAGATAATTGCCCTATAGCCCACCAGTAACACTAATACGCAAAATAGCTGGGCTTATACCGGGATCGAAGAATAACCTGGATAAAACAATATTCACTAAGAGGGAGTAATTTGACCTGAAACTAAGGAAAATATACTGGATGATAGGCAGGAATCACGACTGTCGTTGGAGAACAAATTATTGATTTACAAAGCCATTATAAAACCCATATGGACGTATGGAATCGAGCTCTAGCTCTAGCAGTTTCAACATAGAAATTTTACAACAAACAAAGTGTTCGCATAATAGTGAACGCGCCCTGGTATTTAATTATTAATTGTTCAGTTTAGTTCACTTAAACAAAAATTAGGTTATTACAAAAAAATGAAATATCTAGGGGCATCACAACAAATACTTATTGTTTCGAAAAGGGCAGATTGTATGTAAAGTGTAGCAAAAAGGTATGCAACTTTGGATTATTTTAAAAATAGTTTTATCTTTTAAGTTTTCTGTTCTTCATATCATATCCTTTTTTTTAGGACGTTGGCGTGGGGACCAAAGCCACATTTTTTAAACGACTTGGCGTCGTGAACTTTGTTATATCCCCCTTTATACTAGGGAAATGTGTTCTCTGCAGTGGTTTCCCGTATGGTATTACAAACCAGAATTTCACTATTTTGTTGGTTGGATCTTTTTGGCTTGTGCTGCATTACTTCTTCATGAGATAGGTATTTACGTACCAACGATGGCAAGCAAGATTTACTCTGTCGCATGGAATAATACGAGGCTTAACTCCCATGTTATGCATAATATTTTTCCAGTACCAATATAAACTGTTACTGAAAATTGAAATAATTTTTGACATAGTACTTTAACATGAAGACATGAAGAGTCATTAAATTAATTTTTCAAAAACAAAATGAATGGTTAACTATGATTGGGTGGCAAGATAGATGTTACTTCCCTAGAGAAGTAAATTTGCATTAATTTTCCTAGTAAACAAATGGTGCAATTAAATTTTATTTTTCTCGAAATGTGGCCTCAGCGCTATTTAATGTACAGCTTTTCTTAACAATCTGCTTTAGAAATTTCTTTGGTTGTTCTTGCGTGTCTATGGCGTTATTTGGTTTAAATAATGCTTCAATTTCAAGTAAATTTCGTGTAAATGGCGGTCAGTTTTATAATGCTGAACTAGTTTTCTTCTGTGCGATTTTAAACTTTTGATTTTTCTAATATATTTTTTGTTTAATTATTAAATAGTCTTTGACAATTTTAACTTAAAAAAATTAATTGAACACTTCTAAATTGAAGAGTTTTTAGTAAGATAAGATTAGAATCAAAACCTTCCATAATTCGTCACTTCTGAATTATTATACTACTTATAAGGGATGACGTAGTTTAATTTTAAAATTTTCTAGAAATTTTCGAAAAATCTGCTCTTTTTGTTTCTTTGTTGTTCTGCCAATATCTACGGACATTCCACAAAAAATGCCTTTTAAACAACTGTTGGAATTTAATTCAGTATTTTTATTCGGCATAAATTCAAATTATCATCTTTAGCGAGTGGTTAGCTGGTTATTTATCAATAATTGAATTGAAGTGCAATAAATTACAATTTGAAATTATGAACAAATCAAATTTGATCAAACGTCTGTTGTTGTTTTATATCGTCATCTTTAATGTCTTCTGTTTGTTTTCGTAATTCTGAATTCTGGGTTTATTGGCATTTAAAACTAAATGTAAAGCTTTCACTTTGTTACAGATATTCTACGATAATGTTAAATTTTACAAATCAAGGTTTACAATTTTTAACCTACTTTATGACTAATAATAGTTCGAGTTTTGGATTTTTTCCCGAGTCGTTAGAATTTTATATACGGCACTTAAAAGAAGATTTATTTAACCCATTTAAGTTGGTCAACACGTACGATTTGTGAACGAATCTTGTATCGCCGAAAGTCGAAACAAACTTTTTGCGATCACTTTTGAAATTGATGTACCGAAGCATCTATTAATTCTAGAAACAAGCAGTTAAGTTCGTTTTGGAATTGGTTAAACGCGCCCTGTTATTAACGAGCTGTATGGCAAGTTAAACATTTAATTTCCGAAACGCGTATTCCATAATTAACAAATACATCACAGATCCAAATTAGCGAAGTTTAATCGGGCTACGCGTGGCTTTGTATCCGGTCTCCTGTTGTTTTAACTTGCCCTGTTAATTTCCGTGTAAAGTGATACCAGTGTTTTGCATAATTGAGTTGTAATTGTTAAATGGAGTGTACGTTTTCAATGTTGTACAATTTACATATATACCGGTCTTCCAGCTTTAACACCATCCAAGTTTAAATTGAGTTCATTTAAGATATAATTAATGTTTTGTGTTTTTAGAGGTAATGGATAGGTTTATGTGTTGGGACGAATTTAATTTCCTCAAGCAATAAGTTAAGGCGTTTAGCGTTAACGAGACTTAGAGCACGCACCGAGATTACTTTATGTTTTGATCCCTGATTGCCGTTGAGCAATAGTTAACTAACTGTAGTTAGGATTCTTCAGAAATGGGTGTTTTTTCGAAGAGAAGTAGCGATGACCTTTGGCCTTCGATGGTTCCACCTACGCGTACGGCTTTTAAACAACGGTTAAAAATACTAATATCATTTAGCGCGTCGAATTGTCTCTCTTTCCTTTGCTAAATATTCAGGAACAACGTCCAACGAAGCAGTTAAAACATTTTAAATGCCTTTTAGTGCCCATCGAAAACACTTTGCATTGGCATCCGAAAAATGTACATCACATGCGCGAGGCATTGTGTTTTTTTGTGCCGTCGAAGATCGTTTCTAATAGAATGATTAAACAAAATATAAAAACACAATTAATTATATCCGATAGATGGTATCAGACGGACATGCCCCAGGTGTCCCGGGCTGGTTAGTGCGGGGCCCCGATCCGTGAACAGACAGACCTGTCAGTCATCCATGGCTTTGATTTCTGATTTGGTTCTCTTATCTGCTGTTTGGGCCCGAACGATTATATATTATGATATATGTACGGTGCATGCAGGTGTAACGCCGATGAATTTACAATTTGTACGTCAAACGGCTGAAAACTGACGGACGTGGTGTGATAGCTATACATGGGCAATTTGCCAAACAAACGTTTTAGTAGATTACTCAGGGGACGAACTATCTTTTTACTTAATGAAAATAAATCCTTTCAATTGATAGTTTTGAGTGATATTCTTATTTTTATGTAATAAATCACTTTTTTTCGCTGTCTTTGTCGAATCTCGGTTGAAAACAAAAGCTCTGCAATTTTATTATTGTATTCCTCAGTTATATTTCAGTTTAATTTTAAGCCAGTTTTATTAAATAATTGCTCTAACGTGTGCTGCTTGAGCGCATAGAATGTATTAAAATATCTTTTGTTAAGAATGTTATTTAAATATTAAATTTGATCTTGTCTGTCATTGTCACTATCTAAATTTGTCTGTTTTCAGATATTTTTTTGAAGCTCATTCATTCCCCATTTTAGATGAATTTAATTTTTCGTCAAATTTTGGTAGCATTTGGTTTGAAATATTTTAAAGTTATTTGCTAGGAAAAATAATTCAAAGAGTAAACTGAATCGCCATTACACATTAGGTACTTAACCGGCCCATTTTTCTAGCGCTAATTGGGTCTTCTATAATACTAACATGGTTTTTTAAATAATCTGTAAGATATATTAATAAAACTCCGTTTGTTCGTCAACCTAATTAATTTTCATAAATAAAAAACTGGTTTAAATTTGAGCACCAATTTTTACTGCAAACACAGCTGTCTGGTTGCAGTTTATAGATATACCTAATACTAATAAATTGAAAAATATATTTGGAATATTGCTTGCTGATTGTATTTGAATAAATTTAAAATTTGAACTTTCTTGCAAATCATATTATGCAAAAAAGACTTAGCTAAGTTTATTAAAACAGACCCTGTTCTATAGGTGAAAACCAAAACCATCGTGACAAAAAATTAACTTTAATTTATTAATCAAAACATTCTTATATAGATCCTCGTAATATTTAGAAGGTACAAAAATTCTTGCTTAGTTACCCAAGAATTAAGAGTCGGAAATACTGCAATTTCAAATATATCAATTCACGATGCAAGCTATTTATTTGTGCAGTAATCATTACTTTCTGTAAAGATAAAATCGCCTTTATTTTAGAGAACCTTATACAGGCTTCGTCAGGGTTCTGTATTCTGGATTGTAAGGAGAGAGTGGACTAGTTCACGCGTGCTTAGGCCTCAATTTGCCCCTGTTGTACTACCTCCATTGCAGCATAACCCTCGGGAGTCTCACTCAAGCCATCCAACACTTTCGACGAACTTGAGGATATCTGTCAGAAAAATGCTGTGAATTTCAGCCATGTTAGGCTAGAAATCGCCTAACATGGATCCTCTGATTTGAGCGAGTGCAGGACATTCATACAGGAGATGTTCTGCTGTCTAGCCCTCAAGGTTGCACCCTCGACAGGTAGGGTCATCAGTCAATCCCATGCTGTGCATGTGTTTATTCAATTTGCAGTGGCCCGGTGGTATTTCTACAATGAGAGCTCTGCAATAGCCATCCTCGCATGGTGATATTTATTCATGTTCACCCACCTATCACAGTGGCGATTCTGGGTTTATTTGCTAATTATGGTATGAAGCAAGGATAATGAAGGTACAAAAGTTTGTTCGGGACTCCAAAAAGCCTGCATCTTACTTTGCTAAAGCATCAGCCTGTTCGTTACTATCTAGCCCAGGGGTTCCCAAAGTGCGGCCCGCGGGCCAAATGCGGCCCGCAAACCCTAGAAATGCGGCCCGCGATGTCAGATCATCCGCGATCTTGAATTCATAGAGATAATTTGCAATTTACATTTTTACAAGGAAATAAATAAATGTTATCATATTATAATTAAAAATTGTTCAGTTTAAAAAATACTAAATTTTATAAAATATGTAATATATCTTGTTATTATACCGGGTGTTTAACTTAAGGGACGAACATAGGGAAATAGCATGGGAAATCGTATATATGCAGATTCCTGCTCCCCGTTTGAGTTGATAGGATTGATAGTGGTATCAATCGAAAGACAAAAAATGCGCTTAATTTGATACTACTTTACTTGGATTTGTTGTTTGTTTAAGAAAGAAATGGCGTAAAAACTACAATAAATAATTTGCATTTTATTCACAAAAAGCAGATCAGCCATGATAATTAGAAGTTTTTTAAATCACGAACTGTGCGAAAACTGACGCCAGTATAAAATGTTTTGACAAGAAATATACCCTCTCATTAAAATATTCAACATTACTATTCATAGTAATTAGGTAGATACGTGAATTGATAACTGACAGAAAATATAAATTTTCTACACCTATTTAATTATATTGCAATTATTAGCATTTTCTTCGTGAAAAATAGTACCTATAATTCACTGCAGTGAATTATGGATTCATAATTCACTGTTTGGCGGCCAATCACAAATACAAATCCAAAAATCAATATTTCGCTGATCCAATGATATTTTAAATCGCCCGCGATCAACTCTTTTCCATTAAAGTTATCAAATTTGCGTCTAATCTAGTTGTTTAATAGGTGTAGAAAAAGCATTGTATTACACTCGCGATTATGGCCATTATTCGCTCAGATGACTTGAGCCACTCGCCTACGGCTCGTGGGCTCAAACATCATCTTCGCGAATAATGGCTGTCATAATCGCTCATATAATAATATACAGAAAATGTCATTCTGTGGATGTGGCTAAAGTACCAATTCAAAATAATTCAATTTCACAGCCTACCCTAATTGGTATTTTTATTGATCTGTTGTTATTATTTTGGCATAAAGAAACTTCAAATTTGATCATGGCTGTTCTGCTTTTCGTGAATTTGTATTATTTATTGTCTTAACGGCCGCCCTATTATTAAAAGAAAACAAAAACTGCACAAGTCACACACTTCAGATTGATGAATTTATAATTTTTTTCTTTTTATATTATTCGAAATTATTTAGTTACTTTTGTTTAATTATTTTTGAAATGTGTTAATAAACAGTTTGTAATAAAAAGTAATTATTGTCGTAAATAAAGACCGATTATGTTATAAAATTAGTATAAATCTTTCCCTTGTGTCTAACTTTTTATCAATTTAAACGCATTTTTCCATAACACTTTTTTTTGGCCCGCCAAATATTTTGGAATTTACAATTTGGCCCACCTAAGCAAAACTTTGGGAACCCCTGATCTAGCCCAACATGAGCTTTAACCCAGACGAATTCTAGATTGTTATTCTCAGCAACCAGCTCTAGAGTGCGTTGGCACTGTTGTACCATCCCTGAGACAACTTTGTAGTGATCTTTATTCCGAATGTTTCGTTCCAGAATTATGTTTGCACCTTGCATTATAGCCACTGTCTCTGTTTAAAAGACTGTGGTAAGATTGCCTAGTAGTATACTTTTATGAAGAATCAGTTTATCTGAGAATATGCATGCGCCTGTACCTTATGTAGTTTTAGATCCATCAGTAAATATGTATAGATGAGGTTAGCTAGCGTCTTCAGCATTCAAAAAGAGCTGAAGTGTTTCCTCGTATATAAGTCGGCCGGAGGGAATCCACCACTGCTCCAAGAAGGGGCATTTTGTAAACACCTTCCTTTAGGATATGTTGGTGTCTTGCTTCAGACCTTTATCATTCCACAAACCCTTCACTTGCAATCGTAAAACTGACCTCAAATCCACTTCCTCCACAAAGATATCCAGTGGGGGGAAGCCTGAGGCAGTCTCCAGATCTATACTGTGGGGATGGAACCCATCGCTCCTGTGATACTCATACACGCTAATCTTTGTACGTATGAGATCTCAGTTGCTGTAGTAGCTTGTCTGACTTTGGGCCACCAGGTTACAGCTCCATGGGTCTGACCACAGCCGCATACAGCCATAGATCACAGCTTTTGGTGAAGGTCCCCAAAGGGCTCTAATAATTCTAGCTATTAATTAGAATATACTTAGCAATAATAAAATAGAAAAGAATTCATGTTTTTGTATTTCTATTGGCTAGTAACTCTGTCAAAGTTTATTAAAATTGGAACATTTGGTTTAACAAAAGTTGTGTTCTATTTTTTTGCGTTGGCATTGTTAGAATCTGGTTTACAAAAACAGTTCTTAATTCATTTATTTAAATTAATACAATCTACTAATTTTTATTTTGAAAATTTAAGACGGATCAGAACAACTCTGTGTTTTTCAGAGGCCAAGTTCAAAGATTCTAAAATGTTAACATTTTTAGTTTAATTAAACTTGGCTGAAAAAACTAATTAAAATTTACTTTCATCTGCATATCATTACATCAACAATTTTAGAGTGTTCTTTATTATATTTTCTTAACTTGGATTTAGAAAAAAGCATTAATGTAAAAGTGTAATGAGAAAACGTCTGCTGATTTTAATAATCGTAAATTCAGGAAAAACAAGCTAAACCAAGGTTTTCCTTTTTTAATATAAGAAACTTGTGTCCTCAGCTGGTTAATAATTGTAGCTTTATAAATTTGCAGAATGTTGTCAAAACTTGGACGTTTCTTGATTTAACAGCACAAATTTTAAATTTGGGTTTTGAAGAACTGGTGTATTTAAGACAAATTTTCTTTGAACTTAATTCCATTTGATAACCTTATATAAAAAGATAAAAAGCAACATTTAGGTCGGTTGAACAAAGCCTTTGGTAAATTAACGAATGCTCAAAGTTGACAAACGGGCTTCATTTTTTGTTTACTAAATGTATTGTTTGAGTTGGAATTTTGATTTGATTTTGTTCACTTTGTCGATTAATTTGACGCAGCTGTTAAATCATGTTTGTGCAACCCGCCCTAAGGCTTCTTAGAATAACAATAAAGAATTAAATTCTAATTTACAAGCTGCAGCAAAGAAATCCAATTCTTTTTTCATATGTTTTAGATTCGCTTTGTAAAAACTAAATGTATATTCGGAAGGTTTTTCTTTTACAAACAATTGTTGATGTATTTAAATTAATACATCTTCTAGGTTTGAACGTTCGTCCCAAGTTCAAAGATAACAGACAACTTAGGGTTTTTCGCAATGAGAATTGACAACAATTTTCTTACACGAACTCCAAATAAAGCAGTATAAAAAATAAAAGAACAAAAAATGTTTTACCACATTGAGAAAGTACGCAAAGAAAGCTTCGTTTTCGACAATTATTTTGTATGACAGCCAATGAGTGCATTTCTTTTTTAAGCGTAAATTTTTTTTGGATTTACACCATATCAGTTTAAGAAGTTTAGGTGATTTAAATGCCCTGACCCAATATTTTAAGAAGGAAATGTAAGATTTTGAAGATTGGCAGTGCAGATGGGTGTAAATGTAATCATATTTCGTAAATATCGAAACTGCGAGATTATTTCAAAATATTACAAGCTAGTTTCACAAGTCTTTAAGCAAAATGTTTTTTGTAAAAATTGAAAAACCGAATTTTACAAGGAAGCCTTTTAATCTAAAAATTAAGCTAACTTCATACAATTTTAAATACCTAGGTTAATTTTTAAATTTTTGAAACTTGAGAATAGCTAAACTATATCAGAAAAATTAAATGGCTGTTAAACAAAATGAAATCGAAACTCTAGAAACATAAACAAAGTAACAATCTTTCTAGATCTATTTGTTTAACATTAATCAATTACAACTAATGTCATTAAGTTCGATAGAAAGCCGTTCGTTTGTGGAACGTAATTTATTTACTTTTTAATTTTTTCCTGATGACCTGAAATTGCCTTAAATAACATTAATTAAATTGCCACTTTGATTGATGAGAACCTATAAATTTTACAATGTTCCCATGTTAATTATAATTGACGACTTTATTTATCAAACTTAGTTAACTTAGTTTTTTTTCAAACATCGCTTCAACATTATTTTAGAATACTCACAAAGTAAAAATGTGTAAATATAATTACAATATGTCACTTACTTATATATTAAAGCTGAAGTTTCACTGAGACTAGAAGTTATTTATTCTTATTTGACGTGGATGTAGATACGGTGAATAATATCACAGTTATAAACTTTTATCTTACACTTGGTGTATTGCTTAAGTTTCAGTATCAAAAACTTTGAACATCTGTAACGTAAATAGCTAAAAGACGACGAAATGAACACCTGATGGTTTCCTATCGTTCAAAACAGCTCTTCGTAATTTCAAATAAAACTGCACGTGTTTCAGCTGCTTATCATTTTATCTTCGAAAAGGCCTCAACGTACCAGTTTTCATTTAGAATCCATACGCGAATGTTTAAAAATCGTACGCAAATTTTCCTTTATTCTGTTAGAATTCTTCTGTGCACAGTGATTTAAAGTTTAATTTTGTTATTAGGTTGTCGTAATTGTTGACGTTTTTCTTTTCCCAGTTCATTTAGCTTAGATTGGTTGGCTGGTAAGTTTCCATGTATTTATATAAATTTTTCAAAAATATTTATTAAGAGAACACCCCGAAGGTTTAAATTTTGATTTGGTGTAGTAGCGTAACTAAGTAAAGCAGTGCTAAAATTATTAGGCCCTTTATTCAACCAGTGTAATAATAATTTTGAATTTTACAAAGATGTTTGCGAAAATACGTATGGAGTAGTAAATCGCATGGATTTAATTAATATAAATATGAAAAATACATACCCCTTACGCCCTTTTAGTACCTATACCACCCTGTAGGTACTGAGATGTCGACTGGGATGTTAGTTACGCCACTGGTTTCAATTTAAAATCTCTTCAAATATTTTGCAAATAAAGCTTCGAACTGTACTTTCTAAGCCCGAAGTTTGATACCACAAGTTAAAGAAACAAAGCTGCGGTTATAATTCCACCATAAAAAATTTACAACTTCTGTCTATAATAAATTCCCAAAACAGTTAACAGTACGTTAATGTTACGATTAAAATACAATACATCTGCTCTGTTAGTTTATGCAACTATTTTGGTTTGAATGACAAGATAACATAAAAAAGAAAATCTTTTCTATGTTAAACGTTTAAATTTATGGACGTCTTTAATTCCGATCTAGTTTTCATTTACAACATTCTTAACAACACGAATTTTATCTTAATTATTTTATTTGGATTATAACAGGTTTTGTAAATATAGATATTGTAAATTAGAAATTTATGTTACAGCTTTAAATTGTCGAATTTTATTGTCTGGCTATTGGGTATTTGGACAAGTTTTTAGATTTTGATGTAGGAATGTGTTTTTAATGTTAGGTTTATTTTTAAATACTTGTCGATTGCGTAAACTTTGATAAAAATAAAGGTCTATATTTTGTTGTGGGAACTGGATCTTTCCCTCAACTTAAGTTATTTTTCTTTCAAATTCGGTTAATTCAGTGAATAACTTTAATTAAATATTTAGTGCAGTGTATGAACTGTAATAAAACACTCCGCTAAGGAATTCAGCCAGAATAACTATAAATTTTAATACTTTGAAGTATTTTTCTTTCCCGTAATGATTTTATTTTATTAGCGTCCTGAAAGATTACTCTGAAATTTCGAATTTAGCAGGAGTATTAATTTACGTACCTACTTGTTACTGATTGACTAATTTTATAATATAGAATCCAGAATTCTGCACGAAAGTTTTGCCTGTAAATCCACGTTTAAAACAATTGTTTGAACAAACTCACGGTACTAATTTTGCTTGATTATTCTATTGCTGATAACTCCCTCGAATTGAACCAAACAAATATTTTCTGAAACATAAATGAAACCAAGGAATACACGTGAAAGGACTTAAACTGATAAAACATTAGTTTAGAAATAATCAAACTCGAAAAAAAAATTATTTTAGAGATGAAGTTCGTGAGGATTAACTTCATTTAGGAATTTTTTTATAAGAAATTTTGTATACATGTAGAAGAATCATGTGGAGATAATTTATTATTTTATTATATACGGAAATTTCTAAATTAATTTTAATTCATTAAAAAGATTTATACCTTAAAGTTTTGCATTTTTTTAAGTACTTACAATCATTTCAAGTTAGGTATTTTGGTGTTTAGCTAGCGTTCTTTGTAGATCTCTCCAAAAACCAAATTAAGGTTTAATGCTTCTATAATCTAACAGGGACCACTGTACGAGGATCGTGGCCCAACAAAGAAAATGCAAGGTTTTTGGACAAAAAATATTTTATTTTTCAATATAGTCTCCTGCTCGCTTAACACACTCATTCCAACGATACTCCAAAAACTCGATTGTAGGTCGATGAATCCAAGTCCTCGAAATAGCTACTGACACCAGCGATTACCGTCGAGCCATTTTTCATGTTTTGAAATAGATAACAATCGCTGGGAGCCAAATCTGGGGAATAGGGCGAATAAGGCAATTCATATCCCAATTCATGAATTTTGGCCATGGCGATCGCAGGATTGTGGGCAGGTACGTTATCCTGATAGAAAAGCACTTTCTTCTTTGCCAAATGAGACGGTTTCTCTTTGATTTTGTCGCTCAATTGTTGCAACAAATTGGCATAATAGGTACTTATTGTTTTCTCCTTTTCTAAGTAGTCGACGAAGATAATTCCATGAGAATCCCAAAACACAGTTGCCATTACCTTTCCTGCTGACAAAACCGTTTTTGCCTTTTTTGGTGGCGGAGAACCATTGCGTGCCCATTGTTTAGACTATTCTTTGGCTTCGAGAGTGTAATAGTGGACCCAGATTTCATCGACGGTTATGAAACGACGGAAAAAGTCCTTCGGATTGCAGCGAAAACGTGCCAATTCTTCAGTTAAAATTCTGTGCACACTGTCACTTGAGATACCCACTATGTCTGCTATCTCGCGAGCTTTTACTCGAGGGCAATCCAATACGATACGGTGGACTTTTTCAACCATATCGTTTGTGCTCACACGACCACGCTTAAATTCGGAAAACATTGAAAACGAAGGAGCGGACTCCAATAGTGTCGAATACAACTCTGCTTTGGTTGCGGTTGGTGTTAAGCCTTTCAAAGTTATGTACTTTATCACTGCTCGCTTCCGTTGTTTACAAAATCACACGAGACGTTCACTTTGGCGCACTGTCAAACACAGACTAATTGACAGATCACTCTGTACTGAGTACTGTCATATTAAACCTAATAAAGGATGGTTCTACATAATGGTAAAGAAGATTCCACCGAATTCGCTCCATATCTGTGGTAGGCCACGTAGTTATCGAACTATCCTTGTACTGCATTTAAGGCTGGTCGAAATACATGTTTGGTTATTTGGTGTGGGATTTTCATTTTCCGTAAAAGTTTTTAAATTGAAATTTGGTGATTTACATTCGAGCTTGCAAATATCTATCAATTTCCCCATAACATTTTCTACATTTACGTTTTAGGATTGCAAATATTCTTCTGTAATGCTTAACAAACACTGTTTGCGGTATTATAAACTGTTGGAAATATTGCAGAAAATTAGCCATATTTAACTAGGTATTTCATTTAAAAAGAAATAATAGAATAGTTAATTTATGTAATATAAAGACATCTGAATTTTGGAACATTAGATTTGTTTCTGATTTTCTCTCATGATTTATTTTGAATTTTTCTGAAGTTTAGAACTTTAGATGCAGCTTCCTAACTATTGTTCTATATGTTCAATTTTAGATCTCCTTTTAAATAATACTCATGTAAGAGTGATTTTAAAAAATCTAAATTAATATAATTTTTTCAGAAAAATTACTGAAATATATCTAAGTGGAAATCCCTCCTGAAAAAATCTTGTATTTTTCCTCTTATTTAACCATTTATGGTTAAGCCAGCTTGAATGTACTTATTTATTAATGTAGAATGAACTGAAATTTAAAGCTTAGAAAGTTTCATGATTAAGCCCGGAGATTTCATGGGAAAGTAAAATATCAAAATTGCGTTGGTAAAACTTTCTAAGCTGAAATTAATGTTGAAACTTTGAGTTTAAACTGTGAAACTTTCGTTAAATAGTTACTAGCTGTCGCTGTCTTTAATCTTTCGTTAAATACTTTAGTTACTAGCTGTTTTTAAATTAGAGGTGTTGCAACAACATAAAAATAAGTTGAGTTATTGTTTTGTTAAAAAAGAAATTGTAGAATCTGAGTCGGTCATATTAAAGGCTATAATTTTTTGAACTAAGATTGCGTACTATAAGTGGAAATAGTTCAAAGTTAGAACTTTGTATGATTGAAGCTTGATATGTTTGGCTTAATTTTTTGAATTTTTTGTTTGTTTTAAAGGCGTAAATCTTCCTAGCATTGCTTCAGCTACGTCAAATTTGTTTAAAACATTTAAGAAAATTTCCTTTTGGAAAACAAAATAGCAGAACTTTGTTTGGCCACTTTGAAGGCTTTAATTTTAAATTTATATGTATTAATATAGATAATTAAAATGCAGATATCTAATTAATGTTTGTCATAAATGAGTCTGGAATTTTCCTAGGTTAAACATTTTTTGTTATTTTCCTTTGAATCTGAAGTTTCGCTGTAACATCGGTAAACTAAACTGAAATTAATGTTAAATCTCTAAATGTAAGTCTTTTCAGTAGCTACCAATTAATGTTTAAAATTGTCTTTCCTAATTATGAATTATTTCGGTTACTTAAAGTTGGTTAAGCGCATTCCTGTCTTTCTTACAAAATAAAAGAACTTATATGACCATACTTCGCCTTATTTCAGCGGCGTCAAATTTGTTAAGAATGTTTCAGAAAATTTCCTACTGAAAAACAAAATAGCAGAACTTCATTTAACCATTTTAAAGGGTTTAATTTTAGATTCGGATGTATTAGTATAGAGTCATCTAGCTTGTCATAAATGAGCATGGAGTTTTTATAGGTTCAAACGTTTCTTTTTTCATGAATGTGAAACTTGTAAAATTACGTCGATAAACTAAACGGAAATTAATGTTAAATCTCTAAATTTAAGCCTTTTCAAAAGCTGTCAGTTAACATTTAAATTTGTCTTTCCTAATTATTATAAATTATTTCAGTTACTTAGAGTTATGTAAGTTAAGCATATTTCAGACCACTTCTTTCCTGAAAAGCAAACTAAAAGAACTTTATCTGACCATACTAAAGGTTTCTATTTTGGAATAAAATGAGATGAAATTTAGTAACTTTAGTTGGAGATTTTCGTAGTTAAGCTTTGGATTTGTTTCACAATTTTCCTGGTTTATCAATTGGAAAAACTTTTAAGTAATGTTTTTCCTTAAAGTGAAATTTAAGGTTAGTCAAGATGAATTAAATTTTATAGAATTTTTTACAATTCAAACCTTTACTCGTCAATTAAAAAACACACACACAAACATAAGTAAACAAAGGCTTCTCCAAAAGGGGTTAAAGTTTGAAAAAGGCCGTTTATGTTTATCTCTTGAGCAATGTAATTGTGGTTAACCCGATTTTTCCCAAGTTTGGCTTGGAACTTTTTTGAGGTCGAGAAGTAGGATTGCTAAACAAGACCGGGCTCTCAAAATTTTACAGCTCGGAAAATATGCGGGGAACCGATATAAAAGGAAAACACAAAAGCACACAACCGCCAGCGATAGGGCACGGGGTCTGCAGCAGCCAAGACATCGTCATCGTTTATAGTTCGAATAAAAAATGTAGCCTCTCGGTTTTTTTTTATAAATGGTTTTGTCGCGCGGTAGGCGAATGTCCAAGTTCGAACTCTTCGCCGCGGGCTGCTATTGTCCGCTCCGCGTCGGAATTCCTCGAGGTGTGACAGCCCCCCTGTTTCCCCCCTCGTGCTCCGCTCGCTACACATTCTTCCACATAATCAGTTATGCATATTAAGTTAGTTAAGCTCATTATTATACCTGCAGAGTCTTGTTATTTATATACGACAGCATTAAATGCTCAAAATACATGTGTGCAGATTGTGGCCGTAGGAACATGTGTACGTTCAGAAGATTAAGGGGATTTTATAATTGCTTATTTCGTTTTAATAAAAAGTTACATTTATAATTTGCTTTATGGTACTTTAAGCCGTATTAATGCGAAAATATCGCGTTATAGATATAAATTCTCCCACTCCATAACTAATGAATAAATTATTTGCTTAAATTTTATTTTTTATTATTACTATTTTTATTAATATAAACATTCGATATTGCCAGGTGTTGCGATGTCTTTTTTTTTTGTCAATTGCTTCAATAAGATTTGCCCAACTTATCTGAACTAAATGAATATGTCTTGTTTACATGTTTCCACAATAGAGCATTTTAAGAATTTTCATAATATCCTCAATTTTAGCTTTCCCTTTTTTATCCGTTTCTCCTTTTTATCTGGCCTGTTTTGGGGTACCAATACACAATTTTGAGATTCGGAGTTTCATGGAATTTCCCAACTGTTTTGAATTAAATATTTGTTTCTGAATTTTTTCGATGTTTGCAATTGAAGCTGCCCAAATTTTGGATTGCCAAAACTTTGTCTCCCATTTTCCCTTTACTTTTTAGCTTTCTAAACCTGTTTCCTTTGCTTTTTGCATTTGTTGTGTTGGGAAAGTAATACAAAAGCCCTCTGTTAATTGCTTAAAGTTTCCATTTTAAGAGGAAATATTGTGATGTATTCTTTTGATCTTAGTTTGTGTTTACATTTCCTAATTTAATAAAAGACTGAATTTATGTAAACTTTTGACAAAAAGATCTTTAAACAAAATTCTCTTGTGCATGACTTGATTATTGTACTTTTTTAATTTATAATAAAACTTGCTATACAAGAACGGTTTTCTGCACCATTATTATTCAAAGCATGTAGGTACGTTTTATTGATGGTTTATAAATAAGTTGCTGGCTGAGCAAGCGTGGTGTTTGTAAACAATGAAAACAGTATGATAGAAATCTGTTTGAAAACTTATTAATTGATTGTGAAAGAAAATAAAATTTTGCGTATTTTATACGAAAATTCGGACAATTAAGACGCCATAACCAGAAAGATTATTTAAGAATTTAAAATTTTAACAGAATGCCTAAATTTGAAAAAGGGCATGTTTTGAGGCGACATTAATATTTAAGTACTAGCAAGGAAAGAAGTGAGATTTACTGTATAGAGTGTGGATGAGCCTCTAACCCTGAAAAACTGACATGAATGATATTTATTCCATTGCCCATATAAACTACCACTAAGAATTTAAATAACGTTTGACTTTCCAAGGGAGTTAAATTCAAACTTCCTTACATGGTATAAAATGGCAAAATCTGCCTACCTCCTTCAAATAGAACCAAATATTACATGGCTTCTGTTTGTTTATTTATTATGCAAGAACGAGGCTTGTAGGGGTCAAGGATATTACATGGTAAATACGAGGCATATCCACAAATTAAGTTCCGACCGTGGATATGTTTTAAACAAATGGTGCTATTTAGGTAAATCTGGCCAGAACAACTTCAGTATTAAAATAAGAAGACCTTGGAAGACAAATTATTCATATATCGCAGCAGACTTGTCACGTTGTGTCAAAATGAGCGCAGTTATAAAAAATCCGTCCTGTTGTGAAATACGATCTGCGATTGAATTTTTAAATGCAAGAAAAGTTCGATCCGCAGAAATTTTTCGGCAAATTTGCGAAATTTATGGTGAACATGCAATAAGTGAGGGAATGGTGCAGGCAGTTTAACGAAGGCAGGGCAAACGTTCACAATGAAGAGCAAAGTGAAAGACCTTCGGTAGTCTCTGAGAATTTGGTTCAACAAGTGAACGAAAAAATCCGTGAAAACAGAAGGTTTACAATTTCTGAATTGGCCACTCATTTTCCACAAATTTCACCATCTTTGGTGCATGAAATTGTGGCAGAAAAATTGCATTATCATAAAGTGTGCTCGAGATGGGTACCGAAAATGCTCACTGTAGAACCCAAGGCAAAACGCATGGTAGAAGCAATGGCATTTTTGGAGCGCTACAACGCTAATCGTGATGAATTTTTGGACCATATTGTGACGGGTGATGAAACCTGGGTTCCTCATGTCATACCAGAGAGTGAGCAACAGTCAATGCAATGGCGGCATAGTGGATCACCGAACTCAAAACAATTCAAACCCTGTCCAACCGTCTTTTGGGACAGGCGTGGCATCTTGCTCGTAGAATTCATGGAGCAAGAAACAACAATAAATGCAGATGCTTAGTGTGCTACTTTACAAAGGTTACGAAAAGCCATTAAGAACAAAAGGCCAGGTCTTCTCAGTTCGGGAATTGTTTTGCTGCATGACAATGCCCCACCTCACGCAGATGCTTCGACAAAACTGTTGACAAAATTTAATTGGCAAATTTTTGATCATCCGCCCTATAGGCCCGATCTTGCACCAAGTGATTTTCATCTCCTTCTTCACCTTAAGAAATTTTTACCAGGGCAGCGATTAAGAAGTAAAAACTCTGGTTCAGGATTGGATGAAAAAGTTGGACGTAAATTTCACAGATACTGGCATACAAAAGCTTGTGCCACGCTATGATAAATGTTTAAATTTAAACGGTGATTATGTAGAGAAGTAGTTTAATATACATTTAAGCAAATACTAATAAAAAAATGAAAGACAAAAGATCTTGTAATTTTTATGACCGATCGGAATTTAATTTGTGGATATGCCTCGTACAATTTACATACTAAATTGCTGGTAATTTTTTTTTCCAAATTTGATGGCGATTTTAAAGGAAGGAACGTATTCTTATGGAAATCAGTATATTAAATTGTTAGCGGGGTATTTTTGCCCATATATTGATCAGAATATGTTTTTACAAAATATTTATATTTCTTGTTTAAAAGTCAAACGGGGAACTAAATTTGAGGCAAGTATTTTTTTTAATAAACAAACATTCCTTAATTTTAATTAAAATTCCCAAGTGAAGCTTCTACTGCAATACAAAAAGTAATTAAACAATTAGAGATTCCTGAAAAATTCAAATTTCAGAAGTTCTCAAAATTTCGTCCAAACATTGCATCACTTTTTACTATTACTAAGAACGATAGCTGGGGTTTATTTTTACCTAATTTTTCAAAAAAATTCATCCAGGCAAGTATTATTCCTTTGACTTTATATAAACCTTTCTTTTTATTTTAAATATGTCATTTTTAGTTGGTAACAATTTCTATCAGTAACTTCAGTCGCTTTTTACATACGAGTGCACCGAACCGAACATTTTTCCCCTTTATTTATTTCATTTGTACAAAAGAACACAGATTTGGCAATATTTCAGTGCTTTCAGCATGACAATGAGTTCCTTTTTGTTTTTAAACAGGAACTTACAAACGATATGGAATCGGTTTGAAATTTCCTTATAAGAAGGACGGTTTTCCTCGTAACGTTTTTAAATTTTTATAGCGCTCGTCGATTTGATTCGTTAAAAAATTAAATACGTAGGTCAGGCTTGGAATTATTGACTTATTGGGTTATCAATACAGCTTTTTCCTGCTTCGTTTTATTTTACTTTGATTTTAATTTCCTGCTCGACAATCTTATTTTAGAAATATGTTGGAAATTGAAGTTGCCTAGTACGAATTTGTTGTTTATCAAGATTAATTTTCAGTTTGAAATACAACCAGGGTTGGTTTTAGTGTTTGTTATACAGGCGGATTGTGCTTCAAATATTTACAAAATATTAGTGTTTGTATAAAAACGGATTCACTTTAGAATATAAAAACAAAACAACGTTTAATCCATTAAATTGAAGTGTTTATGGTGATCTTTACAATTGTTGTTATTCGCATTTAATACTTAACTCAAGTTATCCTACGCACAATGATAGAAATCGGAGTGTTACGTTTGTTACTCGCCGCGCAATAATCACAACCAAACGTCTTATGCATTTTAAGCCCAATCTGGTTCGTTAATATCAACCTAAATAATGTCGCTGTCAGATTTAAAATTATATATTCTTAGCGGGACATTCAGGAAGCTCGATAACCATCAATAAGGACATGCAAAAAATAAATACTGTAAACCTCCTTGGGTGATTCTTGTTCACACAATGAATGCACCTTTTTGTTTAATTAACTTCTTATTTTACATTTTGAGACAGTTACTTCCAATGATTGTCTTGTTTTAAATGCCGCAAACTTATTTGGGTTTTATTATATTTTGCGCAGATTTATTGCCGGTTTCATAATTCAAATTTAAAGATGAATGGCTTTTAAATTAATGCAACAGACGTGGCCTGTTGGTTATCAAGTAAAAATTAATAATAAAGCCGGTACGCATTTAAATTGTCTTCAATTTGGTTGGTCTACTTTGTAGTTAAAATAAACTTCGAGTTCATACATTATAAATTTTTTCGAAGAATTATTTTCTGGTGCAATAAAATAGCATTAAAATCTCGATAGTTGCATTGTACCTACATGTCAATTGCTACAATTGGCAGGTATACCTACAATAAAACGTCGGGACATAAATTAGACCTAATGATTCAAAGAAACGCCCACGATTCCTTGACCATCCGGCTGAAAAACAACTTTAAAAAGTCCCCAGACTTTTCATTTATGAAAACCTTCAGGAAGCCGTGAACTCGGCGAGGTAGACACGTCGACTTATTTTTAATTAAAATTTCCACCTTAACAATTTTGTGACACTTTGCCCGAAAAAAAATCAAATGACCCAAAGATCGTTATTACAAATCTCTTTAAGAAAGATGATAAATGATCGAGGGCCAACCGTGATCTATTGATTAGCTCGTTAAGCCACATTCCAGCGGAACAGGTTAGTTCTTCCCTGTTTGCATTGTGATCCGGGATCCCCTCGACCTTTGTCGAGCTGGTCGTTTGCAAGAGATATATGTATATATAATGAATTCAATGTATTTATGTATTTTGTATAAGATACCCCGTTGGGCTATTGTTAATAGTATAAGATTGTGGACCACAATGGCACAAGTGAACACTGCCAGAGAATGTGGGAGGTATTCTCAGGCGTGGCTATACTAACGATGTCATTTTTACGCGTTAGATATCCCAAATTGGTTTGGAGAAATTAACGTTATCTCTGCCATTTGATGGACATGCACACAATTTGCATAAAATTTGATTAATATTCATATAAAGTTTTTTCACCTTGTCTACTACCAGTCAAAGATTGATAGGTTGGATATTTCAAACGTAACTTAAAGAATTCCTTATGAAAACTTAACTAATGGCAAACTTCTATGCGTAATAATTGAGAAATGGTTATTTATTCTTATGTTCGTTACATAAATAAATCGAACAATTTCACTTTTTTCTAAACGGAACGCTGGAGTGACCTATGGCTAAGAATAAAACCGATTTGTTGGTTCAGCTCAATCAAAGCTCGAACTTTTAGTCTGACAAGTAAACGAACGGTACTTGACATATTTATTTCGTTAGGTTGTATGCTGTTGTTACAAAAACATCACTAACATTACTTTTTGATAACCATTTACTGTCAGGACTACATCTTCACTTTACAACTGTAATTCTTTGTCTATCTTAAGTGAAGTTTAATTCCAATGGAGAAATAGTCAATTTATAAACCGCAATATAAATAAATGAAAGTTGTGGGATACAAAAAGTTCTATGAAGAAGCCAAAACAGTTTTATTAAAAATAGGAAATTTTGAGAATTTTTAATTTTAATTTTCAAATTCTTGGTCCGCGATTTTTATGAAAAGAATGAATTTGCAATGGATTAGGGGAAATTATAAAACCGCAAGGAGCTTCTTCTACTTCTTTCTCTTTTCTTCTAGGTACACCAACAGCCTTTTAATTAACCCACAGTATAATTTCTGTCAACACTTTTTAGCACGTTTGCCCTCCAACTTATTTCAAAAAATTCATTTCCAAATTCATAGCTGTTTAAGCACTTTCGGCGACTGTGAAGGAAAATTTCTCTCGCAATTAATAATTACTAACAACTTGGTTCCTTTAAAAAATGGATTATTTTAATTTAGAAAATTCCAAAAAAGTACTTTACAGTCTGTCGAAGCAAAGACTATTATGAGTTATGAACAACAATAAAAGGAAACATAAAGATATTCAATAAACAGCTAAAGAAAGAAAGAAAATAGAAGCATGGGGAAAATATCCAATGAATTAAGATGAAGAAGAAAATTAACAAAAATACGAGATGTATGCTAGATAAATTAGATGATCACAAATCGGCTTTACATTAAGTATCAGTTTGGAAATGAAAAAATAAAAGCAAAGAACAGCGCAAAAAAGCAATAAATAGAAGCAGTTTAATAAAAAGCTGAGAATAACTTGCGAAAAGAATGGACGAGGTCCTGAAACAAAAAGACAAATCAGATCTTCTGCCTTTGCAATCCAAGGGCAGAAGAAAGTAAATAACCAATTTTAGGTATATTTTTATGGGAAAATCAGAAAGAAAGAACTGAAAATTTCAAGACATCTAGCAAATGACATAGAAAAAAAGCAAAGAAGAAAAGGACAGATAAAGTTACAAGGAAAACGAATAGAAGCAGAGAAATAGCTAAACTAAGAATGGAAATTGGAATACCTAAGTAAGCAATCAACTTTAAGTTAATTTTACATGGGTTTCAAATTTATGAAAAGGAGAAGGACACATAACCAGAAGAACTAAGGAAAGGGCGAATGAAAAGGAACATAAAGCAAAATCAGAAAGTACAAATTGGTTAAGTGTTGAACCTCAAATAAATTTTGCATTTTAAATTAAAAACTAAATAAGCAACATAATACGAAAAACGTACAGCAAAGAATGAATATTGGGCGAAAGCGCAGGAAAAGGTGAAGAAAGGAATTAAAACAGACTAACTAAGATTCAAGAAAAACAAATAATGTTGAAGGCAATGAGATTAAGTACCCCAAAAGGTAAATGGGCCGACCTACGAGAAAAACGAAAAGATGAAGGTACGAGAAATGAGAAACAAAGAGGAATTATAAAAAAACCGATGACGGAAATACAAAAATGAATAAGGGAGAGAAGAACGAGAATCTAAAGGAGTAAAAAGGAGAAGAAGAAGAAAGATAAAACTAAGAAGAAGAAATGGGATATAACACAATAACACTAAGAGCCCATTCCTCATTATAAGAGCTAACTCCTGTTAAGATGAATCATATTTAAGAACACTGAAATAATTTTTTTTGCATTTTGACAAAAAAAGTGGACTTTTTTTTATCAAAAAATCATAAAGAAAGCAACACTTTTTTTAACTATTTAATTTTACATTTTGCATTAAGTAAGTATGCTTTAAATAAAATATTGTAAATTGTCAGTTTGACAACTGTCAATTCTCAAATCCTTTTTATCCTGTTTTGGGGAATTTAAAATGTAAAAATGCAAAAAAATATTTTATCAAATTCAGTTACGAAATGTCAACATTTCGACATTGATTTTAGTTGTGAAAAGTGGTTCATTTTGTAACTAGTTACAAAATATGCTCCCATTTTGTAACTAGTTACAAAAAGATGATTTGAGTTGCGAAAAGTGGTTCATTTTGTAACTAGTTACAAAATATGCTCCCATTTTATCACTCCCATTTTATCACTCCCATTTTATCACTCCCATTTTATCACGATGACCCAACTCCTTTTTTAAGAAGATGTGGCATTTACATTTTGTTATCTGAATTGGATAAAATCTTGTATGAAACACGTTGCAAAACATGTCTTTTTATCACATGGTGTGTTGTTCATCTTGGCTTCGCCTCGACGAACAATTTCACGCCTGGTGATAGAAAGTCCATCATTTTGCAACTCGTTGCATAAATAGCTAGTGTACAACTCGTATGAAAGCATCTTTTTTTCACTCGTTTGATTGATGCACACCGGCTTCGCCGTCGTGCATCAAACTTCAAACTCATGAAAAAAAGTATTGCTTTCATTACTAGTTGTACACGATTGTCCTGCCTCGGCCGCAAGCGGCCTCGGCGACAATTTTTCTCTCGGTACGCTAAAATGTAATTTCGCGGCCATAGTATACAAATAACTATTCTACCCTTTTAAATAACACTCCATCTAGTTATAGAATAAACCCTAAACAAAACGATTCTAGAATATCTCACCTGCTATTCATGGACGACTTGAAGCTTTATGCCGAGTTAAAAACACATTTACAATCTTTAATAGATATTACCAAAACATTAATCAGGGATATAAAAATGTCATTTGGTATCGACAAATGTGCCATGCCCAACAAAACAAAAGGGAAAATAAAATATGAAGCAGAAGAGACTCAAAATATTGACTTTAAAAGTTGCTTGAGCCAGAGGAGACTTATAAATATCTAGGCCTTCCACAAGCTCTGGGCATGGATCATAGCAACTCAAAGAAAATGTTTAAGGAAAAGTACCGAAAACGATTGACAAAATTATTAAATACCAAGTTAAACTCAAAAATTTGATTTACTTGAGCCAGAGGAGACTTATAAATATCTAGGCCTTCCACAAGCTCCGGGCATGGTTCATACCAACTGAAAGAAAACGTTTAAGGAAAAGTACCGAAAACGATTGACAAAATTATTAAACACCAAGTTGAACTCAAACACATGGTACATCCCGACGTTGACTTACACATTTGGCATTCTAAAATATTCAGATGTTGAATTAAGGGTGGGTTTTAGTTTAAATATTTTTCGTTTTTAAGTATTTTGGGTTGCCTGGCTTAAAAACAGATTTGATCTTCTAGTATTGCTTCTACCTAACAAAACTTCAAAATTCAGTATAAGTAAGTATTTGCGAATACCGATTTTCAATCTCTTAAACCTCTTTGTAAACATCGAAAGTGATGAACAGAGTCCGTGAATGTTGGGTTGCCTGTTGGGTTGCTTATCTTCAATCAATTTTTGAAAAATTATAAGCATTTTTTTCTAAAGTCAAATAAAGATTACGCCAAAATTATACAAATTTGCAAAAGGGTCGATACATGCATAGGAAGATAATATTGAAACCCACCCCGCTACATGCAAAAATCAAAACGTTTTTGATGGATGTCTTGTGTGAGTCCCACCCCGCTACATGCAAAAATCAAAACATTTTTGATGGATGTCTTGTGTGAGTCCCTTTTCGTAAGTTTTACATAATAGGTTATAATTTAATTACTATATTAAAATTTGTCGTTCTGGCCTTGTTGCGTATGAAGGAAAGGTCTAAAAATTTTAATTCATACTCGCCTTTCTTTTCAACTGTCATTATTTAACCCTACCGTTATTTTAAAATTACACAATTTTCAGCGCGTAAACATGCTACTAAAACCCACCCTTAAAAGACCCAGATTATATGACAAGACGACTGCTAAAAAAAAATTCAAATGTCATCATCTTCGATCAGCTGTGGAACGAGTGTACCTACCAAGATCAGAAAATGGAAGGGGTTTAGTAAACATTTACCAACTATGTAAGACGCAAGAAAGAAACATAAACCAGTATTTCCTGCAACTTGAAGAACGACGAGCGAAAATGGTAATAGCTGCAGACAAGAATCATACACATTTGAACTTCGCAGCTGAACATATTATATACGAAATCCCAAGCCAAAGGGATAGGAACAAGACATGGCAGGAAAAACTACAGCATGGTAAATATCCATCAGCGTTCGCAGATAAAAGAAACGATAATGAGAATTCGCTGAAGTGGTTAAAAAAGCAGATTTACATGCTGAAACTGAGAGATTCATTATATCAATCCAAGATAGGACGATACGTACAAGAAACTACGAAAAACATATATTAAAATTAAAAATTATTGATTCGATGGTACACAAGAAATATCAAAAACTGTAATTTTTCAGGAGAGCCGTTTAAAGATTTGTCATTTCTGAGAATGTTCATTCCATGATAGATGTCGGACGTTTGACTACCTTTTTAATTTGCTATTTTTTATTGTTGTTTTTGTCAGAAAAAAACAACCTTCATAAAAATGGATATAATGCACTCAACTTTGATTAGTGACATTTTTAATGATAAATATTACTGATTTACTCTAGAATAATTTTGAATAGGAATCAGGAATAATAAGGTAGTAAATACAAAGAACAAAAAATATTAATACAAGCTAAGTAGCTATCTATGAAGTAACAAAATTTTAGGAACGTAGAAGATACAATGTGATTGCAGCAGGCCGTATTCTGACTTAATACAGACAGTTCTAAGGTTATTAAGACAGAATACGGCTGCAATTGAGTTTTTAAAAAATCACATTGCAGTTACATATTATTGTAAAAAGGTAGGTAAGATTTAGAAACAAGATTCTTTTCAATCAGTTTCAGTACACCGTCTTTCTTTGTACCGTCGATACGATACACTTGCTTTAAATTATAATTATTATCAGATGTCTTAGTCGTTGACGTTCTCTTCTTCCTAATTTGAATAGCACAATGACAATTTTGTTCAGTGTAAGACGTCTTGCATGATATTTTGCTGGGATTTTCTTTCTCAATTCGAAATACAGTTACCTCCGTTATTTTCATATTTTTGTTATTGTTATCTTTTAAAACGTTTAAAGCCGGTTGCACCTGTAAGATCCTTCAAGTCATAAAACATATGATAAGTCATTTCTGTGACATCATAAGGTGGTTCTCTTTTCTTAGCTACACGAATCAACGCTGGAACACAAATTTGGACAGACCTAAGAGACTTTTTTATTTCACGTTTCACGACTGTGCCCTTTTATTAAAATTAGTGTGTGATTGAATTAATAAAGGGAAAACTCTTCACAGCGTACAAATACATGGATAACATAAAACGATTCTGTTGGCCACAACGATTATCAGAATAGAACACCAAATCCAGTTTTTTGCCTTCTGTGCTATTTACTTTATCTTCTATAAACTAGCAATATATTTCAGGACAAATGTACCAATTTCATTGGTTACTCGATTGCCTTCTGTTTCATCCCAAACGAAACATTTGGCTGAATTAGAGTTAAGTTCAAAAATCGTGAAATGAAAGACATTTAACTTAGAAGTATTTTCTTCTTCATTCATGGACATCACACAGTCTTCACACTGATCTTTTTTAGACTTGTTAAAAGGAAGCTTATTTTCTTTCAATTCTTTGATATAGTCTCGGTGTAGCTCTGATAGCGTTTTGCTTCCCTCTATATAGTCCCGTTTTGAATCTTTTCTACAATAGACTTTGGATCCTTGAAATTAATATGACGTCGTAGTGTTTCTTTGGTCGCACATCAATTTGATAGTGATTGCCATGTTTTCTTCTGCTGTCCATTGATGTTATGCCGTCTGTGAAACTGGCTTTCTTTTTTTAATGCTGTTCTTATAGGTCGGTCTGTTATGCTTGAAGTATTTTTAAAAAATGTCTGACAGACTCGTATTTTTTTTCCATTGATTCCACATCGATATTTTACGTTAATTGTCTCTATATTAAATAACAGGAACTCACGTTGTCTTTATAAATTACCTAAATTGCAAAAGTCATCAAAGATTTGCCGTTCATTTTCTTCTATTTTTTTGTACATTGCAACTTACAGGTCACATTACAGAGTGCCCTTATATTTCTTGCTCCAACTACGAGCCCTATTGCACAACAGTTCGCCCATATATAATTTTATATAATTATCAATGAATAGAATGTGAATATCCATTTAATTTTAATAGCAACACCATAAATTATTGTTTTTACTTTTTAAGAAACAGAATTTTACAAGATAATTAATTTATTTGTAAGTTTTCGAACATATTGATCCTGACACAAAGAAATAAGGCTAATTTTGAGATTATATTAATTTGGAACTCCTTTACTGCAGCCTATTGCAAAGAACTTGTGGATACTATGCCACGTCGGATTGATGCAGTTTTACAAAACAAAGGCGGTGTTACACAGTGGTAAAGCGGCTTATTCTTTGACAAGTATTTTCTATGGCGTGTACTAAAATTATTTAACATTTAGATTAGTTTATAAGTTCAACTATGCTTAAATTCACTCTAAATATGTTAAAATGTGATATCATTTGCTAAATAAAACATTATACTTACATTCATTTAATTTAGACGGAGCTAACACACTAAAAATATAAAACATAGCAATGGGTGAACTGTTGTACAGTAGGGCTCGTATTTTTTTAGTTTTAGAACAAGATCTATACTCTTTAACAGCGTTTCTCGATTTTTTGCAACTGCCTTTTTCCGTAGTTTTGGTTTGGACTTTCTTTTTTTCCCATTTTTATTTCATTATCGGCTTTGGTTTTAGCATTATCTTCGAATATTCTTGAAGGGGTTTCTAGTTCAGATTCTTCGCTTGAAGACGAAGATTGTACGCTAATATAGTATGGATCCGCATATCTGTCGTCGGAGGAGAAGTCTCCACTGGATGATTCCGAATCCAAAGCCTGAAAACAGCCGTTGTCATAGATATCCCATGCCCACTAACACATAACCTTGCTAAGACGGAATCTGAGAAAAGCTACGAATAAAAAGAAACAGGAAGGACACTAAGGTATTATGGTGCATAACTACAAGTGCAATGGAAATACGTCACACACGCCATATAGTGCGTAAGTTTTTATCAGTGGGTTGAATTGAATTGTGTTGAGAAGAACATAAAAAAAATAATAATAATAGTGCCAGATATTAATTTTCTACTTTTTACGTGAGGTATTCGAACTTTCAGCTATTGTTTTTGAAGTTGAAATGAAGCTTCGAGTTTTGTAATTTCTATAAATTTGAAGACTTAAACATATTAGCAACATTAATTCTTCCACTTGAATTTAATGTTTTAGTGACTTTTCCTTTTATGTAAACTTTCGCAACTAATTTATGTTATAAAGGTAAGAGTGTTACTCAACTAAGAATTATTAAAAATTCATTCTCTAAAATAAGAATTTTTAATTCTAAAAATAAACTATATCCATCCTAACCAAAATATTTCGAGCAGAGTTGTCAGAAAATAACAGTTAACCACAAAATTTACAATATATTTATATTTGGAAGCTAAAATTTAATCAAAAATTTGTTAGAAATTATGCTAATGTGACTTTAAGATAAAAAATGAATAATAGATTAGACTTCCCAGAAGGCACGAGACAGGCTTGTCTATAATGAACGGCAATAAAATTTTAAGACGAAGGCATAAGCATAACATTTTTAAATTTCAAACTAAGATTCATAATTCTTTTTTAAACAAATCCATAAATTTCCAATTATCTAATTTTTTTTAAATATTCAAATGGCGTATTCTGTTGAACTCGAATTAAAAGCAGTCCAGTAGCAAAAATGTTGACATTTACCAAACCCATAAAAGAATTTTAGTTTTAATATCCTGCGAGCTTCATATAAAATACGGTTAGGTAATAAATTATTTAATTTAATATATCCTAAGAAGATCTAGTTTTTCTAGAAGTGCAATAGTTCAGCTGAGATTTTAGCTGTGGTGTTTAATTCGTTATAACAACTTAAGCCGGAAATCTTTTATTAACTGGGAGTCGTATGGTCGTGCGTACGTTTTTACGTTTTATGGGTCTTTTGATATCTAAAAAGGTGCCATAAAAAGGAGAAATAATGTAGGAAAGTCTAACTGATCACCTAATAACAGTATTAGTGGTTTACACGGTCGTGATTATTTTTTCTTCAGATATAAAAAATTCGATTCGATCGTACAGGATTATAAAGAATTTGAATATGTAAATATGCGATTCAGTAGTGGTTTAAAAGTCAAAATGAGTTGTATGAAAACAAAATATGAATGGTGTTCATTTTATTCAATAAAATAAAAGATAATTTAGAGTCGACCAGACCACATGTGTACTTTTTGAAAAAAAAAGTATACAGTTCAGTAGTCACATTATAGTTTTATGATTATTATTTTCGTTTTTGTAATTTATTAACAAAAATATGAGGCAGACTGACACTAAGAGCCGTAAACATCCTCTTAATGACGACCAGTTTATTTGTAATTTATACGAATTTTATTTTAATATGTGAAATTTTATTACAATGTTTTATAATCATGCTTTAATAAGGCTTTTAATGCTTAAAGCCACACCACAAATTACTCGAGACGATCTGAACTTGGAATTACTTTTAAGCGAGCCTCGTTTATGCTAACGCATCTCGGACGGCCGTGACTTCCACAGCTGTCTCTGACTGACTAATGCACACAGATTATAATCACGGGTAATTAACAAATTCGTGACCCCTCCGAGATTCTTCTTAATGTTTCAGAATTTAACAGTCATCATTCATCATTACGTTCCGACAATTAATTATTGTTTCATATCCGACCTGAAGTTGAGATTCAATGACAAAAGATTTATTGTATACGAAAAAATTACTCGCATTCAATTATTCAAATCGATTTTTTTACGTTTCACTATTCATCACTAAACACTCTGCTAACAAATTATGCAATTAAGCAACTTATACATTCCTAGACAAAAAAATTTAATTAAAACCCGCCACGTTAAACGTTAACCAACACATCGGGTTAACCCGAAAGATAACTCGACAATAAATTCCTTCAAGGACTTGGAATCTTCGTATTTATAACTGAAAATCAGATTGCAAATCCTTCATTACCGTCTATCATCAAACACCACCTCCTGTTCCATTTCCATAATTCGTACCTAAAAACCGACTTAATATTCAGGTTTATTTATGCCGGAGTAAAAACATCCCGAAATTCCGAAGAAAAAAAGGGCATCAAATGTAGATCATGCAGAGCAAGAATTCACCTGGCAAACGAAATGGATTTGGGGCAGCATAAAAGGGGATGAGCTTCGTCGTGTCGTCGAGAGCCAAGTCGCGTAGCGGGTTCGATTATCTCATTTCCGATATCCGCGAGTGTGACAGAGCTGCAATTAGTGGGCTAATGGGCCGCTCTTCTCCACACCCTCTCGCCCGTTTAAAGGACGTGCTCCAAAGAAAGGACGAATTTGTACCTTTCAATTCTGCTCTGTTGTCCGCTATCAGTACGGAGCATTTAACTCCAATGAATCTCCCGATTGTTTCACGTGAGGGGATTTTCAGTAGATTGTAAATAAAGAATCCCCCTTTTACACTTTAAATGGTGTTTCGCTAATTTGAACCTTTGATATCTGCCTTTTTTATGAGAGAACTAATTTTGAAATTGTTCACTTTTATTTTGATTAATTCCATCCTGATTTAATTGAATTAAAGAATTGGCACAAATTCTAAGCAGTTTTTGCATCTCGATGTGAATGGTATTGTTCAACTAAATGAAGTAAAAAATCAACAAGTTTCTTTACTTCAAAATGTATAAAAACTGTGTTTAATTCAACTCTATAATCCCGCTTAAAGCTTTTACAATTAAATTTGGCCTATTAAACTTGAACTTTATTTTACTGAAGAGGTCAACACTTCTTAAATTTACCTTTAAAAGGATTAAAATATAGCCAAAGCTTTCAAAAACAATGAAAATTGTGGTAGTACAAAAATACTTTTTAAAGCGAAGTGAATGTGTTTTCATAAACAAAAATATTTAAGTTAACATATTATTACCGAATTTGGTAATCAAAGTAAGTGAAAGGTATTCGCTAAATAAATAAATAAACCCAGGAACGTACGAGTACATCGTTTCTACAATTTAAAATCTTACAAAGGTCAGCAAATCCATTATTTTTTGTTTAGAGGGTGTTTCTTAAGTAGCCAATAATCAAGCATATTTTTGGTAAGTTAAAGAAAAAAGTTTATATAAACATCGAAATTACGTAGTCTTTTGTTTTTAAGAAAGATGAGTTGAAACTTTAATTTTTTACAAAGCCTATTATCCCAGTCATTTTTTAAAACCTCAATATACATAGTATAGTATACGTTCGTTATATGATCCCTTATTTGTTTGGTTGGTAGCAATTTCTGACGTAGCTTTTGCCACTCTTCTCTCAAATTATCTAGTTCATTGTTTTACTAGATAGTTTGTCTTTTATTAAGTTTTTCTTCTTCACTTAGAGCTCCAGCATCAGCTTGATGTATAGCTGTTTTTACGTGTTCATATATTTTGGACGGATTTAAATTTTCAGTTTCTTCGTTCAGGTTTTTATTTAATCTAGCTTGATAAAGGAATCTTATACTTTTCTCTTATAATCCATTTGACCTATATTTCTTGCACTTTATTTGTGTCGTGTCTGTGTCTTTACCGGGTAGATTCAGTCTAAATACAAAAGGTAAGAAGAGTTTTAATTTGATAAATGCTTTAACTGTGGTAACTTCCACAATCGGGTCCTTCATTCTAAGGAGCGAATAACCGCGTGTATAAGGTCGCGGTCTCTGACGTAGGTATCTCGGGTTCGATTCTTTAGACCGGCTATACGGGGTGGGGTGCTCATTTTAAATTGTGACCCCTTACTGGCTCTGAATATGCAGCCCATATTACATTACAGGTGTAGTCTATACCTGTAATGTAATATGGGTTGCATAGTCAGAGCCAGTAAGGAGTCACGATTTAAAATGAGCACACGGAATGTCGTACGCTCCTTCGTACTTCGGAGTGCACATCAAACCGGCGGTCTTGGTTGTGATACTAACACCTTCGCAAAATCGTCAACCTCACTCCACTGCGAGTCGATCTTCTTCTCTTTATTCGATGGGCAATGTTGGCTTCCTGCCCAGCATACGTGCTAAGAGAGCTCACAGAACTCGTTACTACGAGTTACTAACAGGCCACGGCCTAGGCTTCGGCCATAAGAGGACGAAGAAGAACCATGAGTTCTGTGAGTCCTCTTTACACGTATACCGGGTAGGAGGCAAACCTTAGCGTGAAGAAGATCGGCCCTCAGTGTTACGAGGTTAACGGTAATTAAAGGTGTTAGTATGATAACCGGGAACGCCGGTTTAACGTGTCCTCCCAAGCACGGAGAAGCGTATAATCTCTAAAATTTCGGTGGAAATATCGCCGATCTTGAGAATCGAACCCGAGCATGCGTGAGAGACCTTGGCGTTTTACACGTGAGTACCCGCTCCTCTGAAATGGAATGGAAGAATGGCTAGTCCAGGAGGAATTGTTCTCGAATTAATAGAATATGGTTCTGAGAAACTCCATCAAATAATAAAACGTCTATTTCATAAGTGCTTAAATGTTGAATGAAAAGAGAGTTGGACTTTACCTATTCACAAAAATGGTCCAAGGAACCAATGTGAGAACTATAGGGGCCTCTCTATGAACAGCACATTTGGGCACATTATAGCAAAACTTATTATTAATGATTATCAACTAGTACATATGAGGAGCAATTATCTCAAAACGCAACATATCCAAAAATTTCGAAAATGAGATATAGATGGAGTCAGTAGGTTTGTTTCATGCTCTACATGATGGCGATAGTTAAATATATCAAATCGCAACATATCCCTTAGTAAATAAATGTAGAATGTAGACTAATCATTTCAAAATGATACATATCCACATTTCTAACACTGCATAATGCCACATATCCATTTTACCGCACATTCGATGTTGTTTAGGTTCCATGGGTCACGTTGATGAGTGTTTGAAGAAATAAATTTAATTGTGTTAAACATTGAAATCTGAGTAGCAACTATTAGATTAAAGAGACTCCCGAGAATACGGTCAGTTTCTGCTTCGACTTGCAGCAAGTGTAAAATTTACCGAAGCTTCCCATCCAAGAGGCGTTCTACTCATCGCAAATTGCTTTTTATGTATTTTGTATAGTTGATGTGCAGGCTAAAACTCCTATTTTTTATACTTGAAATGAAGTTCAAAGCAGACGTGGATCCAACGAAGTCCACTTCCGCTAACAAAATGCAACATATCCAAAGTTTTTTCAACATTAAAAAAAAAGTCGAAATATAATTTTATTTCCACTTGCACGATACTTGTCGGATACCCCAGCTGCATCCAACAAAAAAAATTATGTTATAATCTTACTTTATAATGAAGATACCGAAAATCCGTTTTATTTTCATTTCAAGGTAAATGGACATGTTGCATTTTGAGAGAATTGCTCGTATATATATCAAATCGAAGAAGAGCCGTGACGCAGAGCTGGCCGTTCAAAATTAGACAATATATTTTGCCTAACACAAATAACAGAGAAACGATTATCTACAATAAAATAAACTCGTTTTCGTGGACCTTACGAAAGCGTATGACAACATACACGTAAAAAATATTTAAAATTCTAGAGGAATCTCCTGCCAACGCAAGCGCTATACAAGCTGTAAAGAAACTCTACAAAGACACACATGCCAGAGTGAAGGTTGGGATAAAACTAACATCTAACTTCAAAGTGATAAAGGTACTCAGACAAGGTTGTTGTCAAAACAATGGAGAAAGAAATACGAAGAAATGGGTGGTAGGAGATACAACACTGTATATATTTATTACACTATGCAGATGACCAAGTAGTAATTGGCCAAGATTATGAAGATACAGAATGTATGATAAGAAAGCCTGGCGAAGAATATTCCAAATGGGGACTAACAATAAGTCTAAAAAAGACAGAATACATGTGCATAGATGGGATGAATCAAGATCAGGTTGGACGTCGAATAATCGATTAAAATTAACAAAACAGGAGGATATGAATGAATATCAATAAATAATGTCAGGAAAATAACCGGCACGCTAGGCTCAATCCTGTGGCAAAAATATACAACACCTAAATCAAAAATGCACATATATGAAGGATGTCATAAAAAGCACATCAACCTGCGGATGCGACGTGTGACAAATAAAGTAGAAACATGGAAAAAAAATATTAGCAACAGAAATGGATTTTCTAAAAATACCGAGAACATCCAGAACAGAGCATGTAAGGAAAGAAGAAATAGGACGTCGCGTTAAAAGAGAAACAACAATGGCAGAAGAGATACTGCGGAGACAGTTTATATGGTATGGGTATTTTAACAATGACAGATGATACTTCCAAAGAAACTAATGGAGAAAAGAAAAGAAGATGCAGTCCTAAAGAAACTTGAAGAAAAGGAATAGGAAAAGCGATGTCTGATAGAAATCTCCATGAGGGGGATTGGAATGCTAGGAGACAATAGGAACTGGCAAGCGCAAGTTTTCAAAGATTATTATTACTCCAACATCAAATTACTTTTTCGTTTATGTATGATAGCAGTTTTCCATAATTTTTGTTTAATATTTGATGTCATGGGACCTACCCAGCACATCGAAAGCAGTAGTTATGCTGAAGAGAACCACAATTGTGGTCCTCAATATCAACTACCCTTAATCGTCTACGTTTTTTGTTTGATGATATCTAAAAGTTATGATCTGCGTTATATTCAATTGAAGTAAAAGAGTTTTAGAAACTCAGTACTTAATTGCAGCGCATAATACAACGTGTCATACTTCCGGTATCGTTAAACGTGCTTAATTGAAATAACGTGTTGATTGTTTTGCAGTTCTTAATTTACATAGAAATCCTTCCTTGCTTTTCGTTTCGTTTGCATGACTGTTGTGTTTATTGTTAATTTTCAGTAGAGCACAACTCTTTATAAGAAGAGTACAAAGGAAAGTAGTATAAATATGTACAACGTACGAGTAGTTTTACAAACCAGTGTAGTACTGCAAAAGGCTTTTGCTTAGCAAAATAGGAAACCCTAAGGCCGAATTAAGTACAACTGTGGAACCTGGAGTTGTAGACTTGAGATGAAAATCCAAAAAATAGGAAAAAGTTTCACCTTGTAAACCAATTTCTTTTTATATCGTATATTGAAATGAATAATTTTCCTCATAAAATTATTTTAATAGTTATATCCTTAAATCACGAATTCAGGAATTTTCTGTTCTTGAAAAGTTCCTACTAAAAATTTGGGAATATACGAAAATCTTAATTTTATGTAGAAAAGAGTTTATAAACAAACGTTTCTAATAAAGAAAAGGTTAACAGAGAAAGTTGAGGTAGGACTTAAAAACGGGTTGTAAGATTAATTTAGACTTTTAAACCATTGTTTAGGATTAGAATTATCTTCTATACAGTCTATCAAGCTATATAGATTATCTGTGAGATTTAATCAAAGATGGATGTATTATTCGAGCAAATTAAGTTATGATCAGAAAAACCATGAAATTTCAAGGCATGTCTTGATTAATCCGAATACGGGGGCGGGTTAGCCCGTAACTACCTTAGGCTCAAAGAATACAGAGGTGCTTACGACTCTTACGAGATTCAAACTTGTTTGCATTTGATGTTCGTGTTTTAATGGAACTGAGTTTTACAATGTTTTAAATGTTTATTTTTATAAAATTTATTTAAAAAATAAACACTTTTCACTTTTATATGATGTTATGCTAAATTTACTATAGTTATTCTAGGTTGTATGGTAGCTTTAATCCGCCTCTGCTTAAATATGTATTTTGCTCTGTGAATTATCGATAGTTCTGAAGTTTAATGATTAATTATAGATCTACTGTGGATGTGGACACTCTTGATTGATAGATTAATTGATACTATTTCTATGGCTTGCATTCTAAAATCTGATGAAGATGACATTATCTTTTAATGTTTGTCTAAAAATGTATGCTTAACATCAGTTTTGGATTTGGTGATTGTTGTCACCCGAGGTAGACACTGAAAATCCAGCGTGGAACAATTTTTTATCCTTAGGGTGTATTCCACACATATTTGTGTGGGCATTTCAGTTGTCAGTTTTCAGCATTAATAAATAATAAAAATAATAGTTCAAGGTCAACGTGTGAAATAGATAAAGAAAGGTCGGGGTTAACCTCGGTGTGTTATGATAATTCAAACAAAGATATTATTGATGAAGGTATTAAAGGAACATGCATTTTGAATCCTACTCGTTCAAACGCGAGGTGTTCTTGTAATGTATATGGAGTGTTTGGTGTAAGTTATAAGCAGCTCGGTCTGGCTTGTTGTCGGTCGAACCAGGCGTCGGAGAATTTACACCTGACAATAGTTGATTCTCTGCTGGACGCCCACCTGTGTAATGAAATAATCTGCCACTCCTTACCGTACAGATAGAGTTGTAATGGCCTTAAATACCAGACAATGCTCTTCCACCGGACGCCATATTTAACTCTTAATTAATGACCTTTTTTACTAAGGTACCTCGAAATAAAATTATTATCCATGTCACACCAACGGTAAAACATGACATCAGAGACCAAGATCCACGACCAATCTCATATCAACAAGAAACTACCTCGATCGTGTCCGCTTTTTAGTTAAATTTCACATTAAGATAAACTAAAATGTATAATCTTAACTTTCGAATGACAAATTTTATGCTTTTTAGTTCCGAAGAGTCCGGCATAAATCTACCCTCTTTTAATTTTAAAAGATAACCCTTATAATTACTGTTTATTTATTTCTTTCATTCATTTTGTTTTTGTTTTTGTTGAGGACTATCTTTCAGTTAGAAGATTACAAATTGTTTTACTTAGAATTTATAGTATTTTTGTTAAATCTCACAGAATGACCTACAGTTTTCAAAACCACCTTTTTCGATGTACGTTTTTGAAGATTATTATTTTTAAGTTGTAAATTTTGTTTAATTTTGGAAATAAATTTTTTAAAGGTGTACGGAAATATGTTAACCGGTGCAAATGTTAAATACCTAAGGATTGCAAAATCGACTTAAAAGTTTTGAATTCATTTAAATCTGAAGCTTTCATTGAGTCTGAAGTTTTTAATTTTTTGTAAGGCTGCTCTGAAAAGTAATAGAATTCGCATCTAAGTATAAACTTTAAATTCAAAATTTTGAAAATACAACAATAAAAGCTCGTCAATTTAGAGATTTATTTCTTTGAAATATTAAGAAATGAAAATTTAAATTGCCCAATATTTATTACAAGGCTAAAGATTTTTTTAATCTAAAACGTCTAATTAAATCCCGAAAAAGATTATTTTAAATTTATTTTAAAGATTGTGTTATGAGGTCCTTCCTGAAGCTGCAAGTAGATGTTGAATTTTGGAGATCAAATTATTATCTTTGAGGAAATACATTGATTTATTTAAAATTAGGATATCTTATTTATTTAAGGGTAACAAAATCGGTGTTTCAATATTCGCTTCAGGCTGAGACCGGAAATTGATTAAATCTAAAGCTTTTGATTAACTCTAAAATTATTCTGTACGAATTTTTAATTTTTAATTTTGAGGGGTACTTCAAAAGGTAATGTAATCTTTCCTCTAAATATAAATTGCTTCTTTGAAATGTTAAAAAATGAAAATTTGGCCAATAATTATAGGTAGCCTTATTTATACGGCGTTAATCATAAGATTTTTTCTGTTAAATTTTTGAAATTGTTCAGGCGAAACCAACTTATCCAGCGTTCGATACTTACACCAATATCATTGACTTTTCAGTAGCCCCAAAACATGTAAATTTTGACTCGTTTTTGATTATAGTTTGTTGTTTACCTAACAAGGGAAGAGAAATGAAATTTACAGAGGAAGTCCTTTAATTGCCTTGTTACGTATTTTTTACTGCTGACCTAAGGTTCCACTAATAATTGAACTATTTTTTAATATAATTATTTGACATTAAGTGTGAGTATATCATTCGCTTGGTTGGGAAGTAGTTGTTACTTCCTGAAGGTGGTAAATTTACTCTTACTTTTTCTGTTGGCAACCAATAAATAAAGCTTACCTTTTCCAAATATTATCATATACATACCACATGATAAATGCAACTCGCAAAATCAGCAGTGGAAAAAATATTAATACCTATCTTAATATGCAAAATTTATTTGATTATAGGTTATAGTTTTCTTACTAAACAATTTTGTGTCCTTGCTTTAATTTCGGCAAACTGACACATAAATTGTAGATAATTTTTTCCAAAAAGAAAAATAATTAATATAAAACTCTTTCAAAAATGTGTAAAATATTTAAAGGTGCCCCAGAAATAAGCTACCACTAAAGGAATAATTATAATAAAAGCGAATTGGTTTTAATTTTAACCGTTTGTGTTTCTTCAATGCTCAAGTAAAGCTTGATTAACTTTCAGTCAGTGCTATGTTTAGTTTAGAAAGTTTAAATTTTAGTTAATAGATATTAGGGTTACATATCTTTAATTAATTTCTAGTCCACGATTGATCTGATTTTTAGTAAAAATCTAAAAGTTTGAAGCGAAGCTTTCTCTTGAAAGTTGCTTAGTTCTTATTTCAAATTAAAATTCTAATGAGAAACTCTTTTATATTATAAAATTAAATTTACAAAATGCAGCCTTTATGTTGTGTATAATGCTTATAAATAAAAGATCTATCTATAAATTCCGGAGATCAAGTTGGAAAATATATACATACACATTAAAAATTTCATGTGGAAAAGGCTATTTTTGGACGATAGTTGATATAAATTTGGAGCAAAATACGGGTATCGAAAGTAATAACACGGAAACAACCCCCAAAAAAATAAAAACAGAAAGCGTACCTTATTAAAATGAAACCTACACTTTAATGTCATTTTAAATAATATGCAGTTTAATAATTTTATAAGCAACAAGTACCTTTAGTGGAGCTTTCCTAGTAACCTTCATTAATATTGTACTTAGTTCGTAACAGACTAGACTAGAGCATAATTTTATGGCAGTCGTAAACGTAATTTCATGTTTTGTAATGAGTAATGACCCAAAAACGTTTACAGTTACTGTCAATTAATGCAGGCTTGTTAAATTTTAAATGGAGTCTAATCTAACTTGTAAATTACCCTGTTAAGTTATTCAAACTCGTGAGATATGAGGACACCCCCACTGTGATAATTTATTATTTCTTTATCATCGCGTGACTTGCATTGTTTATTAGGACAATTATCAGGGCCTAATGATTTGCATAAATAAAAATGTCGGCTTGGAATGTGATTATTAATAACCTTAAACTATGGACAATGAAATTGTATTTTTTAAATGCTTCGTTAATTAATCAATAAATGGTTCGTTCTTTGGTACTTCTCACGGATTCGTCCTTTAAATTAAAACGATTTTAATTCTCTGAACTTTACGGCGACTTTAAATTCAATTAAAAGCCACATGCTGCAACTATTGCATTATATTTATAGCCTTTCGTGATTAAAAGGACAAAAATTATTTAGAACAAACGCTCATAGAATTGCAAAGAGCAAGAAAACTCGCAGTTGAATTTACACAGGCTATTTATGTATCTGATTAATTTTAACTTACTTTCGAGATTTTGTAAGTAGGTAATTAATTTAAATTCAAATTTCAAATAAGGATTGTATTCGGTTTCTGCTAGTTTATAGGCGTGACTAATCTGTAAGTTCGTTAGTTTAATGTTAACCTTTTTCTCTAGTTATCCTCTGATTTACCTTTTAAACGAGATTGTTCAATTCATTAAAATTAATTTTTCGTTTCGTTGAAATGAATTATTGTTTCAGGAGAAGGAAGCACAGAGATCAAAAGAAGCAAAACAACTTGGTGAGTTTTTTGCTTTAAAAAGGTTTTTCATTGTGCATGAATCGTTGTTTAAAATCAATTAGTTTTGAAAAACTGGTTAAAACTTACTAAAATGTATCTTATTTTAAAACAATTGTTGAGGGTTTTAATGTATAATTGTTCAAATAAAGTAACTAATTTCGACCGACAGTGCTGAAGTTGACGTTAATATCTTTTACCAATTTTTTCTGTGGGAACCACTCGCAGAATGTTAGGGCCACGTTAATCCCTTCGAAGATTACCAAAGATTATAAATTAAAGTTAAATTTATGAGAAAATTGAAAGTTTAAACCTTAATACCATAAGCTTGTCAATAATTTCATATTCGAAAACTTAATACGAATTATATTAGTTTTTTATATACGTTGAAATATTTGATCATATTAATTTTGACCTCAATTTCGTACCTTAAACCGAATTTCTTGTTATTATTTTAGTTATTTTTATTATTTTATCATAAAATGAATATTTATTTTATTTAAGCAATTATTTATATGCATTAAACTAGCCAGTTATACTTTTTTATGATGTTTTTAGTAAATCTGCATCTTTATTGTATTGTTGTAAATTTAGTTGTTTGGGCATTATGAAAGCTTCTAAGGAACCAGAAGTTCTTTAGTTTATATTCTAAAATTAATCCATATCTTCGTGTTTCAGATTTAAAAATAATGATGACAAAATTTTCTGAATTTTATTAATGGTTCAATATTTAAGTATTCAGATTTCAGCCTTTCAAAATTATTTTTATTGAAACGCAGTAGCAGTTTCGAAAACCTACTAATTCTAATAAATTGAGACTTAAACCTCAAATTAAATATTAAAGCCCTTCTTTAATCTCTTCAGTTTACAATTTACCTTTTTATTGATTTATTTTTTTGATATTTAATTTTAAATAAAAACACCACAAACTGCAAATTATTATGCTGTGATCAAAGAAGGCCGTACAAAGATCTGAGCTTAGATGATCACAGAAATTTTGATAAAGAATAGAGAAAGAAGTAATACTTAATAAGCTTAGCTAAAATTTCTTAGATTCAAAGCTGCCTCTTCGTATTTAAATTATGTGTAGAAATTCACTTTAATTTTCCGTCTGAACACTACTGATAGTACCAAACGTTTGCGTTTCTTTGATAAGTAGAAATAAAAGAATAAAACCAAAACTGTTCCACAAAGGCTGTTTCTCATGCCTTGTTTGAATTTTTATTTAGCAAAGTGATGGTTTAAAAAAGTATTCGTTTTAAATATGATAGGAGTGTTTACTCGATAATTTCCAGCAAACAGACTGATTGATAATTTTATTGTCGAATATGCATATAATTCTCAATGCGTAAGTTTTCGTCTAAAATCGTACCTACGTGAATGATAAGCAACTAACTCAGGTTAAACGTTTACATTATTTTACTAAATTTGGCAAATTTTAGTGGTTTAATATTTTTGATTTCGATATAACCGGCGTAACAACGTTGTACGAGTAGGTATGTAATTAAACTGTTAACGGTTTTTGCGGGTGATATTCTGCTATTTTATCCATTCGAATGGTGTGGGCCACCGGTAAGTTTCCACTTTCTATTTTATGTAAATCAAAGGATTGCATGCTTACTTAACCACGTTCTACTGATAAGAATTATAAAGTGCAAATTCGTTTCGGGCATTACAAAATGGTGAAAATTGTTAGAGTAACAACCTTTTATCAAACCTTTTATCTCTGGTATTTTTTGAAATTTCTTGAAATGTAGGAATGCATATATCAGCAAGTTCATTTAAAAGTGTTAGGTATAAGTAGAAAAGCAAAGATTTATATTAATTGTTGTCTGAACTAAAAAGCTGTTTAATTATTTACGTTTATACAATTGTTTAGTTTTTAAATGATAACATAAATGTCAGGGAAATGGGTTTGTTTTTCTAACCTGTCATTCAAATCTTTATAGTTCTTTTTTTTAGCTGGAAAAAAACATTAATTAGACTAGTTTACATATATCTTGCTCCTCCTGGTAGAAGGAAATCTTTGATGTAAAATGAAACTGCACTGGTTCAAAAGCAGGCAAAACTAACATTTAGGCCAAGGACACACGAGCCGGTTTGTGACGAATCGGCCGAGGATTCGTCCGGCGTCCCTTATAATAATATGTCTACCGTACACACGACTCTACAGGCGCGGCGTTGACGAATCGTCGAGCCATTCCAAATGGCCTTACGAAAGCGCACATACGTATCGTCGGCCGTTTCGTTTGTGGCGAATCGTCCGACGCTACGTGTGTGCGTTTACGTCAGGCCATGCAAATGGCTCGACGATTCGTCAGCGCGCCGCCTGTAGAGCGGTGGGTACGGTTCCATTGCTTTTAATAAGGGATTCATCTGCCGTGTCGGCGGACGAATCGTCAGCTGATTTGTCACAAAACGCATCGTGTGTTCTTGGCCTTATTGTCTGAATATTTTGTTCTAATACATTACAGTTTCATACCGTACCATGCGATCAAATGTCACTATGAGTAGGCCATACTTTCGCCAACATGTCATTATGAATCTCCCATCAAGGCTAAATGGTGCAGTCATAACGTTATTTTGTGGTTATTTATATGTATTATAAAGTTGAAATAAACGGTAAAGAATTGTTGTAATCTTTGAACTTTAACAATAATCGAACTTCTTTGAAAACGCCATAACATAACCTTAAAATGTCATTTGTGACAGTTGTATTCAGTCATTATCATCATCATTCAGCCTTCTCTTGTCTTCTGTTGAATATAGGCCTCCTCCAGACACTTCCAGCTTTACCTATCCCGAAAATTTGCCATCCAGTTCGTACAGATTCTTTTGATATCGTCTGTCCACCGTGTGGGAGGTCTAAGTTCTCGGACGCCAAGAAGTTTCTTTGTTCATCTGCCGTCATCTTGCCTCATCACATGCTCTGCCCATCTCCATTTCGCGGTTTTATGATATCTTCTACGCTCGTTCTTCTGCGAATTTCTTCATTCCTAATCCTATTCCTCAAGCTTAATTCCAGCATTACTCTTTTCACTTTTCGTTGTGTTCTCTGAAGTTTCATTGTTGATGTTCTGGTGAGGATTTCTGCACGTAAGTACCTGTAAGACACACCGGTTGAAAGCTCTTTTTTGCAGGGCGATGGGTACGTTGGTCTTGAATGTCACGGAGCTTACCGTGTGCTACCCAGCCTAATGTTATTCTTCGTGTTAATTCAGCTGTTCGGTTGTCCCTATTTATTTTTAATTTGTGGCCAAGATACGTGTATTTTTCAACCAGATCGATTTGAGTGCCATCGACTTCTATTAGTTGACTATATAGACACGTTATTTTCGAATGCCAAAAATGGGATGATCTAAGAAGAAGAATATAGACAATACTAGGCAGCGAAGTAACGTCTCAAAGCATGGTTGGTGAAATGCTGCAGAGCGACTTTAAGTGGAACATTATTACAGACATGGTTGTAAAGATTATGAAGGAGAAAGAACACGGTGAAGAACCTGAGGACTGAAAAAAAAGCTAACGACTAAATGAATAAGACCGTCAATAATACGCAGTAATGTGAGAAACGGTGTCGTATCATTGATTAGGATGAGGAGGTGTTTCAGCTGGTATACAGTGACTAAAGTCACTGGAGCCCAGCACTCTTGGGTGGGGGAAGAACCATACGCCTGGAGTTAGTCCATAAAGAATTTCACCTCTTCTCAAAAAAAAGGTACGAGGTTGGTCATCATTTTCGTTTTGGTGTAATTCATTTTCAGGCCCACTTTATGTGCAGCTTCTCGGAAGTCATATAACATATCTCTGGCATTTCTTAAATTGTCTGATATAAGAACAATATCATCAGCAAAACGGAGGGGGCTGAGTATTTCATGAATTTCAAAATTTCTCAATCGATTCCCATACCTTTTCCTTCCCATTTCGTCACTTTAAAAGCGTGTTCTAGAACTGCTGAGAAAAGTTTAGGGGAGAGTGCCGCCTGTCTGACACCTCTTTTAATATTTATTTTTTTGTTGCGTCGTGTATTTTCACTGTTATTATTGCGTTTTCGTATATGTTTTGAATGATATTTGAGTAGCTGTGATCAATTCGGCAATCTTCCAGGCTCTCAAAGATACCAGGTCGTTCGCAAAAAATGTGTACAAGATTTATTAATTTCCTAAATGGACTTTAGTAAAAGAATTCTAAATATCTACACAGACGAATGTTTAAGTTTTAGTTTGTTTTTCTTTTTTTAATCAAAAAATGAATAATTCTTAAAACATAAATTTCAAATTCTTAAAAGGTTTGTTATTAATTGAGTTAAGAAGAATCACCAATTTATTGTTTGTTTGTTTGTTATTTTTCGTATATGTTTTTAATGAGATTAGAGTATCTGTGGTCAATTCGGCAATCTTCCAGGGTCTCAAAGATACCAGGTCGTTCAACTGTGTCGAAGGTTTTGTGTAAATCAACGAAGATGGCCTTTTCGATTAGGATCTTCATACACTGCAGATGGTCGTTCGTTCTATATCCAGTACGGAATCCGGCCTGTTATTTCGGTTGGCAGAAGTCAAATTTCCGCTCAAGTCTATTTGTTAATATTCTGGTGTATAACTTGTATAGATGGTTAATAGTAGACTGATGGCTCTGCAATTTTCGGGATTTATATTATCTCCTTTTTTAAAAAACTGGATCGTGTTTGAGCTGCTCCATTTGCACGGAATACTTTGCGATTTGAGAGATAAATTCCCGCACAATTACGAGAGTTAAGCAGCGTTGTCTCGGGTCAGTGCTGGGATGGATGGCCCGACTGCTCCGTTTAACGCGTCACCTCACTCCCACGATGACCGGTCACTATGGGAGAGTAGACAAAACCCCCTCACTAATAAGTGAAGGTGCAAAGAATAAGAGAAAAGGGGTAGCCCTTGCCGTATATAGGGATTGATTTGTACAGGCTAATAATAATAATAATGTATTCAGTGATATTAGAGAATTGATAGTGGTTTTCATTTCGAAATTTTGTCGATCGCACGATATAATCTATAGTATGATCAAAAACTAAATTTTATGCCATATTTATTACGATATAAAATGGTAAACTGTTAATATAAACAGTTGGTTTGTGAACCGAAAATTCCATGACTACCCTCATCAATTTATTTTTTGATCGTGATATAGATTATACCATCAGAAGATGGTGTAATTAATAATTATGTTCCTTACGTTCCTTTAAAATCTCTTAAATGCACCGCTTTAAATGGTTAAAATTTGTAAAAATTATGCGCCGTAAGCGAATTATTTTAGTTTTTACCTAAAATTCTGCTGTATATAATGTAGTTTCTGATTTAAAATATAACCTACTTTTGAGAAGATCTGGACTTTCTTTAAGCAATTAATTTTATTTTGGGCATCTTGATAAAAACATTTAGATTATGAAAGAATTTCGAAACGTTGTAATTTCTATAAATTAGTTAAGATGTTTTAGCAAAATTACCGATTTTATCTGTATAGAAGAAGTAAATTATGTGTTTTTGGGTTTAAAATAACAGTCGTGGGTCGAACACTAAATTCCTGTATCATAAATAAACTGGTAAAACATAAATACCGCAATTAATTCCTGTGTTTATCTAACAGTTAACCTCGTTTATGGTAACATCTAATAAATGCTTGTATTTCATATAATTTGATTAAATTCTGGGCTTATTTTCTAGTTACGCTGAGTGCTTATCTAAAGGCAATAATTTAGTCGCATAAAAAATCTGTACATGAGAGACGAGTGCAAATTTATGTAGTGCAAAACTGCAGATGGAAAAGCGCCAGCTACACTCGTCCGGTTCACGTTTTACAACCTTCATACAAGCAATAGCAATTAGCTACAATGTAAAGATTATTTTTTAAATTAGATTACCTTGTTATCTGAAATATTGCCGTCGCCGTGTGAAGTAAACTGGGATTTAATTAGCTTTTTCCATTTCGCGAGATTTACAAGCGTATGAGGCTATTTGTATTAATCCTTAATTGCGTGCCGTTTTAAATTGCGCATTTGTTATTCGAAAATTTCCACGTTCATTACCTGACGTTTGGATTTTAATAAGTGTCGGAATTTAGATAATTTTAATGCATTAGAGGAGATCTCAATTTTCTCACCTCTCTTTTTATCAATTATATTTCTTATTTTTTGTGCTTGCGTCATAAGACATTCCGTGATTGTAAATTGTAATTTATGCAAATAATATTTTTTTCTGGAACAAAAATGACAAGAACACGGCGTGTTCAAGTGGTGTTAACTGATATTAGCTATTGTTCAGGCAAGGCGATAAATAAATTAGCCTACTCGAAACTCTTCGTTTTGTGTGAAATCTAGAACATAAATTTCATTAAGTGCGTTACCGGTATGGTAGCTTAAGCTGCAGTTAGCCAGACGAGTATTGCGAAAGTAAAGCGCCTACTTGCGAAACCCGAAAGTTTCAAAAATTAACTGTGCAATTATTTCTGTAAGTTTATTTTATTTGAAACCTTTGATCTGATAACGAAACACAGTATTGATCTGAATTGTACATCGATGTTTTATTATGCACATTGTTGTGTTGAGTTCCATTATTTATATTATTGTCCTCGTCTTGAGCATTTTCTTATATTTATTGGCCCTTATACGGATTCTTGCTGATTTAGGAATTTATGATTTTTTCTTTTCTTTTCCCCACTAAGCCTATATACATATTTAAGGCAGGAAAATACACAACAAACTCTGTTTTCTACCAGGCAGCACTATATTTTTGTTGAGCAGGTATAATTTTCCTAATAACTCGACGAACGAACTACTTTTGTAATTAAACACTAAAGACCAGACAGAATCAATATTAAAAATTAGAAATTACAATAAAATTATATTAACAAAGCCGACTTTGACATACAAATCTGTTTCTATCAAATGGGATCAAAGGAATATTTATGTTTAGAAATATGTAGCGCTTACATTAAATAACCATATAAAATTTTAATAATAGAATTAGAAACCTCAGTTATCTCACTGTAAATATATGTATAGGATAATAATACAACTTTCTATGTTGACTTATAGGTACATATTTCTCTTTTTGGAAAAAGTGAATTTTGTCCCTTTCATGAAGAGACTGTATTGAAAATTAAACATTAAAACATAGAATAGGAGAAATACTTTATAAAGTTTTCATATTACGTAGATAAGTTCCAAACCGACATGTGTCCGCAACATCCCTTATTTACCAAAAATCACCCCTCAGCTCGTTCATAGTGCTTGTTTTTCTCATTTTTCTCTTTAGTCGTTGTTTAAACGGGAAATGTTTATAGAAACAAAAATATTCTTTAGAATATAAAAACTTTATCAATTATTTCTTCTAAAAAGTACTATTTGCTTGTACTAAAAGGGACATTAGAATTTATGAAAGAGACGGGGCAAATTAACAAGATAATTTGAATGTAGGTATTTCTTTATTTATTGTTGTACACAAACGAAATGCAGCCATACCAAAACTAAACGAGCATTTCTTAAAAACAATTGCTTACTAATCTAAATACTTAAGCAAAAAAAGTTAAAAACACATTTAACACCACAAGTTTAGTGCACCATTTTTCATAAATTTTGCAAAGTGGTTTTTAATATTTTTCCTTACAAGCGTTATATATTGTCTTCTTGTCCGCTTGTCACTGTGTTTTTATGTGAGAGTGAATATTTCGGTGTCTGAAATATTTCCTATGGAATCAGAATCTGTATTTGGCATAGAGTCGTTGATACTACTGATTGCTAATGACATTTTCCTTGCATTTTCTTTCTTAGGAGGAGTTTTGGCATTTCTAATCGATTTTGTTATTTTCTTTTACCCTTCACGCTACTTTTAACTTTGTTTATATTATAGTCAATCTATATGTCTTTAAAAATGTTCTTTACATGCTTTAGACTTTCTTTATTGGCTTTGGGCGTTCCTTTCATTAAAATATCTGTCATATTTTCTAAAATTAATCAATTCTTTCTGGGGTTTCAGTAATAATCTTAGTTTTACCTTTACGTTGCTTTTCTAGAGGTTTCCGAAGAAGGGCCTTTGGATACGGCTTAATCTGTTCCGGTATGAGAACATTTGATAGTCCAGGCTGTGGCGTATCGATGTCGGGAGAGCCAGACTGTGGCTCTTAAGTATTGGAACTTTCAGGTTGCAGTTCTTCTAAGTTTTCCTGATTGTCATTTTTTGTACCGCCTGTTTTTTCTATGATTACTTCATTGAGAATTTGAACAGAGCTAATTAAATTTTGCTGTTTGCCGTTTAGAGGCCATATATCGGTGTTTTGAAATCCAGTTATATTGTTCATCTTAAATGCAGCATTATTCTTCTAGAAGGGGCGTACTCTTTACAGGGCGTTGTCGATCTTCTTTCCATATGCCTATGGGTACATGTCAAGTAGCTTTCAGACATAGGGAACGGACATTCGAACCACGGAAGTGCTTGCACTTCTACTCCAGAAAAGACATACTAGGCAGAGTAGGTACTTAGGTGGTCTTAGTGGTGACACGCTGAACCAACTGAACCACGACCGCGACAAAAATATGCAGCACTGTAATCCTGTAATTAAGCCACATTGTAAATTGTAACTGTTTTTCCGGGAGTCGAAGGCCATGGCACATTTTGGCGGAAGTTTTTAGACAATTTTCTTGATCAGTACTTTCTTATTACCAATGTTCGGTTCATAAACAAATCGTGCAGTTTGGATCTTTCTTGAATATTAAAACTAGTTTCTGCAAATGAGACTTGGCTACTTTAAATATTTTAGCAGTAGATTTAACACGCGTTCGCATTTTATGTGGCATTTCCGAAGTGAAAAGGTGAAAAAATAGTATATCAAAGAATTTTAGGATAAAACCAATGATAAACCCTAAAAACAGATTAAAGTTATGAAAGAGATAGTTATGAAAGGGACGTCCATTTCATAGCCGTTTGTTGTGTCCCTTTCATAAATAAAACAAACAAGTAAAATATTAATCTAAAAAGCCACAATTTTATAATACAAGTTATCGTACCTGTTACCTTTTTATAGTTAAATATGCGATTGTTTGAAAATAGTAATAACAAATTCAATAAACCAAAATAATATTTTCTAAAACTATTTTGGAAAATAGCAAAAAAATACTTTGGCGCGCGCATCACTGCCCATTTAGCAAAGAAATCCGACATTACACTACAAAAATATATTAATCTTAGTATGTCCAGCATTAGCGTTGTCCCTTTCAATGCAAGTCCCTTTCATCCGACCTCTCCCCTACATAAATTTTTGATCAAAATATCAATAACTTTCAGATTTTTGAAAGATTTGTTATTAATTGACTTAAGAAGAATCGCCCATTTATTGTTTCATTTTCTCCACGGCATCCATCAATTTTTAAATGTTTATTCTCGGACCTAACCTAAAAAAAAAGCTCGATCTCTTTATTACTACAAATTAATCATTTAAATCGATTGCTATGAATAAAGTTTAAGTACATGATTTTTTCTACTCCTACTATTGAAAGTTGATCTTTCCACATGATTTTTAATGCTGAAAGCAATTGTTTGTCGAAACTGTGCGACAAAATCCAAAAGTGTGTTGCAAAGTACTTTGCAACACACTTTCAAAATGGCGCCGGTTAACTGTATGGTTTGTTTATATTTGTGATATGTTTATTTTCATAGCAACGGACTTATTTCCATAGTGACCATAGTTTCCATGAGCATACTTAATATTCCACAAAAAATTATAAAATTTGCTTTAAAATATTAAATAGTGAATTAAATGTCTTTCTTCTGTAGGAGTAGAAAAAATAGTGTGTAATAACACTTGTTGAAAGTGTTTTGCAAAACTCAAATGAATGCAGCCTTCGACTTCGTCTCAGGCTGCAACCTTCATTTTCGTTCTGCAAAACTGTACTTTCAACACTTGTTATACAAATTACTATTTTTGTATACTCAATGGTAAACGGCCATTTTACTATGTAGAAAAATAGTAAAGAAACGTGGCATTTTTCTCGTTAGCAACCTTTTCCTCATTTTACAACGCTTGAGTCATTAGCAACCAACACTTTATTCCTAGCAACACAGTCTGTTTGTTTACTTGTTACTATGTACGTGTTGTAGTTGCTATGTTTCCGTACAAACATAGCCTTGATAAATTTAACAAATTTGTCTAGAAAATTCGAACTTTTAGTACTTACACAAAAAAATAGCGTATTCAACGCGTAAGAAAAGTGGTTTTCTAGCTGGTGAAATTGTAATGCACTCGCTAACGCTCGTGAATCAAACATTTTCCACTCGCTAGAAAACTGCCACTTTTCTTTACTTGTAGAATAATCTACTAATAATACTTTATACTGGAAATAATTTTTAAAACCTACAATTTTGAAGTTAGATTTTTAGAAATAGTTTTGTACTGGTATTAGTACTGATATTGTTTATTGTGTACAGCGAAATTAATCTAATTTTTGGAGTTTTTCTATTTCCGTCTGATTTATGAAGTATATATTAAGCAGCCACACTTAATTAAAGCAGTGGAGTAGAAAGAGTAGACTAGTAAAATATGTGCAAGTTAAATTTATCAAGAGATCGTATAATTGTCTTGAAGTTATTACACATAATGTACCGTTAGGCGGGCTATATAGAAATTTGTTAACGATATTTTATCAAATGTATGTACATATGTACAATGTGATTTTTTAAAAAGTCAATTGCAGCAAGCTTAGAAAAGAAGCTATTCCGTCTGCAGTCAGCTGTAATGAGCTTTGAATGACATTAACCTGTATGTCAAACTGTGTGACAGTTCAGGTAGTTAAAAATTTTGGCCCAACAAAATGTGAAAATAAACAAGTATTTAGTTGCAACTGATTTGTAATTTATTCAGGTAAGTAAATTTCAGGTTTTTCGTCAATATTTCTTTCATAGCAAGTGTTCAAAATGTCCACCCCCTTGCTCTATACACAATCTTGCTCGTTTTTTTAAATTTCTAGACACATTTTCGAGCATATGTGCAGTGAGTTAATTATTTCGTTGCATTTATGAATTATTCTTGCTGCAAGTTCATGTAAATTTTGTATTGATGTCTGATAAATTAAATTTTTCAGATAGGGCCAGACAAAAAAATCCGACGTTGTTAAATCACAGAACCTGGGTGGATAAGCAACTGGAGTGTTTCGACTGATTACTCTATTACCGAAGAATTCCTGAATAAAATTCAAGTTCTCCAGAGTACAATGAACAGGCGAACCATCCTGCTGAAAGTACCCCTCCCGCAGCTCTTGGTCATCTAACTGATTAACAAAAGGTTCCAAAATCTCTTCGGGATACCTTAATGCATTGAGTGTCCCTTGAAAGAAAATTGGCCCTACAAGTCGTCGTCGGCTAAGACCAATCCACACATCAAGCTTTTGCGGATGAAGTGGTGTTTCTCTAAACGCATATGAATTCTCCGCAGACCAAATTCTCATATTTTGGGAGTTCACATATCCAGATAAATGAAACCATGCCTCGTCCGAAAAAAACACGTTGTTCAAGTCGTTATCTTTAGGAAATGCGTTTAAAATCCATCGACAATATCGTTCTCTTAGAGGCATGTCTGCTGGTAGAATCTGATGAATAGAAGTTACTTTATATGGGAATAACTTTAAATCTGCTTTAAGAATATTCCTCGTGGTTGTGTAAGACAAATCAATGCGCTGTGAAAGACGTCTAATTGAAGTTGAGGGAGCTTCAGCCATTATTTGTGTAACATTTTCTAGGACTTCTGGTGTGCGTTCTGTAGGTCTACCGCTTCCTTTTCTGCGTGTATTACCACCTTTTTCATCGAATAATTCCACAGTGTGCATTAGAGCATCGTAATAAGCTTTTACCATAAATATCTTATGCTGCACTGTGAAATCCATTTTTGAATAAATAATTGAAGCTTCTTTATTTATTTATTTTTGGCAGCTATGCTGTTACAATTTTCATATTATGTAAGCTTCTAAAGCTTAATATAGATGGGACAATCCAGAGGCTACTGCAATTGACTTTTTAAAAAATCACATTGTATGTACAGCACCTTCAGGCCTGAAGGCCTATGGCTTTTACTGGTCTTAGAAGTACGGGGAATAAAATATTAGGGAAAATAGTATTGGAAGAAATCAGAAAGAACCGATAAGCTTCAACTAGAGACAGCAGAAACTGCAGGGGCATCACAATCTAGTGTGAAAAATTTGAAGTAAACAGGTGTAGTAACTTTAAACAAACCAAAGCATCTAAACGAACACCCGAACAGCTGGAAAATGTAATATTGCATGTTAAAAGATTCGCAAAATCAAAAACTTATGAAACAGATATCTGCAGTGTTTTAGACGATGAAACATATTTAAAATCTACGTTGGAGGATCATCAGTTTTATGATGCATTGCCATGAGAGGAGGTTCTTGCAGAGAAATCTGGAAATGTAGAAAAAAAGTCTTTGTTTGCATCCCATTTGTGAATGTGGTGAAAGAACATGAGAAAAATACTTGGTTTTAGTCATATTCGGCATCAGATTAGTATGTCAATAAAATCGTAGAATGGTATCTAAGGAAGCAAGTTACTCAAGTTAGCTATGTGGAAAAGGAATTCAATCCACCCAATACCCAGAACTGCGACCGATAGAACGTTGTTATTGGGCAACTATGAAGGCAAAGTTAAATAAGACAGGTAAAGCTGTTAGGAAACAAACAAGGGCTGAAAATTCATTAGAAGAAACTAAACAAGAAAATATAAGAAAAACGACATATCTACATGGTGGGTGTTAGAGAAAGGATGAGACATTTTGTTAATAATAAAAAACTGGGAAATTGTTCATTTGAGGTTTTTGCGCGAACGTAATGTTGCGCCGTTTAATACCTACATACTGCACCATGTGTCGAGTGTAATGCATGTGTATGTGTAGGACGTTGTTGCTCTACCTCTTACGCCTATATTCGAAGGAGGGCGCCGTTAATTATGTGTATAATGACAAATGTTCACCAGGACTCGATACCGACCTCCAGACTGCAGAAAAATCCTGCCCATCAGGAGATACGAACCAACGACTAGCCCAACGCTAACCTGACACTCCACAGCGCCACCCTGGCTTCTATTTATTATGAAATAAATTATTTAAATATTTAATAGTAATTTAATTTGGCTATGAAAAAATATGTAGTTTTAAAGTTAAACGATTTAGTATGTCAATCATGGAAGATCCTAAGTATCCTAAGCGGTGCAATTACTTACAATCTTTACTATGTAAATAAAAAGCAAAATTATCACCTCACGTTTAAATTTAAAGTCATGTTTGAATTATCATGGTAATTTTTAAAATAAAAAGGATTATAAAGCTTTATCGTTTTATGTGTATTTGAAACAGGACTTTAGGTAGAGGCAACTTTAAAATTGTAATGAGAATACGGATCAATATCGTTATGATTGAGTTTTACTATTACCAATACCAGCATTTTGGAATTACTGTAGCCATAGTTCTGAAAAGTGAATGAATGGTTTAGTGTTAAAACTCGGAAATAGGATATTATAACCACTGTTCAGTGCTGTTTTTAGGTGTATTAAAATGTTAAACAAAGTAACCGGAAGGGGAATTAAATACTAATGAATGATTCAAAAAAATATCGCAAACTATCGTTTTAATTTCATGAAAGCCTTCTTAGATGTTAGATTACTGAAATTAAGGAAAGTCTTATCTCCGATTGTACGAATATTAATTTTCTTATTAAAGATAAGACAGACAGACATACTTATTAGTTGCTTGAGGGTCTACAAGACAATGGAAATTTTTGAGAAAATCTTTTTGGAAGTTTAAGGGCTTCGATGTAGCCCTTTTTAGTTTTATTTCTTGAAATTTTTCCACGTTTAAAATTATGTTGAGTGTAGAAATCATGTTTCTGTATATTATCGAACTTGCTTTCTCAGCGGTTTCTTCGAGAACGTTTTAAACAAAATCTCTTTGAAAACTGATTATCAATGTTGTCATAAGAAGGAAATATCAGACCCCTTGCAATATTTTCAAAGGTTTACCCATTTTTACATCTTCATATTTAAGGAAATATTTATAACTATTCAGATTTCAATGTAGCTGTTACAAATATTATGAAACATTTTACTCGAATTAGGTTTGGTAAAGACACGAAAATTGAAATAAACCAGCCAGAAACGGATTATAATTAAAGTGAGACCCTAAGCAAACTAGGCCCCTTTCTCTTTTGTGTTTAATTCCAAATCGTATACTTTATTTTTTATGTTTCTTAAAACGAAAATATTAAATATAAAAGGGTTTTAGTCCCGAAGAGCCCCTACATTCCTTGGGTTATATCTTGTTTAATGGATAATCCGCCCATCGATTGCAGCTTCTTAGCAGAAATTCTCAATTTTGAAAACATTTATAAAGGGTAGTTTGTGATTTTTAAAGCAAGCAGGCGGGGGCGTCTTCCATGAATAGAAAATGTTCATCAACATTGATACTCCAACGCATGACTTTTAACCAAAAACTGAGCCGTCAATGTACCCCTTGAGTGAAGAATAGGTTTTTAGAAGTTACAAATTTTCGAAGGTCTGCCAGTTAGATATTAGAATTTATTTAGGAAACATTTATTATACTTTTTTTATTGCATATCTTTAGTATATAAGTTTGAAGCTATTTTTCAAATATCATAAAATCGCCTCTTTGTGTTTGTCGTGATTCATTAGGGAACATTCATGATTGGCAATCAAAAAATCGGTGTGACTAAAATTAAATTTAAAGTCGGACGCGGTTACCGGCAAAGGGTGTTTTTTATGTGGGAGATAATTTATGCGATTTTAACAGACTGGATGTAACAATGGCGCATTATCCGGCGTACAGTAATTAGTGATCAAGTAGGTGGAAATGTGGGGCATACACGGCTTTCATCTAGACAAAAGAAACAAAAAAATTCTTAGTACAAAGCGCACATCTGCCCGATGTTTTATTAAAAATAATCCCCACCTATAATTACAACCACTAAATGAATTCGGCAAGCGAACTTTATAGATTCGCTTTTTTTTAATACTTCAACCCTTTGCCCATTCAACCGACGCGACGTTTATGTTCGTAATTTTATTTGCACAGTTGTTTGCTAAAATAACAAAATTATCTTTTCTAAGGTAGTTAGGAAACCCACTTGAATGCCTTGAAAGTTAAATTTTATTTCGTTTATTCAGAAATATCGCAAAGATTTCTAGATTGTATTTTTTATGTTCTCCGGTGGAATTTTGATGTCTTAATTGAACTATTTGGTAACAAAAGGGAGCGACGCTATAAAAATACGTTCGTTCGTAGGTAAATCTGAATTACTGCTACTTTTAAATGTCACATTTTTATTTCGTGTCTGTAGGAAGATGTGGGTGGCAAATTTATTGTAATCCAATATTATAACAGTATCATAAACTGTCATCAAAGTTGCCATCAATAACGTTTATTGACACGGATGAAATGTCTTAATTAAGAACGATCTGAAATGATGTAATATTTAAATTAGTTTCTACTGAAATGTTGCAACCAATAAATTACTAAATTAACCGGATTTAAATTTGATTAATAAAAGAAGCGATAAACACACCTTGTTATTTAATATTAAAATTTTTTAACTGTTTATTGTCAAAATATTGACATATGTTTGATTGATAATGCTGACTGAACTAGTTTATTTAATAAAACTTCAATAAAAAGGTGTCGTAATTTTTTTGCCATACTCAGGATTGTTGCCTTCGGTCAAGATTTTTTTTCTATGAAATAAAATTGGCCCGGATGTTTAGATCCTTGCATAGACTTGCATAAAGCTAGATTGGCAGAAAGCAGAACTATTGAAGCATGATTGAAACTTTCTGCATCAATATAACTTTTAGTTGAATTTTTTGAAGCTTTAAATTAGGATTAATTCGTCAATTTTGAATTTTTGATTCATCATTAAAAAAAAAACAAACTTGATTAACCATCTCGGTCATATATTCGACTCCCATGGAATATGTGATCTACTAACTACCTTGCACTGTAGAAGCGGTGTCTAGCGGCTAGCGTCACAGGCATGTTAACGTCATACAGTGTTCCCTGTTGGCATGGGGTGGGCCTGGCGTAATCCAGGATTGATCCACGAGGATCTGCTCCATGTCAATTGATGATGATGATGATGATGATCATTAATTTTCAGGATTTTAAGTCTGTTACTGTCTTTGATTATTGTAGCATAAGCTAGTATTCAGCATTAATTTTTATAATTATGAAAACAAGCAGATTATGTTAACTTCTAGTCATTTTCATTTTTCTTTGAGCCGTAGTGATTTTACCGAGTACGTATAATTATGACATATTCAGAATTACTTTGAATGAATATTATTTCAGGTTAAGATGTCAATTGCTAAGGATTATTTTACAAAATTGTCTCAAATATTAGTATATTTACTTATTAAATTACGCAAGGAAAGGTGCATTGTTTTATTCTACTAAATCAATTTAGAACCTCAAATACTTGATGCGTTAATTTACCTTTATAGACGGGGAATCGCATTAAAAGTCCAAGCTCAACTTGGCAGAAATAAAAATGAAACTATCAGTGTTGCTTCTTATCTGCTTCGTAGTTTTAAACATCAATTTAGTTTAGCTACAATGACATATTTATTATACTCAGAAACAAGTTTTCTTACAGTTGATTTGGTAAGTTTTTACTTATTTGATCATATATGATGTAGGTTGGTTTTACCATTTATTTATGGTCCATAACAGTAGCTAAGTGAATTTACGTACCTAGGGAAGTAACAGCTGCTTTAAAATAACTGCATAGCTTATATTTTTGCTAAATTAATTTAGTGATTTCTAAATAATAATTAGGTAGGTACTAAAGTTTGTAATAGCACGCCCTCGCTACAAGCTACACAGAGTAAAACTCCCTTGACTGCCCTTGCTAAGTAAATAACATTAGCGGGCTTAGATTAGTAGTGTAGTAGAAAGTGAATTTTGCTTTGACATCTGTCATGTATGTATGTGCCCTATAAACCGTTTACTTACTTACTTATGTACCTATATCTTGGTCTTTATATCCCATTTAGGGTTATAAGTTATAACATTTTATCGTTAAGATTCCCAACTAGTAAGGTTAATTTTTAATGTATCCCAATCCCCACCTATCATAACAAATCCCTTCACATCCTATTGGCATGGGGTGGGCCTGGCGTAATCGAGGATTGATCCACGGGGATCTGCTCCATGTCAATTGATGATGATGATGATAATAATTCATAGTAGGTCGTTTTGCGTATACACCTTTCCACGACAGTTTTTTTAAATTTTGTTCATCATGGGACATTTGAAGAGTGGACTCTAAAATGAAACTATTGAAATCAAGTAAATAAAATAAAATTGAATTAGAACAGAACAGAATTGAGGGTGCCTACCAACAGCTTGTTATTAGAACTTCACATCTTTAAATAATACTAATAATAATAATAATAATATTACAGCTCTACAGGTCTTGTAGACCCATGGCCTCAAATCTTTTAAATTATTCTTTTCCATTTTATTTGTCCTTAGCCTTCTCTTACCACTCCTCCACGCCGCAGTTGTGACAGTTCTTTCACTACTGTCAACCATCTTCTTTTTGGTCTTCCCCTTCGTTACTCGCCTCCTTCTCCTGCCGTAAGTACTTTCCCAGCGAGTCTATTATCAGATTATCAGACATCCTTGCAACATGTCCCAGCCATTTGAATCTCTACACTTTTTCTGTTTGTCCGATACTTGGTTTCTTATCTACTTCCGTGATTTCTCTGTTTCTTCTTTTCCATACCACTTCTATTCCTCCAAATATTCTTCGTGGTATTTCCCTCTCCCACATGTTCAGTCTCGTTTGTTCTTCTTTGTTAAGAATCCAAATTTTTTGATTTTATTATTCTTGTACGCGCTCCCACTACTCTGCTACCCTTTGCTAATCTTTTGTTTAATTCAATTTTTTTTGCTAAGCATTCGTTATTGCCATTCTTAAATACACCAACTGTTGCCTCCTAGAAATTGTATTATTTGTTATTTACCGTCTTCCATTTAATTTGATTTGTCTATTGCGTGGATATTGCTTTTATTTCCATGTACTTGTCTTCGTTCATAGTTGGTCCATATTCTCTTGCTTTACTCTATAATTTCTTAAGCATTTGCTCGAATTCCTTTCTTCTTCTCGTCATCAGCACTATACTGGGTGATTCACGCAAGACGCGCCCCTTAAAATCTGCAAATGCAACCCAACATACAATTTCCCAAAGCTACTAGAAATACATGCAAATTAAAAAACAATGTTTGATCTAGTAGGGTAGCTTTGTTCACAAATACATACTTAGTGTTCACTTATTCGTTGAAAATGACAGTTAGAAGTTTCTAGTCGTAAAATAGTAATTTTTCTACTCCTACTATTGAAAGTTGATCTTTCCACATGATTTTTAATGCTGAAAGCAATTGTTTGTCGAAACTGTGCGACAAAATCCAAAAGTGTGTTGCAATAGTAATTTGTAATACAAGTGTTGAAAGCTTGCGTTTGCCACACGAATGTGAAGTTTGCAGCACGAACGATAGTGAGTGCTGCAGTCACATGAGAGTGGCAAATACAAGCTTTCAACACATGTATTACACACTATTTTTTCTACAACCACATTTCCATAAAAAAATTTAAATATTTCTGCAAAATCAAATCTGACATTCATCAAATGTCATTATGACATTTTGATTTCGGTGCGGCAAAATTATACTTTGCCGCACCGAAAATCATGCAAGTGCGTGCGGAAAGTAAATTTTCCGCACGCTAATTTCACTTGTTCGGCAAACACTCATTTTCAATACTCGTATCTATGGAGACGAAGTCTGAAAATCCCACTTTCCATGGTGGGAGTAGAAAAAGTACTTTGCAACACACTTTCAAAATGGTGCCGGTTAACTGTATGGTTTGTTTATATTTGTGATATGTTTATTTTCATAGCAACGGACTTATTTCCATAGTGACCATAGTTTCCATGAGCATACTTAATATTCCACAAAAAATTATAAAATTTGCTTTAAAATATTAAATAGTGAATTAAATGTCTTTCTTCTGTAGGAGTAGAAAAAATAGTGTGTAATAACACTTGTTGAAAGTGTTTTGCAAAACTCAAATGAATGCAGCCTTCGACTTCGTCTCAGGCTGCAACCTTCATTTTCGTTCTGCAAAACTGTACTTTCAACACTTGTTATACAAATTACTATTGTAATACAAGTGTTGAAAGCTTGCGTTTGCCACACGAATGTGAAGTTTGCAGCACGAACGATAGTGAGTGCTGCAGTCACATGAGAGTGGCAAATACAAGCTTTTAAGACATGTATTACACACTATTTTTTCTACAACCACAATTCCATAAAAAAATTTAAATATTTCTGCAAAATCAAATCTGACATTCATCAAATGTCATTTATGACATTTTGATTTCGGTGCGGCAAAATTATACTTTGCCGCACCGAAAATCATGCATGTGCATGCGGAAAGTAAATTTTCCGCACGCTAATTTCACTTGTTCGGCAAACACTTATTTTCAATACTCGTATCTATGGAGACGAAGTCTGAAAATCCCACTTTCCATGGTGGGAGTAGAAAAATAATTTTTCATTTTAGTAATTTGTATATAAAATTGCTATTTTTGTATATTTTTGTACTAACAATTTCTATACTTTTTTTTTGTTTTCTTATGTTTCTAATTATTCTTCAGTTGTTACTTTTCAGCTTGAAGCATAGCCTAGACACAATATTTAATTATTATCATTCTGATTCTGTACGTTTAATTGAGGATGCCTATTCCAATTGTTAAGTGGCGCGTCTTATGCGAATCACCCAGTATATCATCAGCATAGGCTACGCGTTGTTGTCTGTTGTTGTATACTAAACAATTTCACTTTCTCTAATTCTTATCTCTAGGGTCAAATTAAATAAGGTTGTCGACGCTGTTCTTTCTGTCTCAATCTTCTCCTTAATTCTTTATATAATTTTCCTTCTATAGCCATTTTATTGGTAGTGTTTTGTGACGCCATTTTAATTAGCTTAATTAATTTTCTAGGCCCTCTTAGTTTTTCCAAAGCTGCGTATTATAGGTTCTTTCTTTATATAATAATTTTCCTTCTATAGCCATTTTATTGGTAGTGTTTTGTGACGCCATTTTAATTAGCTTAATTAATTTTCTAGGCCCTCTTAGTTTTTCCAAAGCTGCGTATTATAGGTTCTTTCTTTATATGAAATCGTATACTTTCTTAAGATCAATCAATAACATGTGGAGTCGTAAGTTTTGTTCGTATGTGTTATCTAGTATTTGTTTCATTGTGAAAATCTTGTCTACTGTTGACCATCCTGCTCTAAATCTTCCTTGATATTCGCCTAATTCATCTTCTTGTATTTCATGCATCTATTTCTTATTACTATTCCTACTATCTTCTACACTACATTTAGCAGTGCTATCCCCCGATAATTATCGCAAACAGTCCCGTCACCTTTCTTGCTTATATTATATGGAACACAGAACCGCCGTCTTCCATACATTGGGAATATTCTCTTCTTGTCATATTCTTTTCACCAACTGAGCAATCCTTTTCTGTACATTTGTCTCCTTTTTTCAGTGATTTTATTTTGGCTAGAGCTTTTATCGAGTATTTTTTCTTCAGATGGTTTTTTGTTTATGATCTGTGTTTGCGGTTCCTCTTCTGCATCTTCTTCTTCCTTATCTTGTTCTTCCTCTATTTCCCCTTCCAATAGCTCTTCGTAGTACTGAACCCATCTATCTAATTTTCCTTTCGTATTACATAGTAGTCCTTCTTTATTCTTTACATATTGTGTTGTCCATGTTATGTTATGTTATGTTATGTCATGTTCTTTTTTTTCTTTGCTTCCTGATAAAAATTTCTTATCTCATTGTTAACGTAGTACATATTCTTTTATTTTTTGTAAGTAGTTATTCTCTCTTCCTTTTCTGGCATAAGTATTTGTTTTGCTGTTTTCATTGTACTATCAAAATTGCTCCTGTTTTCTAAAGTTTGTATTTTTAACATCTCCATTCTTTCTTCGTTTTCCCACTTTAGAGCTTTTCCACATTCCTCGAATTTTTCCCTTATACCTTTTTCGGTGTCTTCCCTAATGATTCCTTTAGATCTGTTTCTGATCTGATTCTTCTTGAATGTTTTGTAATTTTGGATTACTTTCCAATGTTTTTGTTATCATCTTTAAATAATGCTATAAAAAATAAACTTCATTTTAAAGTAAGGGATACATTTTCTTGAACAAGCAGTTAACTCATTTAAAAGAAAATGTGGATGAGTTAAAAACAGGAATTAAAAAGCCATACAAAAATTTGGGATTGATATAAGCAAAGGCTGACTGAGTTTTAAAGTACATAAATTATTTAAAGTCTGAAGTTTAGTCTAATACAAAGTTTTCGTATAAATGTGGCAATTCTAGATTTAACTAAACTATAATTTTTAATTATTTTGATTCGCTGAGCTTCGAAGTTTCACGGCCTTCCCATAAATTTCTAAATATTTTTAGGTTCGTAACTGTTTTAGACTCATTTTAAGTTTAAAATTAACACCCACTAGGAACTACGTCTACGCCGACTGAAAATCTGAAAAATCTAAAAAATCCACATTATTCCATTATTCTCAGAAAAAGAATAGTAGAAATTTGTATTTAGAATGGGTATGTACTTTAATCTAGGTTTAGGCTAAAGTTTTAATCTAGGACTTAAATTAAATCTTGAAACTAAATTTTAACTTACTTAAGCACTGTTCATTCTAAAAACAGCTTTTTTCCAGGCTTGCAATTTTAATTTTTTTTTGCCTAATATTTTCTCAAGCATAATTGTATGACTCAATTTGTGTGCATCAAACCATTAGATAAACGTTAGATTTAACAAAACTTACGTATATTTAAGTAGTTTAAATTAATGAAATCCTTCAGACCTAATCAAATATTTTCTGCTCAGATAAATATCCTGTTTCCTTGCTCTCTGTTTGATAATTAATGAGTGATTTGAGTAAAACTAAATTGCTTATAAAGCTCAGAAAAGGAAATTGTGTCAAATTTAGTGAATGAAAGATTCTGATCCAAATTTAAAATTGTGTATCTAATTTGAACTTCAATTCCACATCTTTGGGATTTTTATACATCTAGATTCTTAAATGTAAGTTTTCGCTCATTCAACTACGAAATTGAATTCTTCGGAAGCTTTAAATTAAAAAATCAAATTTCAAATTGTATTTTACTATAGTTTTGTGTTGTTGTAGTTATTTAAATTTGAAATGTTTGAAGTATAAATATAGACAAAGGAATATATATTTTTAAATATACCTAATTCTTAATTTGATTTAAAGCAAAGCAGAATAATAAAACGAATAAACAATACAGTTTTGATAAGGTTCAATTAGACAAGTTTAGATTTGGTTTATTAATGTTTTGTTAATATTAAAGATACACTTGAAATTCATGATTTAATTAGATATTCCATTATAAGATACAAACTCTACATGTAAGCCTTTTAAAAAGTTGTTAAAAATTAAATTTGTTAAGGATGCTCGAACCCTACACGTCGCTTATTAATTGAACATTCTGTATCGTTCGCTGATTGTTTGTACTTTAGTTTTTGAGCAAATCAGAAGGAAATTCAAAACAATTTTTATTTAACACTATGTTAAATAGGTAACTAATATAAATTTTTCGCATCTTAATAATTAGTACTCGGTTGAATTCCACCGAGTAAAGACATGTCGATCACCGCCCTCTTATCGTTAAGAACCGGCCAAGTGAGAATAGCTAAGCGTGTACGGTGTACGGCCGATATTATAATTCGATTTTATAAATAAAGTTATTTCATTTACCATTACTGCATTAATAAACTTTTATGTAGTAAAATGTTCCCAGCCGGGAATATACCCGGGCCAACAATTATTTAAACAACACAGGAACACTTTTCAACCGATGTTAGCATTTCCAAATTATCAACCACCACTGATGTCAAACTACAATAATCAGATAAGCCAATTAAACCCTCAGTTACCTCAAATGCTCCAAAATCAAACTTCATTTCCTCCTCATCAACAGCAAACCTACCCCAAACCCCAACTCTAAATAATCCTAATTTTAATAAAAGTTATGCAGCAGCCTACTCCCAACCTGTACAAACTAGTCCTAACAATAACACGGATAACGAAGGTGAAAATATGAACACAGATCAGGAAACAAACTCAAATCAAGAAACTAACTCCAAACACCCATGGCAAAAAGTAGTCAAAAAGAGAAAAAGAATAGCCCCGCCTTTAAATGAAAGCACCCTGTCATTCAGTACGGCAAACCCATTCATGGTATTAGCCGAATACAACCGTAACGGACAAAGCACTAACGATACAAATGAAACTAACCCGCCACCCCAATCTCCAATTCCCAATCCTCCTCCAGTACACATCTACGGAGTCACAAATTTTAAAGCGCTGACTGAGAACGTAAATCTAGTCATTGAAAACGAAAGATTCTACACTAAATCGCTATCTGATAGATAATACAATAAAAATAAATACGAGAACCATCGATGCTTATAAAAAGCTGATTAACCATCTACGTGAAGAAAACGTCATTCAACATACATATCAGATCAAACAAGAAAAGGTCTACAGAGTCGTAATACGGGACTTGCACCCTCTCCAGGATATCAAGGACGAGCTTTTAAAACTAGGCCATACCGTAAGAAACATAATAAACATCCGTCATAGAGTCAGCAAAGATCCCCTGCCGATGTTCTTTGTCGATTTCTTACCCAATCCTAACAACAAAGAGATCTACAAAATAGAATTTCTCCAAAATACTAAAATCAGAATAGAGGCGCCTAGAGTCAAAAACAATATAATTCAATGCTCACGTTGTCAAGCCTATGGCCATTCCAAGAGTTACTGCGCAAAGCCTTACAACTGCGTCAAATGTGGAGGACCCCACGACAGCAAAACCTGTAAAAAGACTAATCATACTCCTGCCACATGTGCGGTATGCAACGGCGATCGTCCCTCCAATTATAAAGGTTGCACCGTTTACAGAGATTTAAGAAACAGAAATAACCCGAACCCGACGACAGCCAACATACCCAACAGAAATACCCCACCCACTCTTCCAACAAATCATCACCAACCCTTAGACAATCGCACCCCACCCACCTCCTACGCACAAATCACAGCCAGAAGAACTGGCGAACATGACGACATCACAGACAAACTTACCATGTTCCTGAATGAATTCAAAAATATGTTCTCCCAATTAATAAACCAGAATAACATGATATTAACTATGCTTACCACTGTTATCAATAAGATAGCACAATAATGGCTCGCTCACTACGATTAGCGGCATGGAATTCAAACGAACGAAAGAATCACCTTCACGAAGTAAACATATTTTTAAACTACAATAAAATTGATATACTGCTTATACCCGAAAGCCACTCTACACCCTACACGCATACAAAGATACCACATTATAACGTATACTACGCAAATAATCCCGACGGAACTGCCCATGCGGGATCGGTAATCATTATTAGATCAGCAATCGACCACTATCCCTTGCCATCCTATACTACTAACAAAATTCAATGTGCTCTAGTTAAAGTTAACCTATTCCCCTGGCCATTGACTGTAGGAGCCATCTATTGCCCACCTAGGCATACCATTACTTCCGATGAATTCGAAGACTTCTTCCGCACACTCAAACCTCGCTTCCTCGTAGCAGGAGACTGGAACGATAAGCACACCGCCTGGGGATCCAGACTAATATCACCTAAGGGGCGCGTCCTATTCTGTATTATACAACTGAATCAACTGAGTTACATGTCGACCGGCAAGCCAACCTATTGGCCAACGGACCTAGGTAAAATACCTGATCTGCTTGACTTTGCGGTCACCAAAGGCATTTCCGATGTACATAGCAAAACCGAAAGCAACTTCGATCTAAGCTCAGATCATTCTCCTATAGTAATAACCTTGAGCACAACGGTCATCTCGAAAACCGTACCTCCCAAACTATGCACTAATAAAACGGATTGGGAGCACTTTCAGCTCTACATCAATGGCAACATCAATCTAAAGCACAAAATGCACACACTTCGCGAAATCGACGATGCAGTAGAGTACATCACTACCCTTATATAGGAAGCAGCCTGGCAAGCCACCCCGAGCAATCCCAAGATAGCACCCGAAATACACAATATACCGCTACACATAAGACAACTTGTAGCCGAAAAACGTAAAATTCGTGCCAAATGGCAATGATCCAGGAACCCACGAGATAAAACTGAATTAAATGCTATCACTCATCGTCTCCGAAAGGTCATCTAAGATAATAGAAATGCAACATTTAAGCACTACATTTCTAATCTATCCCCCGAAAATCGCACAATATGGAAGGCTACCAAAAAGTTCAAAAGGCCCATCACCCCAATACCACCTCTGAGAAAACCAGCTGGAAGCTGGGCCCGCTCGAATGAAGAAAAGGTCAATATCTTCGGAGAATATCTTTCAAGTGTATTCATCCCATTACCATCCAATAACGTAGCTTTTGACGCAGAAGTAGACCCTACCCTACCTCTGAGACCAACCTCACCAGCTGAAGTACGCAAACAAATTAAATTAACCAACTCCTACAAAGCCCCTGCGTACGAACTTATCGTAGGAAATATTATAAAACGCCTCCCCAGAAAAGCAATCTTGCTCATCGCTACAATTTATAATCTCATACTTGCCACCTCTCACTTTCCTACGCAATGGAAATTTGCGCTTATAGCAATGATTGCTCAACCAGGAAAATCACCACAAGAACCCACATCTTACTGACCCATAAGTCTATTACCTCTCCTCTCCAAAATATTCGAACGCTTACTATTACGCCGTATATTAGAAACAACGCCTTTAGAAGAAATAATTCCCACACACCAGTTCGGCTTCCGTGAGGGTCATTCAACAATCCAGCAATGTCTCAGACTCGTCAACCACATCAAGGATTCCCCGGAAGGGAAAAAATTCTGCGCTTCAGTTTTCTTGGACATACAACAAGCCTTTGATAAGGTGTGGCACCCCGGGCTACTATACAAAATAAAAAGAAAGCTTCCCCATCCACTATTTCTCCTCCTTAAATCCTACCTTACCCTACGACACTTTCAAGTCCAACTCCAAGGTACGCTATCGATTTATCACCCTATCAATTCTGGTGTCCCTCAAGGAAGTGTACTTGGTCCTTTCCTCTACCTACTCTATACCGAAGACATCCTAACCGCTGACAGTACATTAATTGCAACTTTCGCCGATGATACGGCAATCCTATCATCTGACACCAATGCAAATCGCGCCTCCGAAAAGCTCCAGTCCCATTTAAAACTCCTTCAAACCTGGTTGGATAAATGGCGAGTTAAAGTCAACAACACTAAGTCAACCCCAATTACTTTTACCACCAAGCACTCTACTTGTCCACAAGTTACCATCTATGACCACCCCATCCCAATCAAAACTGAGGTGAAGTACTTAGGGCCCCACTTAGATCAACAACTTACCTGGAAAGCTCATATTAAAGCCAAAAAACAACAATTAAACCTTAAGACAAAAAACATGTATTGGCTTATAGGACGTCAATCTCAACTAACTCTTGAAAACATGATCTTGCTCTACAAGACTATACTAATTCCCATGCAGCAAGCCATCGAACATCAAAATTCTGCAGTCCTACCAATCGAAAACCCTTCGTATTATTTGCAACGCTCCCTGGTACGTGAACAATCAAACCCTCCACATCGATCTCCAAATTCCGTTTCTCGCCGACGTAATTAGGACCTCTGCTACCAAAAGCAAGAATCGCACCTTAAACCACGAAAGCCAACTCGTTGCCTATCTCTACTCGCACCAGCTCGAAAGAAGACGACTACGCCGACTTTGGCCGGAAGACCTCCCTGACTGAATCCAGGAGTCCCATCAATGGATGGTACCCTAATCGAGTTAAATACTAATACTGTCAAAATATTTACTTATTACTCTAGTCGAGTAGATTGTAGATTAATTTAAAAAAAAAATCTTAATAATTGCAAAATAATTTGAAATTTAAATCAAACCTGTCACACTTCACACTGCGATTTTCTTTAATTTCAAACGCAGAGGTGGATTTTGTAATTTTCACATTGTTATATTTATTGTGCCTTAATCAATGTACACAGGCCGAATTTGGAAATTTAATTATACAAGTTAACCCAATTTTAACCACCTTAAAACTTAAAAGGTGAACGTGAAACAAACGATATTTCAAATTAAAATTTTTATTGTGGGCTGCCGTGTGAAATTTAATTTGGAACACTTGTTACGCGGCTTTATCATTTTGATAACAACTCTGAGTGTTTGTCAAATCATTAATTTTTCTTATAAAAAAGCTTTTGGGTTTTGCACGTTGTAGAAGAATTTTTTTAAACAGAAATCTTGTACCCTTGTTTTGTCGGTAATTAATTATCGTCTTTGCTGAAGAGCTATTTGCTTAATTAATGTTTACTGTTATGCGTAATTTATTGTCTGGCGTACGTCTTGTTATATTACTTTTTGCAAAAAATGCAACTGAAAGGTTTCTAATTACAGTCGAAGCAACGGCACTTGCATTCTTTGATGGCAGTTTTGCAGTAGCGCAGAAATTGCTTCGATTAACGTTAATTATTGTTCTTTTTGTCTAATAAGACTAATTACAAATTTAATTCTTTAAATTTATTTTTAGTTATACGAGTATAAGTTCGATGAAATTACACCGTGGAGGGTTTATTAGCAGTCATTGGGAAGTTTACGTAAAGGTTATTTATAAATAAACTTTCGAAAATTCTCACCGAATAAATCTATCAAATCATAGACTCCAATTTAAAATACTGTAAATAACGGTGCATTAAAAGCCACTCCTTTCTGTGTAAAAATTACAGATAGTTTGATAATCAAATCCAATTAATCAAAGGTAACTAACAAATGTGCGAGAGGACAAAAATAAATTTACAAATTAATATCGAAGTTAAGTATTATATTCGGTAATGTTTCATATTTTAAAGTTGAGACGTTCTTCATTGTCCAGTGCTAACGCAAAAGTAATCTATAAAATTTGTATATAACATTTCGCATAAGAACAAAAAAATAATTTGAAAAATATTCGTACAATGAGGATAAATGGTTTTTTAAATCGGTTCCTCGCACTTTATTATTGAATATTAATAACGAAATACTAATACGCTGATGCGTAATAATTTATAATCCACATGAGAAAAAAGCCTCTTCATTTATAACTGAAAATAAAATACCGCTAATATGCACGCAAAAAACGAACAACACTTATTAAATGCACCTACATTAATTATGAGTTAAAAGAACTGGTTGCAGGAATGGTGTGGGTTCAGCAGACGAGCGTATATGTTACACTGAAGTGTTTAAATATTAATATTTATAAATTGACTTAGCCAGAAGAGGTGATAGGTTAAGTAGGCAAGGTGTGGCTGTTCGGACCTTACCTAACCTACACTAGCAGCTTCCAGCACACAACACTTCTGACCACTACTGGTTATCTTGTTACTTGTAACAAATTTCAAGTATGGTTGTAATAAGGGAAACCTATTCTATTGTAAATTCCTTTTACTGTCGCACGTGGTACGGATATGAACAGTAAATAGGTTTTAAAAAAATTTGTTATGTAAATTTCGGTAAGGAATTTACAAAAAAGTTTAGAATGTCGTAAATATTAATTTATGTTTGTAGGAAACCCATCATGTTAAAAATTAAAATTGTAAAATGTGCAGTATAAAATCGACAAATTGATGATATAAATTCTTGTCCTTTCTGCTGCTGATATTTTTAAAATTTTGTTGCTTTTTCGATTTTCAATCTCCAAGCATCACACTACCGCTCAAAAGTTTGGGGCCATGCAGTTGATGCCTGTAAATGAGTATATATTTCTCGTATATACATCAGTTTTTATTAACAGTTTTCAATAACATTACAACGAAAAACAAGCCATCAAGAGACTTACAAAATCATATAAAAAATAAATTTTGGATTCTTAAATAAAATCTTTTTCTTAATACCTGTTTCAATTACTTTATCAAAATTGTCTGATGATATATTGTTTCAGGCTTCTCTTGTATGATCCCCAATAACTCGTTTTTATAGCTCAATACCGTTTCTAGTCAAGTTCTTCCCATAACAACTCAACTAAGTTCAAATCGGGTGATTGCGAGGGCCAATTCATTAGATACACTTTTCGTGTGTGTTCTTGTGTTTTGAAATAATTTTTTATATAATTAGGATTTGTATTTAAGAACATTATCCTGTTGAAAAATAAATCCATTTCCAATTAAATGTTGTCCAAAAGGTAATATACAGTATGGTCTTGAGGAATCTTCTGGCAACCTTCTTTTGCTAATATTCCTCCAATACCATGGAGCTTTCGTACTTTTCTATTACTAAAACAACACTAAACCATATTAGACCCTCCTCCGTGTTTTACAGATGTATTATTTATTGTTCCAAACCCCCCTCTTCTTGCAATCGATGAACAAATGGTGGTCTTTTACAGCCAAATACCTTGCACTTCCATTATTTAGACCAAAGTAACTTATTTCATTATTGCACAGTTCAATTAACATGCTTTTTGACCCAAACTAGTCTTTTCGTTTTATTATGACGTTTTTGAAGTCGCTTCTGAAGAGCAATTTTCCAAATAAGCTCCTTTAGTTAAGATACCTCTTAACAGTAGAAAAACTGGCTTAGTACGCGGTTCATTAATATACTATAGTAATGTTAGGTACTGTAAGCCGACGATATCTCTTACTTTTAAGTATTACAGTTATCTTAAGCTTTTGTTGTAATTTTGGGAAGCTCAAATCTTACATAGCTTGCAGTTGAATGATTAAGGTACTGCTTAACTGTTCGTGCAACAGTCAATTTATAAATGTTGAGTATTTTGCTATTCCACGCTGCGAATCCCGAGTAACAACTGCACTATATTTTTCTAGATCTTTCCTTCACTTTCCCTACTTTTTCTCAAAAGACAGCAACAATTAAAATATATGTGCAAATATATGCAACTCAAAGATTAGTAACTAAAAAGGAAGAAAGGAAAATACAATACAAGGAATGATGGTTATAAGAATAACACGTCATTAGGTATCCCGAATATTCAGCACATTTTAATCAACATCGTGCTGGAGATATTTTTTATACTGCGTGTTTTGGGTGGTGGTGTATATTAATTATATATTATAGTTTTGTTTTAATAAAGATCCGCCACTCTCTACAAAATTATGAAAAGCTTTATAGTTACCACATCTTTTCTTTCGAAAAGTTTCGCGTCTAATCTGATTGACATGTTGAATTATTGTGTCCTTCTCCTTGCTCTTGAAAAAGTTTTGCCTCTTACTTAGTTGGCTACAGTTGAGCGTTTTAGAGAGTTCTGAATCCACCCCTCCACCACTCGACCTTGAGACCTTGGCCTTGGTCTGACACTGACTGACTGACACCACAAGGCTAGCTTCTTACACCTCAGAAAGCTCTTTATGAAAATTGGACAAATGCTTCTGGAGCAGCATTATTATGGTTCCCAGAAGTAAATAATTTAATTTCGACTTTGACCGAAAACCTAGGTAACTTTTCAAATTTTCCTATGGTATAATCCATAAACAATATAATATATTGTTAGGAAGGCTAACGCCGTAAAAGTCCTTCCATTTTTTAAATTGTAATACCTACTTGCTTTCTCTTCGACCATATATGTTTCATCCACGTCGATTTAGGTATATCCTTAAAACGATTCTCTTCGACCAAAATAATGTTCTGTTTCTATTCAAGCAGAATTCGTCTTTTTTTAAGTTTGGGAGTATATTATTAAAGCTTTACGTATGAACTGCAATTACTTAAATTAAAACGTTTCTGTGATTATGTGACCAATTCCAATCTTAGATAATTTTTAAATATTCTACAAAACAGTCAAAATAAAATATTTAATTATCGTTTTCCGTAAATAACAAAAGCATTTTTGAAGATCGATACAAAATAGTAACGAAAAGTTATCTTTTATTATGGAATAAGTAACGTCTGTATTGAGACTAATACAAAAAATATTAATTAATTATTTATATTAAATATCCACATAATGTAATTGACTTCTACGAATTACCTTAATTAGTAAGAGAAAAAACCATTTTTGGCAGTTTAAAATATTTAATGCCATTGAGGTGATAGGCCATTGCTGAAAGAGAATGGTTTAGAAATTTTATGAAGAATCATCCTAGAATTTCCAAAAGAAAATCTGAACCCTGCACGCGCACAAAAATTAAATTGATATTAACTGGATTAAAAAATAATGCTGCTAAGATTTACAACATGGATGAGAAAGGGTGTCGCTTCACCCTGTATCATCAACAATCGACCTGGCTCACCTGGCTGCTAGAGGAGCAAAACGTGTGCATTTTGTTTTAAAGGAACATGCCAAAAACGCTACAATAGTGGCATGTGCTAATGCATTAGGCCAAGTAATTCCCCCCGGAATTCTATTCAAATGTAAGAGAATGAAACCTACGTATTGTGATGGTTTACCTCAGGATTGCAGGTAATGATGACAGCTAAAGGCAGCATGAACACAGAAACTTTTAACAAATGATTAGATCATTTTCGTACCTACGAGTATATCTCCCAACCGCCTGTGCTTTTAATCTTTGATGGGGCGAAGTGTCACTTGGATATCACTATTGCGGAATTGCAACCGCTGGATAGGTCGGTATTTCGCCCATTTGAAGCGTATTGGAACACCGAACTAATCAAATATTGGGTTAAGTATCCAACAAGGGACCTAAACAGCCAACATGGGAAAAGGCAATTACAATTGGTAACATTACAAGTGGTTTTCGGGCCACTGGTATTTTCCGAGTTGATAAAGGGGTTGTTCCAATTGAGGCATTTGCTCCTAGTTTGCCATATCATAGATTTGCAACTCATTATGACACTGATTCGAAATATGATTCCGAGGATTATCAGCCCTTAGCCGAAATTCGCCGAATTTTACTGAAATCTAAAACAAAACCCTTCTCTGAAGTACTTCCTACGCCAGAATTGACTAAGAAGAAAGGCGTTCAAAGAAATAAAGCTATAAATTACAAAGCTTTAGCTGTCACACGATCCATCTTTCTAAATGAAGAATCAGCACTTGACCGAACAGTTTTTACACCTGTAAATAATTCTTCTGAACCTTCTACTTCTCCTACCACTTCTTCCACAGAAGAGAAACTGCGTGGTCTGCCGCATGGATTACGTGGACGATATGCGAAAATATGCAGCTTGTGGTTTCTGGGCGCATGAAGACATGAAGAGTGTATAGGGTTAACTAAGGACGATACAGAAGATTTTGTATGCCCAGACTGTCTATCATCAAATGTTATAAACAGTAAATGTGCATATTTTAAAATTTATTTTAAGTTTTTATTGTTTTTTACTGAGTTTACTTACGTTGCTCTTGGTTCCTAATGATGTTTATAAATGTTAATAAAATGGACTTTATTATCTGTCACGCCAGGCTTTAAGGCCCAAAAGAAACTGTTCGCAAATATTTTTTTTTGGGGTCCTTTCATAAATGTTTTATATTGGAAAGTTGTAATTTAATACCTCAATAGTACCTTCTAATCAATCCTTGCAATCAAATTTTAAAAAAGTGTTTAGTTTCTTCTAGATACATAATTCTTGCTTAGGTGGGCCTTATTACCCTCACTTACCTTAGTTGTAAGTTTCATATTCGTTAAAGTAGTTCTCCAAATAAATTTTTTCCAATTTTAGGTTTGAACTAACTGTTAAGCTTCCTTCAATAACACAAAATGTAGCAGTGGCCAATCTGTTATTTATTTATAATTTTCTATAAAGCTCATATTTATGTAAGGTAACAAAACTTATTTAAATTTTTAAGAGTTAAAAAATAACAATAAAACCTAAAAATAGAAAAAATCTAGAAGAATAATAATACAACCTAAAAACAGGAATAATCTAGAATTTATATTCATTCTTCGTGGGCTTCTTCTTCTTCTTCTTCAGCAGATAACTAGAAGGTTTGTAAATTTGGCATGTTAAAAAAACTGCCTTTAGTTTAGATTTTCATGTTTTGTAAATAGTGGTGTAGTGTTTTATGTTGTTTACTGTCAATACAATTTATGTAGGGTAATAGACTGCAATTACTTTTACTTTAATTGACTTACGTCTTTCGTCCCAGAAAAGGAACTAAATTTAGCTGAAGGACCAGAAACACACTTGTAAACACTTTAAACATTTATTATTGTCGAAAACTATATGAATAAATTACAAGCAAAGCAAATCAGGCAACTAACAGTTACACTGCAAATCAATAACGTGCCCTTTTTACTGGTGCACACTAACTAACTAACTCGGTCCACAGGACAACATGGCGGAATCCCCCCCTTGGTCACAATCGCGACAACCCGCGAAATTCAAACATTTAATAAAACTCAACAATTTACTTATTGGTTTTGATTAGCTTTTTTTCTAATTGATACTTTATGAAACTTTAACCTTTTAATATTTTTAATTGATCTATAAGAAATTGCAAAAATATTTTGACAATCTTAGAACATTTTACTCGTAATATTTGAAATTATTAGAGCAATTATTTTGAATGCTTTAAACCAACGAACTTTTTTATACAAAATTTTTTGCGTATCTGTGAGGTGGTTTGACACACTGATTTAGGAAAAGCGATGGAACATTTTTCTAAGTTTTGTTTATTTATTGGAGCAAAAATGATCTCAAAAAGAAATATAACCTATAATCAAGTAAAAACAATTTTACATATTTGAAACTGTAATTTTTTTATTGCTCTTAATGTGCTTAATTTATTATTTAAATATAGGCTAATCATTAGGATTGAATTGGTATACATATTTCCATAAATAAATTATGCAAACAAAATTTCCGATTAACATAATCCTTTTAAACTAAAGCATTTATCAAATTACAGTAGCCAACAAAACTATCAACACTAAAACGTAACTCTAAGTTAATAGTTAGTTCCAGGTTAATGGTTAAAAAGTTCCCATAAAAAATCCGTAGCGTAAGCTTTAAACAGCGGAAAAAAACTGTGGGGTAGCTGGGGTATAGTTGATATTAAACGATTATTCTTCCAACCCGCAGCTCACAGCAGAAGCGGATTAACAGAAACAAAAAAACATATAAAAAGTTTTTAATGGTTCTCCTTCATCAGGTCACATCTGTCACATTACATCCAAACTCGTCCGCTTCTTTGTCCTAAAGCAACGGCTGTAATTGGGAGTTCTTATTCATAAGCACGAAAATCGGTCAAGAATCCCCGCGGGAGTTTTTGTTTAGCCCCAATGAACCTGAATTGTTAAATGTGCTATAATGCCCAATTTATTTCACTAACAATCTTCGGGGTGTTCTCTGTTTATGATGAAGTAAAACGAAATGCTCTTCATTCCTCTTCCTCTTTTTTACATGTTCACAATTACTCGGTAAAAAAAATCTTTATTACGTCGAAACCTTTGTTGGGGTAAAACACAAAAAGCTTGTAAAACGCAATCAGGATAATCCGAAACATTGTTTTTACTAGGACAGATGCAGTAGCACCCCGTATTACCACCCTCCTGGCGAGTTTAAAAGCTGTGAAATAATGAGTCGAGATTACCAGTTTAACATCCCAATGCACATATTTGCATATGAATTCACAATTAGTACAACCCGTTAAAATAACTATCCTATCGCATATGCGTGCACGCGGCGTTTCTATGTTGGGGTTCTCTATTTGAACGATCATTAATGGCACTTTTCTTTTATAATATTAATAGTATTCGGCTGTAGGTTGAAGAGCCTGTGAGAGACAACTGATAAAATATTCAAATAGAAATTAAGTTCGACATTGCAGATGTTCTATATTAGAGAAGGCTTTGATGTTTTTTGCTTTATCACGTTGCACAGAACAAGTGTGTCCTTTGTAAAAACGACAAAAATGCATGGTTATATTTTAATTTGTCAACGCCGCTTTATTTTGAGTAGAAAGGACTGAATTACCAAACAATAAAGCACAACTTTCTGTATTATACCAGGTACAGTAGGAAAAGTTAAGAAAATACGGCAGTAAAACACGTTAAATAAATACCGGGTGTTCGATAATAAATTCGTTTGGAGTCGGTCATAACTTTGTTTTGAATTGAACTATTGTTTCTTTATCAAGCATCTTAAGGATTAACCTTAACTCCTGTTAATGATTTTTCTATTACGAATTTCAAAATGGTTTCTATTAGTATACTTCTAGTTGACATCTTTTTCTATCAGTTTTTAAAATGTAAGTAAAGGTAAAGGTATCGGCACTAACGCATCACGGGGGAGTCCGGCAACATGGAGGGTTAAGACCTCCTAAGTCGTTTTTCATACCTCGGTTGTTTCACACGCTATACGTTCGTGGTAAACATAACGCCTTTAACAATCGCCTACCTTTCCTACTCCACCAATTATTTCCAGCGACTGGGTGGGCCATCCACCGAGCAACCGACTTGGATTTGACCCCGAGACCGTCCGCGCTATAGTCGAATGCCTTAACCACTCGACCACTCCAGCGCTTTTTAAAATCTAAAAAGTAAAAATATTTTAGATAAAAAGGAAAATGGGGAAAAGCTCATTTTGTCATGTTGAAATTAACAGGCTGTAACGGATGACGGTAAAATAAATTATAAAACTGTCAAATGAAAAATACAAATATTTACTTCTTATTTTGAAAGATTTTTCTAGAGAGATAAGATTAATTATTTCACAATACATTTGTTTAATGATTACATTATTATTTTGGTGTCGGTGGACAAAGTCTGTTAACTTCAAAAATTATAGTTAACATAGCCCGTTAATTTCAAAATCACTGTATATCCTTTCAATGAGTAGAAATGAAATTAAAAAGACGCTAAGTTAAGCCAAAAATAATTTGTTGTTTAATGGATTGTCTATCAATTAATTTATTGCATTGCTAAATATCATGGGTCGCGAGAAGCGCAAATGAACAAGAAAGAAAGCTATAGAAAAGGTCAGGCGATCCTAAAAACATTGGTCACTTTAACGCGACGAATTTAAAATTTCCGCCTAGCAAGTTATGCAAATTTCTATGAAATTTTTAAATTAAGGAATTATATTCCAATTATTTTAAACCAAAAAGTTGTGTGACTGATCCTCTTAAATATTATACTTCATTATAGAACTCTTTAATAAAAATTAAAAAGCCAAAGGAAAACGTCGAGCGTATTTACGATATCTGTCTAATAGGAGTGAAAATGAATAACACCGCTACATAAGAGTAAGGAACGAGGTAAATGCTAAAATAAGAAAAATAAAGAAGGATTATTGGAAAGCTTTTACAAAAGAGATGGAAAGCGACCTGTACGGAGCTCAAACAAAGATATGGGCAATGCTAAAAAGGAGAAAAAGTAATGTAAACGAATATTACCACATAAACGCGGTGAAAAGTAATCAGTGGCAAGAACACTTCAAAGAACTCTATACCAATCAAAACGACATAAACAATGGAGATAAGACAATTCAGGATAGAGAAGAAGATTGTAACGATACCGAAAATAATGTTGAAATCGATGAAGTAAAAGTACTAAACGCCATAAAGATTATAAAGAAACTTAAGAACAGAAAAACACCAACCGGGGATGGTATAGTTAACGAATTCATCAAATGTGGCGGACAACCACTGGCATCACATATAACAACACTATTTAAAGAAATCATTGCAGACGGAATAATACCGATAGACAAAAAAATCCAACAAACTATCGCGGAATAACATTACTACTCGAATCTGTCATGAAATTATTCACTAGCATTTTAAGAGACGAGATTAACAAGCACATAAACATAAGTGAAGAACAGCAAGGGTTCCGGTAAAATAGATCGACGTCTGATTAATACTTCGACAAATAAGAGAAAAGGCTATAGAATACCAAAAGCCTGAATTCTTATGCTTTGTAGATTTGACAGAGTACGATTAGGAGACGTCCTAACCATATTAAAGCGAATTGACATACCAAAACAAATAATACACATCATACATATACACTTAACATGGAAAACTATATCAAAATACGAAATAACAACGAGCTAACCGAGGACATGAAAATAAACGTTGGGATAAGACAAGGCGACAGTTTAAGCCCGGTACTGTTCTGCTTATTAATAGACTAGATAATAGAAAAGACTAAAACCGCCAACGAAAGCTACAGAATGGGAGAAGAAACAATTCAAATAATAAGTTGTACTGATGACGTGGTCTTAGTAGCTGAAAGTGAGGATGGCTTACAAAGACTCTTGTACAGATTCAAGCAATCCGCAGAAGAATATAACATGATTGTAAATGTGAATAAAACTAAATGTTTAAGCATCGCAAAACGGTGCAATATATCTCGTAGCAATAATAAGCTGGGGAGACCTGCGAAGGGAGATCCAACAACAATCAAATAAAGCAGCAGCGGTATCTGGAGCATTAAGAGACATAGTTTGGAGGAATAAAAGCATGCACATAGAAAGCAAGGTAAAGATATACAAAACCTATATTATGTGTATATTAGCATGCAATATAAAGACAAGGGCCGACACACAACAAAGCAAATTGTAAGAATAAATGAAATGAAAGTCCTGAGATCTATAATCGGAAGAAATTTAACAGACCAAGTGCACAATCAACAAATAAGTGAAGAATGCGGTGTGGAAGATATAGTAAGATGGGGAAGAACAAGAACGCGAAGATGGAACGAACACGTGCAACGAATGGAGGACCACAGAATTGCTAAAATATGCAAGAACAACCTACCTCACGGAACACGACCAAGAGGAAGACCACCAAAAAGGTGGAAAGACTCCTGGACCAGAAGCGGCTGAAAACTTGAAGTAGAACAGGATAAAAGCCTAAGAAAAAGAAGAAATAAGTAAGTAAGTAAAAAAATTATTAATATTTTTATAGACTGAAGTTAGAAAAAAATGAACATAGATTAAACATATTTTATTTACATTTATAAAATGAGAGCATATATAAGAAATATTTTAGGTTAAGCGTTGACAACCCAAATCATCTTCAAGAGAGTCATCTTCTTCGGATGATAGATTAAACTCTGACTCGTCCCTGTCGCCTACTCTAATAATTAATTCTTCTGTCACCCATAATCTGCCCCCGCTCCATGAATTCTAGCTCCTTTCTATCGATACTTACACATATGTTTTCCCATTCTTGCACACTAAAATTTCTGAATTTATTTTCAGCTAAATTTTTTACATCATTTAATTAAAATGATGTATTATGTGCAGCAACATCATTCTTCACCAACGCCCAAATTTTTTCAACAGGATTAAGTTGCGGATGGTAATGAGATAATAATCGTAGGTTTACGTGACTATGTTCTGCTAATAATTTATCAATTACATCAACTTTATATGTTGGTTTATGTACTTTTATTTTGGAATATCATTCTATTTTTGTTTCTTTTAACTCAAAAATTACATTTTTCTCTGACAACCATTTTTGCATGCCTGCTTTTTTCCATGCATCTGATGGATTCGGTCAGCACATACATTGTAATGCGCTGCATATGAAGGTCTATTATTTAAGTTAAAACGGGTCATTCCACACACCTACTACACCATCATTAAATCATACCTCGAAGAAAGATACTTTCAAGTAAAGTTTGGGGAAGTATCGGATCTACTTGACAACAGTGACTAAGTGCCTAGACTTGAACGTTTCAAACCACTAAATCTTCCTTTTTGCTATTAAATATTTAGTACTAAGTAACAGCTATATACAGGGTGTTAGATGATGCTTCTGCCAAACTTTAGGGGTGGGTTTGTAACGATAAAAGGAATAAAAGATTCTTATACCATTTTTTTCTCAGTTGTTTTTTTTTTTAATTATTTTGTGATTGTTAATAAAGTTTTATTATTAGGTACTTGATGTATTAGACTCTTATTTATCCGTAAAAATTTCGTTCCTGTATCTTTAACCCTTTGTTTTTGTTTTTGCCCCGAATAAAAAGTGAAATTAAAGCATGCTTTTTCACAGAAACTATGCATTAGAAAAAATTGTATAATAAGTACCTTTTTGTTCCATTTCTCATTATAAAGCTATTCCCAAAGTTTGGCAGAAGTATTACTTAACACCCTGTATGTGTATAACTGTAAGTATCTTTATAATGAGGGATGCCAATGGGCGTTTACTCGACATGTAAATTACCATTGTTATTGTTATATAACTGTAGTAATGTGATTTGATTATTGTTATTATTATTATAGCAAATTGCAACTGAATGTCTTACCAGAAAAAAGAAAGAGCTTCATTCTTAAAAGATTTTGGTAATACCTACTGTAATAAATAATTCACAAAATACCTAGGCAACCATTCAATGCTAGACAACAGAAACGTCAAACTATCAAGCAAAAATCGCTGTCCCAACCTAATTATTTCATCAAAATTTCCCCGGAAATTGTCAAGTATTTTTGCAATAAATAATATAAATGGAAGCTGAAACAGAGGAAATTGTATAAAATACTCGTCGCAGAAGGCAATTCTCGCCGCTACGCTATTTTGGACTCGTGCGCGAAAAGGTTGTCTTCTGTAGCTTGTGTTTTACTATATTATTCTTTTAGCCACTTAAGATAATTTTCATGATGCATTTCATCATGAGAATCACCTGTCTTAGCTGAAGTAAGTTTTGGTAATTGTTTATCAATTATGACAGTTTTTGTATCTTGTGTAACAAAATTTAGATAATTTCTGAACGTATAAAAATGGAGATAGATTTGTTTTCGAAACGTTAAGTTCCATGTGTTAGTGTTTTTACGAATTTAATCTCTAAAGTTCGGAAACCCACAAAGAAGTATAAAAAAAAATTAGACCTTGCGAATAATCTTTAATAATAATACGGGAAGAAGAAGAAGAAATAATGATTAGTTAAATAATGCCTAAAATAAAATTCTCGAAAATAAAATTCATATAAGTAGTAAAGTAATAATAAAATTAAAACGAAGAAGTTTTGTTGTTAATTCAGAAATTATATTTCGTTTCGAGGATTTCAGAAGCGTAGTAGTTTGCAAACCTGCTTCGCTATTGGAGTACTCAGGTTCAAATATCAACAGTTGACTCGAAAATATCATGAACCGTCGAGGTTTGAATCCTATTAAATAGGGTAGTCGGTACTTTCAATTAAAAAAGATGGTTTTATAAAGTGAGTTTTTGGTGTTATATGTATTGCATTCCTTTCCCAAATTTATTTTGCAAGAATAGATCTTTGACGTAATTGTTGCTTTATTACTTACGTTAACAAAAATAGCCTGAAATTTAAGTTATGCCTGTAATAATTATCTTCAGTTCTTCTTTAATTGTGTCTGTTTTTTAACTGTTGATGTCCAGCTAGTTCCATTATCAAATTTATGTCGCAGTAATAACCTTTTCAAGGAAGTTTCCCTTAGCTGCTTTTGTTATTGAATACATAATTTGTATTTAGGTTATGCCAGGGATCCATCTAGCTTTTCCCATCACTCTGAGTACACGAAATATTTAACGCTTTTATTTAAACAATAGACAAATAAAGTGTTTAGTCCTTTTGTATCATCTATTGGTATTTTTTATTCTATCAAATACAGCTCCTCGCATTTTGCCGCCCTGGATAGGGGCCCAGGTTACCGATCCCTGGGTCAACCCCTACTTATGTCCTTTATAACATTTTAAATTTAAATTTTTTAAAATACACACTTTATTTTTATTTCCAATTTTTAAGTTTTACTTATTTTTCTAATTTAGAAGTTTAAATTTAAATTTTATATTTGAATAAGGATTTTTAGTCGGAAAATTGTGGTGTTTTTAATTTTTTTGGTTTTAAAAATCTTTCACGAACTGTAGCTTTTAGTTTCTTACTGTTTTGCCCTGGCAAAATCTTTTCGGCCTATTAAGTAGCCTGACATCCTTTCTCCTGAAACTATTGGAGAGGTTAATAGATAGGTATAGAAGGGAGCAAATACTGAGTACCCATCTGCTCAGTTCAAACCAGTATGCCTATCAGCAAGAAAAATCTTGCGAGACGGCCATCAGTGAAGTCACTCGCAAAGTGGAGAACACACTGAGAAAAAAAGAGGTTACAATCTGCGTGTTTCTAGATAAGGAGCGTTCGACAACACATCCCTAAAATCTATTGGACGTGCTGTCAGAAATAGAGGTGTGCATCCTAGTACATGTAGACCACCAACATGCTCAAACATAGAGAAATATATGCATTGAATGACCAAACTGTGGGAGTGTAAGCCGCGCGAGGATGTCCGCAGGTGGGCATATACTTTCACCTCTGTGGTGCATTGTTGTGGATGATCTTCTCAGGGCTAACTGAAGCAAAGCCCAAAACGATTAGCTATGCCGATGATATGACGGTACTGATCTCCGGTAAATTCGGAGGCGTTCTCTCAAATCTCGTGCAGAGGGCTCTAAACTTTGTTGAAAACTGACGCAGACAAGAGGGCTTATCGGTCAATCTGACAAAGACCACTGTAGTACCATTTACAAAGAAAAGGAAGCCATATGGCTTAAAAGAACTATACTCCTATGATATTCCATTAAAGGTGGAGAATGAACTAAAATTTCTGGGAGTCATTCTGGATAGCAAATTAACTTTTAAATCCCATCTGGAGATGATAACGAACCCAGAGCCCTATGGACTAGTCCCAAAATGATCTATAGGATAATATATGCTATTATGGTGATACCCATAATAGTATGCCCAGCTTTAGTATGGTGGGCGAGGACGCTAGTCAAAGACTGCAGAGGCAAGTTAGGTAAGGTGCAAAGACTGGCTTGTCTAGGAATTACAGGGGGTGATATCATCAACACCCACAGCGGCCTTCGAAACCCTGCTGAATCTGCCCCCTCTTCACCTGATGGTAAAGTCGAGGACAGTAAGTGGGGCATACAGGCTTAAATTAAACTCTCCTAAGGTTAAAATAGGGAAAGGCATCTTGACATCCTAAATTAAATCGATAAACACTCTACACTTAGTATGGTGCCAGATACGATTAAAAAGACGTACACCAGCAGAACCTTTGGAATCATAATTCCTACTAGGGAAGACTGGCTACGTAAGCAAAAACCGGACTGGTATTCTATACAGATGACTCCAAAACTTCACGAGCAACTGGGGCTGGAATATATGGACCGAGATGCAGAATATTTGTTAATCTCGGAACTTATGTTACAATATTTCACGCAGAAATCTATGCCATATTAACCTGTATGCAGGAACTACTACAGATAAACTACAGTAGTAAGAAAATCTTTATAGCGACTGACAGCCAGGCTGTGACACTTTTTTGGGCATCCAGAACGAGTTCGTCTTGGATGCTTGTACGGTAGAGATGGGAAGTTCGATTCTTTTTGGTGAATCGATTCATTTGAATCATTCATTCCAAGTGATTCATTCACAAAGATTCGTTCTTGAATGATTCACTCATTCACACGTTTTGTTTAGACTAACGAGTCTTAACAAAGACCGAACCGAAGCAATATGTACCGGCTCCGTATTCAATTACTCAGGAATGTAAAATTGAATAATTTTATGTTTACATCGCATATACAAGCTTATTTGTAAATATATCTCAATGATTTTTAAACCATTGGAAAGCTTATTCTTTCTAGATTCAGATGCTGCAACAATTATATCAAAATTGTTGTTAACAAATGCTACATAAATTAATTAAACTAAGCGTACGCGAAACGCATAGCCGAAATTTCAGCATCGGGGTATTTTTTAAACTATTTCAGATAGATGGGTAATTATATCGTATGAAAGGGTAGAAAAGAATGAAGAAGTTTTTATTGAAAGTATTACTTGCATAGCATTGTTGTTATAAAAGATATGATTTATTTTTGTATTTCGTAACGCTGGCATAAATGTACGTTTCACGCATGATTTGCCAGACATAAATTAATTTAAATAATCAACGCCAAGAAAAGAGAATTATAATTACTGATTTACTTATTTGCCATTTTACATTAAATTTTGAATCTACTTCGAAGACGGAGAACCACCGCATTGTCAAATTTTACACCATCAAATCCGATTTACTGGCCAATTTTACGTATAACTCGAAACTCGAACGAATTGAACGTTGAGTCTTTTGACAAAAATACCCGATGGTTCCGCGGGCTTCGATACCGAATCGAGTGAATCGATTCACTTCAAAGTACGGCGGCGCCGCAGTCCGCGGGCTTCGATGCCGAGTCGAGTGAATCAGTGGAGTGAATCAGTGAATCGATTCACTTGAAAGTAAGGACTCGGTTCATTCGATTCAGTGTACTGATTCGTTCTTTTTGAACGAATCGTTCACGACCGACACACCTCTATTGTATAGCCACATTTAAACTCAGCCATCCGCATTTTTACGGTCGCATATGATGGAGTACTTTCACCCAACACACTTTCAACTTTTCGAAAATGTATGCACATTTGAAACCTTTTCAATAAGAAATTTTAATAACAGGGCGCTGTTCAATAGCTTCCATTGTAAAACAAGTAGAAGATGCATTTTCTTTGCAAAGTAGAGGTATATTAAAGTAAGAACAACACACCAGCTAATGTCTGTATGCGCAGTAAAAGTTCGCCAGTGGCGTAACAGAAATAACATTGAAAGTTAGGTTATGAAATTAAAATCTAATAATTTCTGCAAAACCTACCTTGAACACGATCAACTCTGATTTGTTCTAAAAAGAACAGTTTTTGCAGAAACTGAACCACTGATAATCAAAATACAAAAATTCAAATCAAAGTACAATCCAAAAATCCACCGGTAACTAAGAATCGCACTGAACTAACGGCCGCCACTGAATGGTGCATCTTCCCCTAGAGACTATTGGAAAGATTTCCGTTATATTTTCAGTATTGCCAACTAAAAGATCAAAGTTTCAAATCATGAATAAATATTTTACATACCAGCGCCACCTATGTGAAGGGTAACCACTTATCACTTTTCAGCTTCGTCTACAGCAGTTTTAAATTTGTATAGATTATTTTGTACCTACTGGATTTTAAACTGTAAACTGCGATTAGAAAAAAAAAAATTGAACTGAGGCGTCTGGGGCTTGTAAAGCGCGCATATTTTACCTTGTACCACACATTTACGGTTGTATAGGGCAGTTAAATTAATTATATTTATCTGAACCAATCTAAAACATTGATTTTGTTTCCAATAGCTGTTATTGAAAGATTTTTCTGATACACTCTTTTAGATCACCGTTATTGTAATGTTGTATTTATTTATTTCTTTAACATTTGAAGTGAATACGATTTTAGCTGCCTAATTGGTTGATCTTTTTATGGTTATAGTAAATGAATTGTTCTTTAGTATTTTACGTTGATATTTAGCAGTACATTATTAGCTATTTACTTTTATATTAAGGTTTGTTTTTGTTTTGTTAGAATTTATTAGTTTTACAATTTTCCAAGAACAGGTTCTTCAAAGAAAATGCAGTAATTTCATATTGAGTAGCTTTGATACTTCCATTTTCCATCCTTACTGCAGTTTCTAATGCAGTAGCAACATTTTTCAGGAAATGCCGTGCTTTTCTCTCTAAATATTAAAGACGAGATTCTACGAATGTTCTTTTCCCTTAAAGTAGTCGTTAAAAGTAAAAATAAATTAGTTTCGTAAAAAATAGGCATTTTAGCGGTATTTTATACTATGTTCCTAAATTAAGTATGCGTCCGAAATTTAAGTTTTTACGTCCTATTTTAGAATTTTTGTGCTTTTGACGCTCTACTAGATATATAAAGAGCACAACACCCTTCATTAAAATGCATTTTGATTTTTTTTTTTCAAAAGACATTAAAAACCTGGAAGCTGTAAACATTACTGAGGAGGAAAAGATTCTTCAGAACAATAATCTGGTTGAATTACTCGATCAGCCTATAAACAATTAGTAGAAGATTTAAAAAACGAGTCTACGGAAATCTATTATACAGGGAGGGTGTCCCAGAACGTACCAGAAATATTTTAGGAATCAATTGGGTAGCTCATTTGGAGTCAAAACGCCTGTATAAACGTATATCATAAACTCAACCGTTAAGGCCACGAATGCTGTTGACATATTAAAATTTATTGTTTTCAGAGTTAACTGTCAACATACTAAAAAGTTAAATAGTTGCAATTGTTGTATTAAAAAGGTTTGTTAACATCCCTAATTACAATGCTGAAATTATTTTCGAACGCAGAATATGTCGATATTGTGTATACCTATGTATGGTTTCTGTGACAACAATGCTTTAGCGGCGCCAGAAGAATACAGAAGAAGGTATTTTAATAGAAGATTGCGCACTCATGAAGTTTTTACCAATTCATATCAGCAGCTAAGAGAACACTGGGCGGGGCATTCCATGAATAGACAAGGGGTTATCCTCATGTAAGGCAACCCTCTCGTTTCCAACACAAATTTAGTGGGAATGTGATAGCTGTATCTTAAATGATCGCTTAATTGGATCATCAACGTTTGAACGCTGAAAATTACGAGGATTTTGTAGAACATTCCGCTAAATATTAGGCGTGAAATGTGCTACCAATACGATGCAAGTCTACGAGTAAGAAATTGACTTAACGCACATTTCCCAGGGAAATTGGAACAGGCAGACCAGTGGCTTGGCCACCGTGTTCACCAGATCTCAAACCCATGGACTTATAGCTCTGGGGCTATATAAAACAGTTAGTTTACATTTATGCTACCAAACTGCAAACTGTGGAGAATTTACATCGTAGAATACAACAGACGCAGATACTATTACTCAAAATAGGCCAGAAATTTTATTAAGAACCCAACAATCACAGCATTGTGCATCGATCACAATGGGGATAATTTCGAACATTTTTTGTAAATAATTAAGAAGTTTAGGTTCCTAAATTTACTTTTATCAATATGTTAATCACAAATTATAAAATAAAGAATAACTCCTTAGCCGTGTAATTAGGACAGATGTTTATATAGACTTTTTGATTTCAAATCAGTTACGCAATTGATTTCTCAAATATTTCTGGAACTTCTGGGACATCCTGTATATTAAAAAAATTTACAGAAGTTGCCATTTAGCAACCTTCATTAAGGCATTGAAAATGAGCTTGGCTAACTTCCAAGTCTGACATGGAATTTACAAAATCTGAAAAATTTACAAGGAATTTTTAAATTGCTGTTTATAATCTAGGATGTAGATATTAAAAAGGTGACTTAAAATGTCACGAACAAAAAAACATATAAAATGATACAAACAAAAACATCACTCAATACAAAAAAGACAAGCAAGTTTCTTTTCGACAAGCATGGCAATATACGTGAAATTACCAATCGTCGGTGTGAATCGTGGGAACACCGCTAAGGCTACCGTATTATTTTTTTGCCATCGTTTTCATCATCCGAGGAAGGAGACTCTACTGTGTAGTATTAAACAATTTGCAGCGACGTTGCATCGCCGTAGCGGCATCCAAACAACGATCCACACGGACAAATTCGATTTGAGAATATACGAAACTTTCAAGTGACATGTCCAGCGAGATGCCCGATTAGTCCAGTCAAATGGTAATTTTACTTTGCATTTTGGGTAGGCAGCGATTTTTTTTTATCGGTGTGTAGAGGGGTCAGTGTTGAGTTTAAGTCAGGGTTTTCGGGGTGGTAACCCCCTCCATTCGGCCGCCATCTTGAAAAGAAGGGTTAATTCATTTTTTGGCGATATCTCTGTAGTCGTGAATCTTACAAAAAGTTTGTACAAAGGGTGTTGGTAGAGAATCGTATTATCTATTATCTATTATTAATAACTTTTTTACATAGCATTAATAATAAAAAAGTTATAAGCCGGAAAAGACAAAAAGTTAAGGGCGTACAACTTTTTTATTATTAATAACCCTTCTTTTCAAGATGGCGGCCGAATGGAGGGGTTACCACCCCGAAAACCCTGACTTAAGCTCACCACTGACCCCTCTACACCTCGTCAAAAATTGCTGCCTACCCAAAATGCCAAGTATGCCTTTTATTTCGACCATTTGATTATAATTCTTCTTCTTCTTCTTCCTGAACCCATATTAATCCACTCCTGGACATAGGTCTCTCCCAGCCCTTTTCATTCTTCTCTGTTTTGTGCTTTATGGAACCAATGTTTTCCCGCTGTTTGTTTGATGTCGTCTATCCACCTGCGTTTTGGTCTTCCCACACCTCTCTTCGTCTCTCTGGGTCGCCAGTGGGTGATCTTTGCTGTCCATTTATTCCTATTTTGTCTCGCTACATGACCCACCCAGCGCCACTTGGATTCCGCTATTCGTTTAATGATATCTATAATCTTGGTTTTCCTTCTGATATCTTCGTTTTTTATTTTGTCTCTCAGTGATATTCCAAGCATCGTCCTTTCCATTGCTCTCTGCGACATTCTAAGGTTGTTTGCGTTGTGTATAGTAATGGCCATTGTTTTTAAACCATACGTAGTTACTGGCAAGATACATGTTTCGCAAACTTTACGTTTTAAGTTAATTGGAATATCTTTGTTTTTAAAATGTGTCCGAGGTTTCCAACGGCTGCCCATGAGAGTTTTATTCGTCTTGTTGGTTCTTGGGCTTGATTTTCGTTGCCTAATGTTATAGTGTGTCCGAGATAAATGTATTCGTTGACTTTTTCGATATCACAGTTGTCTATTTTTATTTGTATGTCGCTCTGACTCAAAAATTTTGTTTTGTTCAGATTCATTTAAAGACCAATTTTATTTGATGCTTCGTTTAGTTCTTGAAGCATTTCTTGAAGTTCTTTTGGATCACTGGAAAACAGAGCAACGTCATCTGCAAATCGTAGGTTGCTTAGGTATGAGCCATCAACTTTAAGACCTTTGTGGTCCTATGTCAGTTTTTTAAAAACATCTTCCAGCGCCAAGGTAAACAGTTTTGCTGAAATTGTGTCTCCTTGACGCACGCCTCTCTGTATGGCAATTTTGTTTGTTTTGGTTTCTTCGTCTATTTTTACCTGCAGTGATGCGTCGTATATACAGGGTTATTCAAATTCGAGGCTCACCATCGGGATCTCGGAAACCGTAAGAGTTACAAAGACGGTTAAATTGGGGCAAAGTTGCGCTATACAATGCTGTTTAATATTTAAAAAAGAAATTTGACCTACCTATCTTAGTTTTGTTATTAAGAGCAAAAAACAGAAAAATGTCAATTTGGTTTTTTGAGCATAATTTGGTTGTTATAAAAATTTTTCAAATCTGTTAAAACTTTCTTTAAGCAACTTTTTAGCCGTAACACTGTAATGGTATCAAATATTTTCTACGACTTTTTGGTTTTCCGGAATCATCATCAGATTCATTTTTTCTTATGGACGCCATGTTGGATTTTTATAGCATCTCATAGAGTTTTTGATGGTGATTTCAACGATGTATGACATGATAGCGTTTCCCTGCCGAAAACTGCTGTTATTTACAAAAATAATAAATTTCAATAGATTGTCATGGAAAAACAAACAGAAACAACACAAAAACAAAATTCGACGTTCACCATTGGGATTTCGGAACCGGTAATCCCCTCCATTCGGCCGACATCTTGAAAAGAAGGGTTAATTAATTTTTCGGCTATAGCTCTGTAGCTGTGAGCCTTAGAAAAAGTTTGTACAAGGCTTCTTTGTAGAGAATCGCATTATCTACAACTTTTATTAATATAACCCCACTCCTCCATTCGGCCGCCATCTTGAAAAGAAGGGTTAATTAGCTTTTCGGCTATATCTCTGTAGTCGTGAGTCTTACAAAACGTTTATTTGAAATTTTTTTGTAGAGAATCACATCTCTAAAATTTCTATTTATAACTTTTTTTACGTAGCATTAATAATAAAAAAGTTATAAGCCCTTAAGTTTTAGTCTTTTCCGGCTTATAACTTTGTTATTAAATGCTATGTAAAACAGTTATTAACAAAAATTGTACATACAAGGATTCTCTACAAAATAGATTTATACTAATTTTTTGTAAGATTCCCGACTACAGAGATATAGCCCAAAAACCAATTAACCCATCTTTTCAAAATCGCGGCCGAATGGAGGGGGTTACCACCCCGAAAACCCTGATTTCGGCTCATCGCTGGCCCCTCTACACACCGATAAAATAAAATAGCTGGCTACCCAAATCGGCAATTTCCGACATTTCCGTTCACGGTTGGTTCTTACATATACTTCTTATGCGGACGAAGACTGAGCCCTAACGATTTAAAATATAGGTAACCGTCGCTTCACAGGCGGATAATAATATGTGTTATACATTAGTAATGCTTTATATAGATATGCAAAATTTGTATTGTAATAATTAACAATAAATTTTATGTTATAATTAAATAAGTAAATTACTTTTGCTCTTTCCTAAGAATGGTTTTGGGAGGCTCGAGCCCTTGAGCCCCTATGGAGCAGCCGCCACTGCCGTCAACCCATACGCGTTAGTAAGCAGAAAGCAGAAATAATGTTGGCGGCTTTTTATACGAAAATTGGTAGTTTAATGATTTGTAGAGTAATTAACAACCACTAAAATGCCATACAAAAATATTATGAATTCATAAGGGACTCACATTATATGACGTCACTGTTAAAGCATTTGGCTATTTTTAGATGCCGAATGCTGCCGAACTTTATCTACGCTAGCCGAAGCCCGAAGCAATGTTTAACCGGAGGCGACCTGTTAATATTCCGCGGCCGATTTCTTGAAAAATGGGTCTTTGAAAAGTCCTCGCTGTAGCGCCCCTTTGCATTGCAGACCCAAAACCAGCTTGTCGTATAAGCGCTGGTTCATCCTCTTTCCAACAAGCTAAAAATCACACTTATACCTTTCATAAAGTATACGATGTAACAGCATCGAACGCTTTGGCGTGTAAACATCGTTTTAACCCCCGTACGGTCGCTTTTTCGAATCTTACATTTTCTACACCTCTCCTAAAAGTTTGCAATTAACGCAATCTTCAAAATGACACCACAAACATGCACCTAGCAGTCGTAGAACTGTCACAATATGCAAAACAGTGCGAAATTTCCAAGCGTCACACAAATCTTGATTCGGACCCCCGTCTACCGTCACACTTCCAATTTGTTAAACATTTTCAATGTTAAAACTGATTGAAGGGAATTGTATTACTGTAACTAACGTACCCAACTTTATATTTAAATACGTTTCTCCAATCACATCTTGCTACGCTGAGATGCTTTTTCATGGCTGAAGCAAATTCAAGCCGATAAAAGGACTAATTTCTAGTTCTTACACAAATTTTAGTATTTAATTTATAGTCCTTACCTAGCAAGATAGTATGGGCAAAACGAATTAAGAAGAGAAAAGGGGTAGACCTAGAAAGCTACAAGGTATTGCAGAAATAGGCGGTAGAAGAGGAAAGAGGAAGGAAGGAAGGAAGAGATAGAAAGAAGTGGAAGAGATGGATTAAGGATAAATAAATAAATACAGCGATCCGAAGTTCACATGGGCAATAGAACAAGAGAAAGAAAGAAAGAATTTATAGTTCTTAGTTTAGAAATTTAAACCTAAAATTCGTATTAATGTATCATTTCCCATTTTAGCAATTTTTATCTCCCATTTTTGTTTCCCAATTATCATTCCTAAAATAAATCCGGGCTTAATAATTATCTAGATTGCATTTCCTCTTCCCTAGTTTTGTGCACTTATGTTTATGTATGTATATTTTGCCGTAGTTTTGTTTTGTAGAAATAGGATATTATGCCCCTACAATAATACCAAATTGCTTAAGCTAATTTCACATAAACTGTAACAATTAGGTTTTTGAGCTGAGCTAGTCTGTACGGTGGAAAGGTTAGCCTTCTAAACCAAAATTCTGTTAGAAAATTCATAGAAGGGTGCAAACAGTCTGGAATTTACAAAATTCTGTCTACGTAAAAAAAGTTTATAAAAGCAAAGACTGTACCGATTTGTTCTCAAAATTAAAACCGAAATAGGCGAATGCTTATTAGAAACCAAAGCATGCATTCTCAAAAAAATATATTCTTTAAATGTTTGTCGTGGTGAATTTCGTGATATTTTTTATTTCATTATAGAGATATAGTTTTCTCTGAAACGTTAAGTTGTTTTAGTTGTTAGATTTAGAGCCAACTGATAAAAATAACTTTACGATATTTGCTACAGAAACAATTTTGTTAACAAAGGTTACCAAGGAAAATATTAGGAAGTATTTAACTTTTAACAACTGGTAGCGAAATACTAATAACAAAATCAAAAATGTCAAAAAATATTACATCAAAAACGGAGGCAAGTTTTTCACTGTAAACACATTAAAAACTGTCATTGACCCAAAACTGTCAATTTTTTCAATAACCAAATTGACAATCTATTTAGTCTTTAAACATTTAAAGCTTAAACAGTTTGACATTAAAAGGTAGATTTTTAGCACGACCTAATGTTGCCGTAGGTAGCGTTTGAGTAGAAGCATTATCAGAGTCGTTTAGCAATGCAAATGCCTCGTACAACACAATTAAGATTTGAAAGTGAAGTAACCGATAGAATAATATAAACATTGTGCAAGATGGATTGATCATGTGTTTGTGTAATTAAGCCCTGGGTGCGGCCATCCAGGTGGTCGGGGTGCGGGAGTGCGACTTCGCCGTGAGCATTGTGTTGCATCTCAAGAACTAATCTCCGCGAACGGTTAACAAGCTGTCTGTCAACGACCACACTGAACCTGCGAATGGCCCTAATAGCCTATATACTTACACTTACGTTCTAGTTTCTGATAAATTTACACTTACTGATAACTACCCTATGAATTGCTTTTTATTCGGAATTTATCATAAACACTGAACTTGCGAAAACCAATTCTCGAAATTAAAAGCTAGAAATGTTCACAAGCGTAAATAAAAATTTGAGATATATAAAAAAAAGTAAAATTTGAATTGAAGAAAAGTTTATATAATATAAATTTGCTATAATAGTTTCATTTATTTTTATTTTATTTAGTTTCAAATTGAGCATTTTAGAGCACAAAGAGACAAAGATTTAAAATTTAATAGTTGTTTAGGCCTTTTCTATTAAAATATGACTTATTTATATTATTAAGGTAAATTAAGAGCAGGTTTGTCTCTTCATAAACCAATAAGCTATTTACTAAATATTTTCTTAAACCATTGTATTAACTAAAATTACAAAGGAAAATAACTCTTGTGGAAAATTGGGACTAGACTAAACAAGCACAAACTTAAATGAATCAAAATTAAATTTACGGTACGCCGAAGGTTTAAAATTCTTGCAATCACTATTCCTGAAAATGTGAAAGAACATCACCTTAATGGTCTAGAAATAATCAAAGAAGTTAATCAGTATCTTTAAGTAATTCAGACTTTCAAGACAGTTTTTAGATCTATTTGTTAATTCACATCCTCATGAAATCTTTTAAACCTGAAAGTTTTACTAGAAAGTAGACGATCGTGTAAATCATTTTACTTTTATCATGAATTTTTCTTTAAATCGGCAATACAGACGTCTGAAATATCTTTAAAATTGCTTTAATTATTCGAAATTAGTTTTAGGATGGCTTTCGTTGGTTCTACATATAACAAGCGAGTGCAACCAAATCGTGTTACCATTTTTAAGAGTTAAACAACGCAGTTAAATCTACCTCGGCTAATTAATTGGCTTATTCGTCATATCCTTTAGTTCCAAAATTACCTAAGTTGACATATTTGTAAATAAATAAGAAGATTCATAAAACATTCTGTACGAACTGCATGTGAAGATTGTGAAGGATATATTTTGAAGTTCATTTCTAAAACCTCTGCTTTTTTATGTGTTAATATAAAGTAAGTTTGTTTATCACTGCATCGGCATCGTAAGGATTTACATGGGAAAAACCTTATCTCGTAGAAAAACTTTTTCTATTGCCAAATTTCAAAATGATTTTCAGTACGCTTTTAGTTTACATCTTTTGCGATCACTTCTGATAGTTCTCAAAATGTAAAACGTAAAAATGTTTTAGATAACAAGGAAAATAGTTCGATACATTAGCTCATTTTATGTCATTTTGAACATTAACAAATAAAATATTTAGAACGTTCTAAAATGATTGGCACTACAATTGTTTTCTCTTCACTAATCTTTTATTAGGAAGAAGCAAGTACAAATTTCATTAGAGGTACATTCCCCTTCAATGTCTATGCACTTTTGCCAACGTTCCGTTAGTGTCCGTAAAGCTGCTGCAAACCGTTCTTTGGATATAGCACGGCCCCACTTGTGGACAGCCGACTGAAGCTCATTGTTGGAAGAGAACTTCTTAGCGTCAAACGGAGCGTAGTCGCTCGGTGCAAGCTCTAGCGAGTACGGGGTATGAGGCAGCACGGTGTATCAGAACCTGCAGGGTGGCAACGGTGTGGCGACTGACAAGTGGGTGCGGCGTTGCTGAATACGTCGGCGTCGTATGGATGTCCGAAGCAGTCACTCTTTCGCCCCAAAGGAACCACACCGTCCATAGCTGCCCATGATTGTCTGCTTCTATGGTTTTCCGCCTTGTACGCGACGGCACTCATTGTGCTGCACGAATGGCACACTACGTCACTACCTTTCTTTCTGTACGTTCCAGTAACGCCGGCGCTAATTTCAATCTGCGACTCAACCGGAGCTTCGAGGGGAAGCCAATCATTTTTGAACGCCCGTAGTATATTACTTTTTATTCTCAAATAATTTTCATGTAGAAGATAAGAAATTAACATGACTATTCAACTCATATGTCATCTGTCAAAAATCGACCAATCAAAATGCAAGATTTGACGTTTTTGAGCCAATCAAAACGAATTGTATCGACAATTTTCACTAGAAAAAATTGTCGATAAAATTTCACTAGTGATACGAAGCGACAATTTTTTGAAAACAGTTTATTGCTAGTTATATCCAACAGAGAACAATTTTCATGTAAACAAACTTGAATGTGGACTAATTTATGAAAATGATTCGATGGAAATGATTTTTTTTCGTGGAATAGTCCCTCAAATACCATTCGTGGTCAAAGAATTGTAGATTATTTTTGCTGTAAAATCACTCATGTTCCTTGTGATTGCGAATACCACTCGTGCTGCGCACTCGTGGTATTCATATGCAAGCACAAGGAACATTCGTGATATTACAGCAAAAAAAATAGTCTACAATTCTTTGACCACTCGTGGTATTGTAAGTTATTATTTTTTAAACAGTCCAGTCAGCCAATCATAATGAGGAAAAATTTCAAATCGACCAATAGCATCAAAATTACACTGACAATTTGCTAGTAGCTGATTACAGCGACAATTTTTTCTCATTGTTTAATTGGATCTTTGTTTAAATAAATGCATAAAAAAGTTAGCTTTGGCTTGGTTGTTAAGGTAGCGTAGCCATTTGTCTCAATACAAACATCAAAAATTCAGAACTGTTATTATTGTGTAGTAGTTTAAAAAATAAACACGCCGAATTACATTCGTGGTAATAATTTTTATTGCTATTAGGAAATTCCACTCGTGGACTTCGTCCACTCGTGAAATTTCAATAGCAATAAAGATTCGTGAATCTAGTTAAAATTATCAAAAAATTATCACCACTTATGTAATTACTGTTGAAAACATGTTGTTTGTTTAATAAAACACTTATTTAATGATTGTATTATTATTGTGGTGTCACTGAAAAAAGCATACCTATTAACTTCAAAAGTGGCAGTCTGCTCATTTGAAAATGATTTAAAATTATTTATTTTACTTAAAACATTTTTACTGGTTACATTTGAAAAAAGTATTAGAACTGACAAAGAAGGGCATAAATCAAAAGGCATCAAATATGATTTTGCCGTGTAAATTCCTATGATGCAACGATAAAGAAATACACTGTATATTTTGATATAATACTTAAGCAGCAATAATTTTATTAATTTTCTGGGTTAAAGTAAATAGTAAAAAAGAGATGATATTTAGAATTAATTATTGTTAGGTAATGTATTTTGATGAATTAACCCCCCCGGAAATTTGAACCACCTATTTTCGACTAAATATAGAATATATCTTTAAATGAGCGAATCCTTGAACATTTAATCTCCGAAATGTTAGTTTTTGTATGAATCTGTGGGTTTAAAAATTGGTTTAGTATCTATTAATCTTACTTGCATGTCTAAATGCAGAAAAGATCTTTATAGCGACTTTGTCACCAACAAAACACAGGTTTGAAGCACAATCGTGGCCAGATTCTTGAAAATCTGGACCATTGAGATACGAATCCTCTTAAATATAATAGAATGATAATGACCTTAATAATCAACCTTGTTTCGTAAGTTTAATTTAAAACAAATTTAAAAAAATTATTGAAGTTTCTTATTTTTTATTTTTAATGATTTTAATGTATCTCTGAAGGTCAATGGTTTGAATTTCCACGGAGATGATTATTTCCTATATTCAGATTATTTCAATTTGTTAAAAATTACGCCATTACCACCAATGAATTCTTCGCAAAGGACTTTCATGACTGATTATTGCAAAATTTAAAAGATTTCATATAAGCGAGCTTCGATTCATAGCTGAAATTATATTGAGATATTTTGCTTTGATTGTTTTTGCATTTATTTATGCACAATCCGCCTCGACTCTGCGAGTTACGTGATTGGTCCGCCGTTTAATACTTACATATTGCACAATATGTAAAGTGTAAGTGTGTGGAGTGTAGAACCTTGTTACTCTACCTCTTAAGCCTGTATTCTGAGGAAAACGTCGTTAATTAGGTGCCCAACGACGAATAGTCGCCAGGACTCGATACCGACCTCCAAGCTGCAGGAAAATCCTGTCCATCAGGAGATTCGAACCGGAGACTAGCGTAACGCTAGCCTGACGCACTACCACTGAGCCACACTGGCTAGTTGTATCGTTTGTCATATAAATTTAAATTTTGATTTGATTTTGTTTACTTCGACCAGTACCTAATTAATTTAACGAAGAAGAATGAATGGTTGTGCAACCTGACCAGAAACTGAGATTCTTGATGATCGTACGACCTCATCCTAAAAAACCTAACAAAATACTTGCGGTGTAGGTATATAGTTTTTTAATGCCAAGTAACAAAGAAAAAGAACTGATAGTATTTTCATTAGTCTACTGTATCAATCGGCAGTATACGTATTTCCTGGTGATTGTGGCTCATCGGGCCTTCTTGCCACCTGATACCGTGATACCCTTCAGCAAAAGAACCAAAACCGTCTGCTAGCAGCTGATACTGCTGAGTAAACTTACTTACTTACTTCAAATACTGAAATAAACCTACCAGAAGAGGAAGAAGAAATAGAAACTACTCAAGATGAAATAACAGAAGAGGAAGTAAAGGAAGCTCTGAGGAAAACAAAGAATGGAAACTCACCAGGTAAAGACAATGGGCCGTATTCTGATCTTATGTTTAAAGTTGTCTCTAACTAAAGTCGTGTTTCGGGTAAACATAAAACGATATAGCTTTATATAATTTTATATGTGTATAACAGAGATACGCGATATTGCCATGATAATTAAACATGACGTTAAATTTAAATATGAGATCAGAATACCGACCAATGTAGCCCCGGATTGCTTAAGAAATGCGGTTCAATAGTAACTAAATGGTTGAAAAACATCGTTCAACAGGTATGGTCTGAAGAAGAATTACGGAAGAGCTGGGAAGATAACATAATCATCCCCATTTACAAAAAGGGAGACTCTATATAATGCGACAATTACAGGGCAATTTGTCTGTCCCCCGTGGTGCTGAAAATATACACAAGAATTTTATAAAAACGATTGAGGATCGAAGTAGAGGATAAAATTCATGAAGAATTCAACCTGGAAGATAAACACAGGATAACATATACCGACACAATAAGAAGCTAATAGCGAGAAACTCACAACATCTACAGATAAATACACTGGAAACACTGGAGAAAGCAAAATTATGCACATAACAAAAACAGAAAGCGACGAACAATAAATGATCGTCAGGATAAGTAGACGGGAATGTCCTAGAACAGGTGGATACCTACGACTACCTCGGAACTCTAATCAGTAAAGACGGAAGAGTCGATAGAGAAATAGGATCAGCAAAACCAATACAATTTATTACCAGATTAATAACATACTGATAAGCAAAAAAGAACTGAGTGCTAAAACAAAATAGCAACCTTGATAGGAGCATTTATACCCATTCAATACTATGTGCAGCAGAGTCATGGGCAATCACAGACAAACATCGCACTAAAATAACAGCAGCAGAAATGAGATACCTAAGACGGTCCGTGGGTAAGACAATAAGGGATCGAGTACGGAACAGAAGTATTAGAGACAAACTGCAATAAGATGGGATGGTGCAAAATTTAGAATAAAAACAGCTGCAGTGGTATGGTGATATGATCCGTATGGGAGAAACTCGTTATCCTAAGAAAATTTTCGAAATACGATGCGAGGGACGAAGACCAAGACCCAGAATAGGATTAGGATAATATTGAAGACATCGGTCAGTAGACTTGCAAGAATAATTGCCAGGATGTTTTACTTTTTTACTTTCTGATAGTAATTATCCCAGTACATGAGAAACATTCCAGAAATATTTACATATATGTCTAAGAATGTGATATTCATGCTTGAAATAGCAAATTCACATCTCGGTTAATAGAAAGCACCTTGACATATTGAAAGGGGCAAAAACTTGACGTTACACCCTTCCTTTATTTTTTGCTACTCAAACTGAAGTAAAATTACAATTTTGATTAAAATTTGCATTACTTTCGCATTTTAAGTTTATTACGTGTTGACAGTTATTGATTTTCTTTAAATTCTTAAGCTAGTGCTTGAATTTCTTCTTGCGATGTTAGCAAGAGATTTTTTGGTTGTTCTATGTCCTTGGACCTCCAGTTTAAACTTCCTCTTTGTAATTTCTTGTTGATTAAAAAAATAATTTAGTTCGTGTATATTTAAATCGCAGACTGTATCATTCTTTGATCGTTAAAATGAAGAACTACTTTTTTGAATTCCCGAAAGTTATCTAAATTTTTTGACCTTGTTCAAAGGGCAACGAAAAGGGAAAGTATGTAAGTAGGTACTACTTTATGTATAGTAGTCTGGCCAATTCCACACATCTTTGTCGAGATTCGATCCGCTTCTTGGCACGAGTGAACCAGACTCAATGGCACGTGTGCATACCTGACCCTAGTCCGGTCCAGAAGGCGATACCATCACACGTCTTGTGCAGCATCGCCTCCTCCGCATCCGCGACAAACGCTCCAGATCGCCGATACGGCACATTGTAGTAATCTGACTATTTCTTAATAACACCCGGTGGTCATTTACCTCCCGCTGACCAGACACCTACGGTTTACAGCGTCCTCTTAAACAAGAATTATTTTTGACATTTATTAAATACGCTAAATTCGTCTTTGTATTATTTCCTGTTGGGCCGTTTTCGAATTCCATCTCTAATCGCGCCCGGCTAGATTTGGAAGAACAATAACCGAGTCACACCCTTTTAAGATGATCAAATCAAGCAGGTAAAATTAATTTTACAATACCAATAAAGGTGGTCGAGGCTTTTTTTTTGGGCGACGGATCGGTAAGACTCAGTGAGTCAGCATTCAATTAATTATAAACTGGCCTTAGACAGGTATTCTGTGATAAACAAGGGCGGGGTGAGCTTTTTAATGATTTCTATGCATGTGAGAGAGTGGTACTTCTACTTATCATCCGGTTTTAGACAATCTCTGCGTGATAAATTAAATTTATTATTATATAATTGCCGCAATCACATTTGCAATTCATTTAAGTCTGTATCGTTTAGCCACTCGTTTATTATAATTTATTTCGATTCATATCATACTCTTAGCTATTATATTTATTTAAATTAAATTAAAGATAGGCACACTTTGACCGATAAAACAGAATCGGTCGAGATACTCGACAAAATCGTTTTATTGGAAAAATTGGAAAGGGGCGATGTTTATTTAAAAATTTATCCACTCGCGTTAAGCAATATAGTAAACACCATAGTTCTGAGTACCTATTAGGAGCGTTATAACGACGTCTTATTTCAATGATTGTCAAGCTCAGGGCATTTTCTACGTTCCTGCAGGCTCTCTTGAATCTGGAAGGCGGGATACGCATTCGCACATTCTCAAGTGTTTATGACAAAAACAACCACGACATTTATTATCTTTACACCGATATTTTTTTCAGAAAGCTCGTTCTGGAATTTTCATTGTGTACGCGGACTCTCCTCGTTATAAGGAATTTTGACGCCTTTTCACTTAAGAGGAATATTTTTAAGCTGTTGCGTGAGGTTTAAATTTTATAACCTTCGTGTTAATTATACTTTTAAGATTTAATGCAACACTTCAGTTTTGGAAATTGTTAGGGTTAAGGTTTCTTTTAAATTAAAAATCGGCGATTGAATTCCATATCATTTTAAAAACTCTTCAGTTATTATTTTAATGCCTTGGAGATGGAAAACAGCTTACTGTTGCTATATTTATATTTTAAATTACATATGCATATATTGCATATGTATTTAGAGCTATTTACACCGCCCTCTTTATAGAAATTTCCTGGGTTACCAGAGTGTTTCTGTGATATTTCTTGAAACACAGATTACTTAGGGCCGGTATTTCAGTTCACCCTTCAGTGCAAGCTTATTAAGCCTATGCGATTTTGGTGATCGGAGAAGGGTGGGTGGCTTATATGTCAGAATATTAACATTTGAATTCAGCTTCGATAAGTGTTACCCTAAGTAACCAAATACCGGTCTACTTAGCGTCGGTATTTTAAGGCGAGGTTTAAGTTAAAGTTTAGTTTCAGCCGGCTTAAGCTAGAGTTTAACAGCAGCGAAGGTTGTCTTATGCCCTGTATAAAATTAAGTTGAAACTTAAATTAGGGCTTAAGTCAAACCTCCCTACACTTAAGCCCAAGTTTAAGGCACCCTCAGCTAAGCTTTAACTTAAATTCGCACTGAAATACCGCCCCTAACTTAAACTTATTCAAGCTCAACAGCGTAAACATCTGCTGAAGTACCGTATCTGTAACTTAAAGTAACTGTGACGCAAAACCTACTTTAAGGTTGTAATGGACCCTGGACAGAATTTATTTTAGTGGGCCCTCCTTTCAATATTACCAAAAGATATAATACAAAAATAAAATCAAACCAATTGAATATTAGTTTAACAGCAAAAGCAATATGCAATGCCAATTTACACACTTAAATTGTCAAGGAACGAATTTCAATCGGTAAAATTTTGAATGCAAAATTATTAAAACCTAGAGTGATCTTAAAATATTTTTTTAGATAGTATTAAAATCATCTTTTCGTTTTGTTATGGCATTTGATTGTTTTTATTAGTTTCATTTTGGAGAATGGATCTTTTAACTTGAATAACATGAAAACTTAAATGAATTAATAAATTCGGCGGACTATTTATCCTAAACCTTTTAAACTCCTTCCAAAATAGATTGCCTTAGGCCTCCCCACACTGGAAATCTATGTGGAGGAAGTGCCTTTGAGGTCAGCCTTACAATTTCAAGTGAAGAGTTTGTGGAATGATGAAGGCACTGGAGGAAGACACCAACATATCCTGAAGGAGGCTGTTCTTGGAGCAGTGATGGATTTCCTACCGTCGCGTCGACAGATACAGGGTGTGTAAAAACTCGCGTACAAGCTGTCCGTAACTTTATTCCTTGGACAATAATAAGGGGAAATTTTTATAGCGAAAAAGCCTCCAGATGCTTCCTAAACTCGTGCGAAGCCTTCAAAATTCAAAATTGGCAACGCGAAAAGGAAGCCGTTTTTGCAAAATTCTGTTACTTTATGCATAGATTAAGTAATAACTGCAACAATTGAGTATCGTTTATAATTTAAAAATACAAAAAAAAAATAGTTTTTATAATTTCAATTCACAGAATTCTTCCAAATGTGTTTGCTTATATCAAAAATACGTTTGGCAATATTGCAAATTAAAATTAAAATTAAATTATCTTGTTATTACTGATTTATTTGGCTTTTGCTTTAACTAATCATCGATGAGTTGGGTGATGGCTGTGTTTATAAATGCAAGGAATAAAGTTACGGAGAGTTTGGACGCGAGTTTTTACACACCCTGCAAAACTAAAAAACACTTCAGCATCTTTCTGAAAGCGGAAGATGCTGCCAAACCTGATATATCCATATTTACCGATGGATATTAAGCTACAGAAGGTACAGCTGCAGACATCTTCTTGGATGAACTGAACCTTCATAAAACCACAGTCCTTCGAGCAGAGACAGTGGCTATAATACAAGATGCAAACATAATTCTGGAATAAAACATTCGGAATAAACTCAGAAATAGCTAGTGCTAGTAGCTATAGATAGCTGCCCTATTAGCAATGGGCATCTACAAAGTTGTTTCAGGGATAGTACTCCAACGCCACCTCACTCTAGAGCTAGTTGCTGAGAATAATAACCTAGAACATGTCACCATACGAGGATGGCTATTGCTGCACCTTCAAGAGGGTTGGCAAGATTTTTTGCTCAGTTGCCCTGTAGTAAACTGGACTCATCGTCATCAAATTGAATAAGTACATGCACAGGACAGGGTTGACTGATGACCCCACCTGTCAAGGGTACAACCTTGAAGAGGAGACAACAGAACATCTCCTGTGTTGCTCAAATCAGAGGATCCATGTTGGGGAGCTTCTGGCATAACATGGCTGAAATTCGCAGCACTTCTCTGGCAGATATCGTCGAGAGGGTTGGATGGCTTGAGTGAGACTCCAGAGGGTTATGCTGCAATGGAGGTAGTACAACGCTTTCGCTTCGTTATATGATGTTTTTTTTTTAAATGTTTGCTCAAATTGTCATTTCAGATGAATCAAAGTTCACTCCTCTACCACTTGTTACAGGCGTTCCCCAGGGATCAATTTTAGGGTCAGTTTTGTAAGTTAGTTTCACAAGTGATCTAAAATATGCTTAAAACATAGCAGCTACCAATTTCAGCCGATGACACACGACTGTCTTGTCGATTATTTGAAAAACCATGGTTTAAAAATTAATGCTTCCAAGTTGTACGTAATGTTATTTGCTAGAGCTAAAGCAAGAGATAATAACGTTAACATTTTCACAAATAATGGCTCCAGACGTGTAAGATTGTAATTTATGCAGTTAGTTCGATCACATACTACATAAACCTGGGAAACAGTGGGTTACTTCACTTTATTTTACAAAATTATTATTACCAAAATTAATTTCTATTTATTAAAAAAAAACAAATAAATTTAGTTCTGACATCCACATCAGTGTATAAGCATAAAACATACCCTTTTTAAGCCCATTTTCCTATAATCTAATTCACATCAAAGCTTAGTGAATAAGTTTCAAACGTCAATTACATACAATTTGATAAACAAAATGTAGGTAGTGTCAGAAAGGTTATATTGTTCTGTTTCATACAATACAGAAATTTTAGCCCTATTTTAATTTCATTTCACATTATTTGACGTTCTTTTTTTCATAAATGGTTTAAGTGGAAAAAGAGCTGCTTGTCAATCTGATTTCTTCTTTCTGAATTCCGACTTTAATAGTTAATATTAATTTTGAGTAGATTATGTGTCTCAACAGCCCTTGTAGATGGTGGGCTCTACGCAAATGTTCCAGTTGCCCCGCAAATTACTAGCAGACATTTCGAAATTCTGAATTGCAACATAGGTAGTAAATTTTAGATTTTTGTCTACTAAAGCTTTTCTTAAAAATATTACTGGCTAAGAATAAAAATTACAGAAGTAGAGGAAGCAAAATAATTCTTTGCTAAAAGATGCGTTTAGACTTTCTTTTCCATACATCAAACTGATTGGTTAATCTTAATCGAAGAAAAACAATTAATTTCAGAAAGAAATTTGGCTTTTAATCGAAACTTTTATCTTGTATTTCTTGTCATTTCGTCCTTGACAATACTTTTATTTATAAGTAAAATTCAAGGAATGTGAGTTTCATAATCTTCCAGGTAATATTCTATCTATAGCCTCTAATTTTGTTTCATTAATAAAGAGCAGTCCAAGAACTTCACAGAACACTTTAACATTTGTACATAAAAATGACGTTGTGAGTTTTGTTTGTGAACATGATCCCACCGATTTTTTCATTCTGTTTTTATTTCCCAGGCTTTTAATCCAGGGGAATACTTTTGCTTATAATAGCTCGTTGTCATTTACAAACAAAATTTGCTTAGTAACCGCGAGTTAATTTATTTAAGTTATTTGAATAAGTAATTTCTTAATTTACTTTCTCGCAGCGTAGGTGTGCATAGTTTATTGAATCATTTCAAAAGTTATTAAAATAAGAATCGGCGGGCATTGTTTCAAAAGTTGTAATAATCTTACGAAAGAAACAACCTAAAATCGTTTGTGAACTACTTTCGTTTAATTTCTAAACATTCCATAATAGGAGGCCCGGGCGCGTCAATGAGAAAGAGTAATTGTAGTTGTATAATTTGACATGGAGGTGCTCAGATAAGTGACAGACGTGGCCGCCAAGTGGGGGGCCACGATACCATCGGTAATCGCATATTGGTGCCGAGTCATCTTGGACCCGCACCAACCTATTCTTTTAGGCTCACTCTTGCCCGGTATATTCGAATGATTGGTTATGAATCTGATCAAGATGAGATGCTTTATTATAATCATAAGATTATGGTTTTGACAGACGGTTTAGTTTGGAACTCTCCTTATCTCGACTTATAAATCATAACGTTCATTAAAAACTTAACCGGCTAAAATTTATTTTTGGGTGTTATTGTTTGTACACCTTGAACTAATAATAATAAAAAAAAATTAACCAACGGTGCAAGTGATTTCTTTAGAAATTATTATTTGTTAATTTAAGAAATGACTCTTATTAGATTTTATCTGCTTGTAATTTGCATGTCATATCGGTGTTGGAAATCTCGAGTTCTCATTAAATTATTGACTAGTTTAACTAATTTGAAGTTAATTTCGTGAGACGTAAAATATTACCTTTACTGCTGCTCGCCCAAGGAGGATCGATTGCTTGTGTAAACTTGGTGGCACAGATTCTGTTTAAATAATCATAGATTCACGATTGCCTTTCCGGAAAATTGTCAGCATATTTCAGTTAAAATAACAACAATATTTTTTTCTAAGTTGATTAGATTATTGCAACATTAAGCAAATAACCGGAAACAATTCTATTCGCATAGAATAATTCTAAAACCTGAGCCTAAACTTAATCTTTATAACGAATTTATACTTTTACTTCTGTCGAAGTTTTGATTAATTCGTAGCAGAAAACTAATAGATTTTGTCTGAGACTAAATCAACAACAACTATAATTAAATTAGTGCATTAAATAGCTAACCAAATTTGATAATCATGGCAAGGTTGCACGTTTTTAAAACAAATGTTTAACTACATAGGTACTTTCTAAACAAATTCCTGCACTAATTCCTTTCTGACTTCACTTTATGAAAATAATAGTACCTTTTTTTAAGAAAATGTTTATGAATAAGACTATACAATTTTAAATTCTAATGACAACAGGGACTATTTTTTAAATGTTTCTATGCTAAATCATCGTAACCTTTTCAAGGGTGAAACTTTATAAAGATATTTCTACATAGTTTGGCAATGCTGTTTTTGCATTAATCATCTTCTTCTTCTTCTTTGAATTAATAAGCTGAGTAAAGATAGCCTTTATAAAATTTAGGTAAATCAAAATCTGGATTATCAATAAATCAGCACGGTTTGATTTATTGAAATCTGCATTATCCTAAGCATTCAATATTTTAATGTTCATTTTAAATATATTTGGATCAAATTTAAGGTATACCACGAATATAAAACTAAGCTTAAGATACTCTTTTTACAGTTTCCTTAGTTTTACAATTTTGAATTTTTTACCCGCATTGTGCATTTCACGCGTAAGATCACATACGCTAACGCACCAGCCTCAACACCGAAAGGTATAAGAGGTTAACGATTACATACATACATACATACATACATACTTTGGTTGGTACAGTTGACGAGTTTCACGCAGGCTGTTCAAAGCTAACACAAAATGCTTAATATAAACTTATGATAAACATTCTATATATTATGTTTGTCATAGCATATTATTACTCCTTAAGTTGTGTTTGTGTTATATTTATTTGAAATCTTATGTTTTTGAACTTAATTTCACCTAGAATATTCTATTGTGACTTAAAACATTACCTTCGATTATTCTCTATATACTATAAGTACTATAGATAAACAGAGTAGTTCTGAAATACTCAATGGTCAAAATCGAGATGGAATTGGGTTCGTTATAAAGATTAAAAATATTGATGAAACGTCACGACTCATTTAATTAGAAATTTCGAAAAATAAACACTTAAAGTTTCAATCGTACTTACCATGATTTGTAATTAAGTAATGTATTCAATAAGTAAATAGTTTAAACGAGTGACCGGTTGTCACCATAAGCTATATTTGCTTTTGTTAAATATTGTGAAACGTTTTCTCTAATTTGTTTTAATCCAACACGCTTTTACCTTTTCCTGGCCTGTAAGTCATTAGCTTGTATAGTCTGTCAGGAGGGAAGGTCATAAACGTTAGTCCTATATTTGAATGATAGGGAGTCAAAGAAACACAAAAGCATTCTAACTAAAGAGTCCGGATTACTGAAGTGTTCGACTAATCGAGTGTCCGGATGATAGAAGTTATACTGTAACTATTATTATTGGTCCTGGACCGCACTTCACATAATGTAAAAAGGAACTTCCTTAACTTTTGGCCTGTTATTTGCTATGGTCCGACATAATCTATTTGTCCTAACGGTAAAAGCATTGGTCGATGTGGACCAATTCTATGGCCTTCACATTCCCCGGATTGCAACCCTCTACAATTTGTTCTATGGGCTACCTAAAAACTTTTGTTTATGTCACTCAAATCAATCTTCTTCTTCTTGTAGTGGCGTGCCCTTTACAGGGCGTTGCCGATCTTCTTTCTATATGTCTACAGCTTGCGTGTCAGGTAGCCTACGGACACAGCTTGCGCTTCTACTCCAGAGAAGACGTACTAGGCAGAATACGTCGGTGGTTTGCCATTGCCTTCCGATGGAAGCCGTCGGGGGTTTTCGTTGTACGTGAGGCCCTCGGAATTGAACCCCGGCCATCACAGTGGTCAGATACACGCTGAACCAACTGAACCACGACCGCGACCAATCAATAATGCAGAAGAATTAGGAGATCGCTTTATCAACACCTACGAAATTATAAGAATCTTTGAGCGTGTTTAGATAATCTATGGTTAGATAGATTGAAACGTGCGTTTTAGTTAACTTCCGCATATAAAATTTCAGGGACTTCCAGTTAGTGAATCAATGAAATATTAATCAATTAGTGTAAAATTCCTGAAGGATACATTTATAGTTTATGATTTTACTTTTTTTGTGATTGATTTTGACCAGCTGTTTCAGGAATACGCTATAGCTATAGTATTATGCTGTGTTCTCCTTTTTGTTTAGTAACTCCTTTACACATTAGAACAAGCAACACATTAAGGCTTGTGCAATGTGCACTTATATTCTGTCTATAAATGAAGCAAGGTTTCTAGTAACAGAACGGAGTTTTAAATTAAACCGTATTATTATTTATTTCAAACTAAATGCAATTTATTTAATCGCCTATATTTTATTTTAATAACGAGTGATTCAAAGGTAGATTCATCAAAGTCGGCCGTGGAAGACAAAGATGGACATATACTACTACATGTCTGATGTTAGTACAGAAACGCAGAAAATAGTTCATGTATTGTTTATAATTTCTGCCAACTGCCAACTCGTTTGATGTCATCGTGACTTAATACGCTTTAAAACGTTTTTTAAGAATTTTCGCAGTAAATATGATTTATTAATGTGATTTAAGTCCATTTTCAAGTCTGGTCTGTAATAATTTGTTGAAATAACCTGCAAAAAATTTCGGATTTTCAGCATCTATTTGAACAAACTCTAATTAGTAACAGTTTTACTATAGTGGAACTTATTCTGCATACATCCTAAGTGGTAATTGTTTATAGTAAAATATGTAAAATTTAATACAGCATACGATACGAAAACAATGTTTAATTTGCATATTTTAGATTATGGGTTTTACAGATCATCAAAAACGGTGCATACTAAAGATTTATTTTAGAAATGGCCAAAAATGTTTGTTATTGTTATTCCATTACGTACAATAAAATTTAAGATACCTACATGAAATTGGCCCTAAATAATTAGTTTACTTTGCTGTGTATTCAGATTTATAAAGTTAGTTTCAATGGCATGTAAGTAGTTCACATGTGTCAACATACTTAACTTTTATCATGGCACGCTTTGATGAATCTACTTTTGAATCACTCTTTATTATTGTATTTTATTATTATTATTATTATTAAAATCTTTAATTTTATGATTAGTCCTACCATTAATTTTTCTATTAATTACTCCATGTAATAAGGTACACAAACCTGTTTGGAGAATTTCAATAAATAAATAAATTTGCTCTTCTCCAATTTTTCCACCTACCTTTCAACTTTTTAATAATTAACTACTGTTTTCTATTTATATTCTTTAACTTAGTTTCATAATGGGTCAATAGCGTTTTAGTTTAGGGACATTTCTTTTTCAATCAAATGTTGTTCTCCATCCACCATCGAATATTCTTGTTACTATAATGAGCGGTAGCCAAATCTGGCCGAAAAATGTTAAAAGGCGTAAGCATTTCAGTTGTGAGAAATGGAATGGAAATACCATATTTGCAAATGAACTACCATTTAAAAGCTATTTTCCAAAGATTTCAAAACTTATTGTGGCTCATCTAACAGGAACATCTTCTCCCGGCATAACATTATAGAACTGATGCCCAGGAAGAATTTTAAAAATCAAATTTTGGATATGTTTCGTCATTCAATTCAAGATCAACAACGAATTGTTGAAAAGCTTTTTTCAGTAGGTATATCATTCTCGCACGTATGCAATGCAATTTTGCTTTCTGCGTTTGTTGATTTGCTCGCTTGGACACTGGGTTTTTTAAGGGTTTCAATATCCGCAATATCTTTGGCCGAAACGCATCGATTTTTCTGGATCCCTCATAACACTTTTTTATTGGGTTATTTTTTTTCTACTGCTTTTTGATAGGCCACTTCTAATTTTATCATTAACACAACCATTCTTAAAAAAAGAAATTATCGCTCTTCAAACAGTATGATTAGTATCTACTAACACCTTCTATTTATTCACTACTTACTGTGAATTTTCAGCGAATATTGTTGACAAAACTTTACTAGATACTATTAGAGTTTAATTATCTTCAAATTTTAGTTGTTACTTGTTTAGAAAGACTTTAGAACAATGCATGTTTGAACCGAATTTAGTATTACCCTTCACATAAACGAATAAGTTACCCATCCACATAATGTTAAGGGCTAGAAAATAAAGTGGACATTCTGTATACCATATGGGTTTGTTTGTTTAGTCTGTATTCTACAGAATGTCTACTTCCTTGGGTAGCAAAATTATAACATTATTAAACTGGAAAATTCCGTATTCATTATCTAATAATCTTGATAAATATATGGGTGTTTTTCAGGGCCAATTACTTCAGAAAGCATTTTAGCTAAGACTTATAGTTTTAAAATGACTTGAATTAGTATTCAAGTGCAGTAGAAGTTGGCTTAAGTCAAATTATAGTTTATAATCTGTACTAGAATTCCCACTCTTAAACCATCAATTAGCACTGTTTATTCTGAAAGCTTTAAACTTAGTTTAAACTAGAAATCGCGTTGTGGTCCTTGGTGTCCACAAGTTTAAATCTCGCCCAATAAATAAGTAAATAAACTATAAATTTCCTTTCCATTTTACTATGATTTAAAACCAGCATAAATTGTAAAGTGAATCTGATGTAAATGGCTCCTATTTTTTTTATTTACAAAAGGAGTTAGCTAGATGGATACTTCATCTTAAGGAGTTAGGAAATAATTAACTGCAGATTAAATACTTTGGAAGAAACTGTGGTTCTAATTTCAGAAGTTATTTAAAAATAGAAAAAACTTAGTTTTTTGTCCATTGAATTTTAGTCACGATGTTTTGTTCTATAGAGTGTATCATCAGGCTCATTTGTTTTTTGGGTACCAGAATAAATTATTAACTATTTTGGTAGATGTACAACATTTAACAATTAAACACTTCACCTTGTGTTATAACTTTTGCCTAAATTAAAAAATAAATTGCTGGACTACAATAATTAAGTTGTAATTAAAAAAGGGTTCTATAACTTAATTATTTAATATTTGATTTGAATTGTATTATCGGTACAGTATACTGTTAACTGTTACTGTCAATTTGTAGTAGTCTTGGCTCTTAAAGCAAGGAAAATTGTATTATTGTGCAACACCTGTAACATTATGTACTATTTAGAACATGTAGCCTTCGACTAGTTAAAGACAAGGGGTTTTATTTAGGGCCAATGAAATTATACACGTCGGTAAACCCAAAGAGAGCTTTATTAATACAATACACACATAGAAATAACGAAACATAGAAATAATGAAAAGGAAAGTTTAAAACAAGTCTCCGCGACACGCACCTGTTGACAACCCCGGTTACACTTACACTTTTACCAACAAATACCAAACTCACCCCTCTTAAGTGCGGGATGCGCGAACAGTCCCTTGTTGCAAACACGAAGCACGTCATTCACCTTACCACAACACTGAATATAGAGGGTGTTACAGTCTCCCCCGTTCTGGATTATTAAGCGCCCCGCTAATGGTCCAGAAGATTGAAGCCCTCGTTGTTGTCTCCGTGGTCGTTCCCTCTTTCGAATTGGTGCCACAGGCTGGGGTAACATCGGCTCGTCTCCAGCATGGTAAGCTGTAAGAGCCGAAACGTGATATTTACCTAAGGATACCTGGGGAACTTCCTTGGATGCAATCTCGTATGTTGTGGGGCTGATGACCTTACTAATGACGTAAGGGCCGTCCCGACGCGGTCCTAGCTTTGCGCTTAATTTTTTTCCACTGCTGCTTAATAAGTGAGTTGCTACTAAAACCAAATCGCCCACTTTGAATGGTTGCGTTTGCCTTCTGCTTTTATCTGCTTGTTCCTTTCTTCTGTCTTGATTTTGTTCCTTTGTTTCTCTGGATTCGTTCAACGACTCCGCCAACTTTAACAAATAAGGCGTAATCTGTGGGATAAAATTTTCTTTTTTATACGCCGGCATCCGATACGGCGGTACCGCGATTGGCGGAAGGTCGCCGGTATCGAGGCGGTGCTCCGCGAACAGTGTCGGGGCTCCCCCTGGAGCGAAGGTATCTTGGAAATCTGTACGTACGGAATTTATTCTTTGACGTTGCTGGAGATCTAAATTTTGCCCTTCATTTGGCTTTAGATCTAACGAATTTAGTGATATAATTGCATTCGATGGGCTTTCTTCAACAAAATTATATTTGGGCTCCGGTATGCCAGAAAAATTCCATACGCGTCGTTTCATATCCAATACAACTCCCGCCGCTTCGAGGAAATCAACTCCTAACAAAGTCGTGCTGTTAATCGCGTCTGGAAATATTAGAAAGGTCGTGGTAACTATGCGATGCTCCAAATGCACATCCAGTGTCGCTAATAGCACATTTTCCCATTTTGGATTCCCGTCAGCGAATGAAACGCTCATTTTGGTCCTTCCAAAGGGGTATTTGCGTTCGACTAACCTTTGGTACAGGGAATACCCAGCGACGCTTTGTTTTGCAGCTGTATCAGCGAACCCTTGACCGTTTAAGCCCAGAATTTTTATCAGAAGCACGGGCCGCGGGCGAGGATGAATAACGAACCGCGGTGTCTCGGGTGAATCCAGGCAGCAAAAGTTCAAACTCGATGCCGACGTTTCGGAATCCTGTTTATTACAGTTCCCGCAATTACTTCTCGTCGTTCCCGGGTTGCCGCACCCGTAACAACTGAGTCGAAATGCACTTGTAGGATTTGAGCCCGTTGTACCGACTGTCCTTTCTGCGTCCTCACCTGGTTCCTGTTGCGTTGCTTTCTTAGCTAGAAGCTTGCGACATTCCGATTGTGTGTGATTAAATTTCTTACAAAATCCGCACCTAACCGTTTGTTTACTGTTAACATTGTCTTTTACCTTTACACTTACGGTATCGTTCTTGTTAACTAAACTATTTTCAGGCGTCTGCACCTCCTGTAACGAAACTTCGACAGTTCGCGCTTTATCTAATAAGTCTTTAAAAGTTTTTACGTCTGTCCGCGCGACGCGTTTTCTAATTCGGCGGTGTAATAACCCGTAAACCATATCCACTTGCACACTTTCTGGAAGGGTAGGTTCCGGTAAATCCGACAAAAGCGCACGGGCGCTGGATACGAATACGTCCGTTGTTTCGTCCTGTTGCTCTTCGGTGAAAAGCTCGCGATAAATTTGGAATGCAGGTTTCTTCCTTCCGTAAGAATGGCGAAGTTTTTCTAATGTATCTTGCCATGTAGTTACCGTTCCCTTTATACCTTGCCACCATTTGGCTGCGTGGCTGGTGAGAAGCATGGGTAAACCTTTTATGGCATTGTCGTCGCTTACCGATAGGCATTCTTTATACACTGTGATAGAATCTATAAAAGCGTGTACGCTTTCACCCTTTTCTCCGGAAAAGCGACTGGTACATTTAGCAAAACTACCTTTATTCGGAGGATTTGGTGCTACCGGAGCTGTTGAGGCGGCTGCTGTTACAGCGGTTACCTGTCTCTGAAAATTTTCTTGCATTTGTTGCATTTGTGTTTGCATTCCATTTAGAAGTTGCTGTAGCAGTTCGCTTGACATCTGTACTACGGGGGGATTATCTGGCATCTTGGTTCCGTTTATGTTTATGTTTACGTTACACAAATCCGGTGATTCACCCCTTAACCGACGACTTCTGCGCAGTTCGTTTCCCTTTGTTGACATACAACGAAGCGACGCTTACCACAACCGTAATGGCGGGAGAACGCGTTCTCGAACAAAGGAAGTGGGCACTTTCACTTTCACTACTCTTTTTCTTTTAGAGCGACTTATCACTACCAGCTATTTTAACTTCAATGTTTTTCACTATTGCACTATGGGTATAAATTTGTGCGAACACAGTAGACAGTCTTTGTGTTACTTCCGTACAAATTCAAAATGGCCGTTTACGTTGGGCGCCAATGTAGCCTTCGACTAGTTAAAGACAAGGGGTTTTATTTAGGGCCAATGAAATTATACACGTCGGTAAACCCAAAGAGAGCTTTATTAATACAATACACACATAGAAATAACGAAACATAGAAATAATGAAAAGGAAAGTTTAAAACAAGTCTCCGCGACACGCACCTGTTGACAACCCCGGTTACACTTACACTTTTACCAACAAATACCAAACTCACCCCTCTTAAGTGCGGGATGCGCGAACAGTCCCTTGTTGCAAACACGAAGCACGTCATTCACCTTACCACAACACTGAATATAGAGGGTGTTACAAACATTTATTTTATTTGGATTACTTTTTATCTTTTATCTTTAACAACTGCTAACAAACGTTGATGGTTTTGACGATCTTACAATACATAACTGCATAAGATCTGGAGGAAATTGTGGGTTTAAATTAACCCTACGATAGCCTTTAAAAGTGTTATACAAATCGCTTATTTGATTCTAGAACACAATTGTATGCACATAACACCTTAAACTTTACATTTTTGTATCACAACATTTGCTTTAGTAAAATGTGTTTAAGAAAATAACAACTGGATACTCCATCTAGTAATGTAACTTTAGAATATTTTTATGGAAACAGCCTTTCTTATAAAAGTTACCAAAGAAAGTAGACAGAACTTTAAAACTGATTTCAATTAAAATTTTCGTTGGTTACCATCAGTGGCGAAACGAAAAATAAGTAAGCACCGGTGTAGACTATCCTCAACAAAAAGAAAAAACCCTGATAATCACTTTCGGAAGTCTAGTGAACGACCATGGTTGCGGAGTGATTGCTGGTCATCACGTATGCATAGCCATGGTCGTGTGCTCCTCACTGATACTGTTTGGTAGACCTGCAAAGGTAAATATCAGGGTTTTTTCCTTTCTTACATTTTGCTTAATAATGAACTCAACATAGGTTTCCAGAAGTGTTTATAGGTAGGTACCTATTTCTGAAAGTGTAATTTTCTGATCCTCGATTAAAAACTTCAAATATATGTTTATAATTCAGAAACAAACCAATTGATGGGCCTCATAGTCTATGGACTACGGTGCATTACACGCGTTGCATCGGTGTATTTTTCGCTGCCGGTTACCATAATATTGTCCAGGGTTTTTTTTTAAGTTTAAACGCTGCTTAAATTTTAAAATAGTCTGATGTAAACCATCAGCAAATGAGAAGATTTACTATAATTGAGTTATGCAGGGTTATTTTGAGGTTTTCGATATTGATTTGATTTATCTGTTTTCTAAACTCAAAGTATTTGCAAACCGTTAAAAATAACATTGGTCGTTCGGCTTAAATATGGAAATTACCAGTCTTGCTCATTTATTTTAAGTTATTTGGTTTTAGTGTTTACACTTGCTAAACCTTTCAGTTGTCTGAATATTAAAAAGTACCCTTCATTGTTTATCGAACACGATATTTGGTACGTTGTCTCATTCTTTTGTGTTCGAGATAAAAAATTCATTTAGAGAAACTCCTGTTATACTTTGTTTGGCAATAAAGCAACCGCCTATTGTAACAAATTCCAACGTGGTTCCAAAAGTACCATCAGCCAATTGATTTTATTTTAATAATAACTTTTATAAAACAATGGACACCCACGACGGGCGAGTACAGGTGCGCTTCGAGCGGCGAGTAGGTGTACTAAATACTCTCTCGACTGAATTCAAATCTTATACTTTTTATTTTTCTCGGATCCTCATTGTGTGAGGACATTAGCTCGAGATGCTATCAATGAGCTGTGGGTTTGATATTAATTTAATGCTCGCCACACACTCCCTTAGAGTAATCTTTTTTGTGCGAGGAACTACTGAGGGGCATTTTTAGTAACGTACGGTGAAAACAATTCGTAATAAAGAACGGGACGTATTTACGAGCGCATACTTCAACATAATAACGCGATTTTATAAGTAGGAAAGTAAACTTTAAGTCTAATATATGATTATTGGTTATGTCGGTCTTATTATCATAAATAAAATCGTTTAGAACGAAACGAGCATAAACAAACAATAAATATGGGAAAGTACACGCGAAAGGAGTGTGTTGGACGTTACTTCTTACCACCGAAACACAATTTAATAAGTCCGAATAAAAATGCGGATAACCGAATTTTCTTCTTTTTTCGTAGTCACGAAACTCGTTTATTGCCCGTTTATGGTTCGAAATAACGACCTGGAAGAAATTAAAAGCAATTCATAAACGGTTTTAATTTGCAAGAAGAGCAATTGACAAATGACGTCAAGATCTAATATGTAATTGTTAATAAAATATAACTATAACGACGGTGGTTAGTTAATAAGAGTGTTAGTGACCTCTTAACCACTTAGCACTGATTGCTTGTTTAAATGATTGGATAATAACTTAAGGCCTACTTGGCAGCTGAAGAAGCAGCTCTCGAGACTAATTTATACGAACATTCGCGGTAACATTCACTAATAAATATAATATTGAATTACCGCTAATTTTTCTTAGTCTCGAAACACTGACAATAAAATAGGTAGGGTTAGGTCAGAGACATTTCAAATGCAACGGCTCTCACGAATCACGCGAAGAACCGAAACGCAAATTAATTAATCAAAATACCGAAAGCAGCGAACCACCTTGATATTTTAATTTTTAAAAGTATGGCGAGTCACTCTTTAAACACTTTCGAAAAATTCTGCCCTTATTTACTTTTAACGAAAATTTTAAGTCACGCAGCTCGACTCGACAATGCTCGCCTTTGATTTCATTATCTCGAATGAATATGAATTTGAATGGGACTAACACAATAGATATTAATTCAAGAAGGTTCTACAATCAAGAGAGTTATTATGTATAGTGATTAACAGTGTCTGTAGTCGTCGTCTTTGATTGGGGTGACTCATGTCTGAATGTCTGATTACGTCTAATTGCTCATTAGATGACTATAATCAAGCGAAATTACGTGGTAGGTACGAAAATAATTTCGAGATTTATTCGACCATTGTTCCTTTACTTCCTGATACCAAATTATCGACGTAAAAAATAATATTGAGCAACTTAAATTAAGCCCTCGGGGTTGAACTTTCTATATTAATTCACACATCAAAAGAGCCACGTTGATATTTTTGATACCCCAATACCCCTTTGATAATTCTGCCTAATTATGCATGCAAATATTCATTACGGTGAACTTTGAACAATTGCGGGCAAGGTATTATTGGTTTAAATTTGCTACGATCGCCTGTAGCTTTCCACTAATTATCTTCATAAAGGGAGTAGTGGCTTTCATGTGTAAAACTAGAGCAGGACTTTATTATATATGCTGTTATAGACATGCAAATGTACCAAATGTGGAACATTAAATATTCCACTTTAATTATTAGGGAAATTATTAAAGTGGAAGTTAGATACCGTAGGAGTTTAGGTTGTTTAATAACTGAACGTGTCCTTCATTCTCCTTTTCGGGATTTATCCATTGAAACAATAATTTGCTTTGTTAATGACAATTCTTTAATTGAATTTCATTAATATATTTAAGAAAATTAGAATTACGTTTAAATTTTAAAATTGAGCTTATTGATTAATTAATATTATTTTATTTCGAGATTTCCTTTAAGATATACCCTTAAGGTTAATTCTTTTCATGACGAAGTCATCCATTTTTTTTAGTTTGCCGTCAGCTTTATGTTTTGACAAAATCTGTTATGATTATGTTAAAGGTTAAACTGTTAGCAATCTATTCATGATTAAAAGCTTTTCAAGCTTGGCTTTTTAGATTATCTGAAGAATAAGCAGTTTGCAGTTGCAATTTATTACCTATAATTATAACAAAATGAGTTTAAATTTCTACCGTTAAGGCCACAAATATCCTCAGAAATATTCTAATTAAATATGTCAATTGAAGCTGAAGGGTAGTTTTAGTTTTCATCTTACATAATTCAATTTACTTTATAACAAAAAAAAAGAATTTCCCTTTGTTTACTAACGTTTTTCCAAAAGTTTATGAGAATCAGAACATGAAATATAAACTTATTAAGATTTTTATTTAGAAGGCGTTGCCATTCCTTAATGTTTATATTTTTCCCTGAAGTTAAAGCGTTGCCAACTTCTATTTAATCCCTTGATATACGGCTATGTTGTTTTCATGTAAATCTTTTTAATGTTTTAGTTTATTTTAATATCAAAGAGACTGTACAACGTCTGAACATTAGAAGATTAACATTTAAATTCAACAACAAACTAATTTACTAGTAACAGATCGAATTATTCCTTCAAATTTAATTTTAAATTTGGTAATTCAATTTTATATGTGGAACATAAATTTTCAAATACAAAATTGGGGAGAGTTTTATAGTTGAAGTACATTAAACCAATTCAAAATGAAGAGAGACAATGCAAAACTTAACATTCAAATCTTCCTTCGATTTCAGTTTCAAGGTTCGTATTTTTCAGTCTAGAAAGTTGGATTTCGGTTTTGATAAAACTGAACTTAAACCTTGTAAATTTTCAAATGCAAGTGTAACGAAATTTGTATCATTAAAATATATCTAATTAATGAAAAAATTAATCCAACTCGAAAAGTAGGGAGTTATAGTGAAAAAATCAGGATTCAGATCCCCCAATATTCTTCGATTCTAAAATCAAATTAAGTATATTGAACCGCCAATTCAGAGTTTAATTTTATATTTGAAATTCAAAACCGAAATGTAATTTTGACGGGAGTTACAGTGTATTAAATTAACCTATATAGAAAAACGAACTCAAAGGATCTTTAAATTAATCTACTATTTCAAATTTAGGATGCGTCCCTTTTAATGTACAAAAAGTGTATCTAATTTTCAGTCTGGAATCGAAGTGAAGAAAGAATATTTATTTTAAATTCCGAAATAATATTCAAGTATTGCATTTCAAATATTCAAATTCACATCCAGTTGCAAATTTTCAAAGGCAAATTTCAGAATTTCCTAATTATAGCAAATTATCTTGAAACGTCAATTTAAGAAGTAGAAAGACAAAGTTCAAAAATTAGCAAAATCTTTAAGACAAGATTCTCAATTTTTAATTCTTTCGATATTCAATAGAATCGTTGTTAAAAGTCTTTGAAATTATATTTTGAATTTTGTGTTAAAATCTAGATTTTCTAATGCAACTATCACATTAAGATCAGAATCAACATTTCAAATTCCTTTTTGATCGATTTTTAATCGATGAATAAGCCCGGAATTAAATTTAAATTTCGAATTTTTAATTTTAAATTTGTGTTCAGAATATGTATTTGATTAATATGTTATCATCAAAGTGTCTTTAGTTAGAAAATTAGTTAGAAAACTAGGCTTGTCAATGTTTAAATACTCAAATCAAAAAATCAAAAATAATTCTCCAAACTTGGATTTACCAATTAAATCTTTGGAACTGCTATTACGCGTATCAGTCGAGGTATTTTATTTTCCAATTAGATTCTCAGCACTATATTTTAAACCCTGCAACAATCGAGATTTCATTTAAAGGTACTGAATCAAAACTGAAATTTCAAATGATTAAAAAATTTCAAATATTAAAGTCGGAAAATCAAAATTTAAGCCTGTAAAAATTCTAACTTTAAAACTTAAATTCAAAAGTCATATTTTCAAATTTCATTAAAGAAATTCCATCTTCAATCAAATCAAAGATTGTAATGCGATATCAGTAATTGATGTTAGAGGACTGATCTTCAAAGAACGTAGATTTATGGTGAATACGTATTTGGAACTTAAGTGAATTGAAGAAAATCCAATTTAATTGAAAAACTGGAAATTCCAAAATTGGAAAATTAATTTTGAAATATTTAGAACAGAATTTTTTGACGTCAAATCCAAGATTCCTATTCATTGCCATTCCAGAATAAGCGATTTATATTTGCGTTATAACATTCTGGATCAAAATTCAGGCTTGGAGTTTTTAAATTTAGAATTTAGAAATCTCAGAATTGAATTTTAGAATTGAAAATTCAAATATTGAAAATTATGAAGAAACTCGTAAGAAACCGTTTCAGCAGAAAGTTCTTCATATTCACAATTTAAAGCTGCTCGATACCTAACTCTATTGACAAATATAAGCGTTTCCCGGATTTTCTCTTATTAATGTACTGCAGCTAGCTTTGCCACATATGCAAAAATTGTAACTGTGCAACTTGACTAAATTAGTTTTATTATTTTCGGGAACAAAAATTCATGGTCGATTATTAAATTGTTGTGGCGCTAATTTTATACCAAAAAAAGGAAATCTTTTGGTGTACACAATTTTAAACTACCAGAAAAGCACCATTCTGTGCATTCTAATAAAAAATTTATAACATCAAAAGCTGTAAAAAAATTATACGAATTAAAAGTCAGTATCTCCCTATCGAAATAACTTATTAAAAAGACGAGTCCAGAACTCGAAGATAGTGGCAAAGAAATAGAAACTCACAAACCAAGCGCCTACTAAACAGCTAAACACCTCGCTTAAAACGAACACTAGACGAACTACGAATGAAACATATCAAAAATATATAGACGATCTGGAACCACGAGACATAGGAATGTGGAGAGCTACTAAACGTATATTAAAACAACCTGACCACATCCTTATAACTATAACAGTTGATAATAAAACACACTACAAGCGAAGAAAAGTCTACAGCCCTCACCGCGCACCTCTAAAGATTACCTGCACTGCAGTGCATATAGTACAGCAAATTGAAACCAACTTGCTTGTAATCACTGAACACATCATACCCACTACAGCTACACCCAGTGAACTAAAACCATAATTGAAGGTCTTCCAAAGAAAAACCCAGGACGAGACTTTATCAACCAACGCTGTACTGACACAGCTAACTCGCAAATCCCTAGCTTGCCTATCTTCCACATTCAGTGTATTCTTCCGACAAGGGAACTTTCCTCAAACCTGGAGACATACTCACATACTTGTATTTGCAAAGCTGGTCAAAGGCAAAAAGAAGATCACTAGTTACATACCGATAAGCCTACTAACAATGACTTTCAAAGCTCCAGAGAATCTCAGAGAAAATTGAAGAATGATTTGAGAACAAGTTTTCTTAGACATCGCCCAAGCTTTGATAAAGTTTGGCTCGAGGGTTTAAAAATCAAAGCATTTAAACTTAAAATACCAAACTACCTGCAAGCAATAACCTTCGCTTTTGTTGAAAATCGTACATTTGCTGTAAGGATCAACTCAACAATATCTGAAACAAAAACCAATAAAGCAGGGGCACCACAAGGTAGCATGCTAGGGCCTGAACTATTTAACATATTTACATTAGATATTCCAACAATAAAAGCTACCTTAGCGACTTTCGCAGAAATTGTAGTGCAACACACTGAACTTCAAACTGCAGTGCATCAAATATGTTCATGGTTCAGTAAATGGAATATTCAAATTAACCCCATGAAATACCAAGAAGCAAAAATAAGTTTTTAAGAAGAATCGGTAATCTACCCAACATGCTAATAAGAAACAACATTATAAAGAACCCATTAGCCTTGTATGCTTCACTCATCTGGAGCAACACAGCAAAATCTAACATGGCAAAATTGCAAAGGCTTCAAAATAAAATACGTCGCCTAGCAGACAACGCCCCTTGATTTATCCGCAACATTCAACTACACCATAAACTAAGTAGTGTATCAACAGTGCAGCACTTACCTTAGTAAAAGTGCAAGAAACTGGACCACTGTTCATCAATGTATCAGAAATTTTGTTTTTGAGACAAAAGTATTCTTCTGTTATAAATCTTGAATATAGATGTAAACCTGCCTTAGACTAAAGGTTAGTATTTTGGCAGAGGTTTAAACCAAAGCGTATCTTAAGCCGCCTTAAGTCAAAACTTTAAATTACTTCAGTATGTGATTAAGTTGAAGCTTAATTTAAGCTGCCTTCAAATACAATTTAAGTATTACATTGTTTAAATTGCAGCTTAAGCCGACTTAATCTAAGCTTCAGTTTAAGCCTATACTGAAATATCGGCTTTTATTTAATTTTGGGATTCATATTCACAACAGAAAAATAAAACAACTCAGATTTAAATTTGAATTAAAATTAAATTTTTTGATTTTTACAAACACCACAGTGAGATTTGACCTTTGGGAGAGATCTAGGCTTGCGGTTGCCACATATATCAACGCAGAGGTAGCCCCATTGACGTTGTGTTCATACTGAGCTCCGATTTAAACCGTAAAATTGTAAGTGGAAATTTTTGTAAACTTTTAATTTTGCCTACTCGCCGTCTCCTTTATTTATTTATTTTATAAATAAATAATGCCTCTGATAAAGACATGTTTCGTTTGTGATGGAACACTTTCTTATGAAAAAGATATTGTACTGTACTGTGATAAATGTCGTTTACCATTACACGCTGTCTGCTCGGGTCTTACTCGTTCAGATATACAACTTCTTTCATCTAATGATACTAAACGAAAACCCACCTTCCACTGCGATAAATGTACAAATCAATCAATTGAATTATCTGAATTAAAGGAAATGATAAAGAAATTAACAGCTGAAGTTGAAGAACTTAAACTAAAGCCAGTTGCAGCAAATGTGGTAGCTAATGATGACTGTTATGAAACAATCATAAATGAAATCAACGAAAGAAACAGAAGAGCGTCAAATATAATTATGTATAATGTAATTGAATCTACATCTGAGTCCAAAGATCAGCGCATTGCCCATGATATCGCACAGGCTACAAATATTATTGAAAACATATCGAAGGTCGATGCAACACATTTACATGCAGTTAGATTAGGAAAGCCAAATAGTGAAGCAACACGACCTTTGAAAGTTATTCTTAAAAATTCAGCTGATGCTATTCAATTACTTAAAAATAAAGCTGCCCTAAATCGAGGAACCACCAAAAATATACGCCTGGCATCTGATCAAACACCTTTACAACGAAAACACTTAGATAAACTTCGTAAAACTTTAAATAAACGTATCCATAATGGTGAAACCAATTTAACTATTAAATACGACCACGGGGTTCCTAAAATAATAACAATTAATCCCAATGCAAAAAACTAGGTAACGTCAATTCTTCTACCGCAACGCAGCAAAGTAATAACTTAAAAATTGGTCATGTAAACATTAGATCTTTAATATCTAGTTTCGATGTATTTTATCAATTTATACTAAATCAATGTTTTCAACTAATTGCCATCACCGAGACATGGCTATCACCATCTTTTCCTTCAGCACTAATTTCATTACCTGGTTATGAACTAATACGCTGCGACAGAGAGACTAGAGGGGGAGGAATATGTTGGTATGTTCACAACAGCTTATCTTATAAGGTAATTAACACAGATCATCTACCTAAAGTATTTAACGAGCAACTCTGGGTATGTCTAAAGATTTCTAATGTCAAAATCAATGCTGGAGTTATGTATATACCTAAAATGTCTAATTCTGCACTGGAGGAAGTTGAGGTTGCCTTAGCAAACTTAACAGTAAATGCTGACGAAACCATCCTTGTCGGTGATCTAAATACAGATCTGTTGGACCAAAACTCAGGTTACACACGCAATTTAACAAACATTCTCGATTCGTTTGATCTTAGACAAATCATAACTGAACCAACTAGAATTACCTCAGACTCCGAATCTCTAATTGACGTCATGTGTGTTTCTAGAAACATCGATGAAAAAGAGCACGGTAATATTGACATACCTATGAAGGCAACTGATCATATGTTTACCCATTGCTCACTTAATTACACTATCAGCAAATTGATACCTAAAACTATTACGTACCGCTGTTACAAATATTTTCGAGTCGAAAATTTCAATATGGATGCGAGCAGAGTGGATTGGGGTTATTTACACCAACTGAATAACGTAGACGATAAAGTTGCCTATTTGAACAAAGAAATTATGAATCTGTTTGATACGCATGCACCAGAAAAAACAGTTACTATTCGACACAAACACAAACCTTACATTACCGAGAATATAAAACTAATTATAAAATTAAAAAATAAAGCCTACAAAAAATATATAAAAACTAAACTTCAGAGTGATCGTGAATACTTTATTCAGCTGAGAAATTATTTGTCGAGTGCCATGAAGGGGGAGAGAACTGCATACCTGCAGCAGCAGATACGTGTAAATCGGACGAATCCACGAGCTCTATGGAAGCAATTTGCCCAATGGAACATACACTCGAAACCCGCTCCCAAAATATCGGAAGATTTAAAGGACCCGAACCTGATCAATCAACATTTACTAAATAGCATTCAAGATATCAAAGTTACGGATGAATTACTAAACTTCTTTCGTCAACATACGCACAACAGTATACAAACACAGTGTGAATCTACCTATCATACATCTGTTGAGGAAGTTGAAAAAATTGTGTCCAGTTTGAGATCGAATGCTATAGGCGTAGACGGATTAAATTTAAGTATGCTGAGATTGGTACTTCCGTTTTGCATAAATGAGCTAACTCACCTTATCAACTTCTCCTTTGACACGTGCACTGTGCCACAAATATGGAAAAAAGCTATAATAAATCCACTGCCTAAAGTCAGTCTAGCTAAAGATTTCAAAGATATTAGACCTATCAGCATTCTATCGGTTCTATCGAAAGTTCTGGAGAAAATAGTGAATAACCGACTTTTAGAACACATTGGTAAAAACAAACTGCTGTCCCCATTTCAGTCTGGATTCAGAATTAATCATAGCACTACAACAGCATTAACTAAGATCACCACAGACATAGCTCGTAATATGGATAATTCAGAAGTCACCTACCTCACACTATTAGATTTTAGCAAGGCGTTTGACACTATCGACCGAAACTTATTGATAGCCAAACTGCATTATTATGGTTTGAATACCATTACATTAGGATGGTTTACCAGCTACCTAACTGAGAGAACACAAGCTGTCCGTATTGATAATATTATGTCCACCGAACTTCCTGTAATTTTTGGCGTTCCACAAGGAAGCATATTAGCTCCAACCCTATTTATCCTATTTACTGCTGATTTACCCAATGTTCTGGATAAAAGTTGGAGTTTCCATCTCTACGCGGATGATACTCAACTTTACAAATCTTGTTTGCCTATAAATACCAATTTGCTTATCACTGAACTTAACGAAAATTTACAACGTATTGCAGAATGGTAAGAAACAAATGGTTTGCGGTTAAATCCCAAGAAAACGATAGTGATGTGTCTAGGTACTAACCCTGCTCTTGATAAAGCTAACTCACTTACGACCTATAACCAAGTAGTGCTAAATAATACTGTGCTAGAGCTTGCTGAAAGTTCTCGTGATCTCGGTGTGATATTAGACAAAAATCTTAACTTTGAAAAACATGTGATTAAAAAATCCAGTGAGTGCTACGCCAAATTAAAATCATTGTGGAAATTTAAAAATACTCTACCGCAAGACGTAAAATGGAACCTGGTCAACATGCTAATTCTAAGTTGTATTGATTACAGTAGTGTAGTATACTATAATTTTCTGACCGCTGCCATGAAATCCAAACTGCAAATTTTACAGAACTCATGTTTGAGATTTGCCTTTCAAGTACCATACCGAAATCATGTTACACCTCACTACAATAGGCTTAACATCTTGAAATTAGAAAATAGATTTATGTTTTTGTATGGCACCCTACTATATAAAATTTTAAACTCTGGGGAACCTGCTTATTTATATAATTTGCTTGTAAGACGGTGTGATCTACGCAGCAGTAGTATTACGTTAAGGCAGCAAACAGTTTATAACATCCCACAGCATAAATCAACTAAATTTGAATGTTGTTTCGACTATATCGCACCAAAATTAGTTAATTCACTAATTGATATTTTCTCTAAGCCTAATATTAGTCAATTCAGAAAGGGATTCAAAGCTCATTTAATGAACTCACAATCGGTATGAACTCCAACATTCGTAGGTAATTTTGTTATCAAACGAGGGGAGAGTGAAAAACGACTATGTCGATCTTTCTCCTTTTGAACACAATCAGTTTTTTTTGTTTTTTTATTGTTTTTTTTTTTGTATTATTAAATTATATTTATCCATGTTTATGTACACTTTTACTAAAATCTACTAAATATTGTTTTTTTTTGTGTGTTCAATAAACATTATTATTATTATTATTATTATTATTATTATTATTATTATTATGTTTTTTGTTTTCTTTTACTCAGCCTTTTTTTTGCTGGCACTTTCCTGTCTAGACGGGCATATTGCCAAGTCTACACATTCTCTATTTTTGGTTCAAGAAGTTTCTGGTGATGTTGCATGTATGGAGAATAACGGCTTTTTGTATTTGGGTATGTAGACGGTTTGGTAGATCTAGTTGATTATTATTATTATTATTATTATTTAAATTAACATCCAAATATTCGCCTTTGAACTCCTATTCTGAAATTCGGATGTCAGATTTTCATTCAAATTTGACTAATTTTTTAAGAATTGCTTCTGAAACCATCTTATACGTATTGCTGTAAAGCTAATGAATTGGCGAGAAATAAATGTAATTTATATTTTAAACATTAAACTGATACAAAGATTGTTGTAATTAATTTTCAAACACAGTTGCAATATTAAAACCAAAACGAAACAATAAAACCATTCTTTTATTATTTTTTGCTTTATTTATTGCCTATGAATTTACCTTTTTAGTTAAGATTTACAAACAATTAATGGTCAACAATGAGCGAGGTATTTTATTAAACGATTACTTTTGTCACAGCATGCTGGTAGTGTAAAATTCACTTGCAAAACCAATGAAAACACAAAAGTTTCTATTAAAGGTTATTACTGAATTTACATTTATTAATCGTAAACATACCCTTATGTTGTATGGTTATAAAGAAATATATGGTCTTGTGGCATAAACAAATGACTTTAAAAAAATATCCGGCTTTTAAACGTGCAATTACAATGAAGCTACCATAACCTGTCTAAGCATCTGGTAAACTTCAAGAAGCCTTAAATATTACGATTTTCATAATAGTAGGTATATAATTTCTAAAGGATTTTTGATTAAATGAGAGTATTCAAAACGGAACCTTAAACAGTTACATAACGAACAAAATCATGAATGAACTCAGAATTAGCATTAAAGTCAGATTTAACATATTATCTGTGTAGAATCTTTTAGTAAATAATAAATAAAGGTTTTGATTTTAAAATCAAGATAGTAAAATTGTTTAAATTTTATTTGACTCCTGTCTTAATAAATCATAACGAAAGAAGTTTTATTACTGTTAAGACCAGAAGCTGCTATTTTTACTTCGGCCTTTCTCTTCTTTATGTATAACTCATGCGTTAAAAATATTTCTAGTTTGCTGTTTTTATTTGGGAATATTTATTAAGCAAAGATACCTGAGGATGTTTTTATTAAAAATTCTGTTTTAGTAACATTCGCTTCACTTAATTTTTATTTTAGACTGAAATTATAACGAATTTCTTCATTTCTTAAAATTGATTAGCTTAATAAAATATTCGTATGCCTTTTTACTTCTCGTGAATTTAGGTTGCTCAGTTGTTTTTGTGAATTTTAATTGTTTGTAATTAATTATAACGGCGAAGGCGTTAATCTGTTGCACTGCTTAGAAGTTCGTATCTTCCACAGTCGTCAAAGAAGCCGTTTTTATCAATTTCACGTAGAAAAGGGTCATAAATTCTTAAACTAAAAGCGCCAATAGCAAGGAATCTAAAAGAATAATAAAAATCGTGAAAGAGATCAAATTGAAAATTTCGAATTAAATATCCCATAATGCTTTTCAATATAATATTCGGGCCGATGCGTTGCGGCGACCGTTTGAAAATTGCAATTTCGTTTCAGGATCAAAGTTCCTTCCACGCCAGTTGGCACTTTGTCCGAAAGTCTGACAGTTCGCGCTGCCCTGTGGCGGCCGCGCATTCCATAGCACCGGACCTTCATTCAATTATGCTTGAAAGACTTGCATTCAATCGGTTGCTTGTGCTCAAAATCCCGGATTAAAAGAACTATGCATAAATTTATTCCTTGCATTTACAACCCCCGTTTCTCTTCCGCTTTGCGGACGCGGTGATAATTAAAGCGAAGTTTCGAGCCTTTCCTTCTTTATAGAGTGACTCCGCTTGATATTCGAATTCAAATTAACGTTAAATTGGCACAAAGTAAGTGCCACCTAACGAGGACGCTCGAAAATACCTCGATTGTTAATTGAAATCGTTTCTTGTTTGCATCTCCGTCCGTCCCTACTTATATTTTTCACTAATTTATGTTTCAAAAAAAAGGGGGGAAATCCTTCGCCCTCTTAAAAATATAATAAGCTGAAGATGTCTCTTATACAATTAGTTCTAACAAAGTTGATGCTCTCATACTTTCAAACAAATAAATGAAAGAAAACACAAAAAGCAAAGTGGGGGTCGAAGAGAAATGCGAAAAACTTAACTTATTAAGAATGTCGCAGGATATTAGTAGAAGTTGAGAAAGGACGGGAAATATGTTAAGCATTTGTTAGAGAGAGACGGGCAATGTATATTAAGAAAATAGGGTAGTTAAGAAAATTGGCAAAGTAGTTATACTTGTATCTCGGAGTTATTAGATTTAGCAATGTTGAGTTCCAATCACAATCGCCAGTAAGCGGACTGTTTCGATAGCAATTATTGTTTTTCCCTTTTACTAAGCTGGGTTTTCCATGCTGATGGAGAAAAACCCAAGAATATCCACCCAAACACATTATAAGTATTTGAAGAGGATATTGGGGATCCGTTTTTGCGATTTTTAAAGCGGACATCAAGTACAAACGTTAATAAAAGGTGTTCTGGAATTATTAAGATTTGAAATAGTAAAATTCAGTTCTTCCAATTTTTTAATTTTAACAGGCATACTTTTGAGATCATTAGCCATTTGTGCTAATCCAAATTATCTAATGGTATTAGTTACATCAGTCACTTCATGCAAATATCCAACAATGGCTGGGATTCAAATCTGTGTTGCTTTAACTGTAACACCGACATTTAACTCAGTAAATCGCAGTAAGACAGACCTACCCCTTCGATTTAGATTAAAACTAAAACCAGGACGAAAATTTTTACTGAAATCAATGTTAATACTCTGAAATTCAATATCAAATTTCAGTTCAATATTCGAAATTTGAATTTCATTACGGATTTAGAACTACATACAACCTTATACTAAAAAGGATATGGCATGATGATGATGATGGGGATCCAAAGCTCAGAATTAAAATTAAAGAAAAACTGATTTTTATTTTAACATTTGATTTAACAACTAAGCTTTTCAATTCAAAATTGACTTATCAATTACTAATCCAATCGTGAAATTTCTACTCGAATTGGAATTTTAAATCCTGAATTTTGAATTTCAAATTCGTAACTACAACTCTTGGAACACTGAAAGTTTGAAATCTAAACCAGATTGATATTCAGTTCTTGAGATTTAGATTAAAATTAAAATCTTTTAGTTTAGAATACAAATTTGGTCTTCGATGAATATATCTGTTCCATATCGTTGAGTTTCAGATCTTGCATTCCAAATCCACGGTGAAATTATAATTTAGAAGTTTTTATTCATATTCAATTTCATGTGTAGGGATTACTCTTTTTATCCCCAAACTAAAAATTTCAGGTTTTAGCCTAGAAATTAAATTAAAATTTATTACACGTTAGAATATAAACCCAAATTTCAATTTTATTTTTAGAACGCTCTGCCATTTAAAAGTCTAATGTAATTACAAAATTATGTATTTGTATAGAAATTTTGCAGCTGGATTTGAATTCTTAAATTTTATTTTGAAATTCGGATTTTTAAATCAAATTTTAAAATTCAAATTTTACAGTAAAAGTGCAATAAGTCCAAATTACAGAAGTTGGTTTACTAAAATCTTTAATAATAAAATTTAAATCTTTGGAATTCGGAATACAGATTTTCGATTTTTAATCCAAAATTTAGATTCATCCATAGTCTCGCCGTTTATTTACAAATTTAAGCCCTATATCTGCGCTGGAATTTAGAATTTTGAGGCAAAATCTGAATTTAAATCCAGGAGTGACACTTTCAATCCCAATTAGAAATTCAAATTTTCACTCACATTAAATCTAAAATATTCGTACCCCACATTCTAATTTTAAATCTAAAATCCAATGACCGTTTAGAAATTCAATCTAATCGTGGAATTTTTCATTCGAATTCAAAGTTTGAAGCTGGATTTTAATTTTCACTTTAAAATCCAAATTTTGCAACACTGAAAACTTGAAAATTAAAAGTTGAATTCTCAAGATTCATATATTAGGATTTGGTCGCCGGAGCGGCCGAGTGGTTAAGGCATTCCACTACAACGTGGACGGTCTCAGGGTCAAACACGAGTCGGATGCTCGGCAAGTCACTGAAAATAATTAGGAACCGAAACACAGTAGTGCAGTAGGGAAGGCGGGCAGTTTCCCCTAAAACTCTGTAAAAATTCTAATTTAAAATTTGAAGTCTAAATTCGAGTTAAAAATGAGGAATAAATCATTCAGTCCACATTAATTAATTTTAATTTTTAGTTCCAGAATCAAATTTGCCTCTGCCTTCTTCACCTTCTTCCTTTTAGTTCTTTCTTCATGTTTTATATTCTTATTTTAATCTGTTTTTATTTACTTCTTCTACCACTTCTACTCTACCTGAGTTTCTTTTTTCTGATCTTTATGCTTTGCCTTCTTTCGCTTCTGTTTTTAGTTCTTTCTTTTTATTTTAATATATTGTTCTGTTTCTTCTGCTCATTTTACTCCTTCGGATTCTTCTTTTTCCTGGCCTGTTTTCTATTCATTCTTTTGCTTCTTCTTCTTTGTTCTCCTTATTTACTTTTTCTTTTTCCTGGCTCTTATGTCCCTCCTGCTCTTGCTCCCGCCCCTCTTCCTTTGACCTCGTTTACTTCTTTGTCCCTCTTCTTCTTTTTCTTATTATTTTTACGTCAAGTTTGTTTTACACTCTGTACTCAAGATGTGAATTTGAATTCGGAATCGGTTGTTACTGTAGTTTATTTGAAAAAATTCGGACTTAATTGATAGACTGTTTATGCTTTGCCTTCTTCATCTTCTTTTTAGTTCTTCCTTGGTGTTCTTTTTTATTTTAATCTGTTTCTTCTGCTCCTTCTATTCCTTCTGATTCTTAGTTTTCATGGCTTTCTTTTACTTCATTATTTCTCTTCTTCTTTCTTTTTCTTCTTCTTTGTTTTTTTACCCTTCTTTCTATTTCTTCTACCTCTTCAACTCTTCCTCATTCCTTTTCTTTATTATTTTTGCGTCAACCCTGTTTTTCAGCCTGCATTGTACCTATTGTTTTTACTTTTTCTGACAGAATGCAATTAACCAGATTTTTGTCAACCTTTTAGAGTGGGAGCAGGAGCGGTTTTATTCTAATCAAACCATAAACCTAGAGTTCAAGCCTCGAAATTTAGAATTTGATTGCTGCTTTAATAGCTATTTGAACCTCATTCAGAAAACTCGGAAGATTAAATTAGAACTTAATTGATAGGCGGTGCTAACAAACCTAGGCAAATGAATCCTACAAAGCACAGAAGATCTTTTTTTTTTTAGGGTTGTAGTTTGTTTTTAGGATATTTTCAGAAGGTCTGTTGAGCTGAGATGTTTGATATTTTTCTACGTTTTGGTGGCAAAATACCTATGAAAAAGTAAAATTCTTCGTTTGTTTCTTTAACACTTTACTAGGCGGGATCTTTGTTTTTGATTTTATTTTTCCTTTGCCCTTGGAAAATTGCACAATAATGGTATCAATCGGTCTCTTTGGCGCGGCGCCCGGGTGCATTGCACCTGCTGCACCCGACCTATGGTCGGCCCTGGGTTTCAGCTGTGGATTCAAAAAAGAGATTCCAGCTCAGAATTTTAAACTTCAATTCAAAATCCCGAAGAATTTCGCAAAGTTTGTAATTAAATTTTGTTACTTCAAATTTTAGTCTTTAAGTTCACACTGGAAACTTGGATTTTCAAAAACTGCATTTCTATTTCTGCATTTCCAAATATGCATTTTGAGTATCAAAATGCAGATTTAGATTCTTGTAAGCAAAAAAGTAAAATATATCATTTAAAAATTCTAATTAAGTATAAAATAGAACTGATGGTGCACAATTTTGAAAACTGAGAATAGAAATTAGAAATGTTTGAATGTCCACGTTTAATCTTAATCGCCGGAGTGGCCGGTTGGTTAAGGCATTCGACTACGGCGCGGACGATCTTGGGGTCAAACCTGAGTCGGATGCTCAGTGGGTAGCTTGCCCAGTCACTGAAAATAATTGGGAACCGAAACACAGCAGTGAAGTAGGGAAGGTAGGTGGTTGTCGAAGGCATAGTGCTTACCACATCATGGCTTAAAATTTTGCTACTGCCTTTCTCCGCCATTTGCTATCTCTTCCTCTTCCTCTTCCTTAACTATTTCCAGCCATTTTTCCTTAGTCGTCCCTTTCTTTATAAACTTTTTTTAACCCATCTATTGTTACTCATTCTGGCCATATGTCCCGTCCATCTTAATTTTTGTGTTCTTACTACATATGTAATCTCTGATTGTCTGTACAGCTCTCTTATTTCCAAGTTCGTTCTCATTTTCCAACTACTTTCAGCAACTTTAAACCCTAAGAATATTTTCCTTAAGATTCCTCTTTCCCATTTCTTTATCTTTTCCTCTTGTTTTTTATTCGTTATCCATACTACCATACAGGACTATTGGCTTATTACCGTTATGTATATTCGTAGTTTTGCTGCCCTTGAAACCTTATTAGATTTTAGCATGTTTCTTAGTGCACCATAAGGCTTACTTCCTTTCGCCAACCTTTTATCTATTTCCTTATCTTCTTCACCTCTGCTCGTCACCGTGACTCCCAAATACTCGAACTGTCTAACTTGCTCAAAACTGTATTCTCTATTCCCCTCTGTTGTCATTTTAACTTGTGTTTCTTCATCCGTTTCCTCTTCTTTTATTTCCATATATTTTGTTTTTTCTTCGTTAATCTGTAATCCGTATTCTTATCAGTTCGCTTCTGGTCCTTGCCATAAACACAATGTGGTCCGCGTAGGCCATGCATTGGTATTTGCAGTTGTAAATTAATCCTCGTGTGAATAATCTGCTTTCTCTAAATATTATTTCTAACACGAAGTTGCAAAGTTGTCTAGAGAGCGGATCCCCGTGCCTTAATCCTCTTGTGACCTGAAAATTGTTCGACAGACTGCCTTCTACTGCAATTTTATTTTTGGTTTTGCTTAGAGTCATTTTCACTAAATTTATAATTTTTGTAGGAATGTTTAGTTTCTTAATGGCTTTATATAACGTGGTTCTACTGAAATCGATGAACAACATATGCAGGGCTAAATTCTGTTCATAAGTATCATTTTGGTTCATTTTAATTGTAAAAATCTGATCTATTGTGGATCTTCCCTCTTTAAACCCTCTTTGGTATTCTCCCACTTCCTTTGTATGGTATTTGTTCATCCTGCTGTTATTATATCTTAGCCAGTACTTTGTACCCCACGTCCAACAGTGCAATGCCTCTATAGTTTCTGCAGTACGTTCTATCGCCTTTTTTAAAGGTAGGGCAAATAATAGCGGCATTCCACGAATCCAGCATTTTTTCCTCGTTCCACACCTTCTCTATTAGTTTGCATATTCTTAGCTTAAGTGGCTCACCTCCTTATAACTTCGGCCGGTATTCCGTTATTTCCTGCACTTTTGTTATTCTTCAAATTACTTCTTACTTCCATTATTTCTTACTGTGTTGGGGTCTCCACTTGTTCAGTCTGTCTCTTGTCCAAAACCTCCTCATTATCATTCTCTTCTATCTCCGTTTCCTCTTCATTTAGTACTTCTGAAAAATGTTCAGCCCATCTCGGTAGTTTTTCTGACTTTTCCCCTATCAAATTCCCATACTTGCCTTTGCAATATTGTGGCATTTGTAGAAATGGTTGTTTGTTTTTCTTGGTCTCTTGGCAAAAGTTTCTTATTTCTTTGTTCGTAAAGTGTTCTTCTATTGCCTCTATCTTTGCCCGTTTCTTTTCCCTGCAAATTCTTTTAACTTTTTTTCTTTCTTGCTCGTATTCTTGCCTACTATTTTCTGTTGGGTTTTCCATCCATCTTAGTCTTTTTGTGTTTCTCTTTATTAGTGCTTCTTTGCATTCTTCATCGAACCATTCACGACTATTTTTATTTTCTTTGATTCCTAGACCGTTTTGCGCCACTTTTGTCATTATAGTCTCTAATAATTGTAACCATTCTTCTTCTATATTTCCTTTTTGTATCCTCGTTTGTAGCTCTCTTGTCATTTTTCTCCCATTCTGTCTGCTAATTCCCGGTTTCTTAATTTCTGTACATTGAACTTCCTTAAACGTGTAGTTACTACTCTCTTCTGTCGTATTTCTTGTTGAACCTTCATTATTACGAGAGAATGGCCCGAGTCAGGGAAAGGGACTTAGGAGGTCTTAACTCTTCATGTTACCGACCATACTTCCTCGTGGAGTGCAAGTGCAGTTACCTTTGCCTTTATATTTATTGTTAAAATACCAATGCGTAAATTGTAATTTTGATTTTCAACCCAATTGAGAAAGAAGTATCTGATTTTATTTAGAATCGTTACATGTCCAGCATTTTCAAACTGCAAATTTGAATTTGGATCTTTAGATTTATATTAAAAAAATCTGGACTTCAAATTTAAGCTCATCAAAATTGGCTTCACAAAAATTAGTTTCAGATCTACATTCCACGTTAATAATATCTAATATCACACCTAAAACATTTTGAAATCCAGTTTTGAAAATTGAAATTAATATTTTGAAATTTGAAGCTGTAATTTCCAACCGAGAATTGAGATAACAAGCTTTAACCTTATTTGGGATTCAGTGAAGTAAGAAAAAAATCTAGAGCTTTAAAACTTCCAAAGAAAATTAGTTTAACAAAGCAATTAACCCAGAGGTGAAAAAACTGAAATTAAGTATCATCAAAGTTTGGACAAACAACTGAAAAATGTCTTCGATTTTCAAGTTTATTGACTATCTTTAAGCGGTATTTGAAGATTATTGTTACTTGTTCAACCTTTGAGCATACAAAAATATGCTAAACATTTAATTGATATTAATTTTGGACAGGAATTGTTATAAGATTTTATTTTTGTCATTTCAATGCTTGAATTTATTATCCAAGATTTTTTCCCCATAATTCACAAAATAATTCCCGTTTATACGAGCTCCGTTTTAAACTGGTTCGTGTAAGTTATAGTGAACGGAGAGAAACAAACCCCGATCCTACTTGTGTCACGACCTGCTCCTCACGACCGTCGAGGTGTGGGAGTGATTAAGCTTTATTTAAATTATTCATATGCAGACGACAGTTCGGGTGAATAATTTGATTCCCCAGATCCGATATAGAGTGCTGCTGTTGCTTCGCGTGCATTACCATCGTCTTGTCTTACCACAATGGTTACACATCAGTATCGAGATATGAAAACAGTCGTGTTTTCCATGCTTTAAACTTGTACCATCAACTTTTCAGGCCGTGTTCGTTGCTTTTGTACTCGTTCCTTTCGGTTGTTTTTTCGAGTCATGCTTTTAATTGTTTGACAGTTGATTTCGTTTTAGTTAGGTTAATGGACGAAAATTGGCCATTCATGTTATTCTTTATTTGTAAGCGACAGTTATCGTTAACTAATCAAGATATCATAAGCTAAGAAGATTGACCGGCTTTAATGTATTTCTAATTTGTAATTTCTATCAAGTAAATAGAAAACTGTTATTTTAATTTTAAAAATTTCAAAACCCATTTTTAAAAAAAGCACCGTGCCGTATAATTTAATAATTGTCTTATTGTAAAACGAAAAAAGCTGTTATTTTAACAAAATACAACGGCGAAGCAACCTTAAACTTTATTCATTATTCAAAAATAAAAACCAAGGGTTTGTTTTTGAATCATCAGCAAATAAAAGGCACTTGAATCTTTAATAATACGTTTGTTGTTGTTTTCCTTATAGGGTGAAGGATTTTGCGGAGGAGTGGAATGTTTTAAGTGTAGCATGTTTATTTTTCAGTGTTTGTGTGTTATTACGTACTTACACATAATTTGAAACTAATTATCATTGGCAGCCGATACGTTCTATGTGTGGGCTTTAAATTACCGCTCATTTTTCAAAAGCGAAATTACGAAATAAACTGGTACTTACCATCATATTCATGTTTCTATACAGTAAGCGAGTGCGTTATACAAGATTAAATATGCTTAAAATTATTATTATTATTTAAAATTAAACTTGTCTTCTTAATTAAGATTGTTACAGAAGAAATTGTTTTTTCTTCTTTTGCTTGTGTTTTTCTTCTTCTTTCCTTATTCCTCTACTTCTGCTTCTTTTTAAAAAAATATTATTTTCTGCTTTCTTTTGGGTTTTATGCAGGCATTCAAGTTATAGCAATGATAAGTTTTTTTTTGTTAAAAAGCCCATAACAAAAATTATTTATCTCTTCGTTTTAAGTAAGTATTTCAACTAGAGATAAATAATAATCTTTTGGTATTTTGATTTTCTCATCATTGTGCTTTAAATTCAGTTGTTTTCGTATTATTCTCATCATTGGACTTCAGACCTTTGCTTCCTTTTTATTAAACCTACAAATTACTTTAATTATTTCTGCTACAATTCCTGACAACCATTTTTCTTATCCTTCCCCATATTTTCTCCCGGGGCGTTTTTGTAGTATTCATCTTGTGACCCTTTCGTACCTCGTTATGTATTATGTTTATGATTCCTTTTTCTTGGTCCACTATTTCTGCTGTAATTTAAAACTCTGCCTTTCTCTTTGGGTATTTGCTTTCATTTTTCACTTCTCGGTGATTCTTTCCTTTATTCAATAGTGTTATTCTGCAACTGTTTGTAAATTTATTCTTCTTGCTTTTGGTATTAATTCTAAGGCAAATTTGAAATGTTTGCTTCTGTAAGATACACATTTTTTATTATCTCTTAAAGGTTTTTCTATAACTAATATTTTGTACAGGTTCATTCAATAACAATTCTTTGAACTTCCTATTTTATTGTTTTGCTTTGTAATTATATTACCTATTTCGTTGCAGTTCCTTTATATGCTGAGTTTCTACACATTTGTTTATTTCTGTATCTTTTATTACAGTTGTTTTGGTTAGTGTGATTTTACCTGGATTTTTCCATAAAGTTACCTGCGTTTTTATGACTTTCGTATTTGGAGATTCAAAGAAATTTTAATTACGGTGGGCTGTGATTGGTATTAGTCACGTCTTCCTAAACCTGGTATTTTCTCGTCTTGTTTTGCATTTGTTTATTTGTTTATTTAGTCGTTTTTTCTAAGCGTCACTATACATTCTTCTCCTATAATTTTTAATTTTTGTTTCCAATTCTTTTGTTGTCGTTTTTGGCCCTGTTTTTCACAAAATTACCTGCAGTTTTATTTCTTTTGTGAAATATCGTGAAATTCAAACAAATAATAATTAGGATCGGCTGAAGTTGATGTTAATCACGTCCTTGATAATTTCAGTATGTGTATAAATGAACTGTCAATCAATTGCTAAGTACAAATAACCCTGAGTGTAATTTTTTTCACAATATGTTAGTAAGTGGAAGACTATTTTAAAATATTTGGTTGGCCTTTTTTATTGAGCTTCTTAATTTTTAACATAAATTCAATATTTTGAGACACTGAAATAAGTTATGAATTTGTTTTATTTACTTATTTATTCCTTTATTATGTAATTTACTTAGTTTATTAACTTACTTCATCAAGTAAGTTGTTAGTCCATCAGACAAATATTTATTTATTTTTCAGTTGATTTGATCCTGGAGTTTGTACAAACAGTTTTCTAGCTGAGAATTAAATTACAGAGTCGTGTTTCCACTTTTAAATCTACTAAATGTTACAACTAAATTTGCAAAATTGAAAACAAATAAACCGGTAAAAAATTATAGTTTGCGACTTCTTAAATTACCACTAACATAGTATTTTAAATTATTTCTGAATTTTTTCCCAGTCTCTCCCAATATTACTCTAAGATTTTCAAGAAACCAAACAAATATTTTGGAATTTTGACTTGAGCGCAACAATTAGAATTTTCTTTGTGTTAATAATTGGTTCTAAAGTCTCGAGGTTTTAGTTTTAATTTATATTTAACACTTCAAAATAGAATTTTACCCATAAAGTTTTAAACTTTTTGTTTTCGGGAAAAAATTAAGCGTTTAGGATATTTACTATTCGTTTTGAAGAACTCAAATATCTGAATTAATAAGGAAATTTTAAAAAGGAAATTTTGAACCTATATACTTCTTAAATAACTAAAGTAAATACTTATTCTATTTTTTAAGCGGTTTTCGGTAATATCATTGTTTTCGTTACCAAAGAAAACTAGTGTTATTTTGAATGAACTGTACGTTCAAAAGTTTACGGATTCTGTTTAGATTAAATCAAGAAAATTTTATTTTAATAATATTATGTAGAATATATTATAATTTTTGGAAAGTTTTTCAATGATGATCTAAACTGTTCTTAATATTGCACGAAAACTTTCGAAAAAGCTAAACAAATATTCTTAATTTTTAATTTTAAAGCAGAATTTTGATTTTTTATATACTTATTAAGTTTTTGTTTTCAGATTTCAAGATTTGAATTTCAATTGTATTCAAACTTTGAATAAAAATTTTATACATATCTATATACCTAGTAATAAGTAACTATTTAAGTTGCCTTTTTACAGATTTAATAATAAGGAAGTCAATAAACGATGCTTTCGAATTTTTTAATCCTTTAAATGACGATCAGAAATCGAGAACAATAACTGTTTTAGATTTGCATTTAAATATTTACTTTTTAATTAGCACTTTTTAACAATAATACTTTTAGGGTAAGTTTTATAACTGTGGATAATCGTAAATTTGGTTCTGAATTAGACTTAAAATTAAGGTTTCATAACAGTATTATCTTTAGTCTTAGAGCTAAACATAACTACAACCTAACTTTAAACATACAATTGCTTAAGAGAACATGCATTATTAATGAAAGTATGATGCTATATTTCCTTGAACTTACAACTGATTTACCTTAATTAGCTTTAAAGTTTATGCAATTAATCACTTTTAAAGGAGGATTACTGTGGAAATAGCATTTCCTTTCCTTCAATCGTTAGTTACTATGCTATATAGTCGATAAATTGTTTAAACTCCAAGAATATTCACAATCTATCCAATGAACATTAAGTAAATGAAATAACATTTAGAAGAACATATCACGTAGGCAGTCGTCCAATGATTCGTACCTATACATTTCACATCTTTATTAAGACTTTTTGTTACACTTAGTACTACTGTAACACTTAAAAATTAGCAGTCTTTTAGAATCTGTTTGAAATGTCCGACGGCTTAAAACGTTTTAGTCGACGTGTGTCACTAATTTCGTATGTCAGTTTGCGTGCTAACCGATTTGAAGGCACTGCTAGTTTACCACTGTAGTTCACACTTAATTATCGCACTTCTTCTTTTACGGGGGTCTCTTCTGAGTATAGTAGTAGTAACAAACCATGGAGTGTTTGTTATGATTCACAGTATTTTGATTGAAATCTTTCTAGTATTTCGATATTAGGGTACCTCATAGTTGTACATCATAGCTCCAGATAGTTTTAAGGGTGGTTTTTGTACAACATGGTTTTGTTTTCTAACGCCTGCTGTAATTTTCTTCCTATTAACCAGTACATCTATTTAAGTTTAGTTGATTTTTCTTCGCTTCTATGTAAGATTTCCTGGTTAATCTCCTATCTAGATTAATCCCTAAATATTTGGCTTGTGAGAATTGACGTATTTATTTGTTATTCAGAATTATTGGCAGACAAGTAGGTCTTTCATTAAATCATTATAAGAGTTACATGGATTGACTTTTGTTCGGAGCTTTATTCTTCAGGTTTCGGCCGTTTCTGGAATTTGTTTACATGGTTCTGTAGGATGTCAGATGCCATTTTTGAGTCTTTGTGTGAAACCATTGTGGTAGTTTCATCTGAAAATGTAGCTAAATACCTTCAAATGTTGGTAAATCAGCAGTATAGAGGAATTACATGATCGGTCCCAAGATACTTCCTTGGGTATACCCGATTTAGTGGGTTTGAGATTTGTCTGTTCGCCTTCGTATTTAACATAGAATGCCTATCTTTTAAATAGGACTGCAAAAGATGTTATATGTTGTGTGGTAAAGGTTTTAATCAATAATTAACAGAAATTTTCTGTTGTTTAACGATTTAATGTAACAAGTTTTTACCACATTTTACTATTCCTGTATTCTCAAAGCTATATGGCTTCTACGATACAGTACCTCACTATTTTATTATTTAATATAATATTAATTAAAGGTGTAAAAGTTAGAAGAGGTTACGAAATAGGCAGTGACCACTTCCTACTTCTGACTTGGGAATATGGAAATAACAAAACAAAAGAAGGCCATAAAAGAAAAAGTGTAAACACAAAGATTAAATGCTACAAACTAAGAGAAATACAATATAGAAAGAAATTCCAAGAAATCAGAGAACAAAAAATGATAAATATAAGCACACAAGAGACAATCGAATATATATGGATTAATTTTAAAGAAAGCATGTTAGAAACAGTTAAAAAAATATGCGGGTCGGCTAAGATAACAAATACACAGATAAAAAGAATACATTGGTGGACGGATTCTATAAAAAATGCAGTCAAAAGAAAGAAACAAAGCTGGCAAAAATACCTGAGTACCTACCAAAACAGAAAACGATTATGACAAATATAAAAAGGACAGAAAAGAATAGAATTCGGAGAAAAAATGAAGACTGCATATAAAGAAAACCAAAAGATTTTTGGAGCTATTAAAAATGCTAGAAAGAAATAAAACTACCCCATATATCAATATAAAAGATGAAGAAGACGACTTACTCACAGATGAAAAACAAATCATGGACAGATGGAGACAATACTTTATGAATTTACTAGAAGACTCCGATCCAACAGGTATAGGAAAATATAACATACGAAGAACAGCAGCAAGAAGATGACATAACGATAGAAAATATAGAAAAGGCCATTGCAAAGATAAAGACAGGCAAAGCGCCAGGACTCGACCAAATAACGGCGGATATGCTAAAAGCTGGGAAAGAAAAAATAAAAGAGATATTAAAAATATTAATGAATAAAGTAATGACCACGGGTGTGGCTCCGAAGGACTGGCAAATAGGAATAATAACCCCAATACACAAAAAAGGAGACGCGAAGAACTGCAAAAATTATAGGGGAATTACGCTATTCAGCACAGTATGCAAGTTACATGCAAGAATATTCGAAGAAAAATTAAGAAAACAACTAGAAGAAACAATAAAGGACTCACAACAAGGATTTAGAGCAAACACAGGGGTGACCGACGCAATTTTCATTATTCGACAAATTACTGAGAGAACGATTAGAGAAGATGGAGACCTGCACTTACATTTCGTAGATCTGGAGTAGGCCTTTGACAGAGTAAAACGAGAAGACATTTGGAAAACATTAGAAAAACGAGGAATAAACGAAAAACCGATTCAAGGAACGAAAGCTTTGTATAAACAAACTATGAATTTAAGAATTTAAGAATCAAACACGAAAAATCACAGATGTTTGAAACGAACAAAGGGGTAATACAGGGGTGCATTCTAAGCCCCCTGCTATTCTCAATCCTGCTAGACGAAGGAACCAAAACAGCAAAAACAGAAATAAAACAATTCAAAGGAACATGGAAAATGGAAGAGGTAAAAATATCAGAAATAATATACGCAGATGATATAGTAAAGAAAAAACAATGAACGAAAATCTACATGTATACAATAACAGCTTAGAATCGGTCAACATGAAAATAAGTACTTACAGAGAAGACGAAAACAATGATATGATAGTAAGCAGAAAGGAAAGGACACACCAAATAAGGTTAGGAGACATAGAACTGGAACAAGTTAAAAACTTTAAGTACTTAGGTTGGGAGGAGCTGCAGGAAGATTATTTAATATGATAAAAAACCAGTTTCTGACTAAAAAAAGAAATTCCAAAGGAAACAAAAACAGAGATTTTTAAGAAAGTTGCTACACCTGTACTGTATAGACATTTGGTTCCGAGACGTGGGTTCTAACGCAAAATCATAAAAGCCGAATACAAAGCACAGAGATGAGGTACCTCAGAAAAATAGAAGGAAAACAAGAAAAGACAAAATAAGGAATACGTTCAGAGAAATATTACAAACAATGCTAACCCAACAAGCAGTAGAGGAGAGACAACTGAGATGGTTCGGCCACGTAATGAGGATGGAAAAAGACAGAATAGTCAGAAAAGTATACGAAGCCAGAGCCGTTAGTCAAAAGAAGAAGGGAATGCCAAGACGGATGTGGCTAGAAGATGTGAAAATGGCAACCGAAAGACGGAACATAACCTATCAAGAAGTGAAGCGAAAGACTCAAAATAGAAAAGAATAGAAAGAAATAGTGAAGAGAAAACCAACAGAATAACCCAAACTCCAAACATGCCTTACACCGAAAGGTACAAAAAGGCTTCTGGATTAAGTAAGTAAGTATTTTACAGCACTTTTGGAAGATAGTTTACCATCAGAATCTCTTTGGCATCCCAGAAAACTGACGCCTTCACCTTGCCTGATGATTTTATGGATATTGCTTTTGTTGGCGCTGAACAACCGGGTTCTGTCCATTGTTTCGATCGGAGTTTCGTCTACTAATGAACCCAAATCTCATCTGTAGTTATATATTTTTAAACGGTTCAAACACTTTTGGGAAACTTGCACTCGAAGTCGTTTTTGATCAGGTGTAAGCAATCGCGGCACCCATCTTCCTGAAGTGTTTTCATACCCAGTTCTTTGGTTAAAATATTGTACACTCGCTCTTTTGAGATGTTTACAACATCAGCTATTTGGCTCAGTTTGAGCAGATCGTGAATTTTGTTGGCCATTTCTGGTGTTGCGACACTTTTTGGCCGTCCAGAGCGAAGTTCATCTTGGATGCTTATAGGACCGCGTTTAAACTCAGCTACCCAATTTTTTTTACGGTCGCATATGATCGAGCAATGGAAATGCCAGGAAAATTGAGGAGGTGTATTAAAATGACAATGGAAAATTCAAATGCAGTAGTAGAAACAGGAGAAGGGCAAAGGGAAATATTCAATGTTAACAAAGGTGTCCGACAAGGAGACGCACTGCACTCGCAACGCTCTTTAATTTGGTTTTAGAAGATTTAATAAGACGAGTAAACGTAAATGGAAGCATAAGAAATAAAGAAACGCAAATCATAGCATAGCGGACGATATTGTCATAATATCGAGACGAGATCATGGAAGAGACTGGAGGAAATTTTCAAGAAATTAGAAAAAAAATCAAATGAAGTAGGACTCGAAATAAATCAGAAGAAAACAAATTAGATGAAGTGCAAGAGAGGAAAAGATGATGGAATCATGGAAGTCAAGATAGGAAAATATTCCCTAGAAAAAGTGCGATCTTTTAAATACTTAGGAGTACAATTAACATTTGATAACGAGCGAAGTGAAGAGTTAAAAAGCAGAATACAGACAGGATACAAGGCGTATTATGCAAATCGAGAAGTGCTGAAAAGCAAAAAGATAAATATAAAAATTAAAATTAGAATCTAGAAAGCGCTATAGAACAATAGTAATATACGCAGCGGAAATAATGTGGCCCACGCAAGCAGAAAGTGAGCAGTTAAGAATATATTGAAAGAAAAATATTAAGAACGATACTAGGTAACTAAATCACGGATAATGGGGAATGTAGACAATACATAAATCATGAACTCTTAGAAATTATGAAAGGAGAAGATATTGTGAAAGTGATTAAGGCGCAGCGGATCAGATGGCTCGGACACCTGATGAGAAAAGACGATGCAAAAATGATAAAATCAGTAACAACTTGGAAACCCGAGACGAACAGACCAAGAACAGACCTAGAATTAGATGTTAGATGGCTTGGCGAAGTGTTAGTAGATTGAAAAAATATGAACATGAAGGAATGCAAAGCAAAGTCAAAAAAAAAGAATGGAATGGAGGAAGGTAGTAGAAGAGACAAAACACATAATGAACTTTAGAAAAAAAAAACTGGAATATAGGGGACCTACCCCAACATAAGGATTTCATACTTCAGAAATAAGTGGCTATATTCTTCTAAGAATGGAAAGGCTTTATTATTATTATTATTATTATTTATTATGATAGAGCACTTTCATCCAACACACTTTTCATCTCTTCGAAAATTTCTGCACATTTTAAATCTTTTAAATAAAAAAAATTAATAACGGCGCGATGTTTAATAGCTTCCGTTGTTAAAAGAAATCGAAAATGTGTTTTCTTTACAAGGTAACTAACACCAAACTATTAGAAAGATAGCTGTTATATTTTCAGTATTGCCAACTAAAAGATCGAAGTTATATTTTACCTACCAGCGCCACCTATGTGAAAGCTAACCACTTAACATGTTGTAGGCTGCAGACTAAGGAAAAGAAGTACCTAATATAAATTCTAAAAGCAATAAATGACAAACAATTTAATTGTATCAAAAATCGCCAATCTTATGTTGCAAAAGTTTATGTTTTTTTAATAATAAAATTCGCTGTCTAATAAAAGTTTCTTTTTAATACTTATTAAATCATTTGGTTGCTTATTTCATGAAATATCCAGTCATGTATATTAAAACTTGCGCATTTTATGTAATCTTCGGTGTAACATATAGGTACATACAGATTGTCCGAAATCCAATCTAAACATACAAAAATTAATGAGTGCAACAAGGAAGACATAAAGAATATGGGTAGCACAACAAAGATAGAATGAAATCATGGCTAGGTAAATTTTTAAACTAAAATCTGTCGCCAATAACAAGCAATATCTATGACAGATGTTTTTGCTTGTTTGCTTGTTATTGGCGAGAGATCTTTAGTTTAAAAATTTACCTAGCGACATAGATTAAAGATCCCTCTAGCGATGATTTCATTCTATCTTTGTTGTGCTACCCATATTGTTTATGTCTTCCTTGTTGCACTCATTAATTTTTGTATGTTTAGATTGGATTTCGTACAATCTGTGTATTAAAATTATTTATCCTCAACCACTAACCTTACTCTCGTTTATTTTTCTTTAGCGTTATGAAATAATAATTTTCTCTAAATGTTGGTTATGGTTGAGTTTCTTGGCATTTTTTATATATGGTGACAAAATACACACGAAAAAATAAAAAATGATAATATTATTGAAAGTGTTCAGATTTTGAATTTATCATCTTAAGAATGAGTTATATAATTTTTGCATATCAACGAAAAGCCAATAGGTGCACATGGAATTAAAGTTAGTTGAACATTAAATCTCCTTGTTAAGGTAATTTTTCGATTCTTTCTTCCACTATCCTTGAGGCTTTCGTAACTTGACATAGTACCATCATACGAGACCAATTTATTTTATAAACGAATTCGAGTACACGCTTTTTATGGATAAACTTACAGAGATCAACAAATCTGGTTATTAAGTTTTATTTTTGAAGTTATTATTCGAACACGTAGTGAGATGTGAGCGTAAATTGATGGACTGCACGTGAATAAATAATTAATTACCCTCACCCGACGAAGGGGTTATTTTCGAGTGGTTATCATCGCGTTATCTTTGTTGCCGTCTCTATAATTAAACGTCGGGAACGTAACATTAAATAATTGTTATTCAATTTTGCCGTATAAACTGACGTTTATTTGTTTCTGGCCTGCCCATAAAAGTTGATGTTTTATAAACAATCGTTTAAAATTTTTATTCCGCTAGCGATTTAAAATATTTATTCCGCTAGCGCTTTAAAAATGACAAATCGCTTTACAAATGTCAAATAAATGTCAAAATTGAATAAACAGTTGTATTACACTTGCGGATTAAAATTAATTTATTAACTCGCGGTATCAACGCGCTTGCGGCTACCGCCGCTCGCGCGGTTGAACGTACCGCTCATTAAACATTAATTTAATCCGCATGTATAATAAATAACTATTTTCGTATTTTGAAACGGCGACGTTTTTTATTTTCCCATGGAACGCTATGATTTTAAAATTGAACTAATAACGGTGAAGGGGTTAAATGCAAAGTAGTAATGCGGTTTGCGATCTAGAGATACGATAAAGTTGAAAATGCACGCTCATTTCCTATTAATATGAGCTTTATGCATCTGCAATTCCGATAAAAGAATCTACACGTATATTACGACGTTATTCTGCATTAGCTCGATGCTCTTAGGTATGTCATTTAAATATTAACTCCGAAAATAGAGCAAAAATGGGATTTATGAATCTCATTTCTGAGTGGCTATTGAATTTTATTACCGTCGGTTTTATGACTAACCTTTTTAGTAAAATATCTAAAATTACCGGAGCAGCACGCCTCTGGTTGCACACGTGGTCTTATTATAATGACAATAATAAGTACCGGAGCAGTACCCGTCCGTAATCGTTTTGTTTTTCTAAGAAGGTCCCGTTTTATCTGCTCATCAAAAACCTGAAATCTCATTGTCTACACTCTTATGTAGTGCGCACTCGAACCGAATATGAATAGGGTCTTAATTAAAAATAAGTATTCGAGGAACGTGAACAACAAATGCTATACACCACAACCGAAATGTAAAATGCCACTCTAACTTTTATTACGAGTGCCTATTTAATTTTATGCACGATATTTAAACATAAAAGTAGAAACGGCCTACGTTTTATGTTCTGTTTTAATTTCTAAAGGATTTCTAAAGTTATAACGTTGGTGTGCAATGAATTCGTATTATTATCATTAAAATCCTGGGATTTTACTGAAATAACTTTCTGGATATTAGGTAATTTAAAAAGCAAATGGACTAAGCTTGAGTATGTAATTTACATTTTTATAATCGAACATTCGGATTGCAATTTTATTAAATTACAGGACAATATTCTTAGCTCTTAGTTTTTACAAAACACTATTAACATATAAAACGCAAAATATTCAGCACAGAAAAAAAGTTCTTACGGATTATTAAAAAAATGTATGTAGATAAAGGTTCTTTAGAGATTATAATATAAAATACATTGAAACGTTCTTAATGAATTTGAATTAATTTTGAAAGATAATTAGAAAATATAAACTAAATGTAGAAAATCCAGAAGTTTTGTTGTTAATTGAATTTTCATCGTTTAAATAGTAGTCATAGTTTATACTCGCATTAAACTCAAAACAGAGTCTACGGTCTCATTTAGTGAAGCACTGACTAACCATGTAAACCCACAAAATGCATTAAAAACTAAATATGTATTTCGGCAACTAACTTGCAGTCCTCACCACTTCCTCTGCTAAATTGGCGAGGAGAATAATTATCTTCCGGTGTTTTGTCTCAAACAACTTTGCTGTTGCAATTCGGTGAAAAGAATATTTACGGAGCCACAACTTCTTCCGACTTCTGTCAATGAAGTTGTACACTGAGGGTGGAAACCTAGCTGTTCAAATGCACATTTGGTATCTTAATATTTTTGTGTGGTTTTGTAAATTTATTCAGCTTTGTGATTATTGACGTTTGCTTTGTTTTCTAATTAGTCAGTTCTTCAGTCGGAGATAAATCTTACAAATATTTTTCCTAGCGTAATTTCTTTTTAATTTTTAAATATCTGTGTTTTGTTTTGAAATGCAAACTTATATCAAAGCCAAACCCGGTTATATATGAGACTATGTAGAAAACCTTAGGGACAAAGAAGCTAGATACTAGAAGCATCTCAAACAGCTGTTGTATTGTATTTTACAACTGTTATAGAAACCAATTTTTATTTAGTATTCAGTTTGCTAATCTCTTCATTTATTAATGATTCATATAGTTAAAAATCTGACAATTAGAGGCTTACTGGGAATAATTTTTTGTTAAGTACAACATTCATTATAAGCAATGATCTTCAAAGAACGTTTTTAAGAAAATTAAGTACAACGTATCACACTATAAATACAGAGGGTGGGGACTTTAAGAAACACTTTTACAATATCGCAGTAGCCAGGGGAGCGGATTGGCCGCTGACGACTAACGTACCATAATTAATCGTTTTTCATACTTTCGACGTTGTGTCTGTCAATTTTCAAAGTTATCAACCAAAAACTGCCAAAGTTGTTGTCACCGGAAACAGAGACTGCTAAAAAAATTCTTTTCAAGCAAGGTTATTCCAGAAGAACCATCCAAGCTCAATTAAATTTCGATGGAATTGATATCGGTTTGGGTGAAATACAAAACGTAATCCACTGTGAAAGTATAGGGCCCCAATTCAAGGCCAAAAACTTTCCTCCTCCGCCTTTGAAACGAAATCCTACAAAGGTAACTTCCGAAGTGCAAAAAAAGATCTCCAGAATGTGCAGCACGGAAAACCCGCCGAAAATGGCCCAGCAGTTGGAGTCGACCCAAAAACGAAGGTCAAGAAAGGTACAATTCATGTGCTAAAAGAACCGCAAACCGCATAACATATGCAAGAAAGCTGTATGAAAAGTATTGCGTTTCAAAGATCAGAGTATGTAGTGTCACTGGACGAAGCTTGGTTTAGAGTGGACTATTGCAATGGGAAACGTAGACGTAGACGTATCCCGATATCTTATGGCCCACGACATGCACGTCGAATTTGTGAAAGAGTGAGATGGAAGTTTAATAGTGAAACCCAAAAACATGCGGCACTCAGGAAAAAGCGCGTGAAATTTGAAATTGTTAACCTTATGAAATTGAAAATAAATACATTTATTAGCTCCCACCTATACTGGAAGTTTCTCAGCTTATTATAGCATAAAGATAGGTTTTAACTAATAATATTTTTTCATATTTTGACTTTGACAGAACGAATTATTGTAGGTTGAGTAGTAGATGCATTTTCTCTTTCTGTACTGAGGGCCATGAGATATCGGGATGTGTCTAAGATGGTACAACCGTATCCGAAACTTGGGTTTGTAAAACAAAGCAGAGATTTGGTTCCCAACTCAGGGTGGTCGAAATCATTTCCGGAAAAGGGCCCTTAGGACTTATCCGAGTGCCATCAAAAGTGAAAATTAATGCAAAGGATTATGTCGACGAAGTGTTGAAGCCTTTGGTGGAAGAAAGAATTCCAGAACTTTATTGTGGGGAGAGGAAGAGGTATTCATTCATCACGATGCAGTTAAGACCCATACTGCAAAATTGACCCAGGAATGCAGAGGTCAAAGAAAGTGATGCTCTAAAGCTTATAAGCAATAGTGAAATTTCTGTCAAGCCCCTTGATGTTGGTCCTAGGGATTGTTTTAGCTTCGGCCGCTTGAAACAGCGTATGCTCCAGCATCACATTGGATGATATGATCGTGAAAGCTTTTCAGAGCGGGAAGCGCCGATGCAGGGAAGTGGTTAATTAAGAATTAGAGTCGCCTTTTTAATTAACCTTCAAACCTCTAAAATTGTATTATATACCTTTTGATAATTTTCCTAAAGACTCAGTTAGCTGAAGGCTAATTTTCGACGGTTTCTAGCTTTATTTCTTGAAGTTTGCATTTTTTCTTTTTTTATTACACTAATGGCTCCTCATGCTTTTCGATGTTGAGACTTTTAGAACAGTTTTTCTGACTATCCTTTTCTTTTCTATTTTCTATTAATTTTGTTTGGCTTTCTTGTACAAGTTTATAATTAGGACTTCTGTTAATAGTTAGTAAGCTGAAGGCTATTTTTTGTATCCATGTTCCTCTCTTGACGTTTGTTTTTCTCATTTTATTATTTTTGATTTCTCTATGTTTTCAGCGTTAATTGGGACTTTCGTAGCAATTTCTCTTTGCTCTTTGTTTTTCCTGTTTTTTTTCTTATTCTATTATCAGTTTATTTAACTTCCATTCTTTTACAAATTGTATACATTTCTTTTTAGTTGTCAGTTAGTTGAAACAGAGAGATAAATTAAACGTTCCAAAATTTTGAAATACGTGATGTAATTTCCTTTTTTTCATAAAAATCCTGACTGTGATCTGTTTCTTCATTTAATTAATTAGCGAATTGGTTAAATAAGCAGCTATTGATTTTCTTTTGTTTTCTAACTCACTTCATATAAATGTTTATATTTTTGTAATAATCAAAACCGAGACATTTGTTTGCACAGCTTCAGATTGAAGCTTTAAAATGAAATTAGTTTACTATCAAGCATTATGTAAAGATAGCAAATAAATATACTGATAATCAAGGTTGGGTAATTAATTACACGTAGAAAACTGTTGCTTACATCATATTATCTATAACTAGGAAAGTTGTAAAAATAGCTTTTCTTTTAAATACTCCTACAGGAAAGTAATATAACTATAGTTATAACTGACTTTCATCTTAGTTGAATTTACTTTTATAAATATTTTCAGTTTTATACGGGCATTTCTCAGTTGTTAAAACATCCCTCCAAACTATATTTAGAAAACATTTGCTAACAATGGAAAGCTTAAACTTCTAACCAAAAAACAAAAACCAAACTATTTCGTACCTTACCTTTCTTAATTAGAAAAATAGCAAACGACCTAATTAATTTGTCGTTAGTATGCCTAAAATATTACCGAAACTCAGCGCCTTATGTTCCTAATCTAACCTGCCTTTAACTTAATCGACTTAAGTTTGCATAATCTAATCTAATCTAATCTAATCTACTTTCTCTAGCGATCTGGCGAAGAATATACCTTCAGGGGTTCTCACTCAGCTAACTTTATTTTTACAAGCCGGTGAAGAGAATTTCTTCAGAGACTGACTACAACTATACTATAGTAGCAACTTATTACCTGCTCTGTACTCCAACCAGCATTGTCAAGAAAACTTAACACTGAGGATGGCAACTTAGTTGCTGAAATTACTGAAACCATTTGTTTGTATTAATCAATTTTTGTAGTGGTTTCTCAGGGCTTTTGGCGTTGGAGTAATCTCATTCAGTCTAACCCAACCTCAATAATTTAGTAACCAACTCTTCCGTTGATTGTTTTATTTTATTTTACTTTTCTAATAATTATGCATATTTTTTTCATGGATTTAGTTTAGACTTTTCTGTTTTTGTATTATTTCATACAATTTTGTACACACATTTTAAAAACATTAACTTAATCTTTACTTTAATTGATCTAATACAATTACAACCTAAGCTAAACATATTTTAATGTATTCTAACTCCCATGATTCTACAATTGCATCTTTGAGGATTTATTTTGCTTTACTTTTCTATCACTTTTGTCAAAAACGAAGATCACTTTTGAATCCGGCAGCTGCCAATTTTAATTTTTTATTAAATAAATAGAACCTTTGATGTGTCAAAGTCAAAATTTTAATTTCAATTTTCTTCTGTAATTTCAAAAGTTTTCGAAATATTCTTAAGAAAATTGGGGAAATTAACTTTCTTGGAATGGGAAACAGTAATCCGACCTCGATCTTAATGTAGTTCATAAGAGTCCCAAATAAACGTTAGTTTTGCTATATTTAATATATTATAAAAACGCTAAACCGTTTCTATATTTTGGCAGATTTGCTGAAGTTTGCAACATTATATTCATTGTTTGAGTAGTCTTTAACGCAATGTGCTTGAATTTAAAACAAAAAATTAATACGTATATTCGTGTCAAAAAGTAATAGGACGTAAAGCAGTAATTAATCCGTAGGATATTTTTGTTTAAAAAGATATTAAGTGTAGCGCAAGTAAGGCTCTTTTACGAGCTGAAAAATGTGGTCATTGTTTGGACGAAATGTTGGTGTGGTACGTAACAAGTTCTTAGCTAATTTTGTGAAATATTTCGGGCAATTTACTACATCGTTGATAAATAAATTTAACTTCACATTTAATACAATCTTGACGAGATGCTTCATTTCTTGATCTAATAACTCGTTTCGCGGATCCATTATTGCTTTGTGTTCCATTATATCTTTTTTTAAATGCGTAAAAATTGTTGTTTTAAATTTTAGGTGTTAAAGATTACTCAAATAACGAATAAATGTTGTAGCTTGGAATCAGTTAACCTTAGCGACATTTAATCATCTTTTGTACAAAAAATAAGACAATTGTTTTTTTTTCAGTTAAATTTGCCGCAACTTTAAGTATAAAAAATTTTAACCTTGATTATTATATTAGGCGTAGAAAAAATAACGTTCTTTTAGGAGCTACATTAAAATTGAATGCGATTTATTATTGCCCATACCAAAAAAGTTTCTCCAGGTTTCTTAAGAATATTTCGAAAACTATTGAAATTACAGAAGAATTTTAAAATTAAAGTTTTGACTTTGACACCCTGTATCTCTTTTAACATTAACTTTTAGTCTAAAGTCTAAAGTAAATCTAGATAAATCGTAATATTTTGACTCCACATATCTGTTGGTGCGCTGTGTCCTATTACTTATAGACCATCCTATAACCTGGAAAGATTTAAACAATCATACAATTTTGTGCCCTATTTTTTATCATTGTTCTTCATAGATTTAAATTGAATCATTTTTCTTTCATGGTACCTACGTCTTAGAATTAAATAAATTAAAATTTAAAGAACAATATTAATGATAGTAAGAAAATTTCAAATTGCTGCATTCTGTATTGCAGCAAGCAATTTATGCTTCCGCAACAGGATGCATTCGTTCATCACTGTAAAAATATTCGTGACTTGCCCATAAAAAGTTCACAAAGTTAATATCAACAATTTTACACAAAAACGCATATGAAATAATCACGGTCACAATAAAACATAACGAGTAAAAATATCAAAACTGTACCGGGACACGTGTTCAGCTATAAAACAAGAAACATCTATTCAAATCTGGTTTAACGTGTTCTGTTCGTTATCGAGACGAAGCGTCGAGAGCTTTCGTTTATCCGTCTTATGTGAGCTTTTCATCGCAAGCTCGAAATCCTGTACGGAATTTTGGTCGGAGGTTTGTTAATTCCTAAAGCGCGTTGTGTCTTTTAGCGATGTTTATCAGCCTTGCGCACTTGAATAGAATATAAATGCAAATGGACGACACAATTGTACCTTTGTGTAGGTATTCTGTGTGATTGTGGCCAAGCAGGGACGTCGTTAAAATAATGAACAATTATAACCTACGTGGTGCAGTTTCTGAATGGGAGCTTTTCTTATTACGGGTTGTTAACGTTAAACTTCTCCTTTCTTGCTTTATTACCCCTTTTTCTTTGTTATCGGAGCCATTAAGTGTACACAACTTGGGAACGGTCAGACCGAGGCGTAGAGTCCCGGATCTGATAAACACCGAAGTGTGTTTTTTCGAGGATGCGATCTTTTGGTACAAACAAATACGGTACTGGTCTAACGGTACGGGCAATAACTGCCAATTTGGACATGTGATATACATGTAATGCAGGTTATCGATCTCGGAAAGTTGTTAAGAAAAACCTAGACCCATAAAAATTCCAAGAAATTCTAGATAGGTAACAAAATTAAGATCGACAAATCCATTCATGTATGCAAATGTTTGTTGTCATCAAACAACTTTTTACTCGCTCTAAAATTTGTAGCTATAAAATTTACATGCTTATCTGCGCACTTTATAGCGTAGTTCGAGGTTAAGCTAAATTTTACAAAACGTTACATTCCGACTTATACACATCCGTTTTATCTTACGGTTCTTCAAAAATCTCTCGCGGTCAATTAATCCTTGGAAGCAGGAGGAGAAGAAGAAGATAGGTGAATGTCTTCACAAAGGACCGCTCTTCCTTTTATGTCCATATATCACACCGAAACGTCCAACATCCAACTACCGGCGTGTACTTTTCATATTTATACAATTAAAAGTGAGTATATGTAAAACACGTACCACTCACTCCGTCTTTATCTTTTCTTGCATCTACTTTGGGCGTAGACTTGGGTGGCACACCATGACTGAAATTTATATTAGATTCATAGATAACGCTCAATGTCAAAAGACCTTGAAAGATAGTTCCTGTAGAAAATAAATGTTTGGCTTTTTGTTGCTGATGTGGTCCAAATTTACTATATTTTTCTTAGTATAAATTATGACTAACGATTTGAAACTGGTTTTAGCAAATAAACTCCAAGAAGTAGCTGAAAGGATGTGGGAAGGGGAATCTTAATGGTATTAAACGTGTGAATTTTAGCAAAAAAACACACCTGAAGAAATTTATTTTCAAGCATTAAGACGGTATAGGTAACTATGATTTCAATGAATTCCGTTGATTATTTGAGAATTTATAAAAATATTGGTGACGAGGAAAAGTCTTAAGCTGGGTTAACAGCTACGTTAAAATTAATAAAATTCGTAAATGAAATTTAGTAAAAAACATTTTATTGTTTACTAATTTTGATCATCTCTTAAAGTACAAACGCTTTATGCAAACCACCTTTCGTCTATATTTTCATAAAGATTCTCAATGAGGTATTATAATACAAATTAGGCTTCGAAATAATTAAGTTATAACAATTAACAAAACACGATAATAGTAAGAATTTCTACTAACAACAAATTTACTCAGTTACAAACATTTTTCGAGTAAACAAAAAAGAGCAACTTAAATTAAAACACATAACGTCCACAAATTCGATATATGTAATAATCACTGATGGTGACATAGGATTTCAAAGCGGTTTACATGCCAAACAATTAAAATTCCCATCCAAATAATCATGTGGGTTTAGAATATGATACTTTTTGTTTTTATTTCATTAAATAGATACTTTTGTATTGTTTGGTTAGAACTGCTTTAATATTTAAGAATTTTTGGTGCTTGGAGTTGTGCTCTAACTGCTGACGAAAATTCTTAAGTAAAATTGACGTGGCTACCGAGCATATCGCTTATTTTGTAATTTACAAAGAGCTGTTTGTAACTGTTAAAATCACGCAAAAAATTAAATCTTTTAATACCTTTAATACCGTGATAAATTTCTTTCAGATACTGACTTTGGGGAAATTGTATTAACAGCAGTTACTAAGGAAAATCTTTAGAACACAGATGAAAAGAACAACTTTTATTTTATCTCATGTTTAAATCTCTCAGAATGCAGAAGTTTAATATGGAACTTATTGCCATATTTTAAAGAATTCATCTCACTATTTTACAATAAGAGTAAAGCTAACACCAATGCATTCAGTTTTAGGCTGGTAGAACAGAATAAGCCAGCTTTTTAAAAGTTAGTTAATATAAATGATATTACCAGTATACCCAATTTAATTTATAATTAATCTAAATTAATTTTGAGCTTTCAACTTTATTTCTTTATCTTTAAATAAAATTGTTAGGACTATTTTAATGATTTTTATTATTGGGATTTTTAAAGAATTTGAATTAATAAGAACTAAAAAAGGAGTCGTTAGTCAGACAACCACGATTTTGCAGTGATTGCTGCTATCAGACATGTTGAACTAACTCATACTGTGTAGTAGAAAACCGATAGAGATTGCTTGGCAGACTTGCGAAGGCAATTGTCAGGATTTTTCCTTTTTGTTAATAACCTGTCCGGCTTTCCAAAAATGCTGTTATGATTTTCTGTGAATATAAAAAAATCTGTATACATAAAAATAATATGGGATTGGAATCTTGCTACCGTTGAGCTGCAAACGAAGCTTTTCTACATACTATATGCATACATTTTCCCATCATTATTTTAAATCCATTGACGGAGTATTTACAAAAAAGTAAAGCCTTAATGATTTAACCCTTAAAATTTAACCACGAATATGAGAAATCAATTAATTGTTTTTTACATTGTTGCAGGTTCAGAAGAAAAATACCTGAACGGTGAGTGGTGATTTTTCAAATTTTGGCATGCTATATTAGACAACCGATATGTTACATAAAAGTAAAATGACGAACTAAATCAATCTTTCACTAAAGCTATAATTTTTGATTCTGACGAAACAAGCTTTTCGTTTTTTATGTAAAACTTATAAATCATACAATTAAGTTTTTGAATTACAACAGTGGTAGTAAACGTTTAGTTTGATTTGTTTCCTAGCTATTCTTTCATCCATTTAATTTGTTTTAATGTCTGTTATGATTAGAAGAATATCGCTTTAAACGATTAAAGGCAATTTCACAAAGAAAGGAAAATTTCAAGTTAAAGATAACTTAAGAGCGAAGTTAGTTTCTTTGCATTTGCAAAGTTTTGGGTAAATAGATACAAATTCTCAGAGTTTTTCCTCAAAAATATGTCGATGCTTGCTACAAAAATAAATACTAAGAAGATACTAAGGCCACTACAATTTATTTCTAAAGGTGCTGGTTAACCTCAAACATTTTCTATATATTTTCACTGTTTTTCGAAAGAAATTACAATGAAAATAGTTGTTAAAAAATTAAAGACGTTTTTAAAAAGGATTATTTCAATTCAATTCAGTTTTGACAACGGTAAAGGTACTTCACACTTCACAAATTTTGTTTGAAACTGCTTCTTATGCATAGGTGTTAACACATCTTCACTTCAACCTTCTTGGTTAATTTTATTTATTATTAACAATTTTGTGGCTAAACGAGACAGAATCATTGTGTATGAAAGGCTGAACTATTTGTATGTTCTACAAATTTTATTAAAATTACAAATTAATTTGTTTAATATTGCTGAAGTATTTTTTTTTTAAATCCTAGATGAATTGTGCTTCTACTTCTAGACGTGCTGTCTTCATTAAAACGTACTAATTCTGTTTTCTTTAATGTGGTTTCAGCCGCACAGCAAACTTTTTGTAATATATGAGTTTGTGAAATTTAGAACAAGCTTTAATATCTTCATGTAAAGTGCATTTTAATTGGCTAAGATGAATTTAAAAGGAGCTATAAAACTTCTTAAATTTAGGTGTTTGGTGCCCTTTTCTTTGGGCATACTGGATGATTAATAAAAAGATATTTACAAAGCAGAAGTGACTAAAGAGAGAATTTCAGCATATTAGGAAAATTAGAAGATGAAATATAAGCCACTTTCACATAATAAATCTTCGACAGTTATCCTAGTAATCCTTTACAACTTAGCTTTTTCTCTTAATCGTTTTCTGTAGTTAAAAAAATAACTGATATCGTTTTACCTATTTTAAAAACACTGTTTGAGTATCAAATCTCCATATTTATTTTTGTTTTGTAAAAACAAGGAGAAACTTGAAAATGCAAAATATTAAAATTATTCTTATATTCAATACTTTGTTTCTTCGGTTTGTAAAATATTACTTCTTCTTCTTCGGTATTATCCTGCTGTAAGAATAGAAAAAAGTAAGCAGATATAACCACAAAAGCCAAGACACACAAAGATCTCTAAAGAAAACGAAAGAGTCATGGTCCACTTCAGAATATGGACTTCTCTTGGGAGAGAAATCCATAATCCTATCGATTGGAAAGGCTTAGTAGTAGTAGTAGTAGTATTACCCTTTTTCATTCAAAGGAGTTTTCCTTCTCAAAGTTTTTGAAATTGTAAGAAACTAAAATAAATATGAAAATGTTTTACTGGTTCATAATGCTTAAATAATTATTTGTTAATAATTTAATTTAATATTATCATTATTACTTTTTTTCTGTATAACTTCTTGCTACATTTAGTTATAGTTTTACTTCCACCTCGGAGAAAAATTCTTGAGTTATTAGGTCTTCAAAATATTATTTAAAACACTAAACTCAGTTAGTTAGTTAATTCAGAGTTCTGAATAATATTTTGATGTGGGTACATCCTATGCTTCATACAATTGCCTGGCAAAAACAAATCCTTTCGTCTTTAAATTCTTCAAATTCGGAATTATTTTCCCAAAGGCTTCAGCGTTAATTTTAGTCCCTTTCCGTATACATTCAATCAGCAAAAACTCCTTCCACTGTTCAATAGCTGGTCATGGTCACCATCAATTTCTCAGCAGAAGGCTGCGTTTTTAACTTTTTTTGATGGTGGATGATCCCTATGGGCCGATTACATCTATTCTCTTGCTTAAAGGCAGGCTCCCAGTGATTGGTCCAAGTCTCATCTTTAATAAAAATTAGTAAAAGAAGGTCAGCAGGTTGTATGGCCCTTACATTCTCCTGAAATTTTTCTTTTTGCTCTGGGATATCAGTACGGGAATTCAATCCTTTTGATGTGTAACTCAACCTTTAAAATTCCTAATATGGTTGTTTCGGATATTTTTGCTTCAATACTACGTTGATTCGTCGATATGATAGTGCCAAATCTTCATTTTACACATTTTGGATAATCCTGTATTAAGTCTCCGAAATTGTTTAACCCAAAATTTGAGTTCAAAATATGATGACCCTTTATTTTCTTACATTGTAGTCATTCGTTCATAGATAACTTTTGGCCCATTGCTCTCTTTAGTGAGAAACGAGATTGCAACGTCCCAGATTAATATAATTCATTTTGAATACAATGTGGTTGAATAAAAATCTTAGAACGTACTAAATTTTAATAAAATTGGTATGTATATGTAGAGAATGAATGGTATTTTTCTTTTTGTTTTGATGACTAGGTACATTACGTAAAAAATTGCTTTCATATCAACTAATAATTTTAAGGATTGCAATGCATTTTGCTTAAAATAATATAAAATTTGGCCTACTACATAATTATAACAACCTTTTAGATATTACATTCTCGCTCATTATCATTATTATATCACAAAATTAATCATCAATTAAAATTAGTTGAGTGAGCACAAAATATGCCGTCCTTAAAACACTTAGTTACATTGTTGGGTTTAACAAGTAAATTACTTAAGAAGATTAAAATGTAGTAAAAAAAATTACGACGTTGCTATAAATAAACCAATATAAAATGTAGCTACCATTAGAAATATCATTTATTAATAAATTATAATTTACCTTATTGATTATTAATTAAATAGCAACTATCAATTTGAAAATATATTATGTATCAGTGTTCAAGATATATTCATTGATTACGTTAAAATTGCTTTAACTAGATATTAGTTGGCTTTTGATTTGTAGGGAAATTCCGCTCATGTATTTGTTAATGATTTATATTCAAAACTGGATAATGCAAAAAAAATTAAGGAGTGTCGGTATATTTTAAACGAAACCCTCCTAAACTATAAGTTTAGGCATGCATTCTTAAGTAAGTATGGAAAATTCGTGTCATTCACATATGTAAATAATACTCCAGGATATAAGACATTCCCTCAAAGCATTAACTGAATCAAATTTATTGCATCATGCGAGGTTTTATTGCGATAATATTGCACGGAGATCTAGGACTAATTTAAATTATTAATATCATTAAATAACAGTACCTTTAGTTGAATACACTGCAGTGGCGTGTCTGTTTATATGCAATATTTCACTTGTATCCGTAATTCATTTAAATTTTTTCCAGATCCAAAAATATGTTCGAAACCTTAACTTGGTATGTTAGTTGAGAAATGGTACATTTAACTCTATATTTAAAAGCCATTTTTCTTATTAGTACAGTTGGAATCATGCACTGTAGAGTGAATTTATTACTCTCATTACTTTGCCTACATAACAGCTACGCCCCTGACGGTAATATTGTAGTGCAACGCACGCATCTGCGATTTACCACAAACATAATCTTGCAGATTATTGCAGATCCTTTTATTAAGTTGTTACACTTTAACGAAATGGTGCATTACGGACAAGCCTTTATTATTTCGATTAAATACCGTACGAGATCACTCGTTATTCTTTATAATTCTCAGGAATTTTCTATTGTTTGAATTTTACGCCCTTGCTGCTCTAGAAAAAATTATATTTTAGCAGCAAACTTAAAGTGCGGAAAAAGTTTGGGAAAGTTAGGCGTTCGTATCGGCGCTGTCCACTTGAATGGTCAATTCGGTGTGACCATCGCCATCTGGCTATCGGTGGCCAAACCTCGGAGCTTGTGAATGGAATTTTTCGCATTTTTGTGTTCACAACCGCTGTTAACCCACGAATTCACCAAGGGACACGGAATCATAATCCGTGGAATTAATTACTTAACTGGGAATTCATTCCTTTTATCTTTTAGTTATTCTAATTCGTGCCCATTAATTCCTAATATAAAAAGCACAATCAAATTATGTACGAACGTATTTTCAATTTGCTTATGCCATTTGTTTTTTATTTTTAATTTGTTGATCTACATGTTCGGTACCATAAACGATTTATCTGACTTCAACTATCTATTTTAATAATTATACAACATGTCGAACAACATGAGGTTTATTACTTTTTTGTGGGCACGATTGTATAGTTCATTCACTTACCTCTACCGTCACCTTTGACTCTAAGCGCGTGCCTATACAATTAAATTCATAAATTAGGGAAAAAACGCTTCCTTAGAACAAATCCGGTTTTTTAACGTTTATCGTGCTATTCTCAGACGTAGCGTTTACACTGAATACGTTACAACATTCCATACGAACTTGTAGACACTTCTTGGTTTGTTTCTATTTTTATACATTTCGAATACAGACGATACATTTTAACAGATCTTACATACATCAATTCTTATTCGTATTCGTATAAAAGATCTTACAGTGTTTATATTCCAGTCTGTAAATTATCTTAGATTTTTTTAAATTTCTCTTTTGAATTTCTAAATTATTATGCAACCATAAACAAACCATGGGGATTTAGAAAAACTGCAAAATTTTATATTTTCGGTCGAAAATCATTAATGCTTCAGCTAAAATTTGAAACTTGATTTTATCTCTGAAACTTTGGTTTTAAATTTTATCGAACACTGCAGGCAACAATTTTAGAATTTTCAAAGCTTAAAACTTATGGCCACAATAATTAGTGTTCAGTTAAATATATTTGGTTTTAGAAGGATTTTGAAGCGTTTTTATTATTGAATTTAGTAGTCAGCTTTACAAAATTACAATTATTTTTAATTTTTCAATTATTGTTCTTTCGGCAATGTAGTTCTAAAATGTTGGTAGTATTGGTTTATGAAATTCTATTTAAAGTGTTATAGTAACTGAAAATTATTTATTTTGTCTTCTTTGTTGGGGTTTCAGTTTCGAAAATGATTTGTTTTTAATTTGTCTTCTTTGTTGGGGTTTCAGTTTCAAAAATGATTTGTCTTTAATTTCTGAGTTAGTGAAAAATTGGAACAAAAGAACAAATGTGAACAAGCTTTGCTGTCTTCATATGAAATGTAGAAATCTTCAGAATTCAGGAAAGATGTAAACTTAATTTCCATACTCATTGAAGATGTTGATGTTTCTTTTTCTTTCAGCCTTCATAAATAAATACTAACAAATACTCATAAAAAATTAAAACACGTAATAAACCAGTTTCTAGTAATGCTTCACAATTGAATGAAAAGTTCTCCCAATGGATTATTTTATACAGTTAAAATATTAACTGAAAGAGTTTTTTCATCCTACGAAATACCTCTTAAATATCATCTTTTTAAATATTTATCTTTACCTCGTAAAAACAAAGGAAAACTTGATAGCGTAAGGCCGTAATGTACCAAAATTATCCTTAAATTCAAATATCTGGTTCTTCCTAAATTATGGGGTTCATGACATAAATTAATATGATTTTTTGAAAATTTATTTAAATAAAAAATATGTTCCTTTGTTGTTATCATTACTGGAAATTATTAATTTCTGTCTGCTCTATTTCTATTATTTTTTTCGATATTTTCCTTTCAAATTATTTAAAATTTTCTTAATTTGTAAAAAAATGAAAAAATATGGTTAATTTTTATAATATATCAAATAATTATTTATTATTGCCTTAATACTATTTTATTATTAATATATAAAATTCGCCAATTACTGACAACGGCAAACTTACATAAGGAAACCGAAACTCGAAATTGTTTCTATCCTTTTTCCCTGAACATTGCTATTTAAAATTAAACATATTCAGTATACCTAACAACGTTGTGTTATGCTTATTCAAATTATGGATTTTGGTTATGTTGTTCACTCTTATGTTGACTTGTCACGTGCCAAACTGGCACTTCGACATTATAGGGGGGTGGTAAAAGTCTCTTAGGTGGGCGGCTATCTTAAACAGTGGAGAAGGGTGGTTCGAAACAGTAAAACCATTATTCAATTAAGGATTGGTCATAATAGAGATGGAGAGTGTTGCGCGCCACTGTGGTATAAAAGTCACCCAAAGATCTAAAAGAAGGAAACCCACCACAGAAGATTTCCAAGGGCTCGAAGGGGTTGGGGTTTAGACTGCTCCCTGCTGCAAGATGTGACTTACCTTGCTTAATTGAAAATACTTACTCACTGAAATATTTAAACTTGTGAGCAGGCTAACACTGTATATACGTACGTAAATCTTAAACAAAACACTAGCACAAATATTATCGGGAAGGACTGAACGCAATAACAAGGCCAAGCGAAATTGACAATGAAATATTTAATGAATCAAAAGACATAAAAATGAATACAACGAAATTACACAAAAGACAATCAAAAATATGTTACGTTAAAAACAAATAAAAAAATACGACACTTACTTTACGGGACGATAGAATTGAGGGCACTACATTTACGTTAAGTACTGTAAAACATTTACAAACTTAGCCCCTCAATTCCCAGGAAGAATACAAGGAGCAACAATTATTAAACTAACATTTCAACAAGCACCGTAAAATTTACACACATGCAACAATACACAAAATAATATCTAAACTTAACTTAACACCTGAACTACACTTTGAACCCGAAAATCTTTACTTGAACACAAAATTACGAAGACAAACTGGTCGATTCTGGTTGGCAGCGGCCTCAAACTTTACAATGTGAATTTTAGATCCGCCCAAAGCGAGATTCACAAAGCCTTCACACAATCCGATGGACAAAACAGATTGACCACGAAATCGGCTTACTACTTTACAAGTTGCAAACAAGACACAAAAATAAAACGAAAGGCGGTAGGTACTTATTAAATTCTAAATTAAACACATTTAAAAGGCAGTAGGAGCAGCAAAAAGGAAGTAGATTTACCTGGTGAGATGCTGGTACTTGCTCGGCACAGGGAGTGACGTGACGGACGTGACTGAAAGAGCTAGGATGTTCCTCTTTCAAACGGGTGCAAAACGACGAAAAATAATTCTTAGGCTATGGGTTTTTATAATCCCTCATACGAGGAAATTGTGTGGAACGGTACTTCGACAACTATTACTGAAACTTCTCACACAAAACTATATGTATCTTTCCGGAATTGTAATGGCACTCTTATGGTGAATCCGACCAAGTCGTAAATTGTAATGCTCCCGAGGGTTACCGATAATAAAGGTATTTCCGGTGTAATTTAAGGACCCAAGCTGGAAACGATAAACTCGCACCACGTCTTAAAGGACGTCCGATATGGTTGGCAGACTGTCACGCACTGAAGTGGGGAGCGGAAGATGACTCGAAAGGACGCTGAAACGAGTCAGCTGACGCGACCTAACGTACAGGGGATTCCCCCGCACCGTATCACGAGGAGCTGCAATAACGAAAACAAGATGAGATTATGCCTTGGTGAAATACGCGTGAAATAGGTCACCTTGGAATTTTGAACAAAGGAAATGTTTCACAACGACAAAACATACTGAAATGACTTGAAGATTTCGTAGAACTCCAAGCAAAACCCGCTGACATGGTTTAACCTTGGATGCCCTACAGACGTAACATGAATTTAAACTACAGCCAAGAATAACGCATTTAACACGGCATTAGAATTAAAAGAACAGGGCCGTACTAACAAATTTACTAAAAATTCAAAAAGACTAAACTTCCCAAATAACACGGAATTGCAAAACCACGTGACAGACTCTCCACTTTCAAGAGTTCATGTTTTTCGCTGAAAAGATGCATATGAGATGAACAATAAATTGTCACGATTAATAGGAACAATTGAAAACAGAATTTTCAATGTTTCTGAAATAAATCTAATGTGAGAGTTATCTCGGACTGCGAGTTCTACTTATTTTCAGGTAAATACATTTCAGTAATGTCAATTTGATCACTACAAAATGAAGCAAATATTATTAACAATAACTGTGAATTGATTTTTAAGATTAAACAAGATAATTTAAAAGGTTCATGATTTATGTCAACCAGAAATATATTTTTATCAAAAAACTATATAAATATATGCTTAATAATAGTTTACCAATGATTTATTCTCCTAATATTATTCTAAAACACAACCATATGAGTTTAAAGCAGAAATTAAAATTTATTAATCATTTGTTCAAAACCTTGGAATTTAGGTTTCAATTAATATTCGAAACTCTGGATTAAATTTGAAGAATAGTCAAAATTTTGGCACATTCTGAAGGGTTTGATGATAAATAAGCTAATAAATCAGGCCTTTTGTTTGAATCTTTCAAATTGGCTCTCAAAGATCGGGAATAATAAATGTTTTAGAGTTGCCGAGGAAACAATTTTCTTTCCATTAAAATTAATCTTTTGCATTCTGTCTCCACAGAATCTAACTAAAACTGAATTCCAAACATCAAATAAAATTTGAATGTAATTTGTAGAACTGAAAGCTGTTTCAACTAAATTGCCCTGAAATCTTATACAGTTACTCATTTTTTAAGAAATACCCTGAAATTAAAGTTTCATTTCTTTTAATCATAAATTTCTGTGCCACATAATAAAGAGTTAAAGCAGTGGTTTATTGTCATTTCATGATTTAATAAAGCTTGTTTGGATCGCGTTAGAGGTTTTATTATTCCCGTATTGTGAGGGTAGTAACGTCCGAAGTTCTTTATTTTAGTGTTTAATATTAAAAATGATGAAAATCCTTAAATATGGAGACGAAACAAATTACTTTTGCCTTTAATGTTACTGTTTACAAATGTTGTAACAAATTTACAACAGTTGCCGTCTTAAGAATTAAGTAAATGTTGAATCATACGATGGATTTAATTTTGGGCCAAACGAACCGCACAAATTAAAAATTGTGTATGTAATTGTGTATCTGTATCTGCAACCTCTTTTACCTTTCGGTGCGTAAGTGTAAATGGTTTTTATGGGTGCAATGCACAATTCGGCCCACCTCTGCGAGTTATGTGGTTGGTGCGCCGCTTTACCTATTATCTGAACCAGGAGAGATGACCCCTGCCTCATCAATGCTATCCGTATGATATAAGATTTTACTTGCTAGTCAAATTAGCATCAGTTGTATTCTCAAGCAATTAGGATTGGCGCTTTAACCGGAAACCAAATAGCTGGCAAGTACTTTCAATACGAATTTGACATTAAATTATTTTCGTTTTGATTAAGAAATTTAAAAATCCGTTTTCTATGGTGCAGTTTTAGTTATTTGCGTTTGTTTACTTTTATGATGACTAAGGTTAGATGCATCTTAAAGTATTTACCAATTCAAAATTTCAAATGATATAATAATAATCTAACCAATAAAAATGTACAACTGTAATTCTTCTGCAACGCAATAAACCAAATTAAATGTTCATTTATCTAAACCTCACAACACAAATAGGTACCTACTACAAAAACGAATTCCAATGAACATAGGATTTAGAAAACTAATAAAATAAAATAATGTATGTAATTGTATTAATAATTTGACAGTCTGACGTTTTAGTGACAACACGCGCATGTGACTTAAACTACTCTAAGCACTTTAATCATAAGACATGTTTATTGTAATGCTATCCTTGTCGTGTGCATGGGGTTTGTGAATAAATGTACACATTGTACACGCGTGTTTGTCGTTACTAAATTCAGGGTGTGATGAGGCCGGGGTCATCTCTTCTGGTTCGGATAATACATACTGCACCATGTGCATAGTGTAAGTGTGTGTACGTGTAGGACCTTGTTTTACACTACCTCTTAGGCCTGTATTCGGAGAAGAGCGTCGTTGATTTGGTGCCCAACGACGAATGGTCACCAGGGCTCGATACCGACCTTTAGACTGCTGGAAAATCCTGCCCATCGGGAGATTCGAACCAAGGACTAACGTAATGCTAGCCTGACGCTTTACCACTGCGTTGATTATTCTAAATAGCTAAAAAACATAAGCATTTTCTAAAATTTTTATATTCGTTAGAAATCTTTAAATTAAATAAGAGTACTGTTATTATTACTTATTTGCATAGCTATTTACTTACTTAATTCTTCTACCAAAATTCTAAAGGTTTCCACATTTCGGTCGAAGATTGTATGAGTTGGGTATTTGATTTTTGCTCCTTATTTGGATATATTTCTTGGTAGTTTTGGTACCTCTTTCCAATGAATTCCTCTATTATCTGCTGCTTTTCACATGTTCTTTTTACATGGTTTCTTAGGTTTGCTTCTTTCTATTTTTCATATTATTTCATTTCCTCCAAATATTCTTTTCACGAATCGATCTTCTTCCATTTGTACATAGCAAATCAATCTCATCTCTGTTGTATTGTCAATAAATTCTAAAAGTTTATCTTTAATTTTTCTGTGTATGTGCTGTTTTGTAGGCCGGTCCTGTGATTTTTTAGGATTTTTTTAAGACAACTCATTTACATGTTTGTAAGTTTCCTATCCTGACAAAGGTAAATTGCATTAAATAATGTTTCTGGTTTCATCGTCCTTCGTTAATTCAATCTTCACCATTTGCCAGCCCCCATCAAATGCGTGAATCTGTTCTCCTGTTGTACCGTTTTTTCTTTAATATTTAGTATTTAATGGCTCTTCATAGAAGCATATCATTTATTAGGCGTTTCTTTTGTTTGCTTTAATATTTAATTTCCTCAGTTTTCTCCTGAAAAATTGTGTAGGTACATTGTATTATAAGTCCTATATTATGTTCTCACCTATCTTCACTATGTCAACTGCATAACACGGTTCTGAAATTTTCTCTCTCTGAATTTTCCAGTAACCTACAATGTATTCTTTACTTCGGTCCTTACGAATTTTTAGTACTTCAATCAAAGTTATATTAAAAAGCAGTAGGTAGCGTTTCTGGTTTGCATCCAAAAATGTTTGATTCCTCCCTTTTTATTGTTGTTATTTGTTATACTTTGCCTTCGTTCGTAAAGGCTTTTGATATTGTCTGTTTATTTCTGTAGCCCTCTTGCTTCTACTACTTTCCGTAGAGGCGTAGACCCTGCCTTCTCACTCTGTTGAAGGTATTTTTTTCTTTTTTACAAAGTATACGTGTTTGTCTATTCATATAATTTTCTCCATTAAAATTTAACCTTTTAATACTGTTTTATTCCTTAGTACCCCACATATCGACATATCTCTTGCATATAATTTTCCTAGACGAAGTAGTTACCACTTTTTTAATGTCCGCTCTTTTGTAAATCGGTGAAATTACACCTACGTTCTTCTAGCGTCTTTCTCTGTTTTTAGCTTGGTTTAATAACAATCCCAGTCGTTTCGGCTTTTAATTTGATTTTTCCATTTCATGTGTTCTTCCCTCTGGTCCAGGGGCTTTTCTTTGTTTTAACTCTTTTACTGTTTCTGTTAATTACTCAACTGATATATCCCCCTTCCCTTTTATTTCTGTATATCATATTTGTAAACCAAATACAAGACGGCGATGAAAATGTAACATCTAACAGAAGAAATAGTAATTTTTCGACCTCCTGATTAGTAAGTGGACCATTATTGACGAAAAATTAGAACCGTAAGTGGAATTTACCGTTTGTTTATTGTTGTCATAGTAATGAATGTAATAACAGTACTATAATGTTTACTTACGCGAACTAGTACTGGTAAGTGAACATTATACTCCGCCACGTGACTTCGAATTTTAGTGTGACAGCTGTCAATCATGTTAATTTAATTTTAATATTATTACGTTTTTTGATATTTTTTCCAGGCGGTCGAAAAAATAATATATGCGCCTTGTTCCGTAAGTATTTTTTTGGCCTCGCATGCTTTGCGCGCTTGTCCAAAAAAATACTACTTACGAGCACTTGGCACGTAATATACTATTACGATACTACTAACGTTATGAAGCATTTTACATTACGAGAGAAAAGTTCAGTGGAGACAAAAAACCAACCCCGTGAGGTTCGTGGTACAGATGTGAGTGTGTGGATAGTTCGTCGAAGGTTACAAGAAGTTGGCTTAAAACTTGCAGACCAGCAGCTGGACCAATACTACTCCCACGTCACCGAGTAGCCAGACTCCAATTTGCTCGCGAACATTAGAATTGGACATTGGCACAATGGAGTACTGTACTGTTTACTGAGGAGTCTAGGTTCTGCCTACATTCACCAGATGGAAGAGAACGAGTATGGAGACGAACGGGAGAACGATTTGCGGAGTGCACATTTAACCGCCGGGTTAGCCATGGTGAAGGTTCAGTGATGGTGTGGGCAGGATATCAATGGATGCCTGCACCGAATTGATTGTTATTGATGGTGGGTCGCTGACTGCACAGCGGTATAATGAGGAGGCTTTGGCAAATTACGTAGTTCCATTTGCTCCAATTATCGGCGATGACTTTGTTCTGATGCAGGATAACGCGAGAGCGCATTCAGCAAGGTGCGTCACTGAATACTTGGATTAAGTTGGAATAGGAAAACTAAGCTGGCCAGCATGTACCCCAGATGGAAATCCTGTAGAACATGTTTGGGACATGCTGGGCAGGCGTGTTAGAGGACGTGCAGTTGCAGCAACCACAATAAATCATCTTCGTGTGGCACTTCAGGAAGAATGGCAGAATATTCCGCAAAATGATATTCGTGAGCTTATAAGTGGCATGTGCCGCCGTATGCAGGCAATAGTTATGGCTAGAGGAGGCAATACAAAGTATTGAAATCTATTCAAATGAAATTTTCATTCTTAATCTCTGTTAAGTTTATTTTGCGGAAATGCATTTTCTTTATTGTATACGTACATTATCGTTTTCTCTTATTAATGTTCATTAAATAAACTGATAAGTACCATATTTTGTTTTTTTCTTCAGCCTGATGGTCTCCTTCATTGTAAAATACTAAAAGTTTTATTCTACGTACTACAACAACATAAAAATTAAAAGAAAAAGAAATGACCCGTTTTTTGTGCACCTGAGTGTAGTTAACGTAGGGTTTGAAGTTATTCCAAAAACTAAATTCGACGAACTGAGATACCTATGCAATAAAATGGGTGAAAAATAATAGAGCTCCTGGAGAAGACGGGATAACACATGAGTTGATTAAATATGGTAATGAAGCCCTACTCAAAACTTTAAAATTATTGATGGATAAATGTACATACACGTCTGAAAAGAATACCAGAAGATTAGAATAGTGCTATTATGGTTCTCTTATATAAAAATGGAGGTGAAACTAGATTCGAAAATTATCACTTACAATACCACAAGTGGTCAAAGTTATTTCAATATTTTTTTGCTGTAATATCACAAATGTTCCTTGTGCTTGCATATGAATACCACGAGTGCGTATTTGAGGGACTATTCAACGAAAAAAAAAATCATTTCTATCGAATTATTTTTCATAAATTAGTCGACAGTGAATCCACATTCAAACTTATTTACATGAAAATTGTTTTCTGTAGGATATCACTAGCAGTGAATAGGAACACTTTTTGAATTTCCAAAGACTGTAGTGCTTTCCCAGATTGTTTTCTGCGCCCCTTTTCAAGTTTAAAAGTTCAATGTAGATATGTACTTTGATCAGATATGAGCTTAATAAATATTAAAAATAGTATTTGCAGGTTTTAAAAAATAGTCAATATTCCTACTCAATGCCAATGGGGGGAATGGGAACAGACATTATTATTTCACTGCATTTCTTTTTACACATCATGCAGGTGAGTAGGAATGGTAAAAATTAAAATAATAATGCTTATTTTAATATCTGAGTAAGCCCCTATTTTTCTTAAACCTAAATTTTAAATAAAATACCTCGATAGAAATAAACACTTTATTCTTGATACAGAAAAACATTCAAAATAAGCAAATACAGTAATAATCTAATGGATGGGGTAGTCAGCAAAAATGTAAATATTGGCAATAAGTAAAGCTTCTTCTTCTGCTGAAAATCTAGTCTACCCTCCTGGTTTCTGAACATTTCCTTTCGAATGACGAAAAAGAACCGTTTTAGAAAGATTATATTTTTCAGCTGCAGCAGCATATATAATAATTTATTTTTCTGTATATCTTCTACGGCCTTAGCAATTAAATTAAGATCCTATTTCTTATATATTTTACGCCCCCTAGGTCTGTAAATTCGCGGCATTTTGTATTCCTATTCACCCCAAATAACCTAAAAACTCGAATACGTTTCTTTTTTTAATCACAGTACTTTTTTGTGTCCAAATGAAATACTGCACAACTACCAAATCAAACCTTATAAAAATCTACTTACGTTTTCGACAAAATCCACGCAAAATTTTTTCACCTATCAGAAACACATAACCTTCACCAATAACTCGGCTTTCAAAGTGACAAACCTCAGGTAGGACCTATTCGTGTTGCCAAAATATTGGTATAACAGTAGTGTATAGTTTGATTCGTTTCTGATCTTTGTGTACCTTGTTTCTGAAAAGTTATATCTACTCAAATAAAATTTCTATTTCTTGTTCCTATTCCCCTGCTAATTCCGATTCACTCCGTTTTACGGTAGTGAAAATTGTCGATACAATTCGTTTTGATTGGCTCAAAAACGTCAAATCTTGCATTTATATTGTAATAAATTATAATAAAATTGTAATAAATAGACTAACAAATAAATTTTTACCAGGCACCAGAGCAGACAGGCTTTAGAAGGGAATACAGTACAAGTGACCATCTACAATCAATTACAAATATTATGGCAAAGAAAATATAATATACATATACTGATTCAAATCGCTTTGATTATGATAAAGCCTTCGACTCGCTGGAAATATGGGCATTATTGAACTCATTAAGAAACTGCCGAGTAGACTCCTGATATAACGTGTGTTCACAAACAGTCGTCATCCCAGTTGCCATTAAAAACAAAATTTTATATCTTTGATTAATTCGTGCAACACAATGAAGCTTGGAAAACGTCAACTAGTTTTATGAAACGTCATTGAGTACTGTCATAGCGCGTTTAGGTTTGTTCAGTTTTGAAATCATGTTTACGCCGCAACAGAAAGCATTTATGCTCGAAAGTTATTTTCGCAATGGAGTACTGGAAAATGGAGAATGGCAATACTCGATCGAAGCTTCTAAAAATGAATTCAGATTGAGGTTTCCAAATGTAGTGTTTAACCACAATCAGTTTAGGAAGCAGTAAGTAAAGACCTTTACCCACCACGTTCTTGCGACCTTACGCCTTTGGATTATTTCGTGTTTCCGTACATTAAAAATAATGTGTTTAGAAACCCAGTACACACATTGGGGGATTTGAAAAACAGCATTCAACACCAGTGCGACCAAATAACACCAGATATGCTAATAAATGTATTTGAAAGCATGAAGCGAAGAGTTAATTTGTGTATTCAAGAAAATGGTCACCATTTCCAACAGTTATTGTAATCTCAGTTCAGTTTGGTTTACTTTTGACACATTGTTTGACAGTTAATAAAACTTGCTGTTGTAAATAATGATGTTTGCATTTTTGCTCAATTTTAATAGACATACGTTTCTGAAGTCAAAACCTACTGGGATGACGACTGTTTATGAACACCCGTTATATAACTAATACAGAACATATACAAAAAAGCTACAAGTGCGATAAAAATACAAAACCCATAAAAATGGAGAAAAATCAGACAAGGTAATACTATCCCCAAAATTGTTTACGCTGACACTCAAGGATGTTTTTAAAAAGTTAAATTGGGATGGAGGTGGTATTAATAAATACATATTATATTAATAACTTAATATTTGCAAATGATATGGTACTAACATCCAGTAATTGTCAGGAGTTAACGAAGATAATAGAAAACCTAAAGAAACATCGGAAGAAGTTGGATTAACCATGAACATGAGCAAGACGAAGATCATACAAGGAGAAAATGAAAATTGGGGAAAAAATAAACAGGCCTCGGGCAAACAATAAAAATAGCGAAAGACATGCAAACAGCAGATATAAATCAAAGAGTTGAACTGGCTTGGACAGACAGCTTTTGGAAAGTTAAATCATATACTTAGGAATAATTACTTCGCTACAGCAATGAAAGTCCAAGTTCTATACCTTTTCAACTTCAAGTTGAGACTAATCATCTTCAAATTGAGAATAAACACATTCAAATTGAGACAAAACAATCTGAAATCAATTAAACACATTCAAATTGAGATTTAACATAATCAAATTGAGAATAAACATATTCAAATTGAGAATAAACACATTCAAATTGAGACAAAACAATCTGACTTCAGCTTGTTTTGTCTCAATTTGAATGTGTTTATTCTCAATTTGAATATGTTTATTCTCAATTTGATTGTGTTAGTTCTCAATTTGAATGTGTTTAATCGATTTCAGATTATTTTGTCTCAATTTGAACGTGTTTATTCTCAATTTGAAAATGATTAGTCTCAATTTGAAGTTGAAAAGGTATAGAATAATGTGTCTTGCTAGTCCTACTATATTAAGTTGAAACGTGGGCTTTCCCCGAAAGAGTTTTCCACAAATTTAGGGTAACATAAAGGAATATGGAAAGAGCAACATTAGGCTTCATATTACGTGACAGAAAGACGGTGGAGTGGATAAGACAGGGAATAAAAATGGAAGACGTTGTAGATATAATGGCACGATCGCAATGGCGATGGGCTGGTCATTGGTCATATTGCTTGTATGTCCAAAGAAAGATGGACTAGAGGAACAACAAAGTGGAAACTATGGATCGGAAAACAGAGTGTTGGACGTCCCAAAACAAGATGGATACTTGGAGTAGCGGTAAAAGCAGAAAATAGAGAATATTGGAAAGATATGGAAGAGGCATATGTCCAAAGATGGATAAGAAGTGCTGTTTAATGAAGAAGAAGAAGAATATTTGTATTTCGTTTTCCTTAGAATCTGGCTTGCCTTTTGTTGTCTTTGCTCTTATTTCTAAAAATGTTTTAAAACCTTCTCTTGATCTGTGAATCACTTCTTCGTTTGTCAAGATACTTTCCTTTTTATTTTTAACATTTCTCAGAAGGTTTTTAGCTTTCTAGTGTTTTTCAACACTTCATAAAATAATTTTCGATTTTCGCAGTGGGTCTTTGCTAAGTTATATTCATCAAATTGTACCTACATTTCCTGTATGTGTATTTTTACCATTTCTTTCCCCCTTTTCTTCTTGATAATCATCATAACCTTTCCTGTTTCGCCTCCCCTATTTTTGTTTCTTTTGCTTTGCTTTTGCTTATCTTTGCATTTCCTTCTTCATCATGCTGTTCTTCTTCTCCTCATGTTTCCGGCTTTCGCTACTCTGCGGCTATTTCTTGGTATATAATTTATAATGATAGCATAACGTATAAATCTCACTATTTGATATATTCATAGTTAAAGGAAATTGCCAAGGGCCGTTTGCACCCTGTATTCTTAAAGTTTTAAACTTGGTCTAAAAGCAAAAACTTCCTTGATGTTCACTCTCATTAGTCATTACAATAAGAGTTTTTTATTTAAACAATATTAAGTAAATTCGATACGAACATCCCGAAAAGCTAAAATGAGCATTGGACTTTTTTTCTAAAAACGGTAAGGACGTAAACTTTTCGTCTTTAGAACCGTATAAACGAATTTAATTATTCAATAATTAGGAACGTTTATTGCTCAACCACCTACACACCACATAAAGCCATCCAAGTAGTTTAAAAATCTGTTATAAAACCAGCATAATGATTTTTTCTGCTAAAATTAAAGTTCTAAGTGTTTAATTTTATGACGCAACCTGACTAGTATATTCTCTATTTACGTAATTAAGCTTGACAGTTTAGGTGCAATTAATGCAAACTACTTTAAACAGCACAAGAACAAAATTAAGATGTATCCAGGATTTGTTTGTCTGTTACTGATTTTGATTTACCTTTATTAGTTTTCCGGAAAGTGTTTAAAAACTGATTTTTTAATATTCAAGGACGAGCAACATGCATAATTACACGTACAAAACATGTACTACCATTTAAATCTCTTAACGACTTTAAAGAAAACATTTTATAGCTTTTAACCAAATCATTATTAACACCTACGGATGAAAATGTTTGTAAAACAATTTTTGAACAAACAACATCGTCTCTTAAAACTATAAAAACTCGTTATTGTGGGTCATAATTGTACATTAAAGACTATCTACAGTTAAAAATTATAGTGATTCCATCACTTTTAAATAATTAATGTGCATTATCTTTTCCAAGTAATTTTTGGAATTAAATAAATCTTCGCTGATAATAACCATAAATATTTGAGCAGTCTAGCTAGGTGTAATGTTGAAATATTACTCTCACGATCACGATTAGGTTTAAAAGTGTTACAACATAATTTTTTAGATATGTTGAGTAGATAAGCTTAATAATAATTTATCATGTCTTAAATAGTTTGTTTATTTGTTGTATTTGGGTATTATTAATAATTATTTTAAATGTTGACAAATATTTTAAATTATGCCAAATCTGCCTTTTCTTTGACCGAAGATTTGGTCAGTGGCGTATTAATAACTCGTAATTCGAGCTCTTTGGTTAATTAAGGTAAACTATAAAACTTATGAGCTATCAAGTGCAAAGTATACTTTTTTTTGTGAATAGTTTTTGAAATATTAGCAATTAAATCATTACGATTGGACTGCATGGACGCAGTTAGGTGTTCAGACCTGGGGGATCTAAAGCCCTAATATGAAAAGACGTATATTTTTTTCGTTTTTAAGTGTATGTGTCAAGGTAAGGTAAGCAGTAAGCATATTTTTTACCGTACAATCAATCCATAAATATTAAAACTAAAAGAAATAAGGCAATAAAAAGTTATTTTTATTCAAAATTAATAAGATTTATTATGTATTTAAAAGTTATTGGTACAAAATTCTTGATTATGAGCTAGTTGTTCGTCATTATTTCGCGCATCCGATAGTACGGGTTTATTGAAGCAACATTTTTCGATTTCCTGTTGTAATAAATTCTTTCAGAACATCATCTAGAATCAGGGATTTTGTAATGCCATTTTCAATGTTTGCTAGAGCTAAAGATAATGTCGATAATGTGATAATTTTCGAATATTTTTGGGGGGGCTAATTCGGTTTTTTGGGGGGGCTTAGCTCTCCCAAGCCCCCCCCCCCTAACTTCGCCCATGTTGGACTGATTATCTTGCGAAAAGTTTCTCCAGTTATTCGAAAGTCTGATTTATAATTTTGAGTTTTTTTTTAATCTGTTGGTATAAATAGAAGGGATGGGTTGATTACTGGGATGATAACACCAAAAATCTCGAGGTTAAATAACAAATGTAGAGGTTATGAATGCTCAAAAACTAATTTAGAGCAAGCTTCTTTTTTGTAAACACATTAAATGTAAACTATTCGAATGGGTAGTAAGAAAAATGTTAATGATTCATAAATAGGCATTAATTACAATCAAACAAGAATTTCTAAGCCAATTTTTTATTCGAGATGCTTCACAGTTGCTTTGCGACCCTCTACAATTTAACGAATACCTCTTTCAGTTGATAATTTTTATTCTTGAAATGCTAACAGAAAACCATACGTGTTTCTTTTGCAAAACCGTTGAAAATGACATTCTTATTGAACTTGAAAACACAAAATATTAAAGTTTTCCTTAAATTTAGGTGAGTGGTGTCCCTCTTAATTGAAGGATGTAGCATTGTAGTTCTCAAATATTTGTTAATAACCTGGAGTGCTATGGTTTTCAGAGTTTAAGATTCTTACGCTATTTGCTTGTTTATGTCTCGCCATTTCTTGAAATTGTTAATTTTGGTTCATTATTACGTTTCCTTTGGTATCCTTTTTACTTTCAAAGGTTAGTTCTTTTTCTTTTACAGAATTTGTATAGACTAGATGATGAAGAGGGCCTTTGATATAAAAATCGTGGTAAAATATAAAACATAAATTCTTACAATTGATGAAGCAAAAATTTTGGAAAGAAAATGAAAAAAATTTATAGCTTTTATGAATATTCCGCCACTGGTTTCCAAGAATTAAAAGTTAAACAAATATATAACTTTTAAATGTCCATGAAGAATAAAAATATCAAGACAATCACTACAAATAACATTCATATTAAAATTTCAATGTCCCAATGTTTTTCTTTAAGAATAATGTTACTGAAAATTAAAGCTCTTTAGTGTGAAAATCTTGAATTAGAGCTGTTTAAACAATGTTTGTCTTTTTCAGTTGTTTACACATTATTACGTCTCTAACGAAAACGATTAACACTGTGATGTTAGTTTTCCCTAAATCCTCATGCTATACCTATTCTTTTTTATAATTGTAAATAAATTAATCTTTTTTAATGCAGAAGTACTGGTCTAACCTTTATTTTCATGTTAGTTTTATCAGTTTATATACGTAGTCTGTTAACTGTCCAAAATCAAGTATAGAAGCATTTTAAAAACCTTATTTTGTTAATGTAAATGTCTGTTTAGGAAACAACCTACATTTTATAGTGAAGGATTAGGTGTGGAATTGTTCGTAGTTCTAGAAGTGGAAAAGCAAATTGTCGCCAATTATAAGAAAATTTTGAAAATGAATTTTAAATCGTATTCAAAATAGGAAATTTCTAATAGTTTTCTAAACGTGCTTTCTAATATATTAATGATTTTTCAGTAAACTATTTGTCGTATTTGTAGTAACTAGTAACACCTGTATGTTAGTTACTTAACTATTCGTCTTCCCTTCCCTGAAATGTTGTTTAAAGATGAGGCGTTTTAAATATTCTGTTTGTATAATGAAGAAAACTCGACAGCACCAATTTAAAAATTATTCTTAAATTCAAATATTTGGTGTCCTGTATTCTGAAGTACCAGGGTTAAGAATGAATATAAGCTTCTGTAATATTCATGAGAGTATTGATTTCTAAAATCGTCTTTAAATGTGAATCTTTTCACGGGTCTCACTGTTATCGTCACTGTAAATAGTTAATTTAGACTCGTTATTTTGTTTCTTTGGTCGTTGTCCTTTCACTTTCACCGTCCAGTTTTGTTAGCAGTGTCTAGCTGGCGCGTTTGGTGATGTTACTAACAACAGTCGTTAGCTAACAATCGCACGACCAAAAAATCCAGAACCTCCCTTGTGAATTAAAGTAATTTCAAATTCGATTCCGTCGCTAGAGGGACAGATAGATGAGTGGTCCATTGGAACAATTCGTTTGCGAGTTTATCTGGCGTCCGAAGGAAGCACAATTTATCTGTGCTGCCACACAACAACCTTAGCTCGGCTTAGCTATTCAAATCTCGCTTCGATTGCAGTCGAGCAAAGTATTTCTCTCCCTGCAAAGCTCATAAGACGTGTCCAAATCGACCATCCCACGCCTGGACCATTTAGTCATATATATAGACGTATAGCTATTCCAATTGTAAAATCTAAATTCTACTTTGCATTCCCTTCTACCACACTTTGATTGCACACGGCATAAAATAGTAAAGCCTCGTCCTTTGCAGCCAATGGTCTTTCACACCATTTACGTCATTACCCCCTTCATATCTTGTATTTATGCTTCAACACCCCAAATTTAACAACTGACACTTCAAAACGCATCTTTTTATTTCCATCTCATCTTTACACGCTTATTATGGAAAGATTACCTAATATTTTCTTAAAGGAAATGTACTCTTCAAAACTTACTTAATTGCACTTACCTGGAAAATGCGACTTTTAAAAGAGCAAAGAATACAGAGTTTATAAATTTTAGATATCATACACGTTAAGTCTTACTACGAACATGAATTGTCAGTAACGGTATTTGCAAGGAAGTTGTTAATTATAGCAGTTTTAGATTTTGAACATTTTTGAGGTTTCCGAAAACTCTCCAAGTTAGGTTAATATATTTACTAGGATATCCATTATTTAAGAAATTAAATTATTTTTTTAACATTTAGGTAATTTGTGGAGTTCTAATAATGAATTAAAATAGATTAATAACCCGTATGTAAATAAATAAATTAAAAATTAAAGCAAATATACAGGATGGTCGTTAAGTATGCCCCTAGATGGCGTGAGGGTCATCTATCCACTTCCAGTACATTTTTCAGTTTCTTTAATCTTTTCGCTTCTTCCATTATCTTCCCTTTTCTTTCCACTATATCTTTTATTGTTTCCTCCCACTTTTTCCTCGACCTTCATTAATCTCCATCCCCTACCCCCATTTCCGTTACTATCTTGGGATACTTGTCTTCAACGATCCTCCATACGTGCCCAATCCATTTCAATTGCTGTTTTTCAGTCTGTTGCAGAAAAGTCTCTATTTAGTTGAGAGCAGCTTCGTGTCTGCCTCTTGTTTTTTCCCTGCTATTTCACAGGAAACAGTTCGACCAGGAGAGGTTTAGTAAAAACATTAGAAAGATTTTAAATAAATAATTTACACTTAAATCTTACTACTAATAAATTGAATACAGTTACGATTAACACATGGTTTACCGGTTACCAGTGGAGCCACCAATGCACCCAGACAGATCGAGTAGCAAGGAAGAACTAACAGATAACATGGTTTACCACTTTACCAGTTACCATGTGGAGTTACTAGTCAGTGGCGCCAACCTTATGCACTCAATATTTCGTAGATGTCACTAAAAAATTCTGTAGAAATCCGTAGGCATGAATTTCAAATCTGTAGAAAAATCTTTAATTTTAGCTGTAAAGTCTTACAGTACAGTCTTAAATTGTTGACAATAAAATTTTTACAGTACCAATAATACTTTTATTTATTTATGCTTAACATGATACAAATGTCTTGCTTTAAAACTACATATAATTTGCTAGAGCACTAAACATGACTTCAATTGTAGCCCTAAAAATCAAATTTTCCGAATGGATTCTTGCATTTTTATACGTATTTTGTGACTAAAATCCGTAGGGTTAGCAATACTGAGTTACCTATGCACACCCAGACAGATCAAGTACCTAGCAAGGAAGAACTGATTTTAGGATGGCAGGGTGGCATTTTTATATATAACAAGTTGGGTGGCGCTGCAGCACTTACAACTGCAAACGCGGCAAATACAAAATAAATAAAAAGTATAGTAGTAGGTAGTTCTAAACACAATATTAGTTATGGTTCCTGTATCAATTTTTCCCTAATTATTTCGTTCTCACTTGGTCCCTTCTTGTGTTTTCTGTTTTCTTGCTTAAGTGCAATTGTGTCGCTGTAATCTTCGATTTATATTTATCAGTCGGTATCTAGCTCTATGCTCCGTATGTTAGCTTTGATTGGAAAAAAATAAAGCAAATATTCAGGGTGGTCCCTTTCAGAGCAACAGTGGATTCGTGGGGTCAAAATGCTACGATTTTCATAAGTTTACTTTAGTCCAAAAATTTAGGGTGTCAGAGTAAAACCTTTTTCATTTTCTGCTGTAATTAAAAGTTTTCGAAATATTCAGATGAAAATTGGTGAAACTAACTTCGTCGTGATGGGAAACAATAGTCCATCTTCGATTTTAGTATAACCTAAAAGAGCATTAGGTACTAGCGCTACACTTAGTATCTTAAAGAAGCTTCAACATTTTTATACTTAAAAGTTACAAAATAGATTTAATTGAAAAAAATCTGTTCAACTAAAAAACTATGCCATGCACAAAATTACAAACCTTGAACAGCAATGGAAAACTTCAAACAGTTACCTTTATATATTTAAAATTGGGCCTTTCAAGTTTTAAGATTTCGATAATACGTTTCTTAAATGCAGCAGCTACCTGAAAAAATTAAAATGCTAAAATTGGGTTAATTATAATGGCAATGTACCTGCTTTTTTTAACAGTCCTCTATGAAAAATAGGAAGATAGCTTAAATGTCTTACAATTTAATTAATAAAAACGAAAAATTGCATGCATTTTCTAAACCAAGTACAAATCGAACTTTTAAGCTTACAAATTTGGTTTTTAAATGTTGTGGATTAAACTTACTGCTAACTGCTGAGACAGTCACAGTTATAACATCTAATTTTTTTGTATGATGTTGTTTCGTAATACTAAACAGAAGTGTTTTACAAACTGGTGGGCTTATCAGGGATAACAAATTTTGAAATGGCTTACTCACACTCATACTACCCCACCAAGAGTTTACCTGCATCGCGCATGCATTGTTCACATTTATTATGCATTCACGATCTTTTTATAACATAGTAGGCCTTGTTAGGGGGATAGTTTTCCCGATGTAAACCAGACTTTTTCTGATATAAATAAAATTTAAACGTGTTGAACATTTGCAACGACGCATAACTTAACATTAAACATTTTACAAAATAGCAGGCCGATATTTAAGAGGTTAAATTGCCATTTCTCCTCTGGCGTGCTTCACTCGTTGAGCTACGGTGCTCTTTTAGTGTTCCCTTTTCCTCCTGAAGAAGTCCCTTAAAAAGTGAGCAAAACGTTGAGTTCTTCTATCTCAACAATGATACCGTCCTAACCCAAAAGACGTTCTTCTGGCCGTGGAAGTCTTCGAATTCATTATTTTTAAATTTAAGGGCTTTACTCCTTTGGGGAGATATTTTGAATTCATTTTTAAACCCATGCTTACAGAAAAAAAAAAACATAGCCACAGGGATTTTGCTATTGGCCTTTACTTCATTAAAAACAACCTGTTCCTTTTTCAAGGGAATATAATTATATTGACGTTAAATGAACAAAATCAGGGCCTGTTTTGCTAAAAAGAAATGTTAATGTAAAAATCTGAAGCTATATTAACATTAGATTGTAAATAAAGTAAAAGTTGCGTTCCTTTATATAAATATCAAAAATTCCTATGACAACCATAGCTAACGCAACTGCAGATTGATACCTATATCAGTGAAAAATCTATGGTACCTCTTTTTTGTCAACTTAAGCAACTTGTATGTTGAAGAGCAAATATTTTAAATTATATTGATATTTTGTTGTAGTTTAGATATGTAACTGCAATATAAAGCATCTTTTGTAGTTTCAAGAGCAGTTTGACTATTTAAACTAAAAATTAATAGCATACATTAAACAGAATAATTTTTAGGAAACGTAATACAACTGAAAACTAATTTAAATATTTCAGCTCACTGTACCTTTTTCACAAAAAGCAGAATATATTATTAACTTTACAGTACGATTTGTTCAGTTAATTCGTTACGGGTTTCACATTACGGGATTTGTAAATGTGTTAAAAATGCAGTTTTAACTGTAACTCGCTTACTTTAACAATTTTGTTAAATTAATGCAAACTGGTTATAGATAAAGGCTGATGATATTCCTGAAGATACATAATCGTCAATAATAAAGCATTTTAAAAACCAGTTTGAAAGAAATCGATTTGATCATCAATTTCGCGCCAAAAGTTCATTCATTTTGTTAATATCAGTCCCAAAATCCCTTGGAATGCAAGTTTAACTCGTTGATGAAACGTCATCGTATCACAATACAAGATCGGGGAATGTCATTACAAATTTAAACCGACAAGACTCGCTTCACCGGTCGCCACAACATTTCGAGATGTAATTAGGATCGTGTACGTGTTCCAATTCACAGACGAGGGGGTGCTAGATTTGATGGTGGTAATGTGCATCACGAGGGAAATTAACCCGCTAACTAAGCTCATCCAACCGTACCAAGTTATGAATATGAACGACTCGTTGCAGCGCGAAATGTTTTGTGTCGCGTTCCAAAGATGATCGCTTTCGACTCGAATTTGTCAATGGAAATCTATTCACGTATGACAGAATCTAGAAACTTATTAGATTGATTGACAATTCTATTAGTTTTTTTAAATTGAAGATATTCGCAGGGAAATTGATATCTGGAAGCGGAAGGCTTCTGGGTCTTGATTAAAATTTCCCGAATAAGTGTAATGTTTAATAAATCAAAGGTGACGTTCGTCAGTTTCAGAATTCGCAATTAAAATAGTCTCATGCTGGTGTAATTGCGAGCGGATACAGAGAATGCCGCTAATTGTCACTCCGGGGGCCGGTTCATTACTGGTCCGGGTAATCTGCATAACTCCGGCAATTATACCAGTTGTGAACCACTGCAAAATAGTATTTAACTAAGTCTGTTCGCTCCTCGTAATTTCCACTTTCACAAACAAAATCCTTCGGGGTAAGTCAGTGCCCCCTTTTACTGTAAAAATTGTACGCTTCGAACGCCTTCACTTGAAAGTAGTGCTAATTAAGTAATTTATGAGAACCAAGAAGTTGGAATTCAAAATTTAGAGAATGGCAGGTAATTTAGATAAGCAAGTAAAGCGCATTACGTACCCCTAGTTCAGCTGGTACTTAATCTGCTGTAACTATTAAAAACTTTAAAATACTTTAATTTATATTTACCACTTGTTTTTAAATGAATAATGTTTCAAAATAGTGCGAATTTTCAGTTCGCTTACCTTATTAGGCAAAAAACAAAGGGAAAAACAGAAATGGTACGGCGAGGATTGTAAGCGTATAACAACTAAAAGGCAAAAGCCAGACTGGTGATTATACAAAACAACACAGAAGAATCGATCGAACAATATAATATCAAAAGGAAAGAAGCGAAAAAAATGTACCGAGACAATGTGAAAATTAGAAGGAAGAGAGAAGTCTGAAGAAGACAAGAAAGTAAAATTGTTTTGTCGGAAAATGAGAGTCAAAAGAGAGGGTATAAGTCAAGAACAATGATGTGCAGATATGTGAAAGGAAATCTGATCAGCAGCAAACAACGGGTTATTCAAAGATGGAAAGAGTTCTACGAGGAGTTACTAAACACACAAAATAACAATAATGACAAAATATAAAAGAGTAGTTAGTACACAAGATCAACAGAAGAAGAAACAGATCTCAGATTGACCACCCAGCAGATGAAGAGATGGTACAAGTAATTAAAGCAATAAAAAATTATAAAGCACCGAGGCAAGATGATAAAATATGGATGATAAGCAACAGCACTACGTAATATCATAAGAACACTCCGTAAAGAAGAACACATACCAGACGATTGAAAAGTTGCCATCATAGTCTCAGTTCATAAGACAAAGTGTGAAAACTTAGAAGCATAGCTTTGCTAAATGTCTGTATGTATTCAGTAAAATAAGAAAAGTTAAATGTATGTATGGAAGAAACAGTAGGCGAGTATCAATGCCGTTTTAGAGGACGAATATCAAATTTTTACGATAAGACAAATTTAAAAAAAATACAGACTTAGACCTATTCATTGACCTTGAAGAAACATATGGCTCAGTAATAAAGAGAGAATTATGGTATAAAGCACTACATAAATTAGGAATAACCCCGAAATTCATTAAGTTACGAGTAGTTAAAATATACTTGCTAGAAACGGGGGCTAAAGTAAGAATCCGGGACCAATTTTCAGAGGAATTTGGGGTTGATGAAGATTTACGGCAGGGAAACTCTTTCTCCACAACGCTTTAATTTTTTACTAAGTAGAAAGTGATTTAAAATGCACTCATTGATCCTAGGGCAATTGTTATCAATAAACAATGTCAGATCTTAGCTTATACCGACCAAATAGATTTGATATGCAGGACTAAGAAAGACCCTGAGGCCTTGAGGATGTAAATAGATACTTCGAAGAAACTGCAACGTTACAAGGATTAAAAGTGAGCAAGACAAAAATGAAATATTTGGTTACAACAAGAAATATAGAGAGATCCCAAGATATTAAGGAAATAAAAATTAACAACGAGAAGTAGAGGATAAATTTAAGTAGTAACTAGGGTCACTGGTAGCAACAAAAAAGTGTCTCAGGATGTCAACTCAAGGATAGAATTGGGAAATAAGTCTTATCGCCCGTTGCGAAAATATTAAAATCAAAAGTGCTGCCTATAAGCTCCAAGTTAAAGGTGTATGTATAAAACAGACATTAAGCCGGTGGAAAAACGACAATTAGAAACTTGGGAGCGGAAAATACTGATGAAGATATTTGAGCCGATGCATGAGGATGGAATATGAAGAATAAGGACGAACCACGTACTAGAACACTGTTTAAGAGCCCAAGCAAAATGAGTGAAATTAGAAGCATAAGAATAGGCTGGTTAGAACATCTTCGAGGCAAGAGACGCAAACGGCAAAAAGGTCTTGGACAAGAAATCAGAAGGGAAAAGAGCAAAGGGTAGACCAAGAAATTGACCAGAATTGAAATCGAAGATGGAAAAATCGGAAAGAATATAAAGTAATCGTAAATAAGGCTAACAAGCTCTGAAAGCAACTATAACACGGGAAAGAGTCGTACCCCCATACCCGAAGCATTAACATAAGACACCCTCAAGAACTTGTTCAAGAAGATTGAGGGAGCAAGTGGCCCCTGCCCCCCCGCAACCCTAAGCGGGAGGCAGGACCCTTTATGGGCTGATAAGCCAAGGAGTGAGTGAGTGATGTATGAAATATACATTTAAGACATTAACCATTGAACCGCTACCCTTGTTCTTCATATTATTTAAAAATTATTGATATATTAATAAACAAATTAGACAGATTAACATTGCAGATCCATCAGCTTTGTGGTTTTTACTGCCAAATTTAAGTTTCGTCGTATAAAATTTAAAACTTGATATTAAATTTAACAAAATGCATTCCCTTGTGAAAGACATTACCCTAACCAGTTGTAATTGCAATAATAATAACATGCTAATGATCTAGGTAGAAAGTGTAAGCATACGGCATTCTACTGTTTTCCAGACTAAGGTCTTTGCATTTTTAGTCTGCGCCCAGGAATACCTCGCCAGAGACTACCACAACAGGCATATCTATATGGCCCCGCCAGACAAGTAGCACTCAAAGCCTTGAGCTCTATCCAAACCAAATTAAAACTGGCCACGGAATGTTAAGGGGCCCTAGAAAGGCTTGGCTCAATCAACTGGGTGCCCGGTCGCAATAACATTCCAAGCCACGAGGAGGCCGACCGCCTGGCCAAGGAGGGCTCCTTGTAACCCTTTTTAGGCTCTGAACCGGCCCTCGGCCTACCTAAAGCAAGCACTTACAGACTCTCAGAGACAGTCTCGGTTCATCTCAAATTGGGCTTTGCACCCTGGACCGAGACAAGTGAAGCAACTCATCCGCAGACCTTTAAAGGCGAGGTCCGAATAGCTTCTTAGGTTTAGTAGAAAGCACGTCAGGATAGTCAGAGGCCTTCTTACGGGCCATTGCCTCTTTAAAAAATATCTGCATCTTTTGCGATGCCCCAGACTACTTCTTCTGAGGCATTGGTGCTGGCCTTCTAGAGACCGATGATAACTATACGGAGTGGAACCCCTCTATGGACAAACTCTTGGCCTCCTTTGGGCTAGGTACCGGTCTGTTTGAAGGCATCCTTTAACCTGCGGCGGATGCACAATCGACCTAGGGCGTGTGTACTGCTACTTCGTACCGCCGAAAGAAGAACAAGGCGGCATCGATAACGTCATGGATCTAAAGCCCGCAACCCGATAATTTTAATATAAGCTAGAAGTTCATAACATATAATTAATGCTTTATTTTAGTATTAATCTTATTTAAAATACCTAAGAAATTATTTAAATGTTTATGGCATTTAAATAATATTTTTGCGGTTTTTTACACTTTAATCGGTCAAACAAACAGGCACTTAAAGTACAGCGTGATTAAGAAATATAAACTATTCCAAATGCTTGAGGTAAGGAGTGGTCATGCGTTTTGTTAAGTTACAGGTTCATCACTACATTATTTGCTGTCACATCTGTTTCCTTATTTGAATATTGCTGAAATTATTTTAGAAAAATCAAGCAATATTGAAACAATATGAGAAAACATAAATATTTTAGGCGAATACAAAAAATAGGAAAAGACAAACATATTTTTAAAACCCCAATTTACAAATTGTTCGGCCTAATTTACAATATTTAAACTGTCATTTTTCTATGACCAACCATTATCGAAAGATTGATATTATTGTTTCAGTTAGCAATTACATGGTGTTGAAATTTGTGTGGATCAATTTCTAACCGGGTGTGTAATTAATTGGGGATTAAGTCAATTATTAGGACTAATGACAGTCATTCAGGTGAGGCTTTTATTATAAAAAATACAAATAAGGGTTAAAATTTAAAAATACTGCATCACTATTTTTAATTATATTAAATTTAGACTCAAATGTCACTGTTAATAACAGAAAGTAGAAGTTAAGTATAAATTTGTATTACCAACTGAAGCAGCATCGCTTGATCACACTGTATTTGAAATAGAATAAAACATTATTCTTGAACTTGTTAAAACTTGCCTGCCTTAAATATTACTACAGCTAGAGATATCATTTGTTATATTTTACGTTTATTATTGTTACACTTTGCTTTATTTTTGAAATAATAATGTTCAAACAAGTTTTTTACGGTAGGCTGAAAAACCGTGTTAAAATAAATTAAAATAATATCATAAGTGTGTATTGGTAGGTCATTTAAATTTTACCCACTTTTGGGATAGTTTGAAAACGTTAAATTTATATTTTTGAAGTTTCAACTTTTTCAAACATTTAAAAGTTTATAAAAATAATAATAAATTTAGTTTTGTGAACTATAAGTTGCAAAACATTATCGACTAATTTTTTATTGTTCGTTAGAGGATAATTGTAAAAGTCAACTTTGAATAATCATAATAAGCGCCAGCGAAAATCTTTGATGCCATTCAGAGGATATTTTAACACGTTAACGATTACCAGGTATCTTTAAAAAAATAGCTAAAGTCATTCAGTCAGACAACACCATTAGAAAGATATTTCAATACACTATCGACTATGAACTATTTTTAAAATCGCGTTTGGAGTTTTTAGATGGTTTTTTATCATTTTTAAATATTTGGAATCAAGAATAGAAAAAAGATCCAATTTATCCACCTACTTATGTACCTAGTACTTTGCATATTGACTAAGCCTACACTCTTATTTCAAAGGTTAACTTATCGCGTTAGAATCTTGGCCAATATATTGCTTTAAAATCGAACTATAAATCTCACCCACTTTTCTGAAAACGGTTCATTCCAGGTTTTAAGCTCGACTTGCCTAACGCACGGGGAATTTAATTTCTTTTAGTTTCTCCTTACTTTTACTAAGTTCTCGTTGAATTTCTACTTATTACTTGGAATTCTAGTTTATTAAAAAAATTGTTTGCCCAAAATAATTTCTAATTCCAAAAAAATTACTTATAATATTCGAAAAAGCCAGAAAATCATTTCTAATGAAAAATGAGGGTATAACAACATTGCAAATTGAAAATCATTTTAAGTGGAAAAGATAAGACCGTTTTCAGAATATCATGAGCTTATTTTTTCGTATGCAGATAGGTGGGCAATCTAGAGACGATTTCAAAGCGCGAGTCCGTTATCACTCTCACTGCCACCTCAGACGGTGAAATAAGTAGGGCTTTACTGAAAGCTTTCTTCTATTTTAAGCTCGCCGTTCACAGTCTAAGCTCAAACAGATGCAGATGCGAATTACTATTTAGAGTGTGCAAGGTTTTTCAATCACTTTCTGAAATAAATAGAATTCTTCGCGTTGCGGTGCAAGACTGTGCCAGGCTGTTAAACGTTATCTCTTTAGTACTATTTTGTTTCGTCGTTATAAACTTAGATCGGGGATTTTCGTTAAGCTTATATTTAAGACGGAATCGGTCGGAAAGCTCGTGCAGTTTATGGTTTGAATTAAATTTTGCGAGGAAATACTTTAGAAAAGGAAAATAAAACTTTGGAAGGTGTCTATTAACGAATGTAACTCTTTAACTTGTTTAGTTATTAACGTATTGTGAGTACAGTAACTAAAATGATTTGTCCGCTGAATATTTAGAAAGTATTGTTGTGCAAATCCATTATGATTTGTTTATATTTCTGTGCGAATAAAATTGAAAAATGCTTCTTTGGTGGTATACGTCTGTTTCATCATTAAGATAATACAAGTTCGAATCCTAACTGTAACTGTATTTTTTTAAACCTGGGACAACTGAAATGATTAGAAAATCCTTTATATATTTTTTAACTCCTTGATTTGTATTAATACAAAATATTTTGACTGTAAATGTTTAAGATTAGAACATTTCTGAAAGTCGAGCAGTAAAAAATCTTAGTCTGACGTGCTGTTTAACATCTTTCTATTTTTATAGATTTATTAAAATTGAAAAGTAAATATATTATGAAACCAGCAATTACACACAAACAAAAGCATATTTTAAATCTTTAATTTATGAAAAAGCTCGTTCTGAGCTTTCATTTCATAGGTACTTTCTTTACAGTCGCTGTTCTTATTGAATTTTATAATCAACAGTAGAACATTTTGGTGGAGGCGCCAGTTTCTAATAAAGTGAAGAAACGTTCGCATAATGTTGAAATATTTTGTTAAAGATACTTAATATGTTTTTTAATATTTGTTTTTACTTTTGTGTGTTAAAACAAAATACTGGAATTCAAAATTGGCATAATTCACAAGTTTTAGTTTTTTGCCAATTTTCCAACTATTTTTAATTTATATTTTGACTTCCTATGTTTTTTTACAACACTAATATGATTTGTATTTAAAAGTTAGTCTTAACTGTAAGTACATTTCACGTAAAACTAATGAAATCCGGTACATTTATTAATATTATGGAAATGTTTTATATTTCTTAGTTGACTCGCGTTTAAAGATTTTTGAATTATGGAAAATGGAGATAGACTCGTCTCCGAAACGTTACATGAGTTATTAGTTTATTAATTTAATTATATTTTAGCAACTGGTAGCGAAAAACCCAACAACGAAATATAAAATGTCAAACTCACCACAACAAACCTTTTGAAAATATGGAGATTTTGCTTTTGCTCAAAGTTTTGGTCCAAGATTCAGCAATTTGGCTTTAAAACGAGATGCACTTATTGATATTCTTCAGGTACTGAAAATATTACAAAATTCTTACCAGGTATTTGAGTTAAAGTACTGATAAGGAGCTTACTAAGTTTCTATAATTAAATATTGATTAAATTTTAAAAATTCCCAACGCCACCAAACTTAAATTAAATATATTTAAATCCATTTTTTATTATGAAATAACTTTCTAGGCAGACGTTACAAGAATAACGCTTGTGGGTGATAATCACTAAAGGCAACCATTTTCACACAAACTATTAAAATTAGTCAAGAAAATACAAGAAATATTTAAATAAACAATTGAAGACATGATTTCAAAGTTTAATTACTGCCTTATTGTGAAATTTATTTAATCACAGAATCCTGTTTTATCATATTTTTTCTACACCTATTTAATTATATTGCAATTATTAGCATTTTTTTTTGTGAAAAATAGTACCTATAATTCACTGCAGTGAATTATGGATTCATAATTCACTGCAGTGAATTATGATTTCGGCCAATCACAAATACATAAATATTTCGCTAATCCAATCATATTTTAAATCGCCCGCGATCAACTCCATCTGCGGCTGACAATCGACACGCGTGACACGCCCAAGTATATTGTCATATTGCTTGTTTACAAAGTTATCAAATTTGACTAATTTGAGTCTAATATATTTGTTTAATAGGTGTAGAAAAAGTATCGTATTACATTCGCGATTATGGCCATTATTCGCTCAGATGATTTGTGCCACTCGCCTGACGGCTCGTGGGCTCAAACGTCATCTTCGTGAATAATGGCTGTCATAATCGCTCATATAATAATATACTATTATCATAAGAACTTTGTATTATACCAAAATCTAAGCTATATGATTCCGTTATTAGTCTGCTTTTATTAATTTCGATTTTATATTTTGATAACTTTATTATATTTTATTGACAACTTGTCATTCGTATCATTCCTATAATAATAACTAATATATAATTTGTTCTCAATACAGATGTAATCATCAATTTCCCAACAGTTTGAAAATAACTTTTTTGCTATTTTCTATTAAAATGTCAGTCTTTTAGTTGTCATTTTTAATGTTGAAATGGCCCTTTCTTTTGCAATCAGTTTCTACAAATACTATTGAGTCAGGCTTTTGTTTAATTAAGTAATTTATCTTGAATTAATATTTGAATGTATGTGCGTTCAAATGGCTATTAGTTTTTGTAAGTCCTGTGAAAATGTTGGTAAGATTCTGGTTAATCCTGAGATGATTCATTGTGAATGATCATAATTATAATTCTGAAATAACATAACTGTGCTGGTACAATCTAAAACTACATGGTGCACATTTTAAAACATCTTGAAAATTTTAATATAGGCAATACATTGAAAAGGACGAATTTTTTTAAATTATACGCAATTCTTAAAGGATATAAAACTGAAATTAAAAAAATAAAAACGATTAAGATAAGAGCATCAGAGAGTGCTTCTAATGATGATACGTTCTTAACACATTCCATATCTGCGGTTATTGCGAAATTAACTTTTTCAACGATCAGTGTTACAGAAGTAATTCATCCAAATTCCTAGGACTCAAACTTTAAAATCGCGCAGCTTTTTTACTGGTGCACATTGTTGTTATTATGATGCATAAATTCATTCGTTTGCTTTAAATTTTTAAAATTAAATTTAAATCACAGCCACAGAAGAACGAAGAGTAAAAACAGAAACCTATCATAGTAAGACGATGGACTGTCAATGAGTAGCAACTTCCCACCCTTTCTAAGAGAAATCTTTTTGGCTTCATTAGGAAATAAAAATTTTAATCCCAACCGTAACAACTTCAAAGATATCGTGATTTCCTGGTATAGATAAGTAGTCGATGTGCGGCATTTGTTTCGGGGGGAGATGGTTGAACTTCAGGGTTTTCTAAATTATATAAATTCATGGCACCATAACATTAAATTCACTTATAAAAAATCTATAAATACTTTTTCTTTTCCAGATCTTAATATAACAGAAAATGAACAGTCTTTTGAATTAAAAATATATAGAAAAACATCACACGCTAATAACATATGGTGCCTTATTTTGCCAATAATTCTCTTCAATATAAATTGGTAGCGCTGCATTAATTAAGTAATCATTTAATTACAATTCGTATGTCGTTAGACTTCATTGGTTACTACTGCGATTAAGTTTCATACCTGTAGCAGATACTTTCTTAATTTAATATCCGATCTCGTGTTGAACTAACGCTAAAGCGTGTGGGTGTGGTTAGTTTATTTGCTTACGAATTTTTACCACACGAAGATGTTCATAGAAAAATTCAACAATAAACTTAACATCACTGAGGATATTGCTTTAGCCAATGGTTTCTCATTGCAGGCATTAAAAAACTGTTACATTGAAACTCTTATATAATTAATTACCTACGCAACAGAGAACTGGAAATTGCAGAAAAAGCACAAAGGAAAAATAAATGCAATGGAAATGAAGCATCTAAGGAAGATCATGGGAATAACCAAATGGGAACACGTGAGGAACGAGCACATAAGGGAGACTACCCAACAACCACCAGTAATGAAAAAAATAGAAAGAAAACATCTAAATTGGTATGGACATATTACAAGGATGAACAGAGAAGGTTTAACAAAAAGAATAATGGAAATGGGTAAACCGATAAGAGGAAGAAGAGGTAGACCAAGAAGAAGATGGCTGGACCAGATAGAGGACTTAGGGAGATCAAAGGGGAAATCATTAACAGAGATGAATATTCTAGCAAGGGATAGGAAAGCGTGGAAGAACTGGGTGAAAGGAGGACTGGACCCACAATCCGACGCGACGCCTGAAAGGGCAGAAGGAATCGTGAAAGAAGAAGAAGAAGAAGAAGACATAATTAATATTTAGAAAAACACAAGTCTAAAACATATCAAAAATGAAGTTGAGAAACATTAATCATGTATCCATTGTTGGTTGATTAAAGTGGTCTTTAGAAAGTCAAATATAAATTTCAGAACCAACAACAATTTAAGAAATATTTTTGCAAAAAGTAAGGATGCTGTTTATTTCAAAGTTTGGTAAATCTGGTATCTATAAACTGAATTATGGGGAACCTAACTATAACAACGTTTATTTCAAGTAAGGTGATTAATCCTGGTGGTTACACGGAAGTGTTGCATAACCTGGATGTCATTAAATTATTAAGCATGTTTAAAGATTACCAAATAGTTAAAACTTTTAATAATCCTAATGTAAACGCATTAAATGAAAATATTCTACCTTGCCCTGACATAATTCAAAATTTACAGTAATAACTTATCTGCTCTTATACATCCTTGAAATTTAAAAAAAAAATGTCATTTCAGTTCTGAGCTTGGTTCAGTTCAGTTGGTTCAGCGTGCGTCTGACCACTGAGATGGTCCGGGTTCGATTCCAAAGGCCACACATACACCAAAAATACCCGAAGGCTTCCTTCAAAAGGCATTGGCAAACCATCCAGATATTTCTGCCTAGTAAGTCTTCTGTGAAGTACTTCCGTGGTTCGAAGCCCACCCAAAACTGTAGGTTCCCTATGCCTGTAGCCTGTAGGACACTTCAGACGCACATCACAGGCAGAAGAGAAGACGACAACGCCCTGTAAGCGTACACCACTCTAAGAAGAAAAATGGTAACCTCAGAAGGTAGTTTCCAATTTTGAGGTCGAAACATATACTTATATGTATAAATGTAGATGTGTGGCTGCTTTTTCATTAAAAAAAATTAATGTGGATATGACATTGGTTATCATTATTATTTCCTAATATGATTTATCAATTCACTATGAAATGGATCAATTTCAATTTATCGTAGTAAGCAGGGTGCGAATCATACAACTTTTACAGGGGGGGATACTATTCCAGAATTTTTGTATAGGTACATATTTTAATGTTATACATTGACACAGACGGAGAAATATTCATCCCCGGCAGGGGTACGATTTTTATTTTACAGGGGGGGAAAATATAAGCACAGCCAGGGAAATCCCTGGCATCCCCGGCGGTGATTCGCACCCTGGTAGTAAGACTCTACTCAGCAAAGTCGCTATTTGATAGCCAACTATCATTTCATATTATTATCATTTTCAAATAAAATAGCACTTACAAGTTAAAAGGACTAGAATTTGATATATTTAGTAAAAGTTATGCTTATATTATTTTATTCGACAGTCTGAAACTCATCTAGTATTCAAGACTTCACAGTTTTAAATAGAAATTACATATTCATTGATATGAGGAGCAAGTCTTTCAACAACTTTATCTTTCACTTTGATTTACAATTTAAGAAACGTTATTTACCTACGTTCTTATGTGTGTGTTAATTGTTACATTATTTTCTTATATATTTTTTAATCATACACTTTCTTGTAATGTTAATTTTTTGTATTATTAATAGCTGAAAGTTGCAGCAATCTAACAAACGCGTTTATTCCAATAATTTCCAAGTGAAAACGATTCTACACACAATTGTCATCTTAATTCGGTTTCGGATGTCGAAGTAAATACTCATAAGGCTAAAGCTAAAACCTTATCAGATTTAAAATTCCAACCAATGAATAGGTACGCAATTTGAAACGTTACTTAGCTTTGAATAGTTAAATTTACCTGTGTAGTTGTTGATTTTTAGCAATAGGTTGAGAACAACCTAGAAACAATTACATATTTAACTTCCGTACATCCCAAAAATCCAAACTCTTTAGAGTACTTAGTGAACATTAATTTATCGAATTTTATCGAATAACTTTAAAATGAGAAGTTTTCACTTGGTTCAATTAAAATCCTTGCTGTACACTTAAACACTAACTTGACTAGCTGAAAAATATTATATCGAGTACATCGCCACGTGAAAAACCATCGGAAATCACAAGCTTTACCGCCGCATGCACACAACGTATGCAACCCAAACTACAGGGTTTATTTCCGGATAAGTATAAAATTCAAGCAACAGGATAAGATTTGTTTTATTTTTACTGGGGATTTTGCATGATACCAGAGTTATTGTTATTCTTAAAATATGCGCATCAAAAACAAAAAACAACTCTTGCAAATTTGTCTGGCACTTTTAAAATTTTAGAAAGTGGGTTAATTCAACTTGAAGATTCTCTCAAGTGTGCCCCTAAATGGAAGTGGAAATCTCTTACCTGTAATTGTGTGTAATATTTTATAATTAAATAAATTTGGTTAAATTTGATCGGGTTGTCGTTCCAGAAGTAATTTATACAAATTGTTAATACGGCAAGCTTACACGTTTAATTCGGTTAGCGAGCAGAAAATGAATCACTGGTGCTTAGCCGTAATCCGTTTCCAACAAATTAAAACAAACGACGAGTATAAATTAAGGACCGGACATGGTTAAGTATAAGAGTTGACATATCAAGATGTAACGCACAGATAAGAAGTGACGAGTGTTAATCGTCGTTTAGTCAACGCCAGCCTTAGATCCTAACCGTTTAGCATAAGCAATGAGACAACCGGACACGGCTGTTGAACAGCCTTCCGGCCTGTAAATTAAACACTATTAGCATAACGTTTAGTTTTGTTAATTGAAGTCATGCCTCCTGAACATCTTTAGTGACAATCGGGTACACGTGTAGCTGCTACCTTTTTATCGGCCACCCCATCGAGCAAAACGACGGACTACCTTTCGAGAAACTAATGAATTAGGAAGAAACAAATTGTACGGTCGTTAACTTCGTTCGGTTATACATTTTTAAGGAAACATAATGACAAGCACTTTTTTAAACTATTAATATTTAATTAACTGTCATTTACGTCCCGTTTTATATCGAAGAAATCAACAGAAATTAATTCTCAAATTTAATTAACAGCTCCGTTTAAACGGAAGAGTTCCACATGGGCTTTTAGTCCGTCAAGATTATCAATAAAAATAATAAAGAGGTGTCAAAGGAAAACGCCTCTGTTCAGCACGAAACAAGAATTATCGCTCTTACGATCTTTCGTAATTAAATATGGAATTTTAATTAACAATTATGTCAGATTCTATACAAATACACTTAGCGAACTAATAATCTGCGTCAGAACAGACTTTTAAACAATAAACGTCATATTTTATCGAATATCAATCAGTAAACTCGAAAATTAATTAACTTTTTAAATTAACTTGTGAGAAAGTAAAAGTGTTGATGGTTCTTCAGAACAGGAAACATTATATACTAAGTAATTACAAGCGAGCTCTGTTAACTTTTTTTTGTAATAATCAGACTACTTCGTTAATTAAATAACTTACGCTTCTTAAAACTAACAAATCAAATGCTAAGTAACTTAATTAGTCCAAATACGTTGCGGTCGATGCCAGTGCTAAATGATTTCAATTAATTATAATTTGTAATTTGTAAAATTTGGTAAAATGTTGAAAGTGTGTGGCACTAACATAGACTGATCTTCAGCTCAGAGATTAATGAGAGACGTCTTTTGGATATTCTTGTGAGATAAGTAATTAGGGAACTTTCGGATAATCGCTAATTAAATTATTAGCCACTTTTTAATTGTCCCAAATTTAGGGCTTTCTCTTTAATTTCACTCACAGTTAGAACTGGAACGAGTTCAAAGTAATTAACAGTTTCTTGGTGATATTTTTCAAACGCTTTTGAAGTTAGGTAATTAAATAGTGCAAAATTAGGGAAACCCAAGATTCATACGAATCTATGTTTACATTTCTTGTTACCAAATGTTTTTATAAACTGGCACTTTTTTAATTACTTGTAGTAAAATAATTCAAAGATTACAATTAGGTTAAGTCGATTAACCAAAGCAGTTTGCAACCATTCCAATTAAAGAGAGCGAAATCACAATTTACAAGATATTTAGGTCTTTGCTTGTAAGTTTCTAGGAAGTTGGTTTACAAGGCTTTAGTTACAAGTTCCAAATTTCGGCAATGTTCACTTATTTTTTGTAAAAAATGATCTAATATTTTCCTGAAAATTTTGTATTTTGATACACAGGTTACAAATCTGTAAATGATTCTGGGTTTTGAATAAAATCTTGGATTCCTTCTTAAATTTATTTTCCCAATTTCTGATATTAGAGGGTGATTTAATTATATAACTTGCTATTGTTTCAAGTTTTCAAAAGTGACGAATTAACTGAGCAGAGTTTGGTAGTTAAAAGCCGAAGAGATTTACTTCCTCATTGAATATTATGAAGGTTTCGAAATTCTTCCTTCATCTTCAGTTATTTGGGCATGCTCGTATTGTAATTGTAAACATAATTAATTACAGAAATTACATTCGTTACGTAATTAGTAACAAAAATTTACTTCTTTTATTAAGTTTTGTATTATGAAACCATGTTAGGTGTGTTTTTCTTATGTTTAAATTAACGAAACATTTGTTTAGTTCCGAATAATTATCTTTAATTCGTTCTAATACTTATTTCAGAAAATTTCGTTGTGCTCTGACTTTAGACAAGTTCAGCTCGTCTGCAGTGGAATATCTCAGCTGTTGCATGGAAAAAGTTTCAAAAGATTTTAAAGCGCACTTAACGATTAAGAACTCCAGGTTTCCCCCTATTTGCTCTGTCTTGTTTAGACTCTCCCCAAGCCATTCATAATTAATTACAATGGTTAATTAGCAATTAATGTTGATGACGATTACATTAGCATATAGTCCGCTGCTGCTTGATGGGGGGAAGCGCTACACACATAGTTTTAAAGATCGATGTAAAGCAACCACGGGCTACCTCGTTACCATGGTGATGTGATGAGACGTCTTCTTCTTTTTAACCTCCTTCGTGTGTCCACCGAAGGTGGGGGCGTATGCAAACCGCGACACCACCGGCCCCACTTATTGCCGCCAGGGGTGCTTCACAATGTCGCGGGGTGCGCGATGGGGTTTGCCGCAGAGATGCTCGGCGGACTGTTAAGATTTATGCTACAGTTGGACACTGAGGGCTTTTTTCGTTCTGGTCGATAGTCACCCCAAAACGAAAAATAACGCGCAATTAAAAAGAAACTACCATAATGGATTTTCCAGAACCAACAATTTCGATAACATATATATCACACCACAAACAACTTTTTTTCCTTGTTTACTGATTTCCTGCTGCACCATATCGGATAGTTTAATTAATAAGGAAGTGCTTGAAGTTTTTAAATTTTTATAGAAACCCCTCTTTGATTTATGTTGAGCTTATTCGCCTCTGAGATTTTTATAATCCTTGGACTTGCAGGTCATCAGGACTTTTTGATTGTTTCGTATTTCGTAATTTCATGAATAAAATTAGTGTGGTAGTATTTTCTTAGGTTGAGAAATAAATAAAAAGGGTATTTTAGTAACAATTTAGAAAAAGTATAAACGTGAAATAATCGGAGCATACGTTATCTCGAAGATACTCCGACGCGATCTAAAAAGTAAACAGAGGAAAATATAATGGCCTTTGGATGTGGACACTTCTCTTATCACCGCACCCCATCCTAGAGTTTGAATACGTTATTTCCCTTCCTTGTAGAAGGTGTGCGTATGCAATTACCCTCACGGCTCTAACCGGGTATATCCTATCTAACCTTGCCGCTCCTTCTGCATGAACTGCCGTTTTATGTAGATATAACTGCTAAAGCCCTGGGGTATATGGACGTCTTAGCGTTTTATTCTTTTTCGAGAAAAAATCTAATTTCAAGGTGTCAAAGAAAAGCCATTTTCCATTTTCCTTAGCGTCCAGTCTATATGCATATAGATGTAGCTCAAGTTGACCATCGAAATATTTGGAGCCTCCTGAATATTTCTAATTCTCACCCTTATAACCTGCCTTCGTCGAATACAACAGAATTTCCTTAATTTACGAAGTGGAACGAAACCAACGTTGTGTGTAAGCACCAACAATCCAACAATTGAATTTTTTTATGCCGCCTAATAACTGATTAATTAATTTTGGGCGATGCTTTTACCTCAACTGGCTTGAAAAATCGCTTTTAAAGCCCAATTAGGACTGCCAAATAATAACCCAGAATTTTTTAGTTTAATTGTACTCGAACTCATCTATAATTACCGAAGAAACAAAATAATCAGTTTCCTTCTACATTAAGCAAAATATACGAACAAATTGATCAAATCGCCAAGTCACGTATATAAATGGTCTTTATTTTATTTTTCCTACAAAACCGTGTAATTGAATTATTCGGCAGATTTACATTATAATTAACCCTTTAAAATCGATAAAAACCGTACCCGAATTTTTGATTACAAGTGCCCATTAATCAGGGCGTAATTTTCTGAATTTAAAACTAATAACAAAATTATACCCAAGCTCTCTCTTTAAATTTGCTTAATTAGGAAAAGGAGGATTGGTTTTCAAATTTAGGTAGATTTTTTCCTCTCGTGGCGTTCATAAAACAATGATTTAAATTTTCGTACAAGACCAAGGCCCAGCTGAGCGAGTGTATCTCGTATGATACGGTTATATGTATGGAAATAAGAAACTGATGAAAGGCGAGAAGGATTTATACCACCGATCTGACCACATTGAGCTTCAGTAACTGAGCTCGCGCTGCTATGCAAATTTTAAAGAATTCTTCCCGAACTAATCAATCAAACTCAGATTTTATATTAAAGCCTTTGGCTTTTAATTTTCAATTTAATGTCGCAGAATTTATGATGTAAAAATATTGTAAATCTTTGTATTACAAGCGTGTTCTTGTGAATGCATTTACATTAATCAGGGTACAAGAATTTTCTGGGACTTTACAATTTAGAACTTTGTTAGGTGTGAATAATTTTCTCAGGCCTATATCGACTATTAGACGAAACACATTGAAAACTCTAATTTATGCGGTGATTATTCTGAACTTGTCCCATTTTAGTGAACGAAATTCGTAAGCATTGAAAAAATCAGTTTGTTAATAATTGTTATTGAACTTTAAAGTTAGATGACCTTTTATAATAAACATTACAAAGTAGTTTCAGTAAAACAATGAAGTAATAAAAATGATGTGTTATTATTAAACATGGGATTAAACAAGGAAAAATAAAAAGGAATTTACGATAAATAATTACAATGACAGAAGCATTAAACGGTGCGTGACAGGGCCTGCATTATAAATTTAATTAGCATTTGTATTCTCTAAAAGGTGAAACATAGTGGTATAAATTTAAAATCATAAATACGTCAAGAATTCTTTAATGCCAGCTGAAGTAACAATAGGGTGATGTAAGGGAATTATAAGCGTCCCACCTACATTATTTTAATTTTATTCTAAAGACAGATAAATTATTACTTAGAATGCTCAGACATGTGTCACCACGAACGACACGCTCAGCAACTGTTAACCAGGTGTAATTTGAATGAAAAACCGATAAATGTGCCCCAGGAAAGTAAATGATTGCCTTAATTAATGTTATTTTGGTTATTCATAGTCGTCTAGGTCGTTGAATAACACCTATAATTCCAGAAAAATTGAACAGTTTACCAGTACAGGTATCTGTTATGTTCTCATTTACAATGTCGAATTTTGGAATAATCGTAAATTTTATTCGAAGGCATGGCGAGAGTCTTGTTTTCAAGTTGCTTATTTTATTTCCTCATTTGCAATTTTATGGTTAGTCGACAAACGTTTAAAACCTGGCGTCAGAAAATTTAATTAATTTTTAATTTAATAGACACGTCCTTTTACGATTTTACAAGATTTAAAATCATGTCTTGGCGAGATTATGGTTTTTAGTCAAACAAACAGGACAAGATTGAATCTTCCATCAATAAATTGTAAACATTTTAAACACTATTAAAAATAGGTAACAACTAATCGGCATGCAGAGTTAAGATTCGAATTATCTAAATGTAACTTAATTAATTATTAATTAACCATAAAAATTGTAATGTCAGAAAGATTTCTGTAATTAAGGTTAAATTGTCAAGATACGAAAATCTGCAGGCTTTGAATGTCGAATCTAAGGATGTAAACTTTGGATTCGTGCCTTCAAATTCAGATTCGAAACTGGAATTTTTATTCCCGTATCTAAGACTATAATGCGAAAATCTATCAAAAAATTAAGCCCGAATTGTCCAACATTTTACTAGTTAAAGGAGAGTTTGCTTAAATTTTAAAACTTTCTCGTCTGATTTTACATTTGCCTCAAACAAAATTAATTTCAAGATTATAATATGAATTCCAAACTGAAATAATTCTTTGCTCAAAAATGTTGATATTCACATTTTTATTTAATTAATTTCAACTGGATTAAAGTCTTCTTAAAGGTCAATTGTTGCTTTTGATTTTGGCAAAACGCAACTTTCAAGCTGACAATATGGTCCAAAATGGTGAATGTAGTTTATAACCTGAGAGACTTTTTTACTAAAAAATTCTCTGGAAAAGCACTTAACAAAAACGAATTAAATTCGAGTCAAAAATTAGGTCACCGACAATTTGAAAATATTCCAAGGTTGAATCTAAAATTATCAGATTAAAATATCTCACTTTAGATGATTTTAGTTGATTTTCAAAATTGATATGCTTTGGTCCAGATTAAAATAAAGATCAAATTTTCGAATTGTGGTGAATAAAGTTAGAGGAAACCTTGAGTTGAATTCATGCACAAATTTTAATATCAGATTCAGGATAGAGGATTCAAACTCATCAATTCCAGGTTTAAAGTAAGTGAATTTCCGAACGTCCTTGCAAGTTTGAGCAGAAATTTGTATAATTTTTGAATCTAAGCTTAACAAATTCTGCAAACATTCTTTCGGCACAATAAATTCTCAAGTAATACTAACCCATTTGTTAATTGTAACAATGTGTTAATTAAAGAATTTAAACCTGTAAATATGTAAAGGAAAATTTGACTTGAAATCTTATTCGGAGTAAATCAAATTTCGCATTTAAGACTAATACACTAGATTCACAAGTTAGATTCGAATATTTACTTAAAAAGTTAAAGTACCAGTTCAGTTCAGGTTATAATTGTGAAGTCAAAGTTGGGATTCGCGAATCTTTCCTTGAGTTCTCTAGATTGAGGCTTAAAAATCCGAATTCGATACACTTCAATACTCAAGGTTTGACGTTGGCCATACTTTCCTCAAGTTTAGATCTTAAAAATTCAAATTCGAAAGCTCAAATTTGAATCAATTTTTGGCACTCAAGTCCTAAATTTACAGAGATTCGAAATGTGAGTTCCAATAAAAAGTGATTTATTTTATGTGCAAATATGTCTCATATTTGAATTCGGATTGCTATATAAAAAAGAAAGTTATTAGTTGAGTTGAAAGTATTTAAGGCAGATTCTTTTACAAATCAACCTACATTAAATCACAATTTTATTTATTTTAATCTCTGCAACTTTTAAATAACTGTGATTGCTGGTTATTGTAAAGAAGAAAACAATGGGATTCAAAAAGCCTTACAAAGAAAAAGACATTGCTAACAAATAACAAATTTTATGGGAAATAACATATTTCGTGAATTACTTGAACCATTTTAAGCTTTGCAAACAAGCTTTCTAGAATTTTATAAAAATCTAAAAAACTCCTTACATAAAAAAATCTTACAATCTACGCTTAAACATTGCACATTAAGTCCTGATTTAAGTTTAAGATTCAATTTCTTGAATTCAGATTTTGGGCTTCGGACTTGAAATTAAACTTGCTTCAACTTAAAACTTTCCAGGTTTCCAGGATTTGAATCTGGAGTCTAAAAATCTTTAATATTGGAATCCATGAACTCATGCTTGTCAGTCTTGAAATTCATATTCAAAAACTGCATGTTGGTGTTCAGATTTAATATTCGACGTCGGATTTATAGTTAAGGATACAAATCTAATTCAAAAATTTCAGTTTGGATTCAGGACTGGACTACGAGTTTGTTAAAATTCGAAATCATGAATACGTGCTTGGCATTCATTATTTTTGAGTTCATAGTCGAAAGTTTAAATCTTAGTTTTCAAATTTAAGATTCAAATTCTTGAAATTCTCGAACTTAGAATCTGAACATCAGACTTAAGATACTTCTTCTCGAAGTGGTGCACCCTCTACAGGGCGTTACGAAGCCTTCTCCGCATATGTTTACAGTGTGCGTGTCAAGTAGTCTTCAGACATAGAGGACCTACAGCTTAACGTGGGCTCCGAACCACGGAAGTGCTTGCACTTCTACTCCAAAGAAGACTTACTAGACCGATATAAATACCTCGATAGTTTGACAGTACCATTACCTTCCGGGAGGAGCGATTGGGTGTTTGGGTGGCCCTGGGGAATCGAACCCGCGTCAGTCTAGATTTCAGTGGCCAGACGCAAGCTAAACCAACTGAGACACGACCGCGACTTAAGATTAGTTCTGTCTAAATTTTCGAATCAAAAACTAGTGTGTATCAGAATTTATATTTTTGAGTTGGATTCGAAAATCCGTGGTCGTTTTGTCGAGTTGGAATTTTCGAATTGGAGTGTGAGCTTCAGACTTGAGAATTGCGAAATTACACAAATTTTCAGGATTTATGAATCTGAAATCTTGCAGATTCGAATCAAATTCATAATTGCATAGATTCTCAAAAAAAAAAACCGAAACATTTTAAATTTCGTAAAATTATGCTTCGAAGATAGGATTGGTTTGTAGCAGAGGTAGTTTTTGATTTATGTTTCATCGAGTTTCAGTTTCAGTTAACATTTATTCTCAGAATAACATAAAACCGATGACGATGATTTTATGTGGGTAAATAAAGCGTGTTGTCACCTTTAGACGGTGTTTTTAGGAAGGCGAGAGTTTTCAGTGTTAGATAACCTGCGTTTAGTGTTCGTACTTTAAATCTGAAATATCGAAAACGAATTTTCAGTAAAGTGGCACGCAGCAAACAAACAACACGAATCGCTTTGTTGTTTTTTCATTTTTCTGAGAGATTAATATTTTTGGACACACTAATGGTGCACGTCACTGACTATATATCACTTGTTTCAATCTAGAACTCGTTTTATGTTTCACCCCGTCCCTCGTCGGAGCCACCCCATTCTACACTCCGATATATGTAGTTTTTATGTGCAAAAAGTACGGAATATAATTCACAAAAAAACCTGACATGATTTATACGTAGTTCTCTGCAAAGTGTTTTGTTACAAGTGATTTTTATGACATATAAAACGTCAATCTGAGTTCTTTATCGTTAAATTTCAGTGAATCAAGATCCAGGAAACGGCATCGATTTCAAACTTGCAACTTTCTGTGCTTTGTTTACAACATGCTCAAGTCTTTCAGGAGATGTACCATTTACCACTAGAAATAAAACTTACTTTTACGCTTTAGGAAAATAAACCGACAACTTGGCGGGACTTTTTTTTTGCTCGGCGAATCAACAGAAAAATCCCAGCCAATTAGCCAGGTTAAACTTGTCGGCGCAAAAAAAAATCCGAAGTCGGACAATCATAAACCACAGATTTAAAACTTCAGATTAAGGATAAGACAATCGTTCATGTAAGTTTGATTAATTATGGACGAGGCTTGAAATCATTAAGGCATGTGATATAAAAAACTCAATAAAACAAATAATGAAGCCGAGCAATTTGTAGAAGAAAAACAAAGAAGAAAGCGATTTAAATTAATTACGACTCACGCTGTTTCTGTTATTTTAGCTCCGAGAGCGTGGTTTGCAGCCCTGCAGGAGGCGCTCGCTCAGATGTCGATATGGAATTAATCACCGCCATCAAGTGCTCTTAAGAACCTCATCCTCCCTGACCCGGTCACACGCCATTCTCAAATTTATAACTTAAAGCTTCACGGTTGTCTTGATCGTCAAGTGTTGAAACTGCAGTAATGAAAAATTCGACGCTACCACCATACACAATGACGAATTCTACGTTTTTGTTAAAAACTGTAGTATCTAATAAAACACAAAAATGGGTTTCAAACATTTTCATCTTTCTTTGTTTTACGCAGTAAAAATATTTTACATTAATTTATATAACACAATTAAAAAAATAACAGATTTATAATTAAAACAAATCTGTTATTTGAGATACTTCCACAGACCCCGCAATGTAATAATTTATTCTACCTTGTGTTTAGAATATATAGCTAAACTATTTTATCAGAATTAATCTAAAAAAGGCAATTTCTTCAGCAGAAGTCAAAATAACTGCCAGTTTTTTTAAAAAGTTATTGTTGTTATTTTAAGTATCCAAAGTACAGATGAACCATCAACGATGGCAACACACTTTGCTACTTTATGTTGCAGTAGTTTCTCTGTAAGTTAACAATATAGCGGTATAATCTGTAATATATACATTTTAAATAATATTTTGCTTCAATATATTCCAAAAACAAAACGTTCTATAGATAGATTCTATTCAGTGTCGTATCAAAGTGCGTTAGTTCGAATGGGAAGGTTTAATATTTGTTTAAAAGAAAGTGTCTTGTACTTTCCTTGAAACTCTCAGTAAAAAATGTCTGTTATCAGTTTAATAATATTAACTGTAAAAGATTTTTATATGCTTTTCTCTTTTTAATACAGCTTAGTTAACGGACTACGATTTCAACATTTTGAAAACATATTTTAGTACACAACACAACTTATTGTAAAACAAAGCCAAATAATAAATAATAAAAATGTAAAAAAAAACTTTTAGCAAGCTGAAGAAGTTTGCAGAGAAACAAAATTAAATCAAAAAAACCCTAAGAATGAAATATCTTTTAAACATAATAATCAATTAAACTAACCACAAACCTGAACATTTGTATGGAAAACCTAATAAAACATCCTAAAATACCAATTATAAACCCACGTAATATCGAAATTCGTTTAAAAATCGACACCTTACAATAAATCGTGGTGTGATTTCTCTCTACTTTTATTAATCTACTGTCTTATTTATAACGTATATTTACTTATCAAGTGTGAGTGGGAGCATTTCTGGTAAAAGCATAGGAAATTATGGAGATAAAAGATTTCTAATAAACTGTTTTTTGTTGTTTAAAAAATAAAAGTAAATACCACATCTGGGTTAGAGTATATTTCACTTGACTACAGATAATTTCAATTTAATGGAAAATAAATAAATAAACAGCTTATCAGAACGAATGTTTTATTTAACGTACATGGGGCTAGTTGCACAAACAAGATTTAACAACTTCGTCAAATTAATCAATTAAAATTATAACGCCCTCCTTAACTCCTTAACAAAACAATGGTATTAAACATATTAACCTCTTAAATGACACACTTGAAAATGTTTTTCTATCTGCGTCACATATAACTGATAAACATCTAATAAAGTAATATGTAACTGAGTTCATTATTGCAACATTATTATAATGTTTATATAACTGAGTTTTGTAGACTTGATGAAGCCATAAATAAATTTGCCGAAACGTTGACCAAATTAATAATATTGATATACTCTAACTTCTTTAAGATAAGGTAATTGCATACAATTTTTAGAAACTCAGTTTGATATTAATTTTTAAATAAATTCTCAAAGATCTCTCAATCTAAGGTTGTTGAAGGGATCGATCTGATGAACTTTAAAATTTATAAAATTCTTAAAGCAAAATTTTAAACACCTTCAAAATAATGCAAACCTTTACAAATAATCAACAACAAATTCTAATAACTAATAAATACTTTCTAAAAATTAATAAATTTACAAACTACCTTTTTAAAACAATTTGAACAAACACACTTCCTGCTTCAACTCCAAATTATCAAGTCCTGCCCTAATTTCTTTCCAACAATACACCTCCTGACCTCCTGCTTCGACTCCAAATTATCCAAAAACTGCCTTATCTTCTAACCAAACACACACTTTTCCCTTTTATCAATTCAACACCTCACCTTTATCTAAATTTATAACTGTTTTCTTCAAAATAAACTCTTATTTCATCAAATTTTTTTATTATATAACTTCAAATTATATTTTGTATATAACAATTACTATCTTCATTCAGTTTTAAACTAATTATAATTTTAATTTGCTTTGTATTTATTATTTAATGGCAATTAATTAAGTTTAAGCTTTATAATTTTCAAACTCTAACTTTCGTGTACCATAATGTTCAACTATTTATTTATTTTCCATTTCCTTGGTTATTTTCACTTTCTTATAAACTAACACTCTATACATTTATTTAGGACATATTTTATTAAAATTTCTAGATATCCTAATCCACTTATATACAACATTAAATTTAAAATTAACAACTATTTACATTTTAACTTTAAATTTACATTATTTTAAAGGTGTTTATTTATTAACAACTCACTCTCTTAAAAGATCATTTAACATCATATTAATATATGTATATGTATTGAATGACGCATTCCGGCTGATAAGCTGATTACTTTTTTCGATTATCTTATACTTAACGGCTATGATTAATAAATTTAGATTTTTGGATTGGATATTACAGGACAAAAAAATTAAAACAGTCAATGACCATTTAAAATTGTGTAGTCTAATATTAAAAAGTCAACTACCACAGGACCTTCTTTTCAACATAGTTAGTGATAGTAATAGTGGGTAAAAACAATAAAATCTGATTACCGTAAAATAATTATCAAGGAATCATTTTCCTCCATGTTTAAGTTAAGCATATGATACAATTAATATAATTGGAAGCTATAAAAACCATGCATGACATTCTTATAAGTGTTGAACTAGTTACGGTATTAATAAAAAAAGTCTAATGTTAGTGTCGTCAGCACTTTTGACATTCAGTCTGAAAAATAAAATCTGATTATTGAAGCCCCAAGAAGCAATTTATTTTTCCTTTTTTGCAATTCTTCAATTGTTGTCGCATTTTGTAGTGTTCGGCATTTTGATTTGTTTCATAAGTTTGCTTCTATTTTTAAATAAATAGGTATGCCTCAATTTTTTAAAGATTGTCGAATACAGTAATATTGAAAAATTTCAAGATGCTCTAGAAACGCCCTAGCAGGTAATCATTTTTCTGTTTATTATTTTTTCCAACTTTGTTGATTAGCTGTGAAGAACATGGACAGCTAAAGAAATCATTGAAATAGTTCGTGTTTCCTTTACTTGAATTCAATGTATTAGTTCAACCTCACTTTAAATGGATGAGTAGGAGGTGATCCATTGCATAAAAATTTTAAAAAAAGTCGTACTAAAAATATAACTTGTTGCCTTAATGGTCGATATTTCAGAACAGTTTTAGGCCAAAATTTAGCTTAAATCGGCTTCAACTAGAGCTTAGGTGCATGAAGAATTGCTTTAATCTCCACCTTGAGTCGGCTAGGTTTGGCTTAAAGCTTCTGCTTAAACTACTAATAAAATATCAACCCTTAGATAATTGGTAAATTATCATATTAGACGTAAAAAATATAGTTAAATAAAACTAAGCTGAATTCGAAGATAATTCAATAAGCAAGATGAATATGTAGTATCTATCGTTGTTAACAAAACCATAAATCAAAAAGTGTACATTGTAAACCAGTCTTTGTGTTTCATAGAAAGTAATCTTATTAACTAAAGGAAAAAAAAAAACAAATTAAACGTAAAAGTGAAGCAAAATGATTGCCCACATTTTACTTTCGTTCTTATACACATAGCATCGCCCAAATCTTCCTTGATAAGCAGCAGATTTTTCAAAATTAGTCAGCCCCGGAAGGTTAATCTACAGAGAAATATTTTAAAATACTTATCTATCTTTTTCGAAATTTTATGCAATAATGAAATCTAATAAACAGGAAAAACCATTCTGATTACACTTAAAATTACATATGAAGGACAAGCTAGTCGTTTGAGACACGAATATGGTTAATACAAAAACATATGAATATGGAAGTGCATTTAATATCCAGAAAACATTATTTATGATCAACTACCGCTTCCACCAAAAATAAACTTCTCTTCTTAATAACCAAATTAGATAGGTCAAAACATAATTTAGATCACAATTATATTTTATTAGCTCATTACCATTGCTTCTATGGAACTTAATGATTTCGAAGCTAAACAACAGTGTTTATATTTAAATTATTTAATATACAAACTTCCAACGACTGTAATTTTTTAAAACTTTGTTAGCGGATACAGTTAGTTATGCTGCATAAGATGATACCAAGAACACTCGAAATATCTAGATACCTACTTCAAAGAAATTACGTTTTCATTTATTAAACTTTTATACGGTCATTCTATCTAAAGTTGTGCGAGATAAGTATAGAGAGGGAGGAAAACCTTAGGATGTCAGCACGGTCTACTTGCATTGTGCTTAATGCTGCTTGCAAACATTTGAACCGTCAGTCAACCTTAAGTTTTGTAAATAATATTTTAAAGAAGTCTGCAGTTTAGAAAATCAATTAATAATTTATAGTTATACATCTAAATAAATGCTAAATTATTTATTTTAGGGGAACATTAACATTAACATACTTACATAAATACTCAGACGATTATGTTTAATTAAAGTGTTTATAATACGTACAAAAAGTAACTATGAAATGTTTAACTCCTATACATATTTTCTAAGGCATTCGACTACAGTGTGGGCGCTTTTGAGGTCAAACCCGAGTCGAATGCTCGGCAGATGGCCTACCCAGTCACTGAAAATAATTGGCAACCGAAATACAGTGGTGGAGTAGAGAAGGTAGGCGTTGTAGAAGGCATGGTGCTTACTACACCACCCCGTACATATAGCTTACCAAATAACCGAGGTATGCGATGCGACTTAGGAGGCCTTAACCACCCATGTTACCGTCCATGCTCTTCGTGAAGCGTTAGTACCGCTTCCTTTACCTTTTTGTGAATATTCTAATACCACAAAAATAATACAAAATGTTTAAATTCCTCTTGACTTTAATAGTTATTACCTTGCGATGTTACGCAACACTTCTTCAAAATTTCCTAACCACTCCTGATCATATATTGTTAAAGTTTTTTAGAGTTTACCTATATTAATAATAATAATAACAACAAATATGTGTAACACTAACAAACAGTAAACTAACATTGAAGACTAATACCAATTATAATTTTTATAATAATTTTGTGGCACAACAAAAAAAATTATACACCACTTTCTTAAACATCAATTTTGGCAATCTTATGTACTATCGCGTGGAAAAGTAATGACACCCCTAAGTGTTTTTATTGTATGATAAACAGCCTTGCAACAGTCGATGAGTACCTTGGGCATAACCATAAGAATTTGTAGATAGGATTAACAAGTTAGAATAAGAAAGTTGCTCATCGACTGCTGCAAAGGCTGTTTATCATACAATAAAAACACTTAGGGGTGTCATTACTTTTGCACGTGATAGTACCGATTAATGGCAATTAAAATTTTCTCAGAATTAACATAGGATCTTATCAATATTTCAATTTGTTCTTAAAGGATTATTAGATCCTGTTTGGTGTAGGAAAATTAAATAACCTCGAAAGGCAAATTCCCATGACCAGTATTTGTTAGGTATTATTACTCTAATGCTTAGTTTGAAACGATGCTATATAATAAGGTAAGGTGGGGCAACATGCCAATGCGAGGTAAGATGCCAAACAAGCTTGATCCCAAACCAAAACACAGATAGCGTCAACATATGTCTACAAGCCATTTGTGTGCGATTTACAAAAATTCAGCAAAAAACTACATTAATTGCCAAGGTAATACTTTCTGCAACTTTACTTGCATTAGTCGTAACTTGGTCCTAACTAAATCTTTTGAAATATTTCTTCGACAAGTCATCATACACGTGTTTATGGATGACCTACATAGAAAAGGTTAGTTTTAGCGCGAAATTTAAATTATAAAACTTTGTTTGGCATCATACGATCATACCCATAACGTCGGGGTCACTTGCCTAACGCTTGATGAGATTAGATGCCATGCAGCAAATCGATGTCTGACAGGGTGATTTATGTTTATAGTCGTTACACCATGCCGCGGAAATATGTAAGAACTTAAGAAGGTCCAATAGGGATCAATGGAGTGAAGCTGATCTTCGGAATGCTTGTGAGGAGTTAAGGGAAGGAAATAGAAGTTACAATTCAATATGTGTGGAAAATGAACTGAACTTAGTAAAGTACATTCAAAGTTTGGAGAAATGGGCTATCCTCCTACATCAAAAGAGATAAGACATCTAGCATTTACATTTGCAGAACGCAACAATGTGAAGCACAAATTCAACAAAGAGAAAAAAGAAGCCGGTTACGATTGGTTCATTCTTTTCCTGAAAAGACACGCAAATTTGAGAATGCGGTCTGCTCAGGATATATCAACTGCTCGATCTCCTGGCATGTGCCATGAGGAAGTTGATTCCTATTTTATATTGCTGGGAGATGTACTGACTCAACATCAACTTTTAGATCAACCACGCAAAATATTCAACATGGATGAGTCTGGCTTACAGCCCCACAATAAGCCTGGGAAAGCGCTTGCGAGTAGAAGTGCTAAAGACGTAGGTACATACTTTACCGAATAATGAAAAAGGAGAAACGATAAGTTTAATAGCTTGTTTTTACCACCTTTTGTCATATTTTGAAGCAAGAACATAAAACGAGAGTACGAAAATAACGTACCACTCGGAAGTGTGGTGTGCATGTCACCAGAATCAGCCTACGTAAAAACGCATATTTTTCTGAAATGGGTAAAAGAGCATTTTTTACCTCGAAAAGAAGCAGGGTCCGTTGTCTTAATAGTTGATCCCATTGCAGCGACGTTGAGGTGCTTGCTTTCTTGACAGACAATCAAATTATAGTACTATACCTGCCAGGTCATACTACCCAATGGCTGCAACCTTTGGACTGCTCGTTCTTTAAACCTCTAAAACCCTATTGGAATACAGCTTGTGGTACCTGGATACGTAATCACCCAGGCCGAAAAATTACTAGGCTTCAGTTTGGAGAACTACTGAGTGTCGCCTGGGGAAAAGCAGCTACAAACCAAAATGGAGTTTCCGGATTTGCGGCCTGTGGTATTTATCCATATAATCCACATAAGATTTCCGATTACGCCTTTTCCGTATCAGAAATGCAAAATCAACCTCGTATTTCAGAACAAGTCTTTGAAGAAAGAGAACAGGAAGAAATACAATAAAATGAACGTCGACCACTGGTTGAAGTGGATAATTGCCCTGCAATATCGTTTCAAGAGATATCACCTATTTCTGTAATATCCAGGCCTTCTAAACCTAGCGCTCGAAAACAACGTGCAGAAATTCTGACATCTCCTGAAACACGTGAAAAACTATGAAGAAAGTACAAAAACAGAAACAACAAGAACGGCCAGAAGAGAGAAACACAAAAATGCATAAGAAAAAAGCACAGAATAAGCGTAAAAAGACAACATAACAAAATTACAGTGACTCCAGCAGTGACGACGACAACAATGGAGGCGCTATTGTATCTGACCGTAGTTCGGATCATATCGAAACTGATAGTGATGATTGTATTGTGTGCAATGTGAGTTATCGTGCAAAACATGATGCGAAAGTTGACTGGATATGTTGCACCATTTGCAAGAAATGGTTGCATGAAACATGTACTTCTTGACATCTTAAATCAGTAGCTCTGTGGGATGACATGGCACAGACACTGGTAGAAGATGCCTAATCGTTCATATAATATTTTAAATTTTTCGTGATGCATTGGTGACTTTTCGACTTGGGGGGTAAGATATCCAGGGTTAGGAATTTCACCAAACATGTATGGGCCTATGGGGTGAGACGACATTTCAACTTTTTCATTAAAATAATACTTTTTTCATTTTTATTAAATAAATAAATTACAAAGAGTGTACTGATTTCTTCTGTAAGGTCCTTGGAAGCAGACACAAATCGATAAGCTGAATAAAAGCGTAATTGGTATTTTTTATGAAATTAACAAAAAATGTTGGGCGTGTTCCCCCACTTTACCTTATTTGTATTTGTGAACACCTAATAGAACTACCCAAAGTGATTTTGTTTTGAATTTCCAAATTTCTCTGATCTACTTCGCCTTTATTCCTTTTTCTTTACACATTTTTTAATTTCTTTAACTCTGTTTGCTATCTTTTCATTTTTACCGCAATAAATGAAGATTATTAGAAAATTATTTAGAATGTTGGACATAGTTTTGCTCTACTACGGCTCAGACCTCATCAAAATAATTCTTTGAAACATTTTTTAACTTACTTACTTGCAAATGTTCCAGCACCAAACTTATTCTGCGAATAGGATTGTATGTAAGTAAGTACACAGGAAAAGAATGAAATCCCTGCAACTTGTTTAAAATTTAACCTACGTCTACCTAGCAATTATTTAGAGCAATTTTAAAATAAGCAGATACTGCTAAGTTGGCTTACTAAACGATATAAGTCGTGTCATTTACGAGAGTCGTTTGAAAATTAAGGTAAATGAAAAGAAAATGCAAATAAATTTGACCAACTTGTATTTATGTTTCAACATGATCTCCATTGGGCTCGACACATTTTGCCCAACGATGTTCTAAACTCCTGAAGAACCTCGAATACCACAATGACGCATTAACAAACCAAATTATTTCGGCAACCATGGTCGAGTTATTTAGTATTTCAATAACGGATAATTTTAACTCAGACATAGACGTTTTTTATATAAAGGTATGTATCATCACCTTACAACCTAAAAAAATTATTTTCTTCGTCAACGACCCACGTATCAGTTTTTTAAATAAGCGAATTCGATTCAAAACTAACGGGTTTCAGATTAAGATTGTGGAAACGAACGTTAAATTTTATTAACAAATAGTTCAGATTAAACCAAATCAAAAAAGTTAATGGGTATGAGTAAAGTTGTATTATCTCACTTAAAACTTAATTAAAAAGTCAAAACAATTCCTGAAATTTTGAAAGTAAATGTGAACTACTGGCGGTGAATTGTTGTAATGAAGCAATTTATTATAGTTTTGCCCTTCATCAATTCTTTCATAAAGGCTCTATTCATTTCTAAATATTATGTTTAATCAGTTGCAACGGGATGACTTGTTTCATCTATTTAAATGTGAAATAGTCGAGAAATATTTTCAAGGTATAGAAATTAATTACAATTTCCCAAATTAGCCTTTGCAAAGGAGAATTAAAGATAAGGACGCTTTATGTTTTATGTAGAACACAATTTAAATTTAGTAAGAATTACATGAAATACTGGCACTCATTTCGAAATTATTCCATACATGTAGATAGGCTATAATTATTTTCTCAAATTCAAAATTACTTTCAAAATTTGGCAGTTTATTTTTTAATATTAAGAGCTATATTTTTTCTATTATGGTTCTTATCCACTTTCTAAAATTTCTTTCTTCAAAATTATGTCCATAATCCACTGAAACTATTATTTTGTAAAGCGCAGACTAAAAAACAGAAATCGACGAATATACTGAAGATAATGGATGAACGAATAAACTAGGATTATAACGGAGTGGTTTCCTTGTTGTTAACTTTTAATTAGTATCATATCCTCAGAGAACGTACTGAGCTTATTTAAAGAGCACTGAACTTTTACAAATATCATTATTGTTGTAAGTACCTACCTCTCCTGTCATTTGTTTTCAATATAATTATATCTATAAATTATGTAAATGTCCTCAAATACCAAATTAAATCCCACATACCTTAGCACAGAGCAAATTAAGGTGTGAACTGCTGAAGACCGGTACTAATAAGATGCGCTACGTTAAGTAATCAGAATTGCTACAGAACAGTTCGTATAATTTATGTGTGGCTTCTTTTAATTCCGATTATCTTCTACTATTAAAGGTTGAAAGTGGTTGGTCGTGCGTTTATTTATTAATCGCATGTTTTTTTTTGTATGAATTATTTGGACGTCTGTTCCTGTTTTTAAGGAATTTCATTCGATTTTTCAATTTCTTCAAAGGTTTAATAAGCCCTCGGCGGTCTCTGCATATTTTAATATCAATAAAGATTTACGACAGGGAAAAAATAAATACCTAATTTAAATAAAAATATATAAGACTGGGAAACAGGATTTGGCGGTTGTTTTTCTTCATCACAGAGCGGAGTGATAAACTACAAATATTGATACAAGATAAGCGGTTTATGAAATTTCGGACAAAATGTTTGAAATATTCTCCAGCACGTTCGGAAATCAATATAGACGAAGTTTCAGTAAACTTGGGGCTCGCGTGTCTTTGAAATCCTTCTATTCAGCTATCTAAAGTGCTTTCCCCAATATTTATATACTATAATTTATATTCACCATCTTGGATGAAAAGATTACATACTGTGGCCGAATATAAATTCTGGACCAACATTACAGTCGACTAATACGTCCTCCATATGCAAGTCCCGGTCATTTGATGACCAGGTCTTGAAAGAACTGTCAAAACATCATTGTAAATCAGTTTTTTGGTCAACATTCGTGCTTGACAAGCGAGCATTCGGTGGCCCTTGCTTTATTTGGCAAGTTGCATCGCCGAAAACGAGCCTTGAAATGAATTAATTTAGTAAATATCGAGTTAATACAAGGATACAACAACCGAAACTGGAATTAATTAATCCCGGATGTTCTTTCGCTTTTAAAACCTCATGTTTGTACTTACTCGTATTTGTAAGTACAATAAAAGAGAGAAAAACACAAACGCCGAACTAATTTTACAGATATTGCATGTACGAGGAACTTTATTACGTAAATATTTCATGTAAATATAAAACTGTATCTTTCGAAGGAAAAAGAATGTTATATAGGCGCAGGATCCTGTCTGTCTATATATAAAGTTTTAATACAGCGGAGTTAATATCAAGTCTGCATGGAATATTAATATTGAACCTTCTACATCTCGTCTGAAATCAGCAACCCCTGGACCAATTTCTCATCCCCTTCACGGCATCGGAATATAGAGAATTTTTGCGTTAAAATTAAAGTTTCACTTTATTTACTTTACGATATTGGTTTTCCTAGTTGGGATAGGTCAGTTTTAGTATATGAAAGGATGAACCAGAATCCAACGATAAAAATATCACATCTTTTTCGGCAAAAATATTAAAATTTTAGGTTATTTTGTATAAACCTATTATAATAATTAGAAATTGCAGAAACTTTAAATTTTACTATGAGGTTATAACGAAAATCTTAGGAGATTAATCACATAATCATCTAGAATACAGGGTGTCCCCAAAATGCCTTAAAAGCTTCGGGTAAACGTTTTCTTTTGTGAATTCTTAAGACAAAACTGCAAGAAAAAATTTCCTCCGGAGTTTAGTTTTCGTGTACGAGGGTGTTAAAGTTCATATCTTTAGTACTGCAATTTATTGAAGTTTAGCCAAACGATTATTTATGAGAAATTAAGTGAAACATGTATTTGAAATTGAAATTAATTAAAAACGGTAATTACTATTGAATTAGCAATTTGGTTCTTCTTTTGGAAGTACTGTTAAAAACCATACTTTTGGTAAAAGTACAATTTGACAACAATGCAGGTGCATGGTACTGTGATAATAAAATTGGAGATTTTGTTGTTTGCGTTTTGAAAGGTGTGTTAAAGTATTAAGTCGATTTTCAACTGACATTTGCGATTTGTGTATTAAATTTGCCTTTAGTTCGTGTTTTTGCGCTCATTTGTGTTTTGCTTTGTTCGTATTTTGGTTTTCTTGGCCATCAGTATGGCGTATGCGTATGATATGATTTGGATCCTTGGGGAATGTGAAGCAAACTGCAATGAGGCTGCTAGGGTTTACGCTCTGCGTTTTCCTAATAGAAGACATCGAAGCCACGTAGTAATCCGAGCTGCAAATCACAGACTTCGAGAAACTGGAAATATCCTTCCTGTTCAAAATTGGGATAGAGATCGACCAAGAACTGTTAGAAACAATAACTTAGAAGATGAGGTATTAGGAGGAGTATTAGCGTCCCTGCTCTTTCTAGAGTTGTTGGTGCATCAAAATCCACCCTTCACAAGATCATAAAGGATGATGGCCTTTATCCCTACCACAAAGTTAGAGTGCAATATTTATTAGAGGAAGATTATTGGAAACGTATTACCTTCTGCAACTGGTTGTTACAACAACATAGAATTAAGAAACCCGAGATTTGTAAATAACATTTTATGGACAGATGAAGCCACTTTTACACGAAATAACGTCCGTAATCAACATATTTATACCCATGGAAATCCCCACGCCATGCACGAAGGGAATTATCAAATTAGGTTTTCGGTCAACGTATGGGCAGGAATCGTAGATAACAAATTGGTAGATCCCTTTGTACTACCGGTGTACTACCTCAGCGATTGAATGCTAATAATTACTTGAACTTTCTAAACGACGAACTCCCAACATTGTTAGAAGTTATACCTTTATTGGTTCGCCGCGATATGTGCATGCAACTAGATGGGACGCCGTCTCATTATGTGGCTAGAATGAAAAACTGTCTTAGCGAATTTTATCCAAGAAGATGGATCGGCCGCGGAAGCCCAGATTTAACACCACTGGATTTCTTCTTGCATCCCATTTGAAAAACATGGTGTATGTGATGCCTATTGAAAATGAAGAAGAGCTGGTACTTCGTATACGTAAAGCAGCAGCAGTCGTTAATGAAGCAATACTGCAGCGTGTCCATCATTACAAGGGCATTCAAGTGTCGTGAAGTTGGGTGGCAGAAATTTTGAACATGTTCTATGAAATAAATACGTACATTATTTTTTTTTACAAATCAGCTTGCATTTATGTATTTTTTCAAGTAAACAAGTTTCAACAGTGTTGCCAAGTTTCTGATTCTTTAACTGTCTCGTATCAAGAAACTAAACGCGATAGGAAGTTCCTGCTTGCAATTTTATGGTCTCTATCAGTTGTAGCAAAAGGCTACCTCAAGCTTTTAAGGCATTCTAGGGACACCCTGTATAACACTTTCATTGTTACTTCAAAGTTCTTTCCAAATGTTATATAAAAAATGGTTTTATAACATCATTAAAACAGTAATCACTTTTTGTACTGGATCAACCTGAGATTTTTAGTTTAAACGTCATTAAATTAAAACATGCACATCCTTCAACAAGTCTGGCCCTTAAAATTTCAGATTTTAAGACTAATCCATCCACATCTATCTGCATCTGTATCTGTAACCTTTTTTACCTTCGGTGTCGACGCTGGTGCGTTAACGTAGCAACATATGTATTGTGTAAGTGTGTGTGCGTGTAGGACCTTGTTACTCTACCTCTTAGGTCTGTATTCGGAGGAGAGAGTCGTCAATTTGGTGCCCAACGATGAATGGTCACCAGGACTCGATACCGACCTCCAGACTGTCGGAAAACGTTGCCCATCGGAAGATTCGAACAAAGAGCTAACGCAACGCTAGCCTGGCGCTACTATTGCGCCACCCTGGCCTAATCATCCACATCAAACTTCAAAATTGTGTTTTGGGTATTTAAGTACCTACATATTTTTACAGTAATAATGCTATAAAGGTATCTTAACTCTTAACTGCCCTTTTTTATGTGTATAAACCTTTTAAAAAGATTTCTTACGCTGTTCTTTGTGATTTAGCATTTAACAATTGGAACATTTAAGTATTACATTCGTTAGGCTTAATGCAATAATACATTCTTTAATTTTATTTCAACTCATTGTATTAATATTTATGTATTTATAATCCCATTTACGATATCGTGTTTTGATATAAAAATACAAAAATTAAAAGGAAATATATTATTTTCCTAAATCATCTTGCTTTATTCTAATTTCTTGGACTTTTTCTTTATCTGCCCTGTCTGCGTTTTTTGATTATCTATGTTTTATTCATGCGATGCCAGTTACGTTGTCCAAAACACACTTAATGTACGGGAATTTTAGAATTAACCAAATCAGGTTTTCGGCGTTTCTGCGATTGTTGTTTCTCAGTTTATTTTGTTTGCCCATTTTTTTCTTCGTTATATTTACATTATTCGATAGTAGCTGGTCTTGAACACTGGACTTTTTGATTGTTTAACGAATTTCTCATATTTTTTGGATTTTCACAAACTTGTTATCAAAATTTGGTTAATTAGAATTGAATTCGAAGGATGCGTTTTTCATGTCCTGTTTAAGGTCTTTTTATCACGCCATAGTTCCATTCTAGAGATAAAGACTTTTCAGAAGTATTTATATTTTCATTGCAATTTTCTGTAGCTCTTCACTAAGTATAGTGTTCAATACACAAAAAAAATAATTTAAATGGCCCACTTTGTTAATTAGAGAAGACATTAAATTGGTTTACTTTAGACCAAGAATTAAATTCTCTTCAGACTTCAGGGAAAAAGCTATAAAAACTTCTCTGTCTATTATTTCCTATGCGAGTCAGTTTGGTAAAGCCAAGGTGATAATTTCGACGAAAATTCAATAAATTTAACATGGGAGGGAATGTTGGCCTTCGATTCAATCGAAATAATAAATTTCGAAGCAAAAACATTAACAACTATAATACAAGTTTTAAAAATGCACATTCTCTTAACGACAGCTTATAGAATACCAGAAAATTTGATTAAGAATCTATGCACATCTCGAAAACAAAACCAAAAAGGCGTTCAGTCTGTAGTACGTCTATACGCAGTTGGCCACCGCAGTCCTCCAGATGCGACTTCTTGCAGCCTCCAGTGAACAGTGTTTGATGTTTCTTCTGAGCAGCTGACCAGAGGTTAGCTATAACTTGCCGAGGTTAGGTTCGCAGCATATCGCGACTTATCTCGCCTTTGTTTACTTGTCAACATAATTTTTGTTGTGAATACATAAACAAAATATTTATATTGTCCCCTCGATTGGTTTTTTTCGAGAGTGCAGACTCGCGACTTTTTTGTTCCTGGAATTTATTTTTTTGATTCTTGCACAGCTGGAATAAAACTTAAGTCGTGATTGAGTTATTGTAACTATAATTTACCCATTTGACAGCATTGGTAAGGTAACAACAGTCTTATACATTATTAAGTACGTAGAAGTCGACTTCGCAAGAAATACTGCCAGTTTTACTAAAAAAAAAAATAATATTGAATTTAATGAAACACACTTCGTCTTCGGTGGAAATTAAACGTCGCTCAACGATATTGCTCTTTGAATACTTGATATAGCGAGAATTTCGAATATTTACAGAACTTAACTTCACATTCCTACAATGCCATTTGAAAAAGTTTCCATTTACGTACTCAGACTTTCAAGTATAAAATTTGTCTTCAAATATTAGTTCAAGAACATCAGTTGTTCGAAATATAAGTATCTTTACCGAAATCTTAATTATTTTTGCCGAATATACGAAAATTTGGCGTGACTTACGATTCGTCCTTTAACTAAAACAATTCCTAGCCTCAATTTAACACTGTAGTAAGAAAATCTTCTAAGATAGGTTTGCCTTTCATGTTTTAAAAGTTTTATATTAACCTCTACTGGGCCAAACAATTATATTAAAAGACGATCATTGCTTGTTTCCTTTTCAAAAAAGATTGTCGAAAATAAATTTCAAAATAAAGGAAATTCACAAATCTTCGTGAAGTCTTTAGATGACCTATAAAGTAAAGTAAAAATAGAATTATAAACCTCTCCAAATTCGAACCTGAAATTCCACACTTGAAGTTCGGTTTTGAAATTAAGTTTTTCAAAATCCGGTTTCGAAGATTCGAACTTTGACCTTAATCGTACAGATTCGAACCAACGAATCCAAACTTGTTGTTCATGTCTTTGAGTTGTTCAAATGTAATAAGGTTCTCGATTACAGATTTTGAACTCGTCAAGACTCAAAATTTTTCAGGATTCGAAACTCGAACCTGCAAATCCATACTTGTCGTTTATTCCTTTGAGTAGATATTCAAACTGGTGCCCAGATTTAGGGTTCAAATTCATATATTCACATTCTAAAGCTCAGATTTAATGTTGCACTTACCATAAATTAGAAAATCACCAAAATTCGAATCTCAAACAGCTAACCTATACACATTCAAATTCACATTTTTGAGTCCACATTCAAAATGGCAACAGACTAAGACTTGATTTCTTAAATTCAAATGTTGAATTCAAACGACCTGTGAATAGATTTATTGATTCCAAAACTCTCAGTCATAATTTCGAATCTTTTTATTTATTTCAGTTTGAAAAATGCAGTATGAGCTTCAGTTCTGAATTTTGTATTTGAGTTTAAACCTACCTCAGTTTGAAAGCGCCCAAGACTCGAATGTTGAATTTAATAATAATATTTTAAATTCGAATTTACAAATCCATACTTGAAAATATGTTTAAATTCAGATTCAAGCTTCGCAGCTCAAATATTAATTAATTAATTTTTGATGTTTATATCTTCGAATTCCCAAAATCAAATTCAGAACTTCAGAGAATACAAAATTTCCAAAATTTGATCCTACAATCTATAATTCACATGTGAGATTCATATTAAATCTTGGTGTTCAAAAATCGAATACAATTTTTAAATTTCGAATCTTCGAATTTATTGTTGGACCCCAAATTTACGATTAAGTTTGTCAAGATTTGAAATCTAGAACTCTTACAAATTGGATTTTTACAGATCTGTAATTTAAACTCATTTATTTTAATCCAAATTTAAATCTGCAAATCCAGATTTAAATTCAAATTCTTAGGGCAGATTTGAAAATTAGATCTTTGAGTTTCAGATTTACAGTTCTCGAATTTCGTACTTCGAAATTAAGATTGTATAAGCTTATCGAAGTTCAGAACTCTACAGAGTTTTCGATATTCAGATTTGGGATTTTAATTTTCTAATATAACATGTGGATTTCCTAATTTGGGATTTTAGATTCCAATTAATTTCTTTGTTAGGATATTTGTATTTTTAACTTCAAATTCTGAATTCTAAGAAATAACCGTATAAAGATTGAAAATTTGAAACCGACTGAACTCTAATAATTGATTTATTTGAATTTGATTGGAAATTTCGATTTGAAATGATTGCAGGCTCGAAATTGGGAGCATAAATTCAAATTATACAGAATTCAAAACTCTCATTATTCCAGAATTCGAAAGACGAAACTCAAATTCAAACTCGAACTGAAGATATTATGAAAATTTAAATTATAAACTCGAATTCGAATTGAAGATTCGATTTTTGTTTCAGTAGGAGATGTGTAAAAATCTGAATACGGATTCTACGAAGTAATTTAGTTCTTAAAAATCTTAAACTAATTTTGCATCAAGATTCAGATTACGATTTGGGACTTCAAAGCATGAAATTTAAACTCGAGTTTAAGCTATAACATTTGAATTCGTTGTCGAAATTCGAAACCCCAGGCTTCGGATTAGAAATTGAAGATTTTGATATCTGCTTTAGCATGTGATCAAATCTTATTTATAATAGTCTGAATTATGGAATCAAATTGGGATTCAATAGACTGCCTACTAAAAATCTTTATTGGAGCTGAAACTGAAACTATTGAAAGATGCCAAAATAATTTCTAAATTACAATGGTGCATATATTAAAATTATCTTGCCTTTACTGTAAATATCTGGCACGAGTAGTTTTAGTATTTATTGAGAATTCACGAACGACATATTTAATTTAGTTTGATTTTTAGATGCTGCTGACTGACAATTTATCTCGAAAGGAACATCATTTTCCATCAAATGGTGAGTCAATTTTAAGTAAATAAATTGCAATTTTACTGCAGCTTCAAGTACAAATAAGGCGTTACAAACCTTCTGTTTAGCTATTATTAAGTGTGATTCATTGAATAAACTCATATAAAATTCTATTTCCTTTCCCACCATATGTTGTTGAATCAGATATAATTATTAAACGAGGGAAATTAGTAATTTGATACTCTTTATTGAGCCACAGATTAATGGCGCTAATTACAAATCAGTTTCAGCTTTTATTCATGGTAAAATTAACTAAATTGACATTAATTTATTTCGTATATTTACAAACACACTCAATTAAGATTAATAAATGTTTATGCGCTTATTTAGAATCAATTTACATAATGAAACACAGATTAGTTGCCAAATTGAAAGTCAAATATTTAATCTTGTGGTGATGAAATATACATTAAATCAAAAATAATGGTTCGATTATTCAAGGCTGAAATTTGACTTAATTTCACTTAACCGTTGTTTATTACAGCTGATTCGATTAAATTTGCACGGTTAAGCCTTGATTCTTCCAAAAATAATTGCCGTATCCTCCTTAAACTTGGCTAATTTAAAAGTTTAATTTAGGAACCTAAACGTTCGCATTTAAATTTTAACTTCTTTGGGTTTCTTCCCGTATATTCAGCCGAAATTATTTTATGATTAAGAAAGTTAATGATCTTAAAATTAAATTACCGAGTTAAAAGAAAGCCCTAAATTACCAAAAAAACTGAAAGCAAAACAGTAGGGGATCATAAATAAAGCCCAACTGTTTCATTGAAGCCGTCCTTTCTTTTATAAAAGCACCCTTTTGTGAAATTTAAATTTACACACTACAATTAGAGTGGGTCATTCAAACTTATCTTACTGTACAAACTCGGTCACGCTGAAAATTTACTTGGAAAATTGCTTCCTTATAATTATATTACTTATTCCGAAGAACCAAACAAAAGAGCCCGAATTTTTATCAGAGAAATATCAATTCCTTTATTATACCAAACTGAGAGATCGTAGATGGCCGGGTATAATTTATTTTCATTATTCCTAATTGTAAAAATGGGAATGTATATTGAAATTTCATTAAGGACGTTTGCCATTCGGAAATGAGGAAAAACGCATTAAATTTAACCTTCCCTTCCGATGCTTTTTAGGGTTATTTTTATATACCTTCTTATAATTAAGAATGAAAAAGCTTACTAATAACGTGTGTTAAAAACTTTTTAAAGGTCAACCCTCCTGATCAAGCTTGAAAGCTTCGACCTTTTTACTTGTTTTGTCCTTCAGAAACAAATCTACACATGTAATTACAACAGAACAAGCTAAATCCTCTTTACTATAAAAGTACAACAAGAATGGCAGTACTAACGATGACTTTAAATAAGGAAAAACATTCCCGACTCTTCTCGTTTGAAAAGACTAGCATTTTGTGATACAAATGAGCGCCTTTGTTTGCTTAATGTAAAGATATTCCGGTCACATTTAAAAATATAATGCATGCAGAGCAATGTTATCGACGTCGGTTGTAGCGCCTGCGTTAAGAAAAGAACGCGCGCATCTCTTGCTCCGACGCCCCAAACCCTAAACCTCGTCCTGACAGGACGTAGAGCGCACTCGATTCCCGCTGGTTCCCGGAAAAGGACACTGTGGTATTCCCAAATCTCCATACTAAATTTGATTTTTATATATGGACATTTAGGGACAGCTTTCAACAGCCGTTCTGATCAGTCAAATCTGGTTCTTTTTTCGTCATTCCTAAGTAGCTGCTCTTTATGATAAAGATTTTACTAATTTCGTTTATAAAGGATTGTGGGTTGTACGTTGTAGGTTAGGTTATTTTTCCCTGGTTCGGAGGTGAAATTTTCTGGTTGCGAAGTGTTTACTGTTAATTAATTGTTTAAATAATACTTGTATTTTTAAAAATCTTATATTTGCTTCTGGTAGATTTGATTTATACATTGAATCTCGTTTTTAATAAAAACAAGGTAGAATTGAATTTAGAAAGTCTCACATTAAATCAAGTATTAATTATCATGAATATTCGAGATTTTATGTTGTTTAGTTCGCAGCAGTCAGAGATTTCACAAAAAGCTTAATACAAAGTCCATTAATAAACAAAAGCGTTCAAGTTAAAAATATTTTACCCCGAAGCTTCGTATTGATGATCAATTTTGAGTTCGGTTGATTTTGGTGTTCTCGTATTTCTGTGTTGTTTTCCAGTGTGTATTGATTACATTTTCAGTTTGAAAGAAATTAAATTTGAAATTTAAGGTTCCGAAACTTTGTTTTTTCGACAGCGAGTATCACCTCGTCCGTTTTATTTAATTATCAATAGCAGAGAACGCGTAAAATTGCCGTTAGGTAATCCAATTTGAAGTTACGGTCCACACCATCAATTACAGAAAAACCAGTCACGTTTTGCAGAGGCACAATATTTTCTGGTATCGAAAACAAAAGCTCGTATAAGGACGTTTTCCCAGATACATTTTTCATGTAAATGGTGTCTCATATCGCATAAAGCAATCGTTTACAATACATAAATCCGCTGAAATCAAAGCTCGCTGGTGTGGGCATCGCTCGTTTAGTTAAGCTCACCTCGCAGGGACCATCTGTCCACGAAAGCTCAGCAGGAAGGCACTGATATGACTGCTTAGATTGAACCGGCCATTTATATAATCTTTTCGATTCCTATTCTTGAAAAATTAATCCCTACTCGAGCCTTGCCGCGTTTGATAAATTGCTCAGAACCGGAATCTGCTGAACATTTCGAATAATCTTTTACATTTTCCAATTAAAAACTGCACACGAAAACTTTCTAAATGCGCCCCGTAAGTAAACAAAAGAAGAAAAAAATTAATTACTGGGGAATAAATGAAAATGCCTGGATTATGGTAATTTTTCAACAAGATTGCAGAAAATATCCTCCAATAAAAGTGGGTATCTGTAGCAATTCCGCTTTTGCAGACCAGTAGCATGAGTGCAATCAAGGGCTGGGATTGGACGTGCAACTTCAAACCAAGATAGAGACTTGTTCTAATTACACAATCAAGGCCTCTCATTGGGGATTTCCCCTTTAGAGGGCGTTCCTTCTCTGCTTTAATTACTGGCCGGTGATATTCTCTTCGCGAGAGTGGAAAGCCTTGGCCAACCGAGGCTACGTCTCTTTCTTCTTAATGCATATAAATTCTTAACATAAAAAACAGGTATCATCTTTTCTATGCTTTTTGAAGTTCCCTCTGACGTCTGTCCTAAACACGGCGAAACTGATATTTTTAAATTTGGCTTTGCACTTATCAGAGATAACTTTTCCTTGTAACATAAAACGGTATTGTAAACAGACCATTAAACCTTAATGGACTGAATCAGAAACTAACAGATTTAGAAGCAATTAAATGAAGGTAAACGCTTTAATACTGAACAAACAACACAAAAGGGCAAGGGATTGCTCTGAAAACGCCATTTAATAAGGTCGTGGAATTCATATTTTATAAAGTAACCCAAAAACCTTATATTCGAAACTACTGATTTGGGAAGAATTCTAATTTAGCCAAAATATCGCCACATAAATTCTTATGGGTGTGTCATGCAACTCATCTTCAAAATAATTAATTTAGATAAACACATAACTCTATAATTCTGCGAGCTGTTAAGGATCAAAATTTATTTATTTGTTTAATTCTAACTAACTGAAAAAGAAACAAAACTTTAATTCGCGATTACTCCAGCAGTTCGTATATAATCCCTTATTTAAGGCCGTATTACATTACGTTCAAAATGGCCTTTTAATTAAACATAAATTTAAATTTCATGAATTGAATAATTATAAATTGTTTAAATATTTTCTGTCTATTATTTATGACGCCTTCTTCAGTTGAAACCTGAAAGGGACAAAATGACCAAACATTTTAATCCTTTGAGGGCCACACGCATCGCCCATCCTTGCAGTTTGCAGTAGGTACTAAGCTCGATTTAAATCAAAAATTTCTTTGTCGACCCCATTGTCGCTACGCTATTAAGGGTTTAAACTACGATGATTTTATTTTAAGTAAATGGCCCTAAACTTTGTATTAAAAAATTATTCAAAATTCCTAAAATTTACAAATATTTTAAGAATAATAGTAGGTAATACAAGTTAGGTTTTCCAAATTTTGAAATTGATGAGGACCTGAAAAAAACATTACACAAATGATGGTACCTATGTTTTTTATAACAACAGAAATTGATTTATTTTATAATAAGAAAGGTCAGGTCAACTGAATAATCTATATTCAAACTTAGCTGTCGATTGGGTTACTTAAAGGAAAGAAAAAAGGGCAAAGCAAAAACAAGAAGAGTGCTGATTTTGATTTTTCTGTGTCTTTGAATACTGAAGGCCACATTGTATTCGAAATGTTCGTAGGAATATAAAAATGTAATTTGTTGGAACTGCGAGTTTAGCAAAAACTATCAATGAACGTTCCACTTAATGTTCTGTCTGTCTATATGAGGAAAGGACCTTATAAGGAAGAGGAACGAAAACAATTTTTTACAAAGGGATAAATGAGTCAATAAATGCTACAGTCTGCAACCGATATCGCAACAATAAGCGATATAGGTGTACTAAACGAAAAAAAGAAAATTTTATCGGTATCGGTAAATTAGATTTTCTTGCTTGCTATAATTCTTCAGGATAATCACCAGCTAAAAAATAATGGGATAAAAAACAAAGTGCAGGAAACACCCCATTCCCATTCATAACCACCGCATAACAATTGTAACCTGCATGTGTTAGAGGAAGAGATAAGGAAGGTATATCCTCATCCCCGTGTTGGAGGGTGAGCTCCCATTTCCATCTCAGCAGTAAATCCCCTGATATATCGCGCCGGTTAAGCAAATGTCCACTCGGCCGGCCGTTCTACATATGTTATACATACAAATACTCGCTAACCAAATACTGTAAATGCACGCATCATTACCGCTGGACATGGACCAAGCCTAATCTGCACCCTAACTAATGACGGTCACTACTAAGCAAATACCGGTACTTCCTTTTGATTAATTCCACCATTTTGCAGGACCAGTTTGTATTAATAATCTCGGTTTACTTCGCATAAATCTGCTAACGTTTTATGTTTACGCCGATTTGGACGGTTTTAATTATTCTTGACAAAAGCTAATCACGACGACAGCGTTTTTTAATAATAAATCCTTGCTGATTTTTAAAATTTGTTATAAAATAATTTTCGAACAGGCTTTATAGTACTTCTGATTCACATATTGATGTATACCAGAAAACTATTTGGGTTAGCTGATGATGATGATTTATTATAACTAATTTTTGTAATAAAAAACAAATGTGGAGAATGAAAATTCTTTTTATTGAACTGATATTCTTGAATTGTGTGTAGTGTTTAATTTTTAAGTAATTTTCAGCGAACTTGAAAAACCTGAATATGTCTCCGAAATTGCAAAATCCTGCTTTTTGTAAAAACAATAAATACAATTTAAATACTAAATTAATATAAGTTCAGCAAACTTTAATGTTTAATGTTTAATGAAGGTTTAGAAAGCGTTTAGTGCCTCGTTTTTAGTATGGAAATTATAGAATTTTCTGTATTATTTATGAAAATATAACGTTACACCTTATCACCTTTGAGTTTTGTTTTTTGTAAAACTTCTAAATCCTAGCCCTTTGCTTTTAATTATTTATTCATTTATATTCCTTTGCTAACATTTTACGGTGCTAAAAGATCACTGAAAACCTTAGAGGAACATGCAATACAGGCGGGATTACGGATAAACAACAGAAGTCAAAGTACATGATACTAGCGAGACAAGCAGATAAGGCGGAAGATCAAAATCTAAAAATAGGCGGACCGAACGAAGAGATAACAGAAATCGAAAGGGCAAGATCAATCACATATTTAGGCGTACAAATAACAGAAGATGGAAGAAAGGAGGCAGAGCTAAAAGTGAGACTAACAAAAGGAGACAAAAGGCAGCAGGGCCATTTAGCCGCATTATACACTCCAAGTTAGTATCACGAAAAGCAAAACTACGAGTACAATATTGTACAAAACGGTTCTAAGACCAAAAGTCACATACGGAAGCGAAATATGGAAGTTAGGGACAGTAAGAGAATCAATCTACTAGTATGGGAAAGGAAAATACTAAGACGGATCTATATAGGAAGAAAAGAACGAACAAGGAACTCCAAGAACTTTACAAAGGGCCAACAATAGTGCAGTACATAAAACAACAGCGGATCAGTTGGTTAGGCTACATTCAGCAACTGGACAACAGCAGAATGACGAAGAAAGTGCTGCAGACCAATCCAATAGGAACTAAGGCGATAGGCAGACCTAGAAGCAGATGGAAGAACGAAGTACCGCAGGACCTGAAGGATGTAGGAGTAGAAGATTGGAGGAGAGCAGCAGCAGACAGAAAGAATTGGAGGAAGATAATTTCAGCCATGGGCGGTTACGGCCTGTAAAAGCTACATATATATTCTTTATTCTGGAGGTTTTATTTAGCACTGCCTGAATTTTAATTAGCACTTTATTGAAATGTTTTTATTTGCCAATTTTAATTTTGCTTACTTTTTACTTTTTCGAAATTTTATTTTTTTAGTTGTATTTCATTACACCTGAAATTGTTAAAAGCTAATTTTCCGTGTACTTAATATTTTAACCTTCTTTAGGAATGTAAATGTAATTGCAAAACTTTGAGTACTTCTCCAAGTATTTTAATTACTTACTTACCCCAAAGCCTCTTCTATCTGAGGTGTAGAGGTATAGATCCGTCTCCATCCTTTTCTATCTCTTCTTTCTTCGCTTGAGTCCAGCTGAGTCCCTTTTCTTTGAAAGTTTTTACAATGTCTTTATTCCATATTTTTCGGAGTCTTCCACATTTTCTTTTATGGACGAATTCCATCTCCCATATCTCCTTTACCAACCGGTCTTCGTTTATCCTTGCCATGTGGCCGAACCATCTCATTTTCTGTATCTTGATTTTGTCTATAACACTTTTTACTTTTAGTCTCTTTCTTATTACTTCACTTCTTATTCCATCCATTATTGTCACTCCTTCTACTTTTCTTAAAATCTTCATTTTACATGCCGCAATTTTACTTTTCAAGTTGTCTGTCAGTACCCACGACTAACTTCCGTATATGAGCATTGGCACTAGACCGACTCATATATCTTCACCTTCGTTGTTTTAACAACTCACTTCATTTTTGTTAAAGAATGGCTTATACCTATAGTGCACCGTACAGGGACATGGCCTTCTTAATTCTATTATTTATTTCCTTCTCTAGTTTTCCCGTTTCCTCTATAATAGCTCCTAGATATGTCACTTGCTTTGTTTGTCTTACATTTTCTCCTTGTAAGTTAATGACTATATCTTCGGGTTCGTTTGATATATTTATAATCTCTGTCTTCTTTAAATTAATTCTTATGCCCTCTTGTAAGAGCACTTCTTTCCATCTCTGGATCTCAGTATTTTTTTGCATGTCCTATTTATTATTTGCGAAGAGTATGATCATCTGCGTATAGCAGTTCATTAATTTGAACTGGTTTAAGTTTTCTATAACCCATAAGTACGCCCTTCTCATTGTTGTTTACTTTTCTAGCTATCTCGTCTAATATCATAATGGAAAGTAATGGGCTGAGAATACTGCTTTGTCTCACTCCCCTTTTCGTTGTAAATTTCTCTGTTATCTCTCCACCTATTCTGATTACATTTTCTGATCCATGTATTTTTAATTTTTGAAGTTTGGTTTTGTAATTTTTCGAATTTTTAGCGTCTTTTGACTCATTGTTGCATTGCCTCATACCTAACGTGCTGATTCACTGAAACGTATAACGTTTTAATTCTCATTTCATAATATGTTATAAATACCTATAGTAGGAAAGACTTTGGCAAATAACATATTGGTAAACAAAAAATGATACTTTTGTGCCAACTTTGGCCATTCATTAATTTAACAAGTTTTGAGTAGCCTATCCAGGCTATTTTGAAAATGATGTGTTTGGACTGTCACAAAAAATCTCAAATGCTCATCTTTTAAACATATAAATTTGTTTGTGATTCTGCAATTTAGGCAATTTTAGTAGTTTTTATTTCTTTGATTGTATTTTTGTCATGCTTGAAGATGGGCCGTTTGTTCTTTAATTCTTGTGTTTTTAATAGGAATCCTTTCGATTTAATTTTATTTATTGCGAATTCTAATTTTCTATCTTTTTTGTATCACTCCGGGCCGGCCTTCTCTATAAAGGGGTCCGGGTGCAAGAAACTTTTTGGGTCCCTAAAAAATTTTTTTCGGCAGCATTACGTAAAGAAAATCTTTAACACAGTCAGCACATTTACAAAAGGTGGAGTGACTACAGTAACACAACACTAATAAAAAAACATATATAATAACGCAACATTAACGGTGAAACTACACGAAGAAATAAATAAAATAAAAATAGTAAATGGAGTAAGACAATAAGGCGATACCTTCTCCCGCAAGCTATTTTCTCATGTCCTAAAATAGGTAACTAGAAAATGCGATTAGAACGAGCAATGTAAGGTATAAACATAGATGGAGAAAAATTCAATCATCTGAGCTTCGCCGATTTAGTGTTGATATGTCACAGCATGCAAGACATTCAAAAAATGATAAGACACCTAAATGGGTTAAAAATAAATACACACAAAACTAAAATCATGATCAATGATAATGTGGAAGACAGGAATGGAGTAATTAAGATACACAACACGCAATTAGAACAGGTAGATAGCTACACATATCTGGGACAAGTAATCAAAACAGGAAGAAGTAGATAGAAGGATAAAACTCGGATGGTGAGTCTTCGGAAGAATGAACTACATACTGAAGAGTACAGCAAATCCATCAATAAAAACAAAACTATTCTATCAGTGTATCCTGCGGGTTCTCACATATGGTTGTGAGACCTGGACTCTAGCAGTTCGAAAACTACAAAGAATAGTTGCACAGAGACACACACATGGAAAGGGCAATGTTCGGAATAACACTGACCGATAAAATAAGAAACGAACAAATAAGACAAATGACTAACGTAGCTGACGACGTAGAAAAAATAAGTACTTTAAAATGGAACTGGGTAGAAAACATCGCAAGAAGAGATGATAATTGCTGGATGAAAAAGTTAGTAGAATGGAGGCACAGGATAGGTGGAAGAAGCAGAGGAAGACCGAAATTGAGATGGCATGGCGATTTAGTAAAAACAGTGGGACGAAAATAGATGACAATAGCACAGAATAGAGAAGAGTGAAATAAAATGGGAGAAGCCTACATCCGACAGTGGAATGAATAATAAGATTGAGATTGTAATTTACAGCTAGGTATAGTTTATAATTTTAAATGGGTTAAAGCTACTTTGCTAACGTATATCACTGGTTTCATGCTATTTTAAGCGTTTTAAATATATATAGTTCTTTAAATTTTGTTATTTATTTTTTAATCTCTTTGGGGGCCCCTATAAGCGGCCGTCCGGTTGCGTTGCACCCGCTGCGTCCACCCTATAACCGGCCCTGGACCATCATTTCAGTTATAGTTCGTTGCACTTAAAGATGGTAATACCTTAATCCTTGTTTAATAATACAAGTACAATGGGTAGGACCTTAAATGTTCTTAAATATAATTTAATTTATGTGATTGGAATTTCAGTTCTGTGGTTTTTCGAGTTTTTATCTCATTGGTTGCATTTAGTGGCAACAGCTGGTTTACTAAAACATGCACCACTTTAATTCATAATTAGTAAATAATACAAATAAGGCGAGGTCCTTGAATGTTTATTAACTTGATTTTAAGCTTGTCTCTTGTAAGTTGTCTAGACTGCCCGAAACTCTTTATTTGACAATTTAACAATTTTTATTTTTAATTTAACATATGTTTATGTTTTTATATTAGTTAGTGTTTTTAGCGGTTCTTCTTCGAAGAGGAATTTTCCAGAGAATGGGTGGCTGGCCCATCGCCCCAACCCCCAACCTAATTTCTAATTAAATTTAAAAATTGCCCATTTAAACAAAATGACCAAACAAATTTCTTAGGCTACTCAATGGTGAAGTGACATTGTATGTTCGATATTTCCAAACGTATTGAGGAGCCTGCTTCAATATACTCGTTAGTTGGTATTTTTCTAGCAGAAAATTTACTTTTTTAAACTAATTAATAAATAAATAAATATAATATTTGTTGTGTAAAGTAATTCATCTTTAAAAATTTTATGGGGCTTGAAATATCCAAAAAACGATGATTATTATGTTTTGTGAATGCGTTGATTATAGGTACTGGAGTCAAAAAGTTTCTTGCACTACCTCGATATGCTCTCGTCTTCCCCAAACTAAATCTCTAAATTGCCACAAAAAGAAACAAAATAGTACAGAATGTCCAAGATTTCTTCGAACTTTCTAGGCTACATCAAAGTGGTTAGAATTTGCACAGTTTCAGACTTACCAGGACTGTCTCAGGGTGTCTTATTAAAGAACAAAATATTGCCTCGGTAGTCCGTTTCAGAAAAATTATTGAATTAGGCATATTTTCAGTTAAAGTTTCAAGCTCAAGAAAGCTTGATCTTTTTAGTTTTACATGGAGAAGATAAAAACATAAAAATTAGGGAATTTGCTGCCCTCTGTCGTTTGTTTGTATTTGCTATCTAAAATTTTATTTATTCTTTTCAAATTAAGGTCAGTTAATCTTTCTGTAAATTGCAGCTTTTTAAATTTACGTATATTGAAAAATAAATAAAATCCTAGCTTACTGTTTATTATACAGGGTGTATTAAAAATGGCGCAGAATATTCGCACCACGCGATTCTGCGTTAAAAACTGGACAAAAAATTGTATACTTAACTGCTTTAGGCCAAAACGTGTAGTTTTTGAAGAATTGTTAATTAAAGTCTTGTAAACTTAGCAACACTGTGCGGTCAGTCATACTACGTCACCTGCGATATCACCAATAGCAACCCGCTTGATTTAATATACTAATTGCATTGTACATCGTTGCAACATTTATGAAAAGCACAAGCACTGCAAAAATTTCAACTTCGGATGGAAATTCTAATTAAACGAAGACTATGTTGAGTACAATTACAGATTAGTTATTTCTTTTGATGCTTAAACTACAGCTAAAAATCATTATTTCATAAAAATATGACACGACAAGCAAACCAGAACGACTTAAGGCTGCTAATAACTTCATAACTAAAGAGCTAACTGCAGTTTTTTGCTTGGATTTGGACGTAGAATAGCGTGATATAATAATATTCTGTGCCATTTTTAATACACGCTACATACGTGTTGTGGTCGTAAAAAGCAGAAATTTATGGCTGTTAGTTTTTCTATGATTGGTGCTTTTGCAGCAAGTCAGTCTTACATTAAGTGTCTTGTTTTCTCTGGCCATCGTAGTAGAAAAGTCTACGATTGCTAATTTTGAACAAGAGTTTCGTAAATTTATTTCGCATTTTTAATGTCGCACCCTCTGAAAACGTCCCTTTTTCTGCTATGCTCCTTTGTAGAATCCACAAGAATTCCGTTTAGTCTTACTAAAAATGTCACCGTGCCGTAAATTTTTTTATGTGCCGGCGTATCATAATGACAACTTTATGTCATTGTATTTGAGTGACGTAAGGCAGTTCATTATAGTCCAAGGACCATAATGAATCCATTATGGGCCAAGGACCATAATGAATCCATTATGGTACTCAATTTAAAAACTACTAAATTCAAAAAGTACTCTTACACGACATTTTCTGCAATTTTCTTCAAATTCGAAGCTAAACTTTCATTAAAATCACTCATTTTCTTAAATTTTACTACAAATTCAATTTGCAAATTGTGAAATTGCAAATTAATTTTAACAGCGCTTTCTACTTGACAGCAGTGTTTGACAGTAAATAAAGCGCGGCTTGCTTACTATTTTTTATAATAATAACTGAATGCACCTGTCGTTTCAAAAATACTATTTTAAATCTTTAAAAATATACATACTGATGCCAGCATATAAAATTTTGTATGTAATTCGGATCATAAACGATCATTATGGTACACGCCGTGTATTCACGGCTAGTACCATAATGATCGTCATTATGATCCTTATTACATAAATAACTATTATCTAATTCCGTTTTGAAAAGTTGAATTTTACCTAACCTTTTGACGTTATGAAATGTCACTTTTTACATAATTGATACGATATGAGTGTTGTAATAGTTATTTTTTGTATACTCAATGGTAAACGGCCATTTTACTATGTAGAAAACAGTAAAGAAAAGTGGCATTTTTCTCGTTAGCAACCTTTTCCTCATTACAACGCTTGAGTCATTAGCAACCAACACTTTATTCCTAGCAACACAATCTGTTTGTTTACTTGTTACTATGTACGTGTTGTAGTTGCTATGTTTCCGTACAAACTTAACCTTGATAAATTTAACAAATTTGTCTAGAAAATTCGAACTTTTAGTACTTACACAAAAAAAATAGCGTATTCAACGCGTAAGAAAAGTGGTTTTCTAGCTCGTGAAATTGTAATTCACTCGCTAACGCTCGTGAATCAAACATTTTCCACTCGCTAGAAAACTGCCACTTTTCTGTACTTGTAGAATAATCTACTATTATTATATCAGTGGGATAAAGGCATCATTAACATACGAATGCGTTGATTTGCCCGACGAGGGCGTTAGCCCGAGTCGGAGTAAGAGCATGAGTATGTTAATGGCCTTTATCACACGTATATAATACAATATTTTATCTATGACTGCTCAAAATTGAAAAAATTAGATAATTTTCAATTTGAAAAAATTACTTAATTTTGACAGACAATCTTTTTTATTTAAAATCAGAGTAGCATGGAATTTTATTTAAAATCAGAGTAGTATCGTGTCTGCATAATTTATTTTCGTCATAGCAACTAAATAATTTGTACGTCAATAATTTTGTATTTTTAATTTTTCCTTGATTTGTGGAGAAAAACCGGTAAATATTTGTGAAAGTATTCCGTTGGACATGGAAGAAGCTGCAACAAAGGCATTTTCTTCATAAAAAATAAAACTTTTGGTCATAAATATTGTCTTATCCCACTGAGTTTGATAATGAATTCATTATCTCACTCAGTGCGATAATAAACTTCATTATCGAACTCAAATGAATGATATAGTAGGTTCTTATCCTAGCAGAAGTAGATAATAGCTATTTATGCAACGAGTTGCAAAATGATGGACTTTTTATCACCAGGCGTGAAATTGTTCGTCGAGGCGAAGCCGAGATGAACAACACGCCATGTGATAAAAAGACATGTTTTGCAACGTGTTTCATACAAGATTTTATCCAATTCAGATAACAAAATGTAAATGCCACATCTTCTTAAAAAAGGAGTTGGGCCATCGTGATAAAATGGGAGTGATAAAATGGGAGCATATTTTGTAACTAGTTACAAAATGAACCACTTTTCGTAACTCAAATCATCTTTTTGTAACTAGTTACAAAATGGGAGCATATTTTGTAACTAGTTACAAAATGAACCACTTTTCACAACTAAAATCTATGTCGAAATGTTGACAGTTCGTAACTGAATTGGATAATAGTTATTTATTATATCAGTGGGATAAAGGCATCATTAACATACGAATGCGTTGAGTTGCCCGACGAGGGCGTTAGCCCGAGTCGGAGTAAGAGCATGAGTATGTTAATGGCATTTATCACACGTATATAATACAAAATTTTATCTATGACTGCTCAAAATTGAAAAAATTAGATAATTTTCAATTTGAAAAAATTACATAATTTTGACAGACCATCTTTTTTATTTAAAATCAGAGTAGCATGGTATTTTATTTAAGATCAGAGTAGCATCGTGTCTGCATAATTTATTTTCGTCATAGCAACTAAATAATTTGGACGTCAATAGTTTTTTTTTTTTTTTTTTTTTTTTTCCTACTATATTTCACCATCTGTCCTAAGACAATAAGTGAGTGTTATAAAAACTGTGCTAGGTAACATAATAACCAAGCAAACGGGATGTTAGTACACTTACATTAATGGACTAACAAGTAGATGAATCTTATTGATTCGTTATACAGTAGCGTTAGTAAATAATATTACGTCAATCGTGTTGTATTTTTAATTTTTCCTTGATTTGTGGAGAAAAACCGGTAAATATTTGTGAAAGTATTCCGTTGGACATAGAAGAAGCTGCAACGAAGGTATTTTCTTCATAAAAAATAAAACTTTTGGTCATAAATATTGTCTTATCCCACTGAGTTTGATAATGAATTCATTATCGCACTCAGTGCGATAATAAAGTTCATTATCGAACTCAAATGAATGATATAATAGGTTCTTATCCTAGCAGGAGTAGATAAATAATATTACACAACTCAATTTTAAATCAAATGCCGTGCAGATGCCTACTAATATTAATAATAATAAATAAAATAATTTATTGCTTGTCAAATATTGACAATGAATTATTATTTAGAAAGTGGAAGAATGAAATTACGAAATTAGATAAAATTTTCTACGTAATACGTTATGAAAAGCAATATTGTTTGACTCACGTAATTTGCAAAACTCGCTAACGCTCGTTTTGGCAAAAATTACGACTCGTCAAACAATATCGCTCTTTTCATAACTGATTACGTAAATAACTAGTATCTGATTTCGATTTGATATGGCAATTACAATTACTCGCCCCCCCCCGCAAATTACACAACTACTGACCCTATCTAAACCATATTGTGAAAATAATTATATAATAAAGTATTTATACAAAGAAATAGCAAAAATACGTGTAGGTTACGTAATCATAGAATTTTACAAAATTGTAATAAAGAAAATGTTAAAAAACAGTTCAGACTTTTGCACCCTCTTTAAAGTGTACGCCCTCCGTATCGCATGATCAGTGGTAGGTATTAGTTGCGCCACTGATTTGGCAAGTCATTTTGAAAATTTATCTTTATCATATTTTTAATGAAAAGTTTTTATATACTTAGTGAGAGCCCAGAAGGGTCTCCTGTGAAAGTAAGTTTTACTAAATGAATTTCGAATAATCTTGTAATTTCTTGATTATTATTATGTTTTTGAAAATTTTCTTGTGGTGATTTTGTTCTTCGAAAAATACAAGTTTTTTTATAACTCCTTATTCTGAAATTTTGTGTTATGAGGATGTTAATAATTAATTTTGTCTACGCTTTGTTAAGTTTTCGTTGTATTTTCTGAGACGTGAAAAAATCAGCATGTTAAAAAATCCCCGGGTCTCGTAAACAAAATAAAGAACGACAACGTACATCAGGTTCCCGAAACGTGAGCCTTAACCCTTAACGAAGCACCCTTTGTATTAGGAATCCTCGTTCCTCAAGCTGACATCGAAATGCGGAAGCGTTCATACAAAATTTACATCGGCATAAAGTAGTGAGATGAAGTAAGAAGAAGGTTTTCGAACGTATACCGAGAAGGAGTATCATCTTTGAAGTTCTCACGGCAACCAAATACAATCGGACTGTGCAAACGTCAACAATCCGAATCCACTTTTAATATATTCCTGTGTCCACAATGCTTGAAAGAGGACGCGGACAGAATATCAGATGCGGGGTTCGATCCCCGCCGGACACCGCCCGCGAGAGCTATGTGCTAAATTAAACTCTTCAGAATATATTAACATTTCGAGCGGCCGGGCTGAAGGAATGCTGCTTCCAATCGATCCGAAGATGTCCTCGCAAGCCGTCAGACTCAGATCGGGATTCCGTTTAGAATTGGAAATCGTCCCCGCTTACTCATTACATGTGATGCCCATTGATGATTGATTCCTGCGATTCTAAACTAAGCTTAAGTGGATGGACGTGAAGGTTGCGGTTCGACCGCCATCGCAGTACTTTCATCCCATTCTTCCAACTTCCAGGCTCAACAATTTTCTTCCTACAGAAAAAATCAACAATTATAACATTAGAAAAATTTTACAAACTCAAATTAGTTGTTTACAAACTCAAATTAGTTGAAATGTTATATTATCAAAAGTTGTATAAAGTTAACATAATCAGAAAAATATTACATTGTGAAGGTCAGTGAAATTTTCGTTAGTTATAATTTCTGTTGAAATTTGAAATAACGTAATTTGATTTGAAATTTATTTTTCTCTCAATTTCATCTGAAGCAGAATCGCTTTAACAATTTGATAACTCTGTACGTGGAAATGGTACTCAACCCAACGTACAGGTATAAAACTCAAAACTGAAATTTCAGGATTTTTCAATAAATCCTTCGTCTCTTTATAATGTTTCACCGGACGTTTCTGCAAAACTTGAACTGAGAAATTTCCAAGAACCATGCATATCTCATGATTAGATGATTGCCACAACAGATTTTGCCAATGTTTATTATTAGGTATTTAATTATATTAAATTAATTTCCAACATTATGTTGTATTATTTACTGGGTGAGATCTAAGGTAGCATTTATTTGCCAAGTATAACAACCATAACAATCAAAAAGAACTAAAACTACATTACAAACGAGCGAAATTTTTACATTAAATAGAAAGGACGCTATAACTTTGCAAGTATCATTACAGAGAGGTAAGGTTTTATTACATTTATCTGAATGAAAGGTTCTATTTGAACAGCTTATTAAATTGCTTTCAGAACACTAGGGAAATATTTGAATTTGAACTTACAATAACTAAATTTTATTTAATAAAATTACAGACGTACCTAAAAACATTTCAATGTCATTTTTCCTTGAAATGCTGTAACAAGCAAATATATTTCTTTTTAGTGAAAAATCTTATAATATTCGATCGTTATTTTGGGAAAGTGTTTTTGTTGTAATTCTGGGCATAGAACTTCACCTTGAACAGTTACTTTTTTTTAAAGCTTAAGTTTAATTTTAGTAAATTAATTTCTTTAAACCATTAGTTACTACGTGAAGTGAAGCCAAAAGTCGGTCTTTTCATCTATTACTATTCAACTATTAACAAAACGTCTTTCGGATTGGGACCGTGTCATCGTTGAGACAGAAGAACTGAACGTTTCGCCCACTGTTTTAAGGGGCTTCTTCACGAGGAAAAGGGAGCACTGAAGGAGCACGGTAACTCAACGTGTAGAAACCACGCCAGTAGCGAAACTCGTTTAGCAAGAGGCAGAAGGGTAACGGTAACTCAACTTGTCAACCAAGCCAAAAGCGAAACCCTTCTGAAGAGAAACAGAAAAGGCAGCGACTTTATACCGGCTGTAACCGGCCAAGCGTTACGAACTGTGGCGACGAATGGTCAGGGGTTTAGGAAGCGGAACCAGCAATGATAGCGGACTTCCATATATCGGATAGATGATAACCAGTGCCACGATTCAAGTTATTAGGGGCTTAATGATTTCAATGCCCTCACGGATTTTCCTGTTGAAAAAATAAGGGGCATTCGCAATGATCGAAGATTTTTCAAACAATATTTTATGGCCAGTGTCGTGATGATGTTCAATAACAGCTGAGTGTGAGAGAAGACTTGATTTCAAGCAACGTTTGTGTTCACAGATACGTGTGTACACTGAGCGACCAGTTTCTCCAATGTACACTAAACCACAGGAACAGAGGATGCTATAGATGCATCTTGATGACTATAGGGTTGAGGCTTATCTTTTACTGAAGGGAGTATCTGTGACACCTTTGGAGGAGGTTTGAAGATGGTTTTGATGTTATGTTTTTTGAGAATCCTACCTATGCGATGTAGGGTACGAAAGCAATAGTCTGGGGTGTAGAGGTTTTTTGAGGACTTTTAGGGTATGCGAGGGGTAAGTGTTTTCAACTATTTAGTAAATATTTCACATGAAAACAATTGTACTAACACAGCTTAAAATACAAAGTTTTCTTTAAATTCCACTCTAATTTATGAATCCCTTATTAGTTTAGAATGTTTAGATAGGTACATGAAATAAATTATTTCAAATTCCTTCTTAAAGCATCCAGCTTAAATCTTACAGAAACATTCTTAAATCCATTAGAACATGCTATAACTGGATCATTTTTAAAGCAAAATTTATCAAAAAGCTCAAATTAATTTTCGGAATATGCCTATTAATTAACAAATTTATAAGAACAAGTTTTCTTCAGTCTAATGGAGGAATCATTTCAAGCCTGGTATTTTTCATTTTCCACACTTTCCTCGCCAGTTTAAATTAAACATTTTGTTCGATAGTGTTAGAACAATTTTTTTTTTTATTTTTAATATTAACAATTATTTAAGCAGGCTTAAGCAAGCTTGCGTAGGGGACCAAAGATAAATTAAGGGTAGTTTTGTAAAGGACTGTACAGAATGGACAAATGTTACAATTTTTACAAATGTAATTACATCGCACACTATCAGGACTACAGGAGCACAGAAAGGACGGCGAAAGGGTCAAAAGTTCATACACTTTTTATTCTCACACCACAAAATCCTACTGGAAACTTTTTATATAAACTACCGAGCAGACGTTGATTATTGATATTCCGAGTATAACGAATTTGTGTATTTAAATTTTCTAACACACGTAAACTACAGGAAATTAAAATATTGCAAAGAATGAAAAATTATTCAAAGTTATTCGGGTTATTTTCTGGAATCACAATTAGTTAGAGTGTGTTTGAAACTAATTAAAGTCGAGAAATTGTTGAAAGTTATCCTGTGAACCAGCAAATTATTATTTTTTTTTCATTCTCCAGTCAATTTTATTATTGTTAGCTTAAAAGAAAATTTTGTGATTTACTGATAAGTAATCGAATGGCATTTATCCAATTTTATTCATTGTAAAAATATATAGGGATTTTTAAAATATTAATAGGTTTATTAGGTTTAGGTAAAAAATGAAAACAGGGAAAGGTCAGTGAAGCTAGACGAACAGAATTTTGAGTAAAAAATTCAGTGAAAAATGAACATCAAAGATACAATTCTCTCACATTCAAGATAAATAAATAAACTAAAAGGCTTAAACAAGTTTTAAATACCACTCTTTTCTTATTGCTATTTTATTGTTATTGCGATTTAAAGTTAAAGAGATTAATAAGTTTCCCTATAGTCCAGTGCAATTAGACATTGCTCTCCGGAAAAATTCCCGGAAAGCTGGACTTTTGACATTTTGTTTAGAACCACAATATCAAGGTCCATACCAAAATTCAGCTTTCCGGGAATTTTTCCGGAGATGGGCTTTTATTTTGTCTAATTTCTCTGGACTAGGTACTATGAATTTGGTAAAATCCTCTAATAAGATTATTTTCAAAATTTATATTTTGGGAGTTCTGGTGTTTATGTAAACTAGCATTTGAAGGTAGTAAGGTCGATATAAGAGGCAACACAAGTATTTAAATCGTTCTTCAACTTTCTGTAATTTTTGAATAATCAGAAATCAGAAGACCAGTATTTTGTTGATAATCAATCATAATTTCCACCACAAATTAGGAACATTCTGTATACCGAAAATATATTTTTATTAAATGTTTACTCCTCATGCTTCATTTGCTTCTAAAACTAACTCAATTTTTCATTAAGTTTCTGAAAAACTTAAATATTTGCATTGGTATTGTTAAAACGATAAATTGTAACTGCTTATTAAAAATATTAAATTCAGAAATATAGATCTTTTTAAGTGTTGTATTTTAATTTTAGCTTAACATTTCATGGGATACTTCAAAATTTAATTGCGTCGTTTAAGCATTTATGCTAGAAATTGATGCCTGGTTAGTTAATTCTAGGTTGAATATAGTAAAACAAGTCATTTATGGAATTTAATTTTAATCTAAAGATTTCGTTTAACTATCTCACGTTTTTCATATCTATTTATTAAGTATTGAAAATGTTCAAGGATGTAATTTTAGTTAAATATGCTAATGATTTTGCTGTTGTTTTTCTGCTTGGTTTCAGACAAAACAAGTTTTTTTTTGGATAAACCGCTGATTTTTTTTGTGCAAATTTTCTAAATGTTTTTCCTGCATTTTTGTCATGTTTAATTGTGATATTTTCCCTTAATTAATCAAGAAATTTCGCCGATTTCGGTTTGAATATTTCAAAGTTAATGCAACGCACTTCGAAATTCAATTTGAAAAACTACCTTCATTAAGTTTTTAATTAATTAAGCATGATAATTAGTAACAGTTGTCCTATAAAAGATATCGTTCTCCACCTGTCTCCTATCATAAAAACCGATCCTGGCGGATTGATTTCCGTAGAAAAAACTTCATTTCCGCGTTCTCCAAATTTCTTTCCCACCGCCGCACAAAACTGATTCTTTCTCGCGATCCATTAAAATTATTTGAGAGCGCTTGGTATATATGATATACTTAGCGATAAGGGACAGAAAGACGGGATATTATCCATGTTAGAAAAAGACAGAGCTAGGGCGGTGCCTTTGAGCGGGGGCGGATACAATATGGCGGATAACATCCCCCCACTCTTTCCCTTCCATCTTCCGTGTACCATGCACTAAGAATTATAATTGCATATCATATGTATGTGAAGCTGAATGAGTGCGAACCGTCCCGGAGTCCATATTTCACCGGCCTGACCGGACTCCGGGAGACTCTGGGGCGAACCTGCGTTCAGACCCTTCCAACTTATTGTATTAATTATCATCTAATTACGAGTTTATTTATGGCTGATCGGACGGTCCAATATTGATCAACATCGATACCTTCGCATATATCTAAAATACCTGAATATTTTAATCGGAAAAATTTCCTTTTTTTTGACGAATCGAGCCAACTCTATCTGTGGGCTCATTTTTCAAATCACCAACCCATGATGTGTTTAGTCATCTAAATTTATAAATAAATAATAATTGGTCGTAATTTTGGTTAATTTTGAGTTTCAGTCCTATAAATCAGGCTAACAAGCGTACGTGTGCCCAATAAATTAAAACCCACTTTAAATGACAACGGGTTTAATAATGGAAAGGAAATAATTAATCCTATTTTGTTGTTAATTCTTGAATTATTTAGTAGGTATTTAGAGGTAATTTAATATTTAAAAACTCTGTCACAAACAATTAAACACGGTTAAAACTTGAAAATAAGGCGTTATTATGTTGTAAACATGTCTAAGGCAATTTTTGTGTCGACGTGAATTATTCATATATACAAATTTATGACTACTTACGAAAGCAGGATATTAGACAATCCGTTTATTATTTAAACAAATAACGTCTTTTTATAGTGTGATCGTGGTAGAAATTTTATTACTTTACGGTTTTCGAATAAACGATGCTTTTTGTTCTGATTTTATCTTTTGCTAATTCGAAACCTCGAATTGGGTTAACCTAAATCTGAAAACTAGAACTCTGGAGTACATCAGCTGCTGAAATGGATTTTTCCGAATTAACTTTTATTAAAAACCATATCGTCCAAGTTCTTACGGGGCAAAAATAATGAAAACGAGTATAGATTATGTCCCGCATATACGGGCACCGTGCAACGCAAAAAAGAATAAAAAGAGCAACATATATATACGTAGAAAAGTAGAAATGAGTCTGGAGTAACATCTCGGAGGTCCGGAGCGAGAACAAAAAACTAATTCTTGCGCGGGAGTGAAAGAGAAAAAATATTTATAATTCTGGAGTGGAAACGGAAACGAAGCCAAGAACGGAGTCGAGAGTGAGGGGGAGGCAACATATGAATCCCTAGGGACCAACAAGGACGGGCATTTTAATTGTGTGCCTGTGAGAGAAAGACGACACGTGGTGCAAGTCTTGCATATATGATGATATAGACAAAGGAATTGTAATATCTCTGCAGATAGCCTCCCTCTAACCTAGCAGAAGCGAGAATAAACAAGAAGAAGATAATTTAGAGCGTTATGCAGATAGTCGTCGATATCGCTACGGTTTTAACTGTATATTATGACATATTACGGAGCTTAAATAAAAAGGATTATTGGGGAGACAGAAGGACGCAATTTAAATATAGTGCGTACCGCAAAAGACCTTAGCTTTATGGCTACATAAATTTTTCTACTTTTATACCGGTTTGATTCTTTGAACAGGACGTGCTTTGACTTATGTTAATTTTGTTTCCAAGATTTTTATGACACGTAACAAAGAAAATCTTTGCTGTCAATCACTAATTCAAAGCCTGATTACATGAAACAGAGAGGAAATTAAAACTTCAGCTCGAAGCATTAACTTGCAGTTTTTCAATTTACATTTGCTTTTAGAAATTTAACAGCGTTATGTGATCAAATGATCAAAACAATTAATTTTCAGTTAATCCTTGGCTACATTACCTACCTATTTATTTAAAAATCCAAACGCCATCTGAAATTTATATATTTTTACATTTATTTTTGCCTTTTCACAACTGAAACTGAACGTTCGAAACCACCTTGTTTCTGTTGGTTAAGTAAGAATAATTTCTAGAATTGCCACGTTCGAGCAGAATTATTTGTTAAAATCCGACTTGTTAATTAGATCAGTTCAATAAACTCAGCAATTAAATCTTAACAAAACCAAATCGTGGCTAAACCCGGCCTGAAATAAGCAAAACAAACGAAATCGATGGATAAGAAACATCACCTATTATTTTTCAACTAATTAAGTAAGTACAAATCGTCAGACTTAATTAGCTTTCACTGAACGTACGGAAACTTTTTGGAATTTTTCTTTAGCTTAACAAGGACGTAAAATTACAAGGACATAAAAGAGATTTATTTTCATAAAAATTTTAAATAAACTTTAGAAAAGCCTTATTTACTGAGAAGTTTCCAAAGACATCGTTACGAGTTAAGTAGCTTAAATTTATCCTAAAATCTTACAATTTTCCTCATTTTTGTTTTTGTGCTCTTGAAAATAAATACCGAAAATAATAAAAAATTCAAGGAAAGGCCAAAAGTTTGTAATTTAATAAATATAATCTTATAATGTAAAGTATACGTTTTATTGTTGAAATAAATAAAATAGAAAGTATGTAGGTGGTTCCAAATATTGAAGTTGGCCTTAAAACTTGTAGTCGTAGATTTATATTTCAGGTTTTTATATGTCCAATAATTCAAGAATTTAATTGTAATTTCAAGACATTTAGATTAAACGTTAAATTTGTAATTTATCAACAGTTAGGGATGGAATTTTCAGATTAGGTTTTATTGATTTCGATTTTGTGCTTTTCTGGATTAATAATTCTGAATGAAAAGCTAAATTATGTAGTATGCAGTTTAAAAAGATGAACATTCAATATTCTTTCAGAAAAGCATTTTAAAAGTAATTCGAAACATAAAGAAATAAAAATAGGTAAACTAATTTCTCTGGTCGTTTCGGTAAAACATTTTAAACAGGAACAAATCAGCCTGTCATGCAATTCTTCCGCCTGAAATAAAGTGTATAGATATAGGAGAGCCATTTTCAGAAATACATATCAAAGTAATACGTTTTCCAATTTGCGAAATTGAGTCGAGTGGGGCAGCAGACATCAATGCCCTAAATGCCACGTGTGGCATGCATATATATTTGTATGTAAATACTCTCAGCCAGGAAGAGACACAGGTGTGAGATATGTCAACCGCAAGATATAGGGTCTGTTTTATGCGGCCGCATTAGGCACCCAGGATATTAGCTGAAAGCTACGGAGTAAGAGAGCCTGATGCCTTTTTCAGAGCCTTGCCAGAGCACAAAAGTAATTATTGTTAGAGCCCTTTTATAGTAGTGCTGGCTGGTTTGCTGGCAAAAGATACCGTATTACTCCTCTGAAATAATAACATCTTTTTGATTTGGTTGACAAAGATTCAGCGTTGGCGTGGCAAAAAGGACAAACATGGTCACAGAAATTGAGAATCCCCTGGTAATAAAATTGTAAGCCACTGTCTTAGCTGTCATTTTCTACTTCTGATAAGTTCCACTCATCCACTGCTGCTTTTTTACAAGCCAATATAATAATCCTTAGATAAAATGAAAGAATAAATTCGTGAGCACTAAAAACAGTAGGATTCTTCCAAAAATGCGCGATTGAAACCTAGAAATATGGCCCGTATATACGTACAGATTTTGAAAACCACTTGTGTTAAATTTTATATAGGTTTCCTAATTGCTTATCTAAAAAAATAATAAAAATTTAACTATCTAATTTTAAAACAGCAAAATCGTTTAGAATTTAAACATAACTTCTCCAAAACGAATTTCCAATTAACTTTGCCACTTTCTTAGAATAATCTAATCTGTAAAAGTAGAACGAAACTTCATTAATTTTCAATTATATGCTTATGCAGTACGAAATATTTTTGGGACGTTCATTGACGTATCTATGTCAAACAAGTTACTTGCATATGATTCAAATTAAGACTTTTGATCATCAACAGCCAGTATTAAAAGATTTTTGGGGCCCTCGATAGTTTAGAAATAGTAAAACTTAGAAACCTAAAACTTCGTTGAGAATTACATTCTAAAAGCAGTTTTTGAATTAACAACCAAACTTGATAACTGTGTTGAGCAATTTCTAGTTTTAGCAACAGATATTTTTCTGGTAGCAACAAGCAATTTGTGAAATCTAAATTTGGACAACAAATGCTACTGCTTCTGGCATCAATTTTTTATATATAGATACATCTCGTACATGTATATTTTAGTTCTGGTTATTTAATTATTTGTAAAATAAGCATACCCTCAGTTTATTAAATTAAGCACGTTTTTACGTCGTATTAAAATAATTAATTTGTAAATTCAACAAAAGTAAACATATTATTATCACCTATGGTTCATTCTATCCCTCCCACTGAATTGTTGAAAATATTTGTTGCTTGTTCAATAGAGGAACTTCCTCAACCTTAATTTAATAATTACTTATTAGTTATTAGAACAATAGTTTTAAATATGAATCGTTCTTGCAATACAGTAACATAATTTGCTACGATGTCCAAAATTAAATAGTACAAGGCAATTGATCTATGTTGCGAAGAATTAAAAATTGCATCGAAACAACAGTTAAAAATTATGAATTAATTAATAAAGTGGCTCATATTTTTTCTGTGACTAAGGTAGAAATTAAATTAGGTGTCATCAACTAAGGGTGTGTCAACTAAAAATCCGCACAAATTTATTTGTCACAAGAAAATTGTAATTTAGTTGCTTGAGTTGCAAGTCTTTAAAATGATAACAGCTGGAAACTACTATTTGCAACGCGATCATTTAACTTTATTGGAATAGTTTTAATTTAAAAGTGCAAGTGATTAAAGAAAATGATCGAAGAAAAGTAATTGGCGAGATTAATCAAAAACACTTTAGAAACGGTAAGAGCTAAATGTGAAGCATTTGGAAAGTATGGGTATTGCAAAGAAAAGTACCTTCTTCTGACACTATGAAAAGAATTGAGAAAGACAAGAGCAAGTGAAATAGTAGTTCGTAAAAACAAAGAACCTTGAGGCAGAAGTTGTGGGTAAAATTGGCCAATCCTATACAAAACAGAGTGGGAGTACATGTAAGACTGAAATATTGAGAGTTAAGCAAGGGTCTGCGTGGCCAGAACTTAGGTGAACGTGATAGGTGACCGCTGAGGGTTTAATGTTGTGTGGTGACCGCTCTGCGGCTCGGTGTGTCCGGCCCTCTCGACGCTATAAAAAGGTATAAAAGGGAAAAAAGAGAGAAAGAAAGAAAGAAATATGTGGAATATGCCGGCGATAAACAAAAAGCAACCTTGATATGTTTAGGCGAAATCTGAATTTACTAGAATGGAATTCGAACATGGGTAAATAAAGAAATACTGGATGTAGAGGCAAAAACTTTCAAAAGTGAGGGAAAACCATCGTGACTATCATAAAAACATGAACGCAAAACTATTTCAAAAGTGGGTAGAGACCCAATTGATTTCTTCTCGAAGTAACATTAGTTGGCAAGTGTGTTATTATCATGGGTAATGCACCATATCAGTCTGTTCTATTAGAAACAGACCTACTAGTAATTCTCGAAAGCAGGTTCTAAGTGACTGGCTAAAAAGCAACAACATTCCCTTTAACAATAATTTAACAAAAAAAGAAGAGGCAATTAATACAACAAAATTTAAGGCTTTTAAATAAAATATACGAAGTAGACGACCTACTAAAACAGAATAACATTGACGTAGTTCGCCTTTCTCCTTACCACTATATTTATAACCCAATTGAAATGATCTGGGCATTATGCAAATCTCATAATAAAATAATTTGGCAAAACTGTATAATACACTGTGAACTTATTCGAAGTGACTGGATGAAATACTTGGGTGCATGCTGTGTGCGCGATGTCCCACTTCTTATAATTTCTTTAACAAAAGACAACGACAATGACTATGACGATGGCTATGACAACACCATTGGCAACAACAGTGTGGTTGCTGGAAATGACGGTTAAGTTATGAATATTATTTAAGTTTAATTTCTTGGTTTTTTAAAATTATTTTTATAATATCAATTCCAGTATCCTTATTTATTTCATTTTGTGTCTCTTTGATGTGTAATAACTTAATAAATAATGTTTCCATTTATTCATTATTATATAACCCATCACATGGAACTAAAAATCTAACTAAATTTTAATAACATGTAGTGCTGCCAATTTAGGAACAAATAAATGCAGTAGATTTTTGAATTTGGTGTCTTTCAAACGAGTGAATAGCTAATAGATAATAAAATTTTTTCTCGTCAAATAAACCCTCCCTTAAAAACCTCGTAAACGATACTCTTGTCACGTTCAACGTGATTTTTACGAATAAAAAAAAAATTAAACTGAAAACACTATCCCAGTTCATAAAATGTCTCGTGTATTCTGGGATGTATTTTTGTAATCATCTACCAGGAAGTAATACATGTTAGTTATCAGAGCATTTGCCAGGACTGTATTGTTTATAAGACGTTCATAACACCTCACAAAGTATTAATTTTGTTCTGATATGCACAAAATGAAATAGCTATGGTACCTTTCCAAGTTTTGACTCCAGAGTTAATAAGAGAATTGATTCCGAAAGTTGAACTAAGGACAGTACTTGAATACGTCAAAATAGAGTAGCCTGGTCATTTAGCGCAGAAGAGGAATATGTCATATTAATACGTATCGAACTACATGCAAAGAGTATTTGGTTAAGTGTAGAAAGGAAGCAAGTCCAGAAGATTTTTCTTTTCTTGCGCTATAGATGGCTTAGTATTTGGTACGGCAGCCTGCTGCATTAAATATTAGTAATCAGATATACAGAATCCAGTGAAAATGCCAGTGAAGATAGTGATTTTTACGGAAAAAAACAAAGAAAAAGGAATTAAGGGAATTGTACGTCCAGAAAGTTATAGAAGAAATATAATTAGTCCCAAAGTGGCAGGACAAGCTCATGCTAACTGGACAGGTAAACAAATACCTGCAAGTCAAACCGGTGAAAAATGCACGTAAGTTTTAAAGAAATTATTTTAAAAAATTAAGAACTTGTTGCATATTTTTATTTTAGTTGTAGGAATAAATGCTTCAATAAGTTTAAGAAGACGTTTTACAACAAACTTTAGAACGTTTTAACCGACTCTCTATAAAACATAAACAAGATTGGTATCATATGCAACAATATTTCTAGAAAAAGGCCTAGAAAGGAGGAAGGCAATAAAACTAAGCAATTTTCTTACGTATATAATATAGTGATTGGCCATGATCGGACAAAACTATGCAAAAAAACTTTTTAAGCGTACACGGTATGTTCCCTTTTAGCTGCAAGTAAAACTCCACAAGACCATCGTGGTTCAAATAAGTCGAATGGAAACGCGATTTCTGGGAAACTATATCACCTAATACACGAATATATTAAATGTTTTAATACCAAAATATCTCATTATAGTGGAAAAGAAGTTGTTTATTTTAATTTTATTTTAATTGTTCATTGCAAAATACCCAGAAGTTAAAGTATCCTATCGTTTCTTTTTAATGTATTTCAAACAAAACTTTTCTTTAAGCTTTGGGCCACAAGTAGACACATATGAAACATCTGAAGAATTAGGTGTAAAACTCAAATCGAAAACTCTTAATGATAATACTAAAAGAATTGCTACAGAAGAGTTAATGAGCCACAAGAGACGAAGCAAACAATTTTATAACAATAAGTCAATTAAAGATACTAAGTATTAGCAACAACGATAGAGCTGCAGCAATCTGTTTTGATTAAGGTATATGACAAATCTTTCACTTCCATATGTACTAGTCCAAGAAATTTTCTATTATCGCTAGCTATGGGTATATACTTTTGCAGTTCATAATATAAAAACTAATAACGCTCAGCTGTATGTGTATCCAAAAGAAGTTGCATTAAAATCTCCAAATGAAGTTTGCACAATACATAAAAATAATATACCTGAGGTAGATGAAGATTTATAGTTACCTGTTTAGCGATAACTGCATCGGCCAGAGCAAGAATCATACTTTTTCGATTCTTGTCATCTTTAACAGACTCTGATCAATTTAATAAAGTCATTTACTACTTACTAATACTAGGTCACTCGTTTTTACCATGTGACCGAGATTTTGGTTAAAAGAGCAGGTTGGGTTTATATTCCAAATGAATATATCACTATGATGAAACAAGCATGTAAATCTGGTAAACTTGAAGTCAAGTTGATTGATACTCCAGAAGTGATCGACTTTAAGTCATGGTGGAAAAAATGGAAAAGAACATGTTTATTTGCGGAGTCTATGAAAAAAAAATGTCAAAAAGGAGCATAAACGGGCTTTCAATTTATCTACATATCATCATTTTGAATTTGACAAGGAGAAACAGGGTAGTTGAACATGATTTTATAGATGGCCTCGCTGAACAAACTTTTCGCCTACGAATAGCTCCCCAACCTGTGCCGCTGCCAACAAACCCTGAAATGAAAAAAAACTTGCAGATATTGAAAAAGTAAAACAAATATTGCCCTGATTAATATCAACATTTTTACAAAACTATTTCGGAGTGGCCTACTAAGCAAGGCTAGGATGACGTTAGTGACGGCGACTAATTTTCATTTATACTTCCTAAGTAATTTTTTTATGTTTAAAATGTATATTCGATAAAATACATGCTAAAGTGTAACACTTTTTCTATATTCTGGCCAAGTATGTGCTATTTGATGCAGCAAAGGAACATGTCCACAATATAAAAAAAGGTGTAGCTCAATATGCAGAATGCTTTAAATTGATGCCGAAGGTCCTTGGAAAATCTAGATTAAACAAAAGCGGCAACTTTAAATTAATATGAATTAAACAAATTGCATACAGTTTTTTCGTGGTTCCCGAACATTACACGGACGTGTTCCCCTTCTGCATTGACGCATTCACGTATACAAAAGTGGAGGGCATATGTTGGTTTTATGTCAATGTCAATTTTACCAGTTCGTATATACTAACTATTTACATGTTACGAAGATTATAAACATATTTTTTAGATGTCTTCTCTCCAAACAGCAATGAAATATATGACTTGGATGATGCAATTTTAACTGTATCATCAAATACTCCATCAGAGACTAGCAGCACTGTGTCAATCTACAATGCCAATACCTTATAAATTTTCAAAAACAGATGTTTTTGATGATTCAGTCAGTAAATTCCATTTTTAAAATTTGAAAAGCATTTGTATGTTGTGATTATAGGTTTTAAATACAGTTACTGTACAGTGGGGTAGCAGAGAACTCCAGCCCCCCCCCCCCCCCGCAGGAATATACTAGATATAACTAGCTACTAGCCTGATAACTGATAATATTGTTTTTCTACAACCACCATGGAAAGTGGGATTTTCAGACTTCGTCTCCATAGATACGAGTATTGAAAATGAGTGTTTGCCGAACAAGTGAAAATTAGCGTGCGGAAAGTTTACTTTCCGCACGCAAATCTGGATTAATCTGGATTTGCGTGCGGAAAGTAAACTTTCCACACTCAAATTTTGATTTGCGTGCGGAAAGTAAACTTTCCACACGCTAATTTGTTTACTTTCCGCACGCAAATCAAAATGTCATAAATGACATTTGATGAATGTCAGATTTGATTTTGCAGAAATATTTAAATTTTTTGTGGTTGTAGAAAAAATAGTGTGTAATACATGTGTTGAAAGCTTGTATTTGCCACACTCATGTGACTGCAGCACTCACTAGCGTTCGTGCTGCAAACTTCACATTCGTGTGGCAAACGCAAGCTTTCAACACTTGTATTACAAATTACTATTTCCCACGACCATATAAGAAAGTCGCTCCTAACGCACAACAAACTAGGCGCGAAAGTTGACAATATCACCCGTGCGATTGACTTTCGCAAAACAAATGAACAACCCGTGCGATATGAACACGTATAGGGATATATCGCACAGTTTGCGCAATAATAGGAAGCTGCGGCCGCTTCAAAACAAAAAATGACGGTCGTTTTACCTGAACTGTCAGTGTTACTTTTTGACATGTACATTTTTGGTCGTGGGAAAAATAGTGTTCGTAACTCGTTCGAAAGGCAAATATCTCCGCTCGTGTTTATAAATATTTCTACTCGTGCTCCGCTTCGCTCCGCACTCGTATATCTATTTATAAACACTCGCTTGATATTTGCTACTTTCGACACTTGATACGAAAATAACTATTTTCTACTCCTACTATTGAAAGTTGATCTTTCCACATGATTTTTAATGCTGAAAGCAATTGTTTGTTGAAACTGTGCGACAAAATCCAAAAGTGTGTTGCAATAGTAATTTGTAATACAAGTGTTGAAAGCTTGCGTTTGCCACACGAATGTGAAGTTTGCAGCACGAACGATAGTGAGTGCTGCAGTCACATGAGAGTGGCAAATACAAGCTTTTAACACATGTATTACACACTATTTTTTCTACAACCACATTTCCATAAAAAAATTTAAATATTTCTGCAAAATCAAATCTGACATTCATCAAATGTCATTATGACATTTTGATTTCGGTGCGGCAAAATTATACTTTTCTCACTACCACCTTTGTAAATTGACATTTCATTGTCAAAAAGTCGACAATAATGGAAACTAAAACATTTAGTTGAACAAAAACAGACTGTATCTAAGGGCAAAAAAGACGATTTACCGCGCCAGGTCACTTTCCGCGCATGGTACCCCATAACGCTACACCATAACGGATATAAAAAAAATAAATAGTTATAATGGAGAATACGTGCTTATTTATTAATATTAAAACTAATTTTACAATTGGAACAACGTTGAATGTTAAATGAAGGTGTATTTACAAAATGTTTGATTTCATTCTTTTCGTTACTGAAAACAGAAATTGCGTTTATGTGTTTGTTTGTACCATAGCAACAGCGCCGTTAAACTGTCATAAATATAAACGTCACAATTTTTGTTAAATTATTAATGAATTTTATTTTGTGGTAGTGAGAAAAACGTAATGCGCAACGCGTAGGTAAGTTTCTTTTTTATCCTCGGTGGCTTTATGGACCTCAGCTGCGCTTCGGTCCACAAATTACCACCTCGGATAAAAAAATTCACTTACCATAACTTGGAGCGCAAATAACAATTGCCGCACCGAAAATCATGCATGTGCGTGCGGAACGTAAACTTTCCGCACCCTAATTTCACTTGTTCGGCAAACACTCATTTTCAATACTCATATCTATGGAGACGAAGTTTGAAAATCCCACTTTCCATGGTGGGAGTAGAAAAAGTACTTTTTCTACTCCCACCATGGAAAGTGGATGCAATTTGACAGCTTCTCGGGCAGCATTTAAAATATCTTCTGAATGGTTTTCCAAGTTATTTTCGTCACTCAAGTCCATTTCGGAATTACATTTCCAAAAAAAAATGTATTTATTTGTTTGAATTGAATTCTGTTATGTCAAAAACAGTTCCTGTCAGATTACTATGTTATCGAGAATCCGCCTACTTTTTTCAGTGTTTTTATTAATTTTATTCAGAATGTATCTCAATAAATTTAGATAGCTTTTTATGTGAGAATATAAAATGCGAAAATATAGCATACGCGCCGCGTCAGAAAAGTGATTTAACTAGACTCGTATGGCATTTAAGTACTCGCTATCGCTCGTACTCAAACCTGCCATATTCGTCTAGTAAAAATCCACTTTTCTGCACTTGGCACGTAATCTACTATTTGTTCCAAATATTCGTCGTAGCTCTGCCCCCTACACTTTCTTATGTTGATATTTCATTTAGGTTAAATCTAATCATTCGCCTCTCGAATCCAAGGAAAGATTAATTAATTTTTTGCTGTTCTACCCCATCACAGTTATTAATATGGTTATGTACCAAATAATCAGTGTCAACTGGTTAATTTGAGCTATATGGTAGCTCGAGTTGTATACGTGATAATCAAGAAAAGAAGGTTTTTTAAGTTCTTTTAAAATATTTAGTTTTATTTTTTCAGCTACAATTATTGCAGTTATTATTTTTTTTTAATTTGAAGTCTTAAATATTTGTCAAACTTTTCTGCAAATGAATTCTTATTACGGGGACGTATTTTGTTAATAATTCTATTATTTATATTCAAAAATTACTCTTCTGCTGCGAATCGGGTTTTAAACTTCTATGGTGACCTTTTAAAGGGAATTTAACACATTGCCTAGTTACAACGTCTGCAACCCTTTTTAAAATCTCTTTCAATTTAATGATTTCTTGTCCTTCCTGTTGTGCAAGTGTATAATTGATAGTTTTATTTTCTTACTATCATTAGATACAAAAACTTTAGCCACATTGCTGGAAGTCGCTCTACTTGTATTAATCTGCAATATTTTCATCAGACCATATAGGTATATTATCGAAGGTTCAGGCACACCAAGAAATGCGTCTATCTCTTGCATATTTCTTAACACTTTCCTTCTTTTCGTTGCGAATGATTTGCTTTTGAGCTCCATTTAGAGTGTTATTTTTGCATGAATTTAATTTTTTTTAAGTTTTAAATCCGGTCACTACCGAATTATCCTATGAATTAAAACTGGGACGGTTGAACTACAAAAATTAAATTCACGTTATTTTGAAAGTTACCCAGAACGTCTAATAAAAAGGTCGTTAACATAAAAAAATATATAAATATGTACTTATAAATATTGCAGACGCAACGTGTTTCAACTGTAAATATTTCGAACCCCATCAAGTAGCTATAATGAAAACATAAACTCAAATTGAATTATTGGACTAGTAAAAACTTTAATTTAAAATTAAATACCCTAATACCAGAAAATCATAATCTCATCTTTTAATGATTTGTAGTTTAATAGTATATTATGCAATGAGCATTTCATGAATACGAGTGTCTTAATAGCCATTATATGCGAGTTACATCCGAGGTGGGAAATGTTTCATTACAGCCGAGGGCTTGATGTGTGACCGAGAGGCGAAGCCTCGTGGTCAGACATAGCGCGAGGCTGTGATGAAACTTCCACCGAGGTATGTATACTATTTTATTCACAATCATTAATCATGAATTTTATTAATATTTTTTGACAGCTCTATTATAATTTATTTTAGCCTACTTTAACATATAGATCTATGACAGTGTCGCTAGGCAATCGTACATAAACATTTCCCGCCCGTGGGTGGGAAGTGTTTTCTGTCACTTTCCACCCAAGAGATTGTCATTACAGTTAGGAATGACGTATTTCCCAACCTCTAAAAGGTTAGGAATCGACATATTACTATAATGATTGTGAATAAACACTATTTTTCTACGACCAGTCATAATAATGAAAAAATAGGAACCTTCTGAAAAGCTTGGTTATCTCAATTAAGAAACATCAACAACTCGCGTAACTATGGTTACCAAATAAAATACTTTGCTGCTATTGGTTGTAAACTTGTATCTGAATGAAAAATCTGTATCTTAATGAATCTCATTAAAGTACAGGTAGTAAATGCTTAATAAATCAATTAAAGTATGGGAGCAGAAAAATACTTTTAATATACCCCTTTTTAAATTTTTATTTTACGAAAACGGGCCCCCAAAAGCCTGCCCCCCCCCCCCCCCCAATGTACGTAGCTTGCGCGGGTTTGATTTAATCCACTGTTACTGTAACATAGTATATTGTATAACTAGTGCTAAAAGTTGAATATTTCACACGAGTGTGAAAGTTGAGCCACGAGCCTCTGGCGAGTGGCTTAATCACACGAGTGTGAAATATCCTTTCAGCACGTGTTTCACACTATACTTTTCCGACGACCATTTTTCCAATTTTTCATTTAAAAAAATTTGAACCAGCACCACACTTGCAACACTTTGACGTTTTAAATATTTATTTTTTAACAAATGACGACTTTTGACGTCGCTCGCCGACTGCTTTGTGTGGTTTAGCGTGTGCAAAGTTTTGCACACGGACATTTCACACAGTTTCGTTGCTATGCGAAATTTGTTATTTTCAATACTAGTAAACCGTGTGAAATGAGTCATTTTTCATAGTGGTCGTCGGAAAAATTTATTGTTTTACTGTAGAGTAGTGTAGAGCATTCATTTGTTAGTAGTTAAAAGTTAGTTAGTACAAAACAAACAATTTTAGTTGAAATGGAAAATGTCCAATAACTAACAAAATATGTTACAGCAGCTGACATTTTAGTTGGGGCCATTTTTACAAAAAAATATCCTGCTGATACTTTCTTGGTTAAAATAACTAAACTTTTCTTAGAGTGTATATATTCTAAGATGTTTATTAAACATTCGTTAAAGTGAACAAGATCAAATCACAATTCAAATTTATATAACATTTGTAAACACAAGACGATTCTCCTTCGTCAACTTTAACATTCGCTAATTTTACCAAAGTTTTGTACAATCTATCCTAAATGTCTCAATTTGTAAAAAAACATCCAAGCTCTAAGACGAAAATAATATAAATAAATTAAAAAAATAAGTTAAATTTTAAGATCTACTAAAAAACCAGAATTTTCGGGAAGTTAAAAATAAAATTAAGTATATATTATATTATTAAATACATATAAAGTTAACAAAAAAATTCTACCAAGAATCTTTAATTAAAAGATATTCTCATAATAATATTCATAACTGTTTTGATTAAAATTTGTTACGCTAGACTAGATTTATGTACGAGGTGTGACAATTTAATTCCCGGAATGGCCCCACATAACGGCCCGTGTGTGGTGATTTTGTTGAAAGCGAATAAGTAGTTTTGTTTCTATATGTTTTGACTAATACATACACAAATCTCATACCAACAGAGTCATTTGTTAATTAGTTATTCCGAAAAGAATAGAGGTCGGCGTGCTTACTGCGCTGCAACAACGAGTTTTCGAGGTTTAGAACAGCGCACTAACGTTAAATTTTGCGTAAAAAAACTGCCACTGAAACTTTGGAGCTGCTGAAAATGTCATACAGGATGGATGGTTTGAAAAAATCAAGCGTGTTTAAGAAGAAATCTCCGAGCTGCTCACGTTCGAAAAGAAAACGCATATGGCGTTCGCAGTTCAAGACCATGCTAGTGTGTTTCCTCGATCCGAAGGGGATAGTCATCAGAATTTATTATATAGGGACAAACAATTAACGAAGAATGCTATTTAGAGATACTCAAAAGATTACGAGACTCGGTTCGGTGAAGGAAAAGACATGAACTGTGTCCTGAGAAGTGGATCATTCATCATGACAGTGCGCCGAGCTACAATGCGCTCCTCGTGAGAGAGTTTCTGGCTAAAAAATCTATTACACAATTAAACCATCCTGCATACTCACCCGGCTAAGCTTCCTGTGACTTCTGGCTGTTCCCTAGATTAAAAACTGCGAAAGGACGAAGATGTTCCGACATCGACGATATTTAACGCAATGTGTCAAGGGAACTAAAGAGTAATTCGGAAAAGGAGTTTCAGGCCTGAAATTAGCGTAAATATGCACAAGAGAACTACTTCGAAGGCGACACTAACCACCAATGTACGAGTATGGTTCTAAAAGTAAGTTTTTTATAAGTAGGTATATTCCGGGAATTAAATTGTCACACCTCGCATTTTAAAAATAGTTCAATTATTTAAACTCTGAATATATAGGGCGTAACTAAAGTTCCCACCCAAACTTCAGGGAACGATTCTTTAATTAATTAAAAAAAGTTGGCATAAACATATGTCCTAAACAGCTTAATATTCAAGATAGAAGATCTGCAAGTCAACAAAAAGCTTAGTATTTTTTAAATATCTTGAATATGCTTTGTAGCATTGCTTTCAAATTTGGTCAAAGTTAATACTGCATAAACTAATATTTTTTGCACAAAACAAAGACTTTTAGTTTTCAGCAGCGCGAACCAAATTTATCTTTTTTTGCAACATGTTGTAGACCAGTCTTTTCATTGGCTCTGTTTTCATTTTGAAAACCAAGCCGTGTAGGACATACCTTTCCATCACTTTTTTTTTTTTTAACTAGTCACAGAATCGCCCTCTGATGTTACTTAATTTACATCCTATGTAACAAAATTCTAACATGTTCTCGTTTGATAAACCATTACTGTTTTATAACGTGTGTTCATAAACAGTCGTCATCTCGGTTGCTTTGAAAAACAAATTACAAGTCTTAGATTAAATCATAGACATTTTACAAATCTTGACATTTGGTTTTGTGTTCTGAATCAAATTACGAAATAGGTTTCTGAAATCACAACCTACTGGGATGTTGACAGTTTGTGGACACCCGTTATTACTTCGGCAAACAAAACCTTGAAGTTAAATTCTTGTATTTGACCAATAAGATATTCAAACGTTTTATACTTGAGAACTTGAGTACTTCAAGCTACAATTTACAAAATAATGATATTTTTGAACTGTGTAAAGAATAGAAATTTAAATTTGAAAATTCTACTTTTTCGTCTATAAGGTTCTGAAATGAGCTATTTTAAAGCAGTTAATAAAAAAATTATTTTGAGTCAAATTAATCTGCTCGTTTTTTTAAGTGGCACGCGACGTTTATATGTTTATATGTTTCTTTTATGGAAATGAGATGAAGCCAAAAGTAGAAAGTAAACCTCTAGAAAGTGGTTCAAATTCCTGCGGAGGCGATATTTTTTTATATACAGGTTTTCATAATTCATTTTTTGCATAATTTCAAGGTATTGTTTTCAAAAAAAGTTAAATGCAAAATACCTTTGCTTAAGTTATTAATTCGTGGGCAAAATAAAACCTCTTTAATTGCTAGTTTGCTATAAAAAATTTGGTCAAAATTTCGTGAAATCCTCAGCTTAGCGTTAAGATTTTACTAACATTTTAAGACCAGACATTTTTCCTTCTAAACGTTTGTCATTCTTTGAATTTAAATGGATCCTTTGAAATATTTAAAGGTAAATTTTAACGTTAGGATTTTCACTCGATCCTTTCGAGAAAACAATAAGTTTTGAATACGAAGACAGTCACAAAGATAAAAATCGATAATACGTCTGAAAGTTGCTCTCAGAAAAATTTTGAATTACAAAAATAGCAAATTTTCACGAAATTGATTTTAAAATTTCTTTAGTGAAGGCTATCATGTTGTACGTCTTATATCCTGTGTTTATTTTAGTCAGTACCTCTGGTATGCAGAGCGTTTCCCAAAGTGTTAGGAAAAGCGTCCGGGATGGAAAACGCGTTTTTGATGTGCCGCTCCTTCGATTGCGGGAAGGAAGTATTAAGCTTTGTGCCTTTGATGATTTTCTCTGCATCTCATTTTAGTGTGTGTATGTGTGTGTATGAGGAATCGAATTTGGAGCGCCGGAGTTCTGAATACCAATTGCTATACGACCCGCTTCCTTCAAGTGCTTCTTTTGCGTCTTTTCTCATTTCTGTTTAGTCTAATTTGCCCGAAGTGTTCCTATAACGCGTTCGCGTTGGTAACCAGCAAGAAGAAAAGCTTTCAGAAGGGAAAAAGACCTTCAAAGATACGCAATCAAATTATTATGTTTTTGTGATATTCTGAAGAAACTGAAAAATAAGATCGAATTATTGAAAGTTGTTATAGATGTTTATTGAAAACAGGTCGTTTTTATGTGTTTCTATCGAGATTTTCAGTTTAACGACAAAGCACGTTCAAAATGTGAAATTGCTATTTAGCGAGTTACCTCTTCTGTTTCTACTCTGAAATTTACTGGCAGAAATATAAAATAGTGAAACTAAAAAGGCATTTTAATTGACGATCAAATACTGGAAAGTCTGTAAGTGTCCTGTTGCAGATAGGTTTGGACGATATTGAAAAAAATTATAAAAAAGGTATCGAATCAATTGATATATCGATCAAATATGGAATAAATCATTGTATCGAATTAATCGCTATGTCGAATAAATCCATACGTCAATGCCTGAAATAAATTGAATATATTGATTCATCAAATACTCTTCATGTCGATAATAAACTCTTATTGATGCTCTAATTGGTTAAGAATTTGCATTTAATGAAATTATTTCATATTTAAAAAAATCTTAAAATATCGATAAATCGACATTCGCCAATTATTAAATCGGTATATCGAAAAAATATCTAGCCCTAGTTACAACATTAGAGTTTCCTGTGGATTTTCTGTAAGAGTTTTCGGATTGTGTTAGCCTGAAACTCGCGAATTATTTAAGAAATTTTTCGAGAACCCTGAAAAGTGCTTCAGCTATTTTCCACAACATTTTTATATAGATATGTATATACATCACTTCCTGCAGCCACCTCGTTCTTGTACGACCTTGTTTCCTGCATTGTGGTCTTTTTAAATACAATTCTTCTCTCTATATGTCCTAATAATCTAGCTCGTTGTGCCCTTATATACTGAGTGATTGTCGCTTCTCCATACAGTTGTCTTACTTCTTCATTTATTCTTCTTACCCATACCTCGCTTTCTCGTTTTCCGCCAAATATTTTCTTTAGAATTTTGCATTTCCGTTTTCCAATTGCTCTACGTCAGTTTTATTTAATATCCAAGTTTCACTGCCGCAGGTAACAGTTGGTCGTAAAATAATGGTATACAAGTGCAGTTTTGTTTTACCTGAAATAACTTTTGACATTAGGAAAATACTCAGTGCTCCTGCGCATCGAACCCCTTTCATGGTTCAGGTATTTATTTCTTCTGTATTGCTTCCTTCTTTTGTTAATCACACACCTAAATACATTAAACATTGTATTCTTTCTATTCTCTTTTTTTACATCATCGGTATTAATCTGCATATGCTTTTTGTACATTTATTTTGAGATCCGCGTTGCCAGCTTCTAATTCTAGCACCTTCACCACTCATTTTCCGTAATGACTAAAACAGCAATATTATCAGCGTATAGCAAACATTGGTGATCTTTGCTTATTATAGTGCCAGTTCTATCGATCCCGTTTTTTCTAATTACCTTTTCCAAAATAATATTAAATAAAGTGGTCGACAATGGGTCTCCCTGTCTCAATCCTACCCTCACTCCAAATGGTTCGGAAATGAAGTTATTAACTTTTACTTTATTAATCGAGTCCCCTATTGTTATTCTAACTAGTCTAACTAATTGATCAAAAACTAAAGACTTGTTATAAATTAATTTCTAGACTATTGTACACCTTCAATATGTAGGCAGTTGTCTACAATTCAAAATAGCGGAAATGTCATTGAAACGTAAAACGTACATGACAAAATTTTGATTCAAAATTCCAAAAAACCTTTTTCGCTAACTCCAAAAGAGTTAAACACAACCAGATGAGTTACTAAAAGGACCCTTGAAAGATGTTTAGAGACGTAGAGGTAGTGATTGAAAAAAACCTGGCCGTGGAATTAAGCAAGGCATAACAAGTAAACGATTAGAAGAGAGTGATCAATTTTATGGAAAAAATACAGATCTGTCTTTATAAGGGATATGGCAAAAATTTCAGCACATAAATGAGCAGATGGATAGTTCAGGTTTGTCTTTACCAGATTCAAAAAATTGTTGCAGATGGTGAAAATTTTTTATGTTAGCGAGACTTCAAGTGCCGTACTGTGTGAAGGATAAATTGTGAATTTCTAATGCAAAAAAATCTTTTCTAGCGACATTTCACTACGCCAAAAAAACACTAAATGATTTCATAGGATCAAAGTGAAAATTATCGTAAAAACAATCAATTCAACCAACAATCTTCAACCGATAGAAGAATACTGGGTTCTACTGAAAGGGAACTAAAATAAGGAACATATACTCTAATCTTAGATAATTTTACAAAATTGGGGTTGGAGAGAACAATAAAGGTCGCCGAAAATGTTGTGCAGAATCTAATGCATAAGGCTAAGCAAAAAATCAGATTATTTAGTAGGAAAACGGAAAAGAGTTAGATTAACTAGTAACTGCAATTTTAAGGATTCTTAATGTTAGTAGTTTATTCTCCTTAAAATTAATTAAGCATTTTTAAATTTACTATTGAGGGCTACTGTCAAAGTATCTACAGTAATTACTGAGGCATGCCTTACCTAACTGATTATTATTATATTTAAAAGATCGTCTTGTTGAAACTCACATGCAGGTTGAGAGTGAAGATTGTGAAGACATTTCTGGTATAACTACCATAGGTACCTGTTGCATCACAAATTGAAGAAATTTTGTTATCTCAAATAATCGTTTCCATTTTGCGCTATTTTCTTCTTATTCGTCTTCTTTTTCTTATTGTTGACACTTTTTCTTCTTGCTGTCGTTTCTGCTTTCCTTTCATTTGTTCTGTATTATTCATTGGATTTTTTCATTTTTCTTGTTCTTGTGGCGACTCGCTTATTTCGTATTTACCAAAAGATATAAAATCAATTTAAAAGTTCCCCAGAATGCATGTAACACAATTATATAATCATAAAAATAAAATAAAACGAATATACGATTAAAATTGTATAATGTAATGATAATATCTGAGTCTATCTATCATAGGAAACGAGGAGTGAGATATAAATAAAAAGAATGATCTAAACGGCCAAAACGAAATTGTTGTTAAAGGCCGAACAAAGTCATTTCAATTCAAATCAGAATACTTTCAATTATCAACCAAGAAGAAATGGAAATAAATATGTATTTATATGAAGATTGAGAACAAAGGGGAATTTAAATGAACAGTCTTTAAGGACTAAGCCGTGAAGCACGAGAAAATGAAGAAGAATAAAATGATGACAAGAAAAAGCAGAAGAAGAATAAGTGGAGAACGAACAGGATGATAAAAATTATAAGAAGCTGAAAAAGGACAAGAGGAGAATATAATTAATTTGATGTTCTTTGACCAAATTATATTGTTTACTTTTAGCAATTTTTCTTCTTTTTAGTAATTTGTTTCTTTTGATCTTCCCGTTCGTTTTCGTTTATATTCGGATATTTATCGAATTCTTTCAGTATTTTCTTAGTTCCTTTCGTTTTGATTTCTTTTGGATTTCAAACTGAAGTCAAATTAACTTCAAGTCGATTATTAATGCAATATTCTCCTTTAGTTTAGTATATCCTCCTTTTATTCTATTTTTTTTTTTTTTTGATTCTTCGCTGTGCTGATCTTGTTGATCGTTTAGTTTTCCTTTTTTATAATCCAGAACCAATGTAAAATTAACTAAAAATCGACTACTTAAGTTTCCTGCTTTTGTCCATTTTTCTTTTGCACTTATGCTTCGTACTTTTTTATTGCTTTTTATTCATTGGGTATTTCTTGTTTTATTTCATTTACACTCTTTCTGATTCAAAACCGATGAAAAGTTAATTTAGTCGGCTGCTTGCTTACTTTACCTCCCTCCCAATTTAGTTTCCTGCTTTAATTCATCTTTCTTTTGGCTTTCTTTCTATGTACGAGTATGTGATTTGCTACTCGTTTATTCGACTATTTCGGTATTTTCATGTTTTCTTTCTTGTGCCATCAAAAGTTGACAGCTCATTCGTTTTCTTTTTGTATTCGTTTTCCTCGTACTTTTTGTTATTTGTTTATTTGATTTTTAGTTGTTTTATCTTACATAAGTTGTAAAGTACAATTGAAATTAGCTAATCTTTAATTTTCTGCCTTTGCTAATATTTTCTTTCTCGTTCTTCGTCTTATTGTTTTTTCCACCAAATCTTACTTTCTGTTTGTTTCTGAAATCGTCGATTTTTACTGATTATTTTCGTTTTCTGCTTCACGTCTTTCTGTATTATTTCATTCGACTTCTAACTTTATTATCAGCTGTTTATTGTATTTCTGTATGTTTTCTTTGATTGTACTATTTTCGCATTCCTATTGTGCATTTCTGAAATAAATGTAGGATTCGCAGCTAATATAACCACTTTTTATTTCCAAAAAATAGTAATGAAAAACACTATATTGTCTATTTTATTTTGAGTAGGTCTTTCGAATGATTTTCAGAGATTTATATAAAGGAATCGCATAGCTTAGGCAGGAAGGGGTTGAAATCACACGGGTAGGTTGTACTACTGCATCTAATTTCTATGTTTTTCGGAAGACAATACTCTAATACTACTTTTTATAGGCAGCAAGTCCTTACTTAGATTCTGGCTGTAAGGAGAGGTGTGCGCATTTTTTAACAAAAAGACGTTTGGTTTCAAGCAATTTCCTTATTACAGTACACTGTTATAGCCAACCCCAATAGCAAATTATAGCGACTCACTGAATTTTCTATAAAAAGAGCAATATCCTTGGTTATTGATGATAAAAAGAGACCAATTAGAGCAGCAGCAAGTTTTATTATTATTAAGTAATATAAGTATGTAAATTAAAGTTTGTTTCTTTGTACACGTAAGTAATATTCAATGGTAATACACATTCTTTCAGAATTTGTGCAGTACTTTTTAACTCTGCTGCTGTTACAACTTATCTCAAACAATATTACCTTTAATCCCGATACTGGGGTACAATCTCGCAAACGTTTCAAAGCAAAATCAGGTTTTTATTTTAATTACAATTAATGCAAATAACTAATCAAAAATTCCAAATGTAAGTCAATACATATAGGTACTCTAAGCTGCAGTTACATGTATTATTTACACGTTTGAACATGCACACTATTAAAATATAAAATAAAAACTGAACCATGTTACTTTCAACTCCGGTCTCCATATTTAAAAAAAAAATCTTTTACATATACTGGCACATTTTTGAGTTATTGTCTTGAAAACAATGACATACTCAGAAACCAAAAAGGGAAAATGGTGGTTTTTGTAAATTTCGTGTATAGCAGTTCCCTTTTGTAATTACTAATTGTTGTACTCAACATTATGTGACGTAAACTTTATTGCAGTGAGACTTTTACAAACCCTGCCAAATACTAGATAGTAAGTCAAAACATTATTGATTTATTAATAAAATAAACCTCTCCAGCCTTGACAACTTTAAGTGGTTGTAACTTCGAAGGGAACAAAACTTAATACACGAGGTATGCTGAACTAAATCATCTGTACCATAAAAATTATACTGCATTTTTCTGAATTGCACTGAATTATTAAAGTTTCTTAGGAAAGCTTAAAAATTAAGTCGATATGCTGGCTGTTTCATCAAGAGTAGGGACATTTAACCAGAAGTATTTAAATGAACGAGTCGTTTCCCTCCTTATTAAATCAAATTATTTACAAGCAAGTACGAGATGTGCTTATATCAAGGGAACAGCAGTATAAAACGTTAAAAGACAAAAATGAAGAATGCAATAATAAGAAACGAGCTCGTATTGCAATTCGAAATTAATAAATAAAGATTCGATCTTTCTCTCCGTAGCGTTGAACAACATGAAGGAATGTACCATAAAAATTGATGGCATACTTTGGAAACCTCTAAACAAAAGCAGAACTGGTTTCTCTATATTCAATTGTAGCGTTATAAGCCAAAGACAGAGCGTTGTAGCTCTCTTATGGGGGATATTACCTTCGAGACAAAAAGATTAAACGAGGCTATTACGGCAGAATATGTCGAGGTATTAATATTTTTCCGGTTATGAAATATGAGCGGGCACGCGTTTTACTTGTGACAGGTGCCGAAAGGGGCGACAGAGACTACTGATAAATTGAAGTGGACCGAACGAGGACCACGCTAGGAGCTAAAAAAGGACCACACTAGAATTCCGTTCACGTTTCGCTAAAATATACCCCGTTTGACAATAACATGCGAGCGCCCCGCGTGCTCCCTTTTGCAAACCAATGCGCCTCTAAACTGCTTCTCTAAAATAGTGAAACTCTCTATGATAGCTGAACAAAAAATAAAAAATTAAATTATATTTTCGGTGTGTCAGCTCCGTTATTAAGTGGCAGGCGGCCATCTTTGTTTTTCTGACTAGTTTTGATGTATGATGTAAAACTGTACGGGCCTTAAAGTCTCTTCGAGCAAAACTGTCAAATTAATCAACATTCCTGCGACCCTTCCACTCAACGTTATTAGATATAGTTGACGTTAAAAACAGTTCCTCTGTAAATGGAATACGTGTTGCAGTTAGTTTCCAACATAAAAAACACTTCCACACCCTTTGACACAACATCTTTCACCATACAAAACAAACTAACCAAATTCCTTTTTCAATATGAAATTTCTCATCTCATCTGATCTCATGAATCGGCACAAAAGTTAAACCAAAGTGTTTAAATTGTTTTTATTTTTATTGCAGTCAAACAAATTATTATGAGCTATAAAGAATATTAATTCGTCTTAACAAGAAATGACTTTATTCATTCAAAATTCCGACGTAAATTTTTTTAATAAAACCACACTATTCTCTGACATTTCATGTAACCACTCTGTATATACGAATATTATGCAGGTGTCTTACATCCATAAAAGTTTCTTCTCTCTCCTAAAAATTAGAGCTGTAAATATTCGAAAATTTATAAAACTCCTATCTGAAATCTAAATTCCTAAATTCAAATCCCTCAGATTCGGATCTCCAGCTTTGATTCCATGTTCAAATATTCTCAAATCCAGGGTCTAAAGTGAAGAATATTAATTGGTATTTCAGTTTCAAACTTTAGTCTCCAACTTTGAATGCCTACGAAATTTGGTTTGTCTAATTTCGAATTTGGAGTTCAAAATCTTCTTCAAAATTCTATCTTTCGTAAAATATACCACCAATCCTTGGTGATTCTGTAAATACAAACAGAAGGAAAATACGTTTATCTCTGCTTTACAGTTTAATTTGTGAGAAATTACAAATAGATACTTCATTGTTTTTTTATCATCAAATCTTACTAAAGTAGGTTTGATTTCCTCAAGCTTCTGATTTTGTTTAGGTGTGTGTACAAATGGCACTTGATGGTTTAAGCCGAATTTGGATTTTATTTCAATTCCAAAGCTAATCTGAATGTCATTCTTTTTTTGGAATGTAACATTTTATGTCCCAATTCCAACTTCATATCAATAGCAAACCTAATTTTTTTATTCATTTCAAAGTAAAAGTTGAAAAATCCTGTACAAACACGTGATGCTTCCATTAAGTCAGAGAACTCGAAGTTCGAATCATAAATTCAAGATCAAACGGATTTTAACGAAAACAACGAAAAGGGAGATTCGTTCTCCTTCTTTTTCTACACTGGCGAGCAAAAAAACCGGGCCACTTAAAAATTTCGGTATATTTTCAGATTCAAGATATTATATATGTTGAAAACTATATTAAACTACCACTAACTATCTGTCTGGTTTGTTAACAACTTAAATAGTGGGTTTTCAGTAGATGTATGTATGAAGCTACTGTTTTTATTTAACGAAAGAAATGCTTAGAGAACTAACAAAAAATTAAAAGGGAAACATAAACGAAATAAGGCAACTCATAAGTGTCTTCTTGGAGTTTTAATAGGAAGTGTTCCTTCCTCTTGCTGTTATAACTGCTTGCATTCTTGTATTCATTCCTGTAATAATCTTCTGAATGGTTTCTTGCGGGATGTTGTTCCAATCTTCTACAAGTGCTGTTTTAGGCTCTTCCAAGTTACCAGATAAGGGTATTCGACTTCTAGCAAGTTTCGCAAGCTCATCCCAGACATACTCTATCACATTCAAGTCCGGACTAAGAGGAAGTCATTCCATGGCGGTTAGCTCTGCTTCATGAAGATAGTCAGTTACAACTCCTGCTACATGTGACCGAGGGTTATCGTGCATTAGAATAAAAGCATCGCCTTAAATGGAGCATACGAGACCACATGTTCTTGGAGGATATCTGTCACATATCGAGCTGCTGTCAATGAACCTCCATCAACGAAGACTAACTCCGTGCGAGCTTCGTAAGAAATACCGGCCCAAACCACCAAAGACCCTTCCTGAAAACTGAAGCGATGAGAGAAATTGCACTGTGCGTAGCGTTCCCCTGGTCTTCGCCACACTCAATCTCGGTCATAAGCACCATATAAACAAAATCTTGACTCATCTGCAAAGAGTACAACACGCCATTGCTCCGCCGTCCAATTGTTGTGGATACGAGCAAAATTAAGTCTGCCTACACGATGAGTTTTGAGAAGTTTAGGCCCTGTGGCTGACCTGTATGCCTTTAAATTAACTTCTCAAAGTCTCCTTCTTACTGTCCACTCGCTAATGTTGGTACCACGTACTTCCAACAGACTACTTTTCACGCTAACTGCAGTAGTATGTCTGTTTCTTAATACGGAGGAAACAATAAAACGGCCATTCCGCTCTGAGGTAACCCTTCTTCGTCCCGAACCTGGACTTCTTCCAAGTAAACCCATCTCCTGATGGCATTGCCACACTCTTTGAACACTATAACGGCTGATTCCTAAAGCTGCTGCAACATAAGGCTGACTTCGTCCGTCTTCTATCAGAGCAATAATTTGAGCTGCATGTGTTGTCAATTTTACAGAAATTTATTAGTGATACTACTAAACTCCAAATTTAAATAATGATACAGTATCGCAATAATCAAAATTAACTCAAATAACTGATAAAAAGAACAAATATTAATTCAAATTAACCACTCAAAATGAACATCTATGCACTTAAGTTTTAGTTGTTTCACAAATGAGATAATTTTTTTATTGTTTCACATGTTACTAAGCCTACTACATAAATGCTGAATAGTTATAAACAGTTTCAAACACATTCAGTGCACTACGTTTGATAATATTCAAGTGGCCCGGTTTTTTTGCTCGCCAGTGTATAATATGTAGTTATTTGGAATTCAAATATAAATATCATATTTATATACAGGGTGGTCCATAAGTAATGGTTCACAGACCAACAGTAGATTCCTGATGCCAAAATATTTCGATTTACCTAAAATCACCTTAGTCCAAAATTTAATATTTAGGGAGATACAGGGTGTCAAAGTCGAAATTTTAATTTTAATTTTCTTCTGTAATTTCAGAAGTTTTCGGGATATTTAAATGAAAATTGGCGAAACTACCTTTTTTAGGAAGGGAAATAATAATCCGTTCTCAATTTTAATGCAGCTCTTAAAATAACGTTATTTTTGCTATACCTAATACCTTAAAAATACTCCAACTTTTTTATACTTAAAGTTAGTGCAGATCTAATTGAAAAAAGCAATTGCCTCATCTTTTTTATAAAAATGGTATACTATATAAATATCTCTAAAGTTAACTGTTTCCAAGATATTTGCTATTGAAGTAAGCGATGCAGCGCCTTATTTATTCACTTCTTAAACAGTCTGTAACGCAGTAGGCTTACATTTAAAACAAAAAATTGACATATTCTTGTCAAAAACAACTAATAGGACACAGAGTGAATCAGTAGAATATTTGTCATTAAAAAATTTCTAATTTTTATGTGTACCGCAAGTAATGCTCTTTTTAACGAATAAAATGTAGCATCACTTACTTCAATCGCAAATATCTTGGAAACGGTTAACTTTAGAGACATTGACATAGTATACCTTTTTTGTATACAAAAGACGAGGCAATTGTTTTTTTCTATTAGATCTGCCCTAACTTTAAGTACAAAAACGTTGAAGTATTTTTAAGGTATTAGGTGTAGCAAAAATAACGTTATTTCAAGAGTTGCATTAAAATTGAGAACGGATTATTATTTTCCCTCCCAAAAAAGGTAATTGCACCAAATTGCAGAAGAAAATTAAAATAAAAATTTGGACTTTGACACCCTGTATCTCCCTAAATATTAACTTTTGGACTAAGGTAATTTTAGGTAAATCGTAATACTTTGGCCTCAGAAATCTACTGTTGGTCTGTGAACCATTACTTATGGACCACCCTGTATATATTTATAATAATGGAAATCGAGTTTTTTATTTAATTCAAAGTCCAAATTGAGGAATCCTGTATAAGTTAGCAAAATTTGCATTATTCAAAATTCAAACTAAAAAGTCTAAAAAACTCTAAATCTTTGATTCAAAATCCAAGTTTCAAATTTAAAATTTTAATAGAAAGTTGATTGCTTTGTTGAATTCGAAATCGAAATTGAAAAATTCCTGATGGCTGTCACTAAGTCCAAGAACTCGAAATTCATAGACATAAATTCAGAATCCAAAAGCTTATATTTTATTCAAAACTGAAGATACAAAATGGAAATCCATATTTGAGATTCGAATTCCAAAACTTGAGATTCGACTTCTGAAATTGGTTTCTCAAGTGCTGCTTTAGTAGTAATTCGAACGTTGCTTAGAACAATTATTAGAACATTAATTATGAATTCGATTTTATTTACAGCCTTACAGTCATGGGCGACGCATTTAGGATTTTGACTTGGAAAAAACTTTACAAATCATAAATTGTCGACCATGAATGATCTCGAAATGGAGGGAGCTGTGGTAAAACTTCTGAACTTAAAAAGGAATCAAATTAAAGCTTTATAAAAGATGTAACAATGTAATTCTAAATATGTCGTGCATTCGCCATTTTTCGTTATGTAGGTATCATTTTAATTTTAATTCAGTAAAAAAGATATTTCAAAAGGCCGTCGTTAAGGTAGTTTTTAAGCAAATATTTTTTACATTAAAGTCCTGAGACTTGCTGAAACTAACTAGGACAAGTGGACAAGTCTATTTAAAAAAATAAAGCTTCTTCACCTTAATTGTATTGACAAGTTTTACTTCGTTTAAAGTTTCAGTTCGTATTTTTCTTTTTTACTAAAATTCTAACTATACAAGTAAATAAGGAGTAAAATTTGTTTAACGTTAAATTAACAGCCGTGATTCAAATATTTTCAAATGTAAATTTAATTAATACTTATAAATAATATTTGCAAAGTAATTTCGCTATTAAAAACATACATACCAATTCGAAAGGTTTATAGAAGTATGATGTTTTTATTAACTTATATTAAACTGAACTGTAAGTAAATCATAAGTAAACAGAACTGTAAGTAAATCGTAAGTAAACATGGCACTATTGAAAGGTTGTGAACGTTTTTCTTATCTCTTTTAATACTTTGAAAGGTCAGACCAATTCAATATTTTATGTGGTCCTTTTTACTAAAACCAGAAAGATTTTTGACCAATAACATATTAAACTCGCTAAAACTACGTATTTTTAAAAATATATATATTCCTAAATTAAAAACTGTCACTGTTATCGTATCGTTTAGTAGACATTTATAAATAGGCATTATAAATAACTGAATTATCCGTAGACAAATTTTTATATGAAGGTATGGAACATAGGCAGACTTATTACAAATAAAGTAGCGAAATACAAATTTAAAAATGAAGAAGTAAATTAAAAAGCAACCTCTTTGAAAGAGCAAGAATTTTAAAAGGGAATTTAATTCATTCAAATTTAAAACGAAAAGGGGAACAGACGCATATAGTTGAGGTTTCTTCTCCCCGATGGCGCTTGCTGCTTAATTGGCAACAACTTCTTGAGACCATGTTAGAAAGAATAAGCTCTGAAACCCTACTCTTCTTTGTTAATATTTAATTATATTTTTTTAAACTTTGTACGGTTTCAGTACTGAAACTGAATTTTGTATGATAAAATAAAAATATTGCAGGTAATTTGACAAAATAAGGAGTTGGGTTTGGATTTTCTTGCTAAACACTGAAGTAGAAATATAACTCAGCGCTATTTTAATAAGCAAGAATGAGTTAAACGGATTTTTTATAAGATGATTATAAAGTCCCCTTTTAATTTTATTCGGACATTTTGTCACAAGTTGTTGAGATAAGAAGTGAAACGCGTATTCTAATATCGAATATAACGTGGCGAAATACACAAATTAAACCTAAAATGTTAAAACAAACCCCACAAATAATATTCAGAAAATAGTTTTTGGTGAATTCAGATCCATTGCATCTTTAAGGCCCTGAATAAGAAGGTAACATGCATAAGTAACCCTCAGACTAATTTTAAATTGTTGTCAATTTTGTTTAAAGTAATAATCGTATAACAAATTGTAGTTTAACTGATTGAAACCACTTTAATTTTATAAATAATACTAGGATTTACAGGGTACCCATTTTAAAACACTGAGCCTGTAGTTCTGTAAATAGACAACACACATTGAAATGCAGAGGTGACTTCAGAGTTTTTAATTTTGTTTTGAGCTTAATTAGAAGGGATAATATGCTTTAAATAAACACACAAACTATGTTTTAAAATTGTTATAGTTATCTGCCGCTGCACTGTGTGTTGCCTATTTAAAGAATTTCAAGTTCAGAGTTTTAAAATTGTAAGCATTTTACTTCTATCTATAAACATTGCAAATTTGAGTCGTATATCATTGTAATTCGTCTCGTTTCATCTGAGCTCAACCAAAGTGCATCTCACTTCACGTCACTCGATCTCAACTCATCAGTTTATAAACAATTATGAAAATTATTTAATTTATTGATTAAAGGCAACGGAATGGATGTTACATATTTCTCCAGGACTGGGCGAACGAAGTTGTTACTGGGACCTTTAACAGAAATTTGGCAAAATTCTCAAATTTTAATGAAAAGTGTATACCCCAATGAAGTGAATCCTTAGAAATTCAGTCTGTAAAACCTTTGTTTCTTTTCGTAATTAAAATGTTTAAAATACTTGTTCCTTGCCTAAACAATTCTTGTCTGATTATTTCTGTTTCTAGAAATTGTTGAACTATGTTTGTTATTTTGTAATTAAGTCTAGAAAGATACAAAACTAAGTACTGAATACTAATGTATAATTATCACGAATTAATTAAATGTTTTCTAAAAAATCTTAAATGCATTTCTGGAAATCATTATTTGTATTGAATTTAAAATAATTTAAAAATAAAATTCAGAAGAAGTATCTGTTGCGGAAGCAATTAAGCGGTGCCGTCTTTTAAATATTGATTAGCTATAGAACTATGCAGGGAATCCCAATTAAGTTAAATCATCGTCACGGAGTTAAACTTGTATTGATTCGTTTCCGGAGCAAAGCAAGGTTCAGCAACAAATTGTTCTCCATTCGAGCTTAATTCGATTCCGGTTCCGGAGTTTCAACTACCTACACTGTTAACTTGCAGCCCCTCTACATTTTCCGCGGTCGTATTAATACGGTTCGGTCATTACAAAAGGATCGAGCTTGCGTACGGGGCTTTCCATGTGTAGTTAATCACCAAAACATATCCAACTTGGGGATTAGATCGACTGATGTTATCCGATGTTTTTTCCTTGCAGATATTTGCAAAATTATGTTTGATCTTTAGTTTATTTGATTATAAATTATAACATTTGTAACTTTCCAACTATGCATCTTATTTTATTTGTAGGTCTTTCAGCATACATTTTAATTATAATTAAAATATTTACGAATTTTTTTAAATTAAGAAAATCAAAAATAGAACATTTATTAAATTTGCAAATACACCCAGTTTATGTCCAATTTAAATATCAATCCAGGTAATTAGTTCGAATTTCTCTTGAATCTAATTTGTCAAAAATCTGTTAAAAAAATAATAAACTAAGAGAACCCTTTGGGTGGTAACGTGATTGCTTTATCGACTAAAACGGTCTTGACTTTAATTCAAAGCTCACTTCTACGGGTAAAATGTTTCGCACAAGATATAAAACAATAGATTTCGACATTTTCAGGTGTAATAGAACTCTCTACCTATGACTGAAACACACTAACTTAGCGTCCAAGCTAAAGGAATAATGCTAATAACCATATCATACGTATTCAGATATCTGGCAACCGCAAGCCTAGACATTGTCCAAAAAAATAAATCAAGCCCCATCCTAAGCCAACGGGTTTCGGATTAAACAGCTTACCTTCCATATATTTCTATTTCTATAATATGTACTTATTTGGAATTCAAATGGGAATATCATATTTATAATAATAGAAATCGATTTTTTTATTTAATTCAGAAATCCTATATAAGTTAGCAAAATTCAAAATAAAAATTCAATATTCAAAACTCTAAATCTTTGATTCAAAATCCAAGTTTCAAATTTAAAATTTCAATGGAAATTTGATTGCTTTGTTGAATTCGAAGTCGAAATTGAAAAATTCGTGATGGCTGTCACTAAGTCCAAGAACTCGAAATTTATAGACATAAATTCAGAATCCAAAAGCTTATATTTTATTCTAAACTGAAGATACAAAATGGAAATCCATATTTGAGATTCGAATTCCAAAACTCGAGATCCGAATTCTGAAATTGGTTTCTCAAGTGCTGCTTTAGTAGTAATTCGAACGTTGCTTAGAACAATTATTATTAGATCATTAATTATGAATTCGATTTTATTTACAGCCTTTATACAGTCTTGGCAACCGCAAGCCTAGACATTGTCCAAAAAAATAAAGCAAGCCCCATCCTAAGCCAACGGGTTTCGGATTAAACAGCTTACCTTCTATATACTTTAAGATACACTTTGCCCCTTAGAATTTGCAACATTAATACTTAAACCAATAAGTATCGCTGCACCACAATTTCGAAGTCATGATTTGCCGTAACGTTAAGCTGGCATTTTCTTTGTTCTACACAGTGGTAAAACATCAAGTCTCTTGCTGTTTGACGTGAATAAGTCCAGTTATTGAGAAAATATAGAGTTCATATCCTAAAACCCATCAGCTTAGGATGGCATTTACTTTACGTAATGATTTGAAGGATTTATTTGTATAGATATTAAAACTTGTTCCACAAATAGCAGAATTATGCCTTTCTGGCAGTAACGTTATTAAACAATTAGAAACACAGTCAAACATTTCACGTTTGACATTGCTTGTCTCATGTTCTCTTCTTCTTCTTCGGCTTATTTTATCTGCTGTTTTTCAATCCTAAAGCCTTTCAGCTTCATCAAGTCGCTTGTATTGAAGTCTTTTTCTTCCTTTCTTTTTAAACTTTTAGTTGCCTAAGGTCAATATGTCGTCCTTTATCCTATCCGTATGTGTACGAATCGGTAAAATTGCCGTGTTTCTAGTGTTTTTAAAAAGAGCTAGGTAATAAGTACTGGTACGCTCATCAGAATTATTATCCTCCTAATTTAAATTTGTATTCTTAAATTATTCATTTCTACGGTTCTTTTATTTTTCTCTTAACATCAAAATTTGTTACTTGGTACTCAGAAGCATAGTACATGTCGTGCATAAATAACAAATAAATAAAATAAAATTATTGTAAATTTGATACGTAGATAAAGTTAGGCGAATTTTTCCTTCTTGAAGATGTATTTGCTGTCTAAAAATTTTATAAAAACTTATAATGCCCTAAAAGGTTTAAAATGAAAGATCAACGATGAAGTTTTCAAAGAAACAATTGCTCATTCTTTGCTAAAGTCGAATAGAAAAGGACAAATTTGAAATACTTTCACTTTGAATCCAAATCCAAATGCCTTAGTTTGGAAAATCTCTAAAATAAATGTTTCTTGTAATAAGTAGGTACGTATATTTAGGAAACTTTTTCATTTGCGAATTTTGTTCTTGTACCTGAAGTAGTTTAAAATTTTGTTCTTCTCCTTTATATTGATGAAGTACAAACTTGTTAAGAAATTAATTATTAAAAAAAAAAACAGTATTCGAATTGTTTTTATTGGAACACAAAAATTGGATATTCTTCATAGATTTATAATGTAAAATACTTATAAAAGTAGCAAAAGCTCATTAAACACGATAAAAGGTAATAGCGCAACAAATACGTGAAGCTGTTTTCTAAAGGTTAAATTAGAGTATCTTCGTGTATCATGCTTAATTCTCATATTCGTCAAAGCTTCACTGCTTAACAGTTTAATAATTTCTAAAATTTCATAGCATTCGCTAAACTCTGTAATAATTTTGAAGTTCAATTGTCGTTCTTCCTTTTATGTTTCTCTTTGAAAGGATTGTACTGTTAATGTAAGGAATGTTCATTTTATTAAGTGGATAACTTTGATCTTCTTCTTCTTCTTCTTTGTCTTATTAAGTAGGCTTTAAGCCTGTTTTAAAATCAACTCGTCATATCTATTGTGCTTCTTCCGATGTAGACGTCCAACATTCCTTCCACCTTTTTGGTGCCCTACTTCTTTCTCTTTTTCCTTCGATTGGACGGCCCTGTGTAACCTTTTTTACTAATCTGTCCTCTTCCATGCGATTAACATGTTTGTTCCAATATTTTCTTCTGTCTGTTACATTACAACTTTGATCGTGTATTACAATCTCAATTGTCAACTAATATATTTCATAGGAGGTGGCTTTGACACAGCAAATTTTAGCTATCCAACGACACTTTTGCTTCATTATTATAAATCGTAAATTTTGATCATGGGGCGAATTACAAATGAAACAAAAAAATGTAATCTGCAAAGTCTCATTTCGAAAATTCGCTGCAATTGCAAGCTGCTCAAAGTCAGACGTGTTAGAAATACTTAAGAAGTTTAGGGAGCATAATATACTTGATGATTTGTCAAAATATCGTCGAAGAAAAGGTTCTGCTAATGTAAAAATAGAACAAAATGTTTTGAGACTTTTGAAGTCAAATCTATGCATGTCTGTATGTGAAATCGCTAAAAAGGTAGGAGTTAGTGTTGGTATCATACAAACAGTGGCGTAGCTAGCATGGGTGGCACCCGGTGCGGATATCGATGGTGTCACCCCATGAAAACGGTTAAAATCAACATATTTAAATAAACATTTAAAAAATTATAAGTCATTCATCATCAAATTGCAATACTATCAATCAAGTATCATAAACATATTTAGAAGAAACTAACTAAATAAGCGAGAAATAAACACTTTTAATTTAAAAATATTTTAAAAGTTTTAAAATCTCTTCTTTCTAGCTTTAGCAGCTGCAAACTCGGAAATCACATCTTCAAAATTAATACTTTGTGTTGCCTCATGTTCGATCGTTAAGTTTTTTTTTTTCAAACGCGGTCGGGTGTCACCCGTTTGCCCCCCCCCCCCAGCTACGCCCTTGCATACAAAATATTAAGAAAAGAAACAACATAAAGCGTTATAAAAAACAAGAAGTGCCAAAGAGAAGTATGGAACAAGCTCGATCAAAGAAGCAACGTGGGAAGTTGTACAACACTTTGGTTGAAAACAAAAGTCGTTGCATCTTAATAGACGATGAAACATGTAAAAATTGACAGTCATACCATTCCTTGGGCTCCAGTTTCATAGTATTGTTATAAGAAAGGATGTCGATAACAAAGTAAAGATGGCAAAAGTGGATAAGTTTGGCAAAAAAGATGCGTGTATGGAAGGTGATTTGTACATGTGGCCTTAAAAGTTTGCCATTTTTTAGCATACGAACAATTAGTGGTGAACTTACAGGGAAAAGTTCTTAAAAAAATATACTGTTTCTTTATGGAAAACATGATATACCACTATTATTCTGGCCAGGTTTGGCAACCGCTTATTATGCTAGTGCTACCTTGGAGCTGCAGCATTCTAAAAATTTCGATTTTTTCAAAAAATGGGACAATCCACCTAATTTCCCAGAACTTCCTCCGATTGAGCGATACTGGGCTATTATGAAACGGCACTGGAAAATGAAAGGTGGAGAACTTTCGAAGACTTTAAAAAAATGTGAAGTGCAGCTAATCGAAAAGTTTCAAGAGAAAGTGTGCAAAAGCTTATAAAAGGCATCTGTGGCAAAGTGCGAAATTTGTACCGTTCCTAATCATAATAAAATTTGAAAATTAAATTGTGGTACATGATACATAACCTTGATGTAAATAGCTGAATTTAATTAATAAATTAATAAAAAATTTTATCCGCTTTGTAAAATGAACATTCCTTACTTTATATGTTTTGTGCAGTAAAAGTAAATAAAAACACAACAGTTGACAAGAGCGAGAAAAACATGGACAAACTATATAAAATGATGAAGAAATGGGAAAAGAGATGAAAGAAATAAAGGCAGAAATTCAAAGCGCAAGAAATGAGATACCTACTAACCAACAACGAGATGGTCAAGAAATATGAAGAACAAATTCGAGCAATCAATAAGGAACTAATTAAGAAGGAAATGGAGTGGAAAAAGTAAAAAGCAGAACTATGCAAAGAAGTAGAAGATCTTAAAACCAAGATAGAAAAGCAGGAAAAAGAAAACAATAGGAACAATATTATAATTAACGGCTGGGAACTAAACAAAATAACAGTATGGCCGAAGCACAAGTAGAAAACTTCCTTACCTCGACACCGTCGGGTACTATGAGGTTATTGATTATGTAAATATATATTGTATAGTAGTTAATAAATTAAATAAAAACACGTAAGAATTAAAACTAGGAATTTGGAATTGCTAAGTAGGTATTGAAAACAAAACGTTTTTCCTCAAATTGTAGTAACTAATTTACAAAACCGATTTGTCTGATGATACCATTTAAGCGCTTAAGAAGCAAAGCGCAATCTTTCTTTTGTAAATTCAGACCTTTAAAATTCAGGACCCTAACTTTTAAATTCGAGATTTCGATTTGTAAATTTGTAAGTAAAGACCCCAGTCGAAATTTAAATAAAAACAAGATTTCTTTGTGGCCTTTTGCGCTTTCATTTGTTATTTGCATTTAGAAAATGAGGGGAAAAACCATATATTGACGGAATACTACCAAAAGCAGTTTTGCTTTCTTTTAATTGTAAGTTTGAAATGGTAATTTGCTTTAACAGGTTTTTTAATTTGTTTAACATTCATCGAGCTATACATTCTCTTGCAACAAATAAATCAGTAAACCTTTAACATGTTACTTATTGTATAATGTATAGGTTATAACCTATAATACGAAAGATTTTTGACCACCATACTGAAAAAACTCTGTTAACACTGCCATCTATCTCTCGCATAAGTTATAAGTTAGAAATAAAAAAATGTTTTAAATTCCGAATTGAAAATCCTCTATAAGGCGCTTGAAACGTGTTTTAATTAGTAATCCTTCTATCAGCTTCAAACTTGAAACTCTTCAGCCTTAATTTTCATGGAATAAAATAGCGCTGAAATTTACAGAAGCCAGGAAAATAGAAGATATAATGGAGAAATTTTTCCAAAAAAATATTTTAAAGCAACTTGAGGATACCTGTTACCATGCATGATTTCTCTTACTGACACTGTTGAGCAATTTTCATTATTAACGGTGTTTCTAAGTAGCATTCACCGTTTACGTTGACAATCAGTTTTTCAAAAATAACTCCAATGTGATCAAAGAAAAACTATTAACATTACAAATTATTTAACGTCAGATATTAAGATGCAACCAGTCATCGAAAAATGGTGGGGCAACAACTAATCAGAATTATTGTTGTTCCGTTTTTAATGATAGTTTTTTTGTTAATTTTAGTTTGAATTGTTTTAGAAAATAAAATCTATGCAGTGTACGCGTTTAAATTCCCTTTGGCATTTGAATATTCATTTTTAGTTTATATATCGCATTGCTTCGACAAGCTTTGGTTTCTTGGGAAACCATATTATTATTGATTTGGATAAAAAAAACATTAGAAGTGCAAATAAATTAGTCAAAACTTGAACATTAGAAAGCGTTAAAAAACATTAGTTGAACATTCCTTAGAAGAAAAAGAACTTTAGAAGACTTTTAGTGAATACATTTAGAAGAACAATTGCTATTTAATTAGAAGAATAGACTTTAGGCATACTTGGAAACATTATCAAGGTGAGTCGAAGCTATTTATACCTTTAGTACGGTCCTTCGAGCAAACCTTTAGTTTTTATTAAACAATTGTTCTACACCAGAATATTTAGACCGTAGTAGCAGGAGCTATGTATCTCGAAATAAACATTAATTAAGAAGGATTTCTTTGTAAAACGTGAAGATTATCCATCTGTACGGCACATTCTGACATTTTATGAATTCAGGTAGCCAGGAAGGTGAAACCAAGTTTCGTCGAACATAATATCATATCTGCTCAGTATTTTTTGGCAAATATCATTAGATAATTCTTTAACAATTTAGGTGTTGATTTTGCAAGTTTATTGATGAAATGCTGTTTTACGTCTTCAACAGTTGCTTTGTCTTAAGGAATGGCCGTCCACTACCTTTTTAGATTCAATGTTTTTAAATCACTCGACGATGGTTACTAATTTTGAACATCATGTCCTCATGTGCAATTCCTGGAAAGCGTCCACGAAATTCTTTGATACCTATTGCGAAAGTAATATTCAATTATGAAAAACAGTTTTCACGAGGGGATTACAATGTAATGAGTTAATGACCCTTAAAATTCAACAATTAATTAAAAATAACTATACAGCCAACCTAAGCTACCGATTTTATTTTCATAACAGGATTTAATAAAAGTTTAAAAATCACCCGGTATATGAAAGTGTATGAAAATGAAATTTTTCAGTAACACCATAGATTTTCAGAGGTGAAATTTGCGTTAATTTTTTCAACAAAATATTTCAATTTTACTGTTTTAGAGTAGATTAATTATACACTTATTCATATTTCTAGATCATAACATCTTTAGATAATTCATAAAAGAAAACAAACCGAAAGATTTAATTAAGAATGAGAAGAACTCTAACATCGTCTGAAGTCTAAAAAAACTAATTCGAGCAGTAGGAATTTGGAGTGTTACTTCCACTGACTGTACCGGACACGGGCCACTCGACTGGACACGCTAAAACAGATTGCCTAATCAATTCCTTGTGTCCGAACCGACTCTGATCAATCTAAATTAATCCCCGCCGCCCACTCCGGGCGCCGCTGAGCACCCCACATCCCTTTAAATGCTGCCGTTAAAAAAGCTCGACGAGTTTAACTTCCCCGACTGAAATAACACAGGGCAAGACAGTTGCCTCTTTGACGGAAACTAAGTTCTAACGAATGTTTTAGAATTATTGTGCCCGGATTTATTTTTATCGATATTGCTTTTTGCTAAGTTTCGTTAATTTTGTAATGGAAGAAGTGGATATTTATGCGGCTGTTTAGTAAGGATCCCGTATCTTTTCGGAGAAAAAAGAAACGTTATTTAAATAGGTTCCGAAGTTTTCCTTGTAATTTTATTTGATCAAAGACGTCTTAAATCTTCACACAGGAAACCAGTTACTCGCTAAATCTTGAACTTAAATGTCCGCGTGGGTTTGATGATTATTGCCAAACTTTGCATGATATTTTTATAATATTGACGAGTTTTATACAACTTCTGAAACAGTTGTAGCTGTAAATTCTGCGGGATTTAAGAACATTAAAATGAAGCTTACAAATTTGTATTTACAGTTTTTAGAAGAAGATTATAATTTAATATTTTATAAAAAATTTGGCAATTTGTTTCATGATTTCTAACGGATGATTTCTTAATTATTTTATACAAAACAGTTTATGCGTATTTTCTGAAGGATTATGTAAGAATAAAAGCAGACATTTCCATTACTTCATGAAGCTACCCAGTAAACCAAATGATGTAAAAAAGACATAAAATAGATGTAATTTTCAAGTGTGGAACCTCTATGCGATGATCGCTTTTACAGCTATATTACCTAAATACGATGTTTAATGTCAGTACGGTGTGACCGACCCGTTTAGAAGTAAAATAGATGTAGAGTCAGCTAACATAAAATAGATGTATTTGTACAAAACTTCTACATAGGAATGTATATTTCACGTTGTTAAATCAACGTTACATATACTTTTTAATGTGTGCAGTTATAAATACGTTTTCCTGTGTAGTTTTATTTTACAGGTAAGTTAGTAACATAGATAATACGTTGCCTAACTAATTTCATTTCAGTAACCGATAATTGATTAATTTCAATAACTGATAATTAATTAATTTCAATAAGTGATAATTAATTAATTTCAATAACTGATAATTAATTAATCATATTTAGTGGTAGTGAAGATAATAAACTTAATGAGTAATAAACGTTAATCAACTGCCTTATACTTTTTTCACTTAGTTTTTGTTTAGTTATTTACTAATACAGTGCAGATATCTTTCTCAAAAGTAAAATAAATATATAAATATTAAAGAAACATATATTTAGTCTTGTAAATTACATAGGTACACAAATTTACAAATTACAAATTGTTTATATAAATGCATATGATATGACTATAACTACAATTTTTAAAATCTAAATCTAAATTACATTACATTATTACTGCGACTAAGGTTTATTGTTAAGTAACAGTTGGCGTTGGTACCATTTGAGACGAATTTGTTTCTTTTGGAAGTTCGTCGTCAAGATTTTCTAGTTGTGGTAATGTGTCTAATGAAAATGTTAATTCCTTAAAAAAAGAAAGTGAAGCTGAAGGATCTTGGATAGATTTAACATGAGCCATACATTTTTTTATTTCTTTTAGCATTGCATGATTTCTTTTGACTAAAAGATTTGTCTCGATAACTAATGCCAAATTTTTTTCCATTGAGCTGTTTTGAAAATTCAGGTCATGTCAGTCGATGTAGATGGCCTACACTCTGCTTCAGGTGGCGGCGATTCTAGCTCATCTAAAGTAAAATAGCATATTAGTTATATTGTTATAAATTGTTGTGTAGGTGAATGAGCTAAAGTACTATGTAGTTATTATAAAAATAAACACAACGCTAGCTACGTTTGAAATTAAATTAATTCCAAAATATTTAAAACGTGGCCCTGTCTTAATAATATGTTTTTATAATATAATTATGCATGCAAGAAATGTTACTAAAACAAAACTACTCTCTAGTTACAGCTTAAGAAGTTAAAGATAGTTACCGTAGCTGTTTAGCGGCGGAGGTGGGGAAAGTCAGTTTTCCCTTAAAGTTGGAAGATTCCGCCTGGAAATTCCCTTGTTTCGGTAAACATTTTCATCGCCACTACAATCTACGCTGCTCAAATCGGACAAGGCCATTTCCCGATCTAGGGCTTCTTGATAAGTTTCTGTTAAAAAATACAAATAAGTAATAGGAACACCTATAATTAATAATATCTTGGTAATAAATTTGGTACTTACTAAAGTATTTCTTTACCCTACATGGGTATGTTTTCCAAGATGTGGGATCTGGTTGGGCCCTTTTTATGAACAATTGACGGCCTGGCTGTTTCAAATTTTGCCAATAACACTGGTTATTAAATAGCCAATTTGTCGGCACAACGCTATAAGTCTCCTCGTCTGATATTCTTTCGTCGAAAAACTCAACAATCGCAAATTCTTTATTTGAGCACATTTTTAAATTCGCGATGTTCACGTTAAGACATACAAAACGTAAATACATTGAAAAGTGCGTTCTCTCAAAACTCGAAAACCGAAAACCACCCTCGCGGGGAGCTGCTTTATGCTAATTTACTTGAAAGCAGGTAGTTGAAACTTAACAAAACCCTTGGGTAAAGTACCTGATGATATTTACCCTGTAAATACAGCTACGTAAAAAGTTCAGCACTAGTCCTTCTTCCACGAAAATTTCTTTTAATATAATCATTATCTTTTTTATTTTAGTTAGAATTAACTACCCTGCCTATATACCCTGTCATTATAAATGTATACTACAGAAACTTAAACTTAATTCTACATTTCACTGACCAATTTGTATAAATGATCTCGAAAAACCTACCCTGAAATGCCAATTAATGTAATATTTTAGTTATTATATCTAATGAGAATATTAAATAAGTAATTCATGCTTCTAAATTTTTATTTTATTCCTTTTACATTTCCATTTTATAACTTAAAATCGCTTTAACCTTAAATTTTTCTAGAACTTATATTGTCTATTTTAAGTTACTTTGAATTTAAACTTAATTTCCTAAATATTTAAACGTCTAATTATGACATGAATCTTTACAAAACCAAATTAGTATTATTTTTAATACCAGATATATTATTATATCGTTATAAGTAATTTTTTAACATACATTTTTCACTATTTCAAAGCTTTAATTTAAGAAATTCCTTGGGGAGTTTATAAAATATTAGTTTAGTTAATTTTTGTGTATTCTAGAGTTGACGTAGTCCAACTACTACAAGATGCCTTTAAACCTTTAAAACGCAGTTTAAATAAATACAAGTTATACCTAAACTGTACCTTTCAGCGTTCGTAGAATAACGGAAACAAAGCTTAAGGACACCTGTAGAATTTGCATAACGGTACTTTTGCCGAATTCTAAAAGTTGCTTATAAATAAATTGCTCTTAAGATACCCTTTTATAAATTGATTATTCAGATAATTAAGTATTCAGTATTGTGCCAAAACTTTAATATAAAGATTAGTTTTTGAAATAAAAGTGCTTCTAAAAAAAGAAAGCATTTGTATATTTCAAAAATTGTGTATACGTGCAATAAATTTTAAAACTACAGAGCAAGGCTCCGTTTCATGGCTAAATTCCTTATATTTTGTTTTACACAATGACTTTAAAATGTAAACATTATTTAAGCCCTTGTGCTCCCTAAAGACGGTTAGTTAAAAAGTCAATTTGATTCCTCGACTGTGCTTCTAATATTTAAAAATAACGCAAAACCGAAATCTTTAATTATGGTAGTTAAAACAACATTAATACTCCAGGTGTTAAATTATCAAAAGTAGATGTTTTTATATTGGATTTATATGTTTAATTTCAAAATACGTCTTTATAATGTAAACTATTTTGGTTATGTTCCTCCTAATTAAAAGACTTGAATGTGTTATTATAGCTCGATTTATTTACTATTTTCTTGATGGCTTTTGGAAAGACAGAATAATGCTGTGTTACTTCTTTTTTATAAGTTATTGATCTTTATCTTATCAACATAAACAGTTGCTTATTGATTTGCAAATACACAGCACACGTAATATATTTTTCGTCTAAGACATACACTCACATGTTTACATTTCAAGCATTAGTACTGAGGGACGTTGTTTATATTTTGATAAAAAGAGCAATGTATCATAGAAGGGACATGGTAGAAGTAATTATACAATTTTCAAAACTAATTTAACTTTAAAGTTAAAATTGCGTAGATCATATGAAGGTATACTTTGAATATATTAAATCAGTTTACATAAAATAGAAATGAAGCCACACTGCAAGCAATCGAGGTAAACAGTGGAAACGTTAGTGAGAAATAGTCAATGCAGACGTGTAAGTTGACTATGTTTAACAGAAGTAAACTTTGAATATATTAAATTAGTTTACATAAAATAGAAATGAAGGCACACTACAAGTAATCGAGGTAAACAGTGGAAATGTTAGTGAGAGATAGTCAATGCAGACGTGTAAGTTGACTATGTCTAACAGAAGTAAAAAGTTTATTGTATGCGCTAACATCGTTTTAAAGTTGCACTCTCTACGTAATTTAGACATAACCAAGGGCGACGTTGTTCCTGTTAGGTCTATAAGCTACCAACGATATATTACCAAATACAATGTTCACTATGAAACCTCTTTAAGAGGATTTGCGACATCTATATAATGTTACTGGTTTACTGGGTATAAATTGCAATGCTCAACTTTAAAATTTAAATTTTGCAAGTGCGATTGAGTACATTTTTAATTAGAATAGTTAAATATGACTGAAGCTGGCAGTCAAATCTGAACTTTAAACTAAGATTCTTTATAATTAATATTTGAATCTTAATCTCAACCGGATTCCAAAGTCAATTTTGAATCTCAATCCAATTTCAAATTTAAATTTCTAATTGGATCAGGATTGCATTTTTATTTTAGAATCTTGAGCATATGAGTTTAGCTCGTAAATTTTAAATCCGAACAAAATTTCAAACTCAAATTTTAAATTTAGCTCATATTCCAGAAATTACAATCTAAAACACCAAAGATGTTTCTTTATAACTGGAAATTCTAATTTGAAGTCAAAGGGTCGAATCTGATTGGGTGGATAAGATCTACACTTCGAATTGGGAATTGAGAAAGGTTTTTTATAGAATTCGGATCGAAGCTGAAGTTTACAACAGAGTTCAAGCCATTTAGATTGAGATTTGGTCTATAAACTTAAATCATTGTCCAAATTTGAACATCAATTTTATGAAATCAGAAATGTTGTCAGATCAGATTAACTTAAACCTGCAAGAAAATTACCAATCCGAAATCCAAAAATCTGTGCTTTTGCCGTTAAAATGCTAGCCTTCAATTTTTAAATTAATTATTTATTATTTTATGACCTTTTAATAGTGGCTAGTTGAAGTGGTTTGATGGAAACATTGGGCCGTTTTTCATCACATGTTTAAAGTTGTCTCTTACTAAAGTGTGTTTAACTTAATGATAAAACGATTTAGGTTTTACGTGTGTATAACAAAGATACAAGATATTGCACTGCCATGGTAATTAAACATTATGTTAAATTTAAATATGAGGTGACAATACCGACCCTTGTCTTTTAAATTGCACGTTTGTTTTTCTCTTAAAACAAGAATGGGTCTGAAACTTCCTTCAATAATTACATTTTTGGATTATCTTAAAAGCCCTCGTTCCCGACGTCTTTTTTTATTAAGAATGTAATGGATAATATTAAAGATTTATATTAACATTTGTATAATCAGTCGATTTCCCCCTTGACTTCATCATCATAAGCAACCAATACACGAAAAAGACGAAAGCCATTAAATTCATGCTTAATGGCATTTTTTGCAGAAGCAGCGAATTCGGAGCTTCCCATTTCGGACACCCCTTATTATTATACGTGGACGGTGCGAAGGTGCAGTGTGTATTATGCGACCCTCGTGCAAAAAACTAAGCAAAAATGGTCCGGCAATTCGTAGTCTATCCCTATAGCGCTTCATTCATCCCTGCGGGCCGTCGAAGTCGTAAACTGGCCTCCTGCTTTGCTCTACCCTCCAACGAAAACATCACACCACTGTTAGTTTTTAAGGGTTTTCATCTTTGTTAAAACTGCACGCTGATCAGATTTCCGATGCACAATAAATAATCGAAAATGGACCGGGCCCCACATAACAACCCCTTTTTTGTAGCTATTGTGGATTTAAATCGGGAGAGGCCCGAAGGTCCCTTGATACATCGAACAAGTTTTCTGGTTTGACTTTTATGGACCAAAACAGGAAAGTTCAACGATTGTAAAAGTAAACATTTCGGTTTTTAAGTAGGAAGAACCACCTTTAATTTCTTATTCTTTGAGATCGAATCGAAGAATTTTCATTGTCGAACGGGAAACGGGTGAAAACTACGAGGAAATTTTAAATAAAAACGTAAATGGATGCCCGTAATTCGGGACTTCTTTTTCCCAAATAATTTTATCTCGGAAGAAAAATACATTCCGCATCTTTCTTTTCGCTAAAAAAGCTACTATCACGTCCTCCCCCTCTTCAGCATCCTAAACTAACTATCCCGTGCGCACCCCGAGATTATTATAAGAAACGCTGGGACTAAATGGGTGTCTGTCCGTTCAGCAAGGGCTACCCAAGCGGGCGTAATCTCATCCCTCTTCCACTCATATCAAGAACTGGAGTCCCTTTTCTGTCGCACTCATGTGTTTTATATATTACCGTGGTGGGGGGTCAATTGCTAAAAAACCTTTTTTCGTCTTTCATACAAAATTCAAGCCATTTCTCTCGATTATTGCTACTCCGTCTGAGTTAAATTCGGACATACGTCCTAATGGCTTGTTGTTTTAAGGGAATGTCACGCTCCTTGAGTTCCTTGTAATTTAGGGCTCGCTATGTTTCTTTTGTAATTTAATTTATTGTTAATGGGGAATGACGGTCCTTTACGACTGCCGGATCAGAGCGTAATTATGGATTTGTTTATCTCCGTAAACTTCAAAGTTGGAAACGTTTCGACGAGAATTAGGAATTTTTAATCATTGCATTAAAGAAATTTTTAAAATTTGAATTTACTTTCGTCTTGATTAAAGAAAAATTACGTAGATTGCGTTGTAAAGCCAAAGCTTTAGTCTTGGGTTCTTTAAATATTTGGCTTTGGAGATATAAACTGTTAAACTCCGCTTTTGAAGGTTGCTTTTAGTTGTTTACGCGGCTGACGATATTTAGAGATTTTTTGAGAGAAACTTGCTGAAGTTTAACAGAATGCTGTTGTATCAAACAATCCTTGTTTAATTGTTTTGTTTCTTGAATAAATTCATAGATTAAATAAACATTTGTATATCTTCAGCATTATTCTCTGGAAGGAAATACCATTTTATTGATTATCTACTGATAAAATCCTAGAAACATTGGAAAGGAGCAAAATTATTTAAAAAACCTTTTACATATTATCATAAAGAAAGGAAAACTCTTCGTTTTTTAATTTTATTAATTTATTATCCCTGCTGAAATATTCTGAATATTTATGTAAGAATTTAATTTTTAGTCTTGCTAAGATGAAAAAAAATCTGATTTAAATTTCAGGTTGCATAAATTTAAACTCCAATTCGTACTTTCAATTTTCAATTTCAGCTTCGTGCAGATTCGATATTTAAATTTTCTTAATGGAAGGTGCGAATCCTGATTCAAAATTTGAAATACATACAAACTTTGAAGCTTCAAATTTCTTCACACACATTTGTATTTATAATTCTATGATCTTAAACTGAAATTTTAGCTTCTTAGGAAAAAAGCAAACGATTTCGTTAACAAAAAACTTGACTCTAATAATTCTGAAGCGTACAACTTTAAAATTTTACACCAAATTTGGTCTGAATTCATATATTGGAGTTTTAAATTTAAATTCGAAATTCAAGTCTGACTGTAGGTTTAAATATAAGTTTCAGTCTTATTTAAATTCACAGTTGAATTTGGAAATTTTCATTTATTCGCGATTTTAAATTTTAAACTTCGAAGTACGACTTCAAAATAATTCACACTTTGGCAATCAAATTTGGCTTCAAAACTTTCAAATTCGAATTCGAAATAAAATCACCAAATTTGAAGCGCCTCTAGGAGTCATCCCTCAAAGTTCGAATCTGACTTTAAACCTTTGCAGTCCTAATCCAAAATCTCGAATCCGAACTGGAGGCTTGATTTGTATTTTATCAGTGATTGAAATCTTACTCATAAAACTTAAAATATTAAATATGGATTCAAGTTGGATTGGCAGTTCTGTTCACTGCTTGCAAAGGTTAACTATAAAAGGATAGCTTGCTTACATCATTTTTTTTTTGTTATGTTTCTATTTTCCTTTTTCGCCACAAATGTACTAACTTCAAAAACAGATTAATCTCTGGGTGTACATAGGCAAAAAATGACATTGAAAAATCTGAAAATAGCGGGCCTTTCAGAATCTACTAAACAAGCAATCAAACATTGACTTTTGGTTTGGTTTAAATCTGCAGCAGAATAAATACGTATTATCCACTCGGTTATACAACATTAAAGTTTACGAGGCAAGTTCATTAAAAGACGAAAATTTATTTATAATTTGAGAAAATCTAATATTGTTCAAATATAAATTTTACTTTTCAGAAAAGGAAGGTTAAAGTTATATTATAAAGGTCGTTCTTCCCCTCGTAAGTTATCCGAGGACATTCTACTTACACAATTTTAAATCGCCTGAAGATATTATGTAAAATTACGGAAGTCAGAAGAGGCACTTAATATTGTGACTATAACTGACTGCAACATTATAAAAGTTTGATGATTTAATTAATTTTTATAGCCTTAGAGATGTGTCAACAAAAGAACTGAATTGCAGATATACGTACTGCAATAACTATTCATGGTTTCGTTAGCATTCATAAAAATACCCCAAAAAATATTCGTATTGGGTTAACAAATTTTCCCGACGATATAACTTGAAAAGAGAGGAAACCACTCGAAAGAAGTCTGAACTTGTGGCGTACGCGTTTCGCTCGTTCGCCCGCTCTTGTATTAGACAAGCTTAATTCTTCTACAAAACAAAGCCCCGGTAGATACATTTCTACCCCAGATTATGCTGTTATATATTTCCCCGCAAAAGAAAGCGTGTGTAGATATAATATATAGAGGTTGTCACGTGCATTATTTATATTACGCAATATTCCGTACGAGGATTGCCAACTTAATGACATTGTTAAGTTTTCCGGGCAGTTTTTTAGGTTTGTTTTCCTCTGTGCCACAGCTAGAAAATATTGTGCATGAAAATACATCGATACGTGCTCTTGATACCACCGTTTTTCCGCATGAAATATTTATGTGATCGCTGGCTTATAATTTTATGAACGTTTTGATAAAATTTTAAAGTTTCGCGAGTTAACTTATTTCATTAACGCAAGCATTTTATTGCCGATCAATATTTGTAAAGGAATTGCATTTAATTAAACTTGGGTTCTTCGTGAAAACGTTCAGATGAAAAAATAATTGAATTAGTTTTAAGATTCGCATGTGAAGATATTAGCTTTGTTTTTGTAAGTTTTGACCATTTAGAATTAACTGGTTTTAAAAATAGCCACATAGTTTTTATAATTTTTCAGCAACCCAAAGTTACAAGAATTTCTGAAAATGATAAATTTAACGGCATATTAATTAAAAAGGGTTAAACATTCATCATATTTATAAATGAGAAACAATCTTGCTTGTAAGTACCCAAGGACAATTACTTTTAACAATGTAGTCTGCAAATCTTAAATCTTTCTAAACATACCTCAACAATTAAGGCATGCTTAAGGCATTTAACCCTTAAACATAAAAAGTTGTTAGAACTTTTTCAATTCTTATTAACGTTTTCATACATACAACAAGAAGTCAGTGTTATACCCACAGTGGTTTCTAAATTGTTCTTTAATTGTTCAAATCATGTTAGAAGTCTCCATGCCGCCCGTCATACTTTCCACCATCAGCAGATAAATATCAACTATTTATTATGAAAGCAGTTATATATTAGCAAGCAGTTATATATTAGCAAACACTACCAAGAAAAATAACTCGAACTTATATTCATCAAAAGATAGTGGACCGGTCCTAGGTTAGCTAAGATTTTGCAGTTCACTGTTTGGAATACCCATTTTTTAACATTTGTGTCTTTGAATCGCCTACTTAACTACTACCTATCTGCATCTTCCAAAAAATCAAAGTAATCGGTTCACTATCTTACCGAACACTGGAACACTTAACTAATTTATTAACTAATTAAGCGATTGAGCAATATAATCACTATTTAATGATGAACCAGGCAGACGGTTAACTAAGAAGAGCATACTATCAGCATAGCATATGAAGCAACCAATCAATTGCTTATGAATCACTGCATTAATTTACTAACTAACCAATCAACTAATATCAAGCTAAGTAGCCAACCAACCAATTAAACAAACAATCGATCAACCGCTTCAGTAACCAAGTGACAACATTTTTTAATAACCGACTAAAAGGAAATCTAGCCAATGAGTTAACTAAATGGCCAAAAGAAAAACATCCAACCAGCCACTCGGTCAACCAACTGAGTAATGAATCTAAACTAACCAACTAACTAAGAAATCAAACAAGTGACTATGCTACCAACCAGTTGACTAAGCGACCAAACAAGTAACCAACGCAGTAACAAGTAAGCCTACTTTATAATTAACCAAATAATTATTTATTACGCAGTTAAATAAATGGCCAACAACCAATCATCCAATTAAACAATCACTTCATCTCTCAAGAAACCAACCAACCACCAACCACGCAAACAATTTTTCAACTAAATAAATAAGCTGTTTAGCAACACACCAAATAATCAACCAGTTAGGTAATTCAGCAAATGGCCAAATAACTAATATCCAATCAAAGATTCAATGTACTCAAACAATTATGAACCAACAAGTAAACCTACGGCTATAACTAAATCAAGAAACAAACGATCAAACAACCAAGCATCAGGTCGATAGCAAACATGCAGCTATTCTATTATTAAACTGTTTCAAATAATCAAATAGCTAATCAACCAACTAACTGAGACATTAAGCATTTAAGCAACCAAGCAATTACGAATCAACCAGCAAATTAACTGAAGATCCAAACAAGTAACCAAGCAATCAACTATCGTAACAATTTATTAAACCATCGCGACAAACGGATTAGCAGTTCGAAGCGTGTTCTTCATCTCATAATAAATTTAATTTTCAGATATTTACCAGGAAAACAACTGTATCGACAAAGCTTATCAAGGAAAATATCTGGAAGTTAAAATTACCAGAAGATAAAAACCTAAACAGTTAACCAAGCAGTTCAACAACTAACTAAATAAAGGTATCCCAAATTGAACGCCGGATTTAATTTTGAAATAAAACAACACTTTGCATTTATATCAAATAATTTTTATTTAATGTTAAAGTAGACATCGTGCGGTTAAATATGGAAAATTATGTCTTTCAAATGACCTCCCATACTACGTCTGCAGGATCTGGTTCTTTTGACAAAATTCTCAATGACGTGTTTGCAGATAGTGTGATCAATTTAACCGGTGACGCGCCGATTTTTATTTTTCAGTTCAGCAATTGTATTCGGCTTGTTAGCATAGACCTTGGATTTAAGGTATCCCCACAAAAAGAAGTTGCAGGGGGTTAAATCGCAAGATCTGGCCGGCCAATTGACCTTCGACCGTCTTGAGATTAAACTCTCTGGAAACTTCTCTGCCAGTAGAGGCAGTGTTTCTGCGGCTGTATGACATGTGGCGCCGTCCTGTTGGAACCACATTTGGTCCAGATCCATACCTTCCAATTGGTGCCAAAATGACTCCTGCAGCATGTTTCGATACCTGGCTACCTGGCATCATTGACTGTAACCGCATTACCGCCCTCATTTTCGAAAAAAAATTGCCCTATGACCCCGCCGAACCAAAAATCATACCAAAGAGTAACTTTTTGGGGATGCATACGTCTTTCTTGAATCTCGCGAGGATTTTCCAAGCCCTAAATCCGACAATTTTGCTTATTTACGAATCCGTCAGGATGAAAATGGGCCTCGTCACTAAAGATGATTTTTTTCGCCAAAATGATGGTCCACTTCGTACTGCTCTAAAAACCAAAACTGACGAACTGTCGACGTTGCGAGTGATCAATAGGCTTTAACTCTTGGGTTAATTGAATCTTGTACGGGTCAAGATGCAAATCCCTTACCATTATTCGTTGCAGAGAGCTCCTGGAAATGTTCAATTGTTGAGAACGATGTCGAATTGACGTTCTCCTGTTTTCGGCGACGCTTACCTCCACCCTGGCGATATTCTCGGCTGACCTTACACTACGTTGATAAAAAAGAGGAGTTGCATCCATCACCGAACCGGTTTCCTCAGATTTCTTGATTACACGCCGAACAGAGGACTCATTTGGTACACTTCGCCGACCGAAAATTAAACCGAGTTTGCGAATTGTCTCAGCAAAACTTTCACTATTTTTGTAATAAGTTTTAACAATAATAATGCATTGTTATTTTGTGTAGCGTTCCATATTGGCTAATTGCAACTGTTATATATGACATATGTAAAAAAACAGATTTTCCAACCGCAAAACAAAAAAATGGAGCGAAATTTAAATCCGCTGTATAATATGAGACAGCAATAACTACTCAACCAACTAACCGAGACATCAAGCAACCAAGCAATTACGAATCAACCTGTAAATTAACTAAAGATTCAACTAAAATAACCAAGCAATCAACTACCATAACAATTTATCAATGTATAGAATAATCAAGCAAGTAATTAGCTAACCCAACAGACAAACAGATCGGCAGTTAAGGTCGTTTTCTTCGTCTCATAATAAATTTAATTTTCAGATATTTACCAGTAAAACAACTGCATGAACAGTTGCCAAGGAAAATATCTGGAAGTTAAGATTACCAGAAGATGAAAAACTAAACAGTTAACCAAGCAGTTCAACAACCAACTAAACAGCTGTCCAAGCAAACAGTTAACTAACTAAATAACTGGTCAAGCAATTTAGAAATCAACCAAACAGTTTATTATTGAAGCAGTCAACGAAGTGTATTATGGGTAAATGGTCAATCAACTGACTAAAAAATAAATTAACTAACCGACTATCAAACATATAAGCAATAAAAGGACCAAGCAACAAAGTAAGCAACTAAGTACAGCACATATTAACTCATCGAGCAATAAAGTTATCTAGTTGTCAGTTAACCAACCAATAAACCAATAATTAAGTAACCGACCAGTTAATTAACTATCTAAAAATATTTTGTCCGTTAACAACTCTAAATAAATAATAACGAACCAGTCAAGCTTCCAGTTTTTAACAAAAGCAAAGATGTCTGTGAAACTTTTTCTGTTAGTAATAATTGAAGAAAATTTAAATAAAAAGATGTAACATATTAATTTAGTGTTCAATTGTTAATATATTGTAATGTTACCTTTGTTTACAATTATTAACAGTCGGTTAGCTCAGTCATTTGGTCGTTAATGAGGTTCTTTAGCTTTAATAAATGAATATTAATACTTTTATGTTATGTAACAATAATCAGAACAACTTAGTTTCTCTTTGCAGATTTATTACATCTTTTACTAATCTCTATTTCCCTATTTTCCCTATTTATTTACTTATTATAGATCATAAATTATAACAGTATTAAATTATCCCACATATCACTTGTTCAGTATCCAAATCAACTTTAATCACAATTCCATATTCATATCCAACATTTAATAATTTTCAATTCATCTTCAACTTCTGCAACATCCAATATAAACCGGACCAAACCTTTTTCTCTCAGAAGAATAACAACCGGTTTATAAGAGATTGCTATTTTTCTTTCCAGCAAAGTACCAATTAATTAGGTATTTAATTATTTTATTCTTTCCTTTTGGGAAAGTACCATTATCCTTTTCTTAAAATACTATTCACACTCATTTACTTTATTATATTTTCCTTCCCAAAAGAAATACCTGTTCCTTTTTGAGAAGATAATTTCAATCTTGTTTATTTATCTCTTGTCTTCCGTCTCCCTGATTCTCTGATATTTTTCCTCCAATGAAAATTCTCCTTGCTTTTCCTTGGTAATTATTAAATACTAGATTTACAATACAAAATTCCTAACAATTAATTATTCTACCCTAACTATCTAGATTGTTGTTTTTGTTACATTTTTGAATGAACTTATATTAAATCTGCATAAATTAACTTGCAATTGAACTATAACTTTATTATTCATTAACAATTATATTCAACTCAAAATCTTTAATACCGACAACTATCATCTCAATATATTTCTAAAATTGCTATTTTCAAGCTTAATAATTGTAAGGTGTAACACTAAAAAGTTTGAAATTACGGAAAGCTTATTTTTGTTTTGGCATTTTTAATTGTTTATTTAACACTAAATTGTTATCCTACCAAAATATAGAAAATAGCTGCCTTTCTTAACCTCGCGAAAAACTTCTGAATACGCAAACAAGTTGAGACATCAAATTGCACTTAGTATATAAAGTACAATCAAATTTTTGGATTTAAATTCTGAAATGAAGTCAATTCCAAGGTTTAGCCCTACATTTTAAAAATTTAGTAAACCGGTCTTAGCATAAAAAAATGTTTGCTCGGCAAACTCAAAGAGCTTTAGCTCAATTCAAACAGATAGTTTTCATCGATTTTTGTTTAAAGTAAAATAAATGCTTAGTTTTATTCCGAGAAAAATACATTTTATCAAAATGTTAATGCACACGGCGGTTCACTTAGGTTGTTCTTGGTATCATTGTTGGTAACTCAATTAAACTATTTAGCAAAATTTAAACATCTTCAGTGTTTATTGGATAATATAACAATATGGCTGTAATAAAACTTATTCGTGCTTTCTCAGATTCAAGTTAACAAGGCTTCATTTGCATTTAATAATTCAAATTATACTTTGAACGAATTCTATTCTTAAAAGATTTGTTATCGTTACACTTTCGTCTTGAAAGTTGTTTATATTCGAAAAGCTCGGGATATCGAGAGTTTATGTAACAAGCAATTATGTGCTTTTGACGCAGTTAGATGTTATAAGTTAAGATATTCTAACTAACTTTAACAATTGTCTTTGAAACATATTATTACTTTTATTGATGTATATACATATATTTTTAAACGACGTTGGAGAGAGACTATCTTCTTACTAAAACTTGCAGACTTTATAAAATCGATGCATTTTCATCAATTAAAGTTAACAAGTCGGCCTAATCAGTAGGTCTCGATTAATAATGGTCGAATTTTCCATTTTTTCAATTAAGTACGATTCTATGCAGCTTCTTTCTAATAGTTCTTTTTGTTCAAATGGTCAAAACGTGCTAATTAGTTCCTCATTTGGTAAGAAACGTTAATATTTAACCCCTTACGTAACCTTAAATAAAGGCAAAGTATTTCCGCAAAGGTATAAAAACACAATAAGATTTCTTTAAAAGGGATGAAAAGCGTTGAAATAGCTACGCATAAGGGTTTCTCATTAGACATGTCTCTTCTCACGGCGGCGGTGGCGCAGTATCCATTTTGTAGCTGCGGGGAGGGGTGGGACTGCGGCGCAACCGGCGGCGGCGGCGCGCGGCGTCCGGACCGCCCCTCATCGCCGCCGCTAATCAGCCCCGCGCGCGACACTTCGCGTTATCGATCTTATCTGCGTCCGTATTACGTGAACGTAGTTCCTTTAAATGTAATAATTAACCCTTAATTGTCTTTTGTTAATGAATTCATTAATATGCTAATTTTTTTTCATAAAAACTGGAGAAACAAACTTTGACGTCTCTTTCGCGTTATCGGTCGCGGTTCTTTAATAATTAAACGAAGGTTCAGCTTTAATGCTGAAATTTTCAATGAGTTCCTGATGTTACGAGGGTCGCGTGACAGGATGATTTAATTAATTTTTAAAAGTGATATAAAGACTGATTAGTTTAGTTTAATCGTAGATTGATTTCAACCTTTAAAAGTTTTACGAGGTTATTAAGTTCCTGAAAGTTTAATGGGAAAAAATTCTTAATAAAACTTCCAAACTTTTACACCCAGTAATTAACTAGAAATTATATAACTTACAATTAGAAAACAACCGAGAACAGAAAGTGATCAATTGTTTCTTAAATTTGTAAATAGTTTTTTACGTCGTAAGAAATCATTTCAGGTCAAGTCGGAGTTTTCAAAAGAACGCAAAAACTGAATCTTAAATTTTTCCTAGGCAATCTTGATTGTAATTTTAGGATTCTTAAGGATTTCCTTCGGGCTCACAGGAACGATGATGTATCATTTGTGCTCCAGATTAAGGAAATAAAAGAAAAATACGAGAGGAAAGCTGGAAGAAGCATTTAAATAATTCTGTTTACTATTTCAGGAATCTCATCAACTTTCATGGCCATTTTCTTACAGTCGCGTTCCACATCTTGTTTTGACCAACGGCCAATAAAAATCTTAACGAGTATTACATAATTTTTATAACTACTTTAGTATACGTATTTTGTATGTTTATGGGGCTATTTGGGTTTTCAAAGAATATTACTTAATTTTCGCCAAGGTTTTTCAGGGCTTCCGAAAATTTTACTGACGAAGTTTTTTTAATTTAACTTCTTTTCCTCTTAATTTTATGGCCGAAATTTGTGTTAAGAACTTATGAATTTATCTAGTGACATTTTTTCATTTCCGTTGCCTGGAAATCATTGTTTTGTTTGTTTTAAAAATCACCTAGACAAAAAACATTCTGTAAAAAATTAATTAACGTAAGTCACGTCAGAATTGTTCATATTATCAATTTTCTATAATTTTCTTGATTCAATTCCATAAATAATTGTATAAAGTTAATATACTTTGCAAATAGCAATTACCTTGCATTTATTATTACGTTGTCGACGCCGGTCTTGCAGAGAATTATTACCAAGAATCAGCAATTACATTTTCAATACCTTTACAAAACATTTTGGTCCTTCGGAGCACGAATATTTCAAGAGATGAATTTATCAGAAGAATGAAAATTCAAGATTACAATTGCACGTGATGAACGTGTTTTCATTGGCGACCAGACCAAGGTATCTTAACTCTCCTAGGTAGGCTAGATTTTGCACGTCGCCTGCGTGACGTCACAAGTGGAAAGCACCCCGTTCAGCCGTTGTATTGTTTGTCGGAAATCAAAGATAATCAAGTCTACTTTTATATTGTTTTTGGTCAAATTAATGCTAACTTTGAAAAATTTGAATACAATAAGGGCTGTAGATGTGTGAATCGCCTAATGTTACCTACGTATCTAAATTAAATATTAATGGTAATAATAACACACACGACTTGTTTCTGTGTTAAATTTGTGCTTCCTAAAGCATCGCTCCACCCATATATTTCTAAAAGACTTGCCCTTAGGGAAGCAAAAAAATGAATATTTTGGTTTTTTAGCGATGTTTTTACAAAGACCCACGGCGCAGCTTGCCGGCATCTTGAATAGTTGAATCAGGGATTATGGAAAAATAAATAGCCCTGAGTTGAGCTAACTGCACGACATATAATTTCCTGTAATAATTAATGTACCTACACAATGCACAATGTATTAAAATATAATTGAATCGGATGTTTTCAAATAAATTTACCTTTCTGTTTTTCTCGAACCTTTTGTACAGCAAATTACTACAAAAATATTAAACTCTGCCTATTTCACTTTAAACAACCAAAACGGCGTTTATCGGCACGTTGTTTCTCTAAGAAACTTTCTGACCGAATGATGACAGATGACAGATTCCACTTGTGACGTAGCCGTACCTCCCCTCCGACCGCACGCGTCCCTCGCCTCGCTTCTCATTACCCCAGTAAGCTAGCCTACCTAGGAGAGTTAAGATACCTTGGACCAGACGACGACGTTTCCCTGTTTGGTAGTGGTCAGGTCTATTTCACAACGTAAGGTCAGGTTTACTTCAAATATCTATTTTCCTTTTAACCCCCTTTACGTTAAATTTCATATTGCCTCCACTATTAAATATTCCGACTTACTTACAATTTCGTTTACAAGTTACATACATTAACATTTGTATATTACGTTATGATTGCGTTTTGATTGACGTATATCGCCTTTCACGCCTACTACATATATTTCCGTATTATTCCAAATTCAGACTACTATTTACAATTTCTTTGTTGCGCAATCTTTGCCATAAAGTCCGAATTTGAATATTACTTACACGCGTTAAAAAAGGCTTTCAATTGCATTTACTTAAGTTACCTATTTACATTTGCATATTTACCTTTGTTGGTAGTTAGCAATTTCTATAAAAAAAGTCAAAATGGCTAAAATCAAAGAAGAAAAGCTTTTACTTGCTACTGGCAAAAGCATGATTAATAAATTAAATAATTTTGAAACATTCTTAGAATCCGTATCTACTACTGTGACAGATCAAGAGGTTCTTGCGAAAATTCGTTTGCGTTGCGATGCAATTAAGGATTTGCCTGAAAAATATAATGACACAATTATCCATCTTAGCGTTTTGTCCGTTGTGGATGCTGAGATGTTAGAACCCGACAGTTTCTTTGACAAATATATTGATCTTAGCGCACGGGCATCCTTTTTATTAGATTCAAATTTATCTAAATCATCTGCAAGCAACTCTAATGAAAATTTCCATTGCAAGACAAACGGTTCAAATGCCACACAAGCTGCTTTTACAATGAATACGAAGTTGCCACGTATTTCACTACCATCATTTGATGGGAACTATATTGAATTCACTTCATTTTATGAAACATTCATTTCCTTAATTCATGATAATGCAATTTTATCAGATATAGAAAAGTTTATGTACTTAAAAACTAGCCTTCGTGGAGCCGCAGCTCAAACCATTGCTAACATTCAGCCATCTGCTGAGAACTACAAAATTGCTTTTGACATGGTAATTGATCGGTACAACAACCCTAAACAAATTATTTTAAATCATATTAAAGGCATTTTCGATCTAAAAACTATGAACAAACGTAGCGCATTTGATCTCAGAAAATTATCTGACGAATTTGTAAAACACATCAGGGCTTTACAAAATTTATCAGTGCCGATAGAACAATGCAATTGTTTTTTATATCATATATTAATGTCCAAACTCGATATTAGCACTAAAAGTAAATTTACCGAATTTAAAACCCGTTCAATTCCAAGCTTAGAAGAAATAAATGAATTTCTAAAAGGTCACTGCGAGCTCTTAGAAGAAATAGATTCCAATAATAAAGGTTATAATTCTAATAAGCTTTCTGATGCTAAAAATAGTTACAAACAAAGATTTAATAGTAATCAACAATCATTATTGGTAACACCTAATAATATATCTTGCTATAATTGCAAAAGCAATCATTATATAACGGAATGCCCAAAGTTTCTATCTTTATCTACCAAACAAAGGTTCGATAAAACGAACGAATTAAAAATCTGCAAAAATTGTTTGCGGCACTCAAGTTACAATTCTTGCAATTCCAAATATAATTGTCGCATTTGCAATAAAAGACATCATTCTTTGTTACATTTTGAAATTCCAAAGAACAATTCTGAAGACCAAGTTGCTACTACTGCTACTAAAGAAACTTCAAAAACCGTTGTTCAAAATGATTCCCGAATTTCACTTTCTTCTTTCGATACATCTCCTAATGAGAATTTACTTTCAACTGCCATGGTAAAGATAAGAGCGAGGAATCATAATTGGTACACTTGTAGGGCGATACTGGATAGTGGTAGTCACGTAAATTTTATAACCGAAAACTTAGCCAAGAAGTTGCAGTTGGAACAAAATAAGTCCAAAACAAAAATCTTAGGTCTCAATTCTTGTGCCACAGAATCAAGTTCTATTGTACACATTCAACTATCCTCTTTGCATAATGGTTTTCAAACAAATCTGCAATGTCTTACAGTTCCAAAAATCTCGGAAAATCTACCTTGTAATTCATTTGACAAATCGCAGCTGGGGCTTCCCAGAAATATAAGATTAGCAGATAACGATTTTAACAAATCTTTGCCCGTTGATTTACTTATTGGCGCGGGTAAGTTTTACCACCTTATGTGCATCGGACAAATTTCCTTAGGCGAAGATAAACCCGTTCTGCAAAAGACTTTGTTAGGTTGGGTAGTTTCAGGTCCGTGCAGTTATGGTAAAAGTTTTCAAAATAATATATGTTTACATGTATCAACTGACGAAAATGATCGCAGTGATTCATTACAGAATTCCATTCAAGCGTTTTGGCAGATGGAAAATGTATCTTTAAAGAATGAATTATCTCTATTATCTCGCGAAGAGCGATATTGCGAAGATTATTTTACGCGAACTGTGTCGCGAAAATCTGATGGTCGTCTAATAGTTTCAATTCCCTTCAATTCTAATATTATAAAATTAGGCGATTCTGAAGTACAAGCTACTATGCGATTTTTTCATTTAGAGAAAAAACTGTTAAGAAATCCAACCTTGAGGTCAGAATACTTAAAATTTATCCACGAATATCGTGACCTTGGTCACATGATTAGAATTACAAATTATGACAGGCCAAAAGTTACAAATAACGAGCCTACTTTCGAAGTCTTAGATTCTTCAGTTTCACTTACTAGTATTCCTGCATTTTATTTACCGCATGATGCGATAATCAAATCGAGCTCTCTAACAACAAAGCTTCGTGTAGTATTTGATGGAAGTGCAAAATCTGATTCCAATGTTTCCATCAACGATACTCAAATAGTAGGACCTGTAATCCAGGATGACCTGATTTCTATCCTATTACGTTTTCGACAGCATAAGATTGCTTTAACGGGCGACATTGAGAAAATGTATCGCCAGATTTTGATAAATCCTTTACAAAGAAAGTTTCAGCGTATCCTTTGGCGTGATGGTCCTGAGTTACAGTTAGATACTTACGAATTGCAAACTGTGACTTACGGTACTGCAAGTGCTAGCTATTTAGCTACAAAATGTCTGCAATATTTGGCACAATTAAATTTTCAAACATTTCCTAAAACTTCATCTATTTTGAGATCTGATTTTTATATGGACGATCTTATCACAGGAGCCGATACTGTAGACGAAGTGTTGCAAATAAAAGAAGAAATAACTATAATTTTGAGTGAAGCAGGTTTTCCTATTAGAAAATTCTTATCAAACAATTCAAATATTTTGTCAGATAGCGATCCTAGTGCGCAATTTCATACAATCCCTTTAAGTGAACGCGAGAATGCCAAGGCTTTAGGCATTACTTGGAACTCTCTTGCAGACACAATTCAATACAGTATTCCAATTACTTCGAATTTACAACAAGTATCAAAACGGATAATTCTTTCAACCATAGCACAATTATTTGATCCACTAGGTTTGGTGTCTCCAATTATTGTCACAGGCAATTTAATAATCCAAAGACTCTGGCAACTACAGTTAACTTGGGATGAACGTATCCCAGAATTTCTGAATTCAGAATGGAACTTATTTAAGAATGAACTTCCATTATTAAGTAGCTTAAAGATTCCTAGGTGTGTTATTTCTAAAAACACTTCTACCATCGAATTACATGGTTTTAGTGATAGCAGTTGTAGAGCTTTTGGCTGTTGCATTTATGTCAGATGTATACATCCTGATAATACTGTTTCCATACAGTTGTTGTGCTCTAAATCACGAGTGGCCCCTATACGCACCACAACCATACCTCGACTAGAGCTCTGCGCGGCTTTACTATTGACACAACTTCTTCTAAAAGTTAAAAATACCCTCACTCTCAGTTTCAGTAGAACATATTTTTGGACAGATTCAACGATAGTTTTAAAGTGGATTAATTCTCCGCCTAACAAATATAAAGTTTTTGTTGCCAATCGAATCGCGGGCATTCAGGAAACTTCAGAGCCTTGTGATTGGTATTACGTTCCGTCAAAACAAAATCCCGCAGATTTAATTTCCCGGGGTACTTCCAGTGTTGATTTGTTAAGCAACTCTTTATGGTGGCATGGCCCATCTTTTTTAAATTTAACTCCCGATCAATGGCCTACACTTCCAACTATCAAAGCTGAAGAACCTTCTTCCGAAGTAAAAGCTCAATCCGATCTTATCTTTAATTTTCTAACGGTTCCAGCTTTAAACATGTTTCAGAAATTTTCATCCCTTTCCAAACTTAAACGAGTATTCGCTTGGATGCTCCGTTTCATAAAAAATGTGCAACTTTCCGTAGCCCAGCGAAGCAAAGGTAACTTACAAACTATTGAATTAGAAAGAGCCATGAACATTTTAATAACCATATGTCAGGCAGAAACGTTTTCAATTGAAATCAAACAATTAAAAAATAAGCAAAATTTAGAAAATAATTCTAGCATTCTGCCGCTAAGTCCTTTTCTTGACAAAATTGGTATTCTAAGAGTAGGTGGTAGGATACAAAATTCCGCTTACTCCTTTGACAAAAAATTTCCCGCATTGCTTCCAAAGGAGCACGCTTTCACTAAACTCATTTTTAAGTACTTCCATGAAAATTTACTACATTGCGGAGCTCAACATTTGTTGGCTGCCATACGCGAGTACTATTGGCCCATTTCAGGGCGAAATATCGCCAAAAAGACAGTGCATGACTGTATTAAATGTTTTCGTGTTAATCCTCGATCTTACCATCCTATTATGGGCGATTTACCTGCAAAACGTCTACAGGTTGGAACTCCTGTATTTTCTAACGTCGGTGTTGATTACGCTGGTCCAATTTTAATAAAGGACAGAAAGCTTCGGGGTTCCAAACTTATCAAGTCCTACATTTGTTTGTTCATATGTTTAGTAACAAGAGCTATACACTTAGAATTAACAACCTCCTTATCTACGGAATCCTTTATAGCAGTTTTCAGGCGGTTTATTAGCCGTAGAGGAAAGCCAATTACGATTTCTTCAGATAATGCAACTAACTTCAAAGGTGCTGCAAATGAGTTAAAAGAACTTCAAAGTTTTTTAAATTTAGAAACTACGAATAATTGTTTTTCTGATTTTATGGCAAATGAGCAGATAAAGTGGGAGTTTATTATACCCAAAACACCTCATCAAGGTGGAATGTGGGAAAGCGGTATCAAATCCGTCAAAACGCATTTAAAACGTGTCTTAGGAAATACTTCCTTAAATTATGAGGATTTTCATACTTTATTAACCCAAATAGAGGCAATATTGAATTCGCGGCCCCTGTCCCCATTATCCTCAGATCCTTCAGATTTAATTCCTTTAACACCTGCACATTTTTTAATTTCCAAATCATTTCATTCACTACCTGAAGTAAACTTGGATCAGATTAGTGAAAATAGACTGACGTTGTACCAAGGAATTCAACGCCTAGTACAATCCTTCTGGCGTCGCTGGAGTCTGGAAGTAGTCCCCGAATTGCAGCGAAAAACAAAATGGTTTCAACAGCTTCCTAATCTGATAATAAAGGATTCTTTAGCCTTGATTAAAGAAGACAATTTGCCACCTTTACAATGCGCTTTGGGACGTGTAACAGAAGTTCACATGGGCAATGACGGTGTTGTGCGGTCTGTTACATTAAGAATTTCAAATGGTCATACCATTAAACGATCTGTCCACAAACTATGTGTACTCCCAAATTCATAAACTCATTTATGTGGCAGAAAAGTGAACATTTACAAACAATTTATTTTCAGTTTATCGTCTTTTTCTATTTGTTATTGTTATTATATTTACTACTTGTATAACTTGTATTTCTAGATTTAAGTTCATTTTTACCGTATTTTTCTTTTTGTTATTATTGTAATTAATTACTTTGTTCCTTGAAATCATTGTGATTTCAACGCGGCCGGCATGTTAAGAACTTATGAATTTATCTAGTGACATTTTTTCATTTCCGTTGCCTGGAAATCATTGTTTTGTTTGTTTTAAAAATCACCTAGACAAAAAACATTCTGTAAAAAATTAATTAACGTAAGTCACGTCAGAATTGTTCATATTATCAATTTTCTATAATTTTCTTGATTCAATTCCATAAATAATTGTATAAAGTTAATATACTTTGCAAATAGCAATTACCTTGCATTTATTATTACGTTGTCGACGCCGGTCTTGCAGAGAATTATTACCAAGAATCAGCAATTACATTTTCAATACCTTTACAAAACAATTTGTGTGCAGTTTTTTATTAATTAAAAATAAAACCCATAAATTGCGTATGTCAAAAAGTTAGAATTTTCAGAAAAATAATAAGAAAAGTGAAATTGCAGTAGCTAATTAAACAATTTCGCATGAAAATTTACAACTAAAACCAGTGATTTTCCTAAAGCAACAGCTAAAACTGTTGTAAGTAATTAATTCTTAAGCTTAAAACTAAAATCGTGAGAATATCTTTCGGAATTTGATTTCGATTGCACGCTGACATCTAAGAATAACTCCTTGCGTGAAGTGCACATTACGAGAGTCGGAAGACAAACCCATTTTATGATCGAATGTTACTTAAGCAAGCACATTGTAACTATGTAACACGAGTTTCGTTAAGAACTCTCTTCTCATATTCCTATGCTTTTTTTTCAGATAATTAATTTTCATGGTATCTCAATAAATTTTTAATTGAGCCTACTAAAATATCAAAAAGTCTGTGTTTTTAGCATTTTTTAATTTAAATACTTTAAAATAATCGCAAGTGTTTCATAAAAAATTTATTAAATTTTCTTCAGTCTGAAGTTTAATCAAAATCAGTAATGAACGGAAAAATTTTCATTTACAATTTCATAAAAGTTTTAAATCGGCCCTTCTTAATTAAATATTAATGGAACTTTCCTTTTGAATTTATAACAAAATACCAGCACATAAGTGTGTCTTTATCTCTCTCTGTGTGAAGGCATTTCGGTAACTAAAATTTCCTTTTTGCTCCACCTTTAATTATACTTTTAAATTAAAATAGTCAAAACTTTAAACATAACCCAAAATTCGACTTTCGTAAATTAAACTCACTGATTATGCACGATCTAATTAAACGCCACGCCAAGAAAATAAACAAAACCAAACACACAAAACAATAAAAACGTTCAAGAAATACAAGTAAACCGCCACTGCTTAAACAGAAGTTAAAAACGAAACTAACCTAGTTCAACCCGGAAGCATTAGAAATCGAAATTATCGATTGATTCCCCTAACATACGATCGAAACCTCACAATGAAATTGGGCATTCATAAAAAATATCTCCCTTCATTTTTTGCACCCTTAAAACACCCCCTGTTTTTTCACCCTCGACGAGCGCGGAATGTTTTTTGTGCAGCATTTGAACGCGAAATAAAATTTTGTGGTAGGTCTTTTTACTTTATAATTGCGAAATTCGCAATTAAAAACTACGTCCTTGCTTTAATTGTTTCTGAAGGTCAAGAAATTAATTAGGAGGCCTCAATTACCCCGACTGTTACTTTAATTCGCGTATAAAAACAACTGGGAGCGATTGCGTAGTGCGTTCGTGAATGGATTAAGTCATTAAAAGATTAAGAAATTAACTTTTGGGTATTTTAGGGTGGCAAGGGTTTTTAGAAACGCGTTTTTTGGTGAAATGGCAAATGATGAAAGAATTTGTCTTGAAACGTATAAGTGAGGGAAGGTTATTTAAATGTACTAGTTTCTGATGAGCATAAAACATGTACAAGAGTGAAGAAAATTCCTAGAAGGTTTCCAGAATGCAAATCTAGTATTTTTTTACCCTAACGAAGCCACCCTCGCTTTTTTTCACCCTCAAGTCAATGTAGAGTGGACCTGTAAAATAAAACTCACATTTCAAAGTTCATATACATAAATATCGCGCATGACAAAATTGGTGGGCTCCAATCTTCCCTAACTTGAAAAAATCTATAATGGTGTATATGTGTATATAAGATATGCTAGTTAGACGGAAGGAAAAAAAGTTTTGATTGTTTCACGCGCCCGACTTAAACTTCCTTATTTAAAATTCCTCGTTTCGTGTACGATTAACGCCTCGAAGGACGCTTTAATTACTGTTTTTCAGACGAGGAGTAGGAAATGTTGCTGATGTTTTTTTTTATGTGTCGAAGGACGAGCATCTAATAATGGAAACCCTACTTCACAAATTTTCCGTAATGGGTTTCTATTTCCCAGATCAAAATAAATATGGCATTGTATGATAAAACTGCAGGAGTGGGTCGCTATGTAGGGATGATGTTATGTTGTTCTGACGGGACAGGCGGCTTGTTCATGCGTGAAGTTTAAAAGCTCACTGTACGAGCTTTTTATACTTGAAAGCTCATGACAGTTACAGCTATGTTGAGCTTCGAACAAAATACTCAGGATGTTACTATATAATCATATCGATTCCGCGATTCTACTACGATTTGGCCATAAAAGCTTCACAAATCTTTTGATTTAAAACACAATTTTAACTTTGTATAAATTGAGAACCATCTTTTATTAAAAGTAAATTCTTAATTTAGATAAATAAATTATGGCATAAACTTGAAAACACAACAATTATCTAACAAATATGATAAAAAAATAACCTCCTAAAGTTCTTCAAATGTATAAGTAGAGAGAGATAAAGTTTCAAGCACCAAAGCCTACCCAAACACTTTGTACTGCTTGTAGATGCAGAAAACAACGAATAATCTTCAAGCTAGTAAACACGAAATTGTTTGCACCATAAACTCAGACTCATAATTTTATTAATTAATATTTTATTCTTAATCAAATGGCAGACATTCAAATGATATAAATAATAAATAAATAAATAAATCACAAAGCTTTTCCTTAAGAACAAAAGTTATTATCAAAGAAGACAAAATCCAAATTTAAGGGGAGTTAATAATTCGGAAATGCCAATTTTCTCAAATTTCTTCTTTAAAGTGAAACTTTTCGAGCTTAAATGTTTTTAAAAATTCATTTTTGATCTGATCAAAAGACATTGTTTACAATAACTAAAAAATAATAAATTAAAATTCAGCAAGATACACAGGGTGCTTCGCACAGGAAGTAGAAGTAACACAGTTACGAAATTCCTATCAAACATTTATTAGCGTTATTTTAAAAATCTATGTTAACCCTTTTCATTAAATAAATGATTTACCCTGTAATATTTTTGGATAACTGATTTTTATTATTAAATAATGCCTTTTACACAGAGCACATTACAAGTACAAAAATAATTTACGTCGAGGTATGTTGAAGTTGATACATTTCGACCTAGAATAATGCATAAATAGTATTGATTACAAAGACTAACGTTGTTCTAAAAAAAGGCAAACTACTAAGTGAAGTATCAAAAGTTATGAATGTTTTTGTTTTATTTCCATTTACACTGTCTAAAAATGAAATACTTTCACGTTAATTTTAATAGTTTTTGCCATATAACATCAAATTTTCTAATTTCCAATAAGACTTGATATCCTTTATGCTTTTCTTTTTCCTTCCCTGCTTTCCTTTTTGTTCTCTGCCACAATAACGTATAATAAACTATTTAAATGTAATACTTTTTTACCACTTTGATGTATTTCGGCTACTGACTACATTACTTAATTGCCTTTTTATTTGGTTTATTACTAATATTGTATTATTGCTTAGTTGACTAATTAGTTAGTTAGTTATTTAGTGATTTTTAGCAGATATTTGTTGCTTGGTTACATGATTAATTGACTCACCATCGATTCGTTCTATCATTGGTTTGTTCACCAATTGTTGTTAGATTGATTGCTTGGTTAGTTTAATGGCTAGTTAGTTAATTAGTTACTGTTAGTTTTTTGCTTGTTTAGTTGAGTATTGAATTGGTTGGTCATTGATAAATTGTTGGTTGTATTCTTGATCACTTGGTTAGTTTTCTGCTAGTTAATTAGTTAGTTACTTTATTGTTATATAGGTTACTTGGTTGCTGGACCAATTAGTAGATAAATTGTTAATCAGCGCGTTGCTTTGTTCAAAGTTGTTTGGTTAATTTACTAGCTCCTTCATTAATTAGATCTTTGGTTGTATTTTTGGTTAGTTAGTTGTATTAATAATTGATTGTTGTTCATTGATAAGCGGTTTGTTAGGTGTGTTAGTTTGCTAATAACTTGATTGAATGATTAATCGATTAGTTTGTTGACCATTTACTTCTTCGCGTTACTGGTTTCTTTATTTGATTGAACGTTCTGCCGACTTGTTGGCCAGTAAATTTAGTTATTATTAAGCCAGAAATTCTACAATAATTAATTAATTGACAAAAAAGTTTGTTGATAATGTACTTGGTATACACGATTGGTTGGTTAGTAATTAGCTAGCTGGCTATTTAGCTATTTAGTTGATGAATCAGTTAGTACGTCGCATCATTGGTTTATTGGTTAGTTATTCGGTTAAACGTCTGATTGATTTATTAAATGGTAAAGGAAATAGTTACTAGGTTATTAATTTTGTGAGTAGTTAGTTAGCCAATTAATTTTTTAGCGGTTTAGTTAGTTTATTGGGTGCTTAGTTGATTGGTTAGTTTAGTTATTTTAATATGCGTGTCCTTGATTAGTTAATTGGTACTTGATCCCTGTTTTTGTTAGATATTTAGTTGCTTAGTAAGTTAGTAACGTCGTTAGTTTGTTTGTTTGTTACATAATTATTTGGATAATTTGTTATCTGGTAAATTACCTAGTTGCTTGGTTGGGTGGTCGATTAGTTGTTTTAATGCTTGTTTCTAGATTAATTAATTAGTTATATACCAGATTCGTTGAATGGATTGTTTGGATGATCCCTTGTTTGACTAATTAGGTGCTTAGTTAATTCATTGGTTAGTTAGTTAGTTGATAGCTTGACTTGATAGTTAGAATATTATATATTAATTAGAAAAAACAAGTAGCTAAGTGGAGTGTGGTATTGTATCAGGCAATGTCACCTGGTAAATTTCAATAAAAATAGGTTTTCAGTTCATACTGGTTTACAATCCCGTGTAAATATAAATGAGATTACAATTGAAATTTAATATTGTAAGAAGTGTTAAATAGAATCGCACCCAGTTACCACACTAACTGAGTTCACTAAGTTGTACGTTTCACTTATTAGAGTAATTAGAGCACTAATTACAAAATTAAATATTGTTTCCAGGGTTACGTAAGTGATAAATTTTAAATTCGCGAGTAAATATAGTAAATTTTATTACCATTATTAGTTACCAGTTATTAATGAAAAGAGAATCAAAAGAAATTTTCAGACTTAAGGGAAGATTATATTCTAACTTACAACTTTAAAAACTATTAAAAGTGAAAATTTAAAACCGTATGTAGTTATAATTGCAAAGTTTAACGAATTATGAATATTAAGATACAATTTTTTAGGTCTTCGATTACCTTTTGATATTTAAACTTTGAATAGTTTAAAATTTAATAAACAAACGTAAGAAATGGAATTTGCTAGCAACAAAATTCTAAGAGAAAATGCAAGGAAACTCTAACTACTTGTATTATTTTTCTTCTCGAAGGAAATAAAAAATCATTAAATCTTTCAGTTTACATGTTTACTAAAGTTTTGATATTCCCGATTTTATAGTCGTATAGAATTATTACTGGTCGCGACATCTACAGCGTTCCACACAAACTAACTTGGTACGTTCCTAGCATTTCCGTAGCTTTCTAAAAGGAGAGAAGCATTACGAGAGTTTTCTGTTTTATACTTTAGGAACTGATACAGATTCTTGTGTTTTTTTATTAAAGGAAATTTTATTCAATAAATCAAAGGAACTGTTATACTCGTATAAAATGCTGTATAAATTTGCTGGTGATTATTTTATCATATTAACATAATTTTAATAGTTAACACAATCGTAGCATTGATTTCGATTAAAAGAAAGCTGTAACAATCTGCAAAGTTTTTCAAATGTATCTGTATGCAGCAGAAAAAATCTTTTAATATTTCTACGTTTCAAAAAGCTGCTGCAATGCTTGTAGTTCACATAAAATGACACCGATGCCTCTGGCAGCTGTAATAAAAGTCTTCCAAAATTCGGCATTGGTAATATTCAGGAAATTATTAGTTTTGATTCCGATCTGTTATGTTTCTATTGCAGAATACTGAAGGTAAGACAAACCTGAAATGACTCTTATGGATTCATTTCAAAAAGGTCCCTTTTATCTCTTATAATACTCTCTTTACAATAAACAACACCGAAGTAAATGTTTTTGAAAGAAAAGTGGGTTTTATTTTTATGAATATAATTTAAGATATTTTTAATACGATTATGTTTCCGTACCCAGCAATTTTAAGTAAATTTAAAATGAAATTTCAAAAAGACTAATATCACCAGAACTAGTTTTTAAAAGAACATTCTTTTTAAGGAATTTTTACAATTTTTAAAAACACTTCACCTGAATGTTACAATTTTTTATAAATAAATAAATCATGCTGTTTACGTGTATTTCGAATCATTTTTAAATAACGACTAAATTTTTGTATAAATAACTTATCGTTATGTAAGGAAAAATCAAGAAATTTGCCCATTCCTGGATAATAATTTCTTAACTTTTTTTTGTTAATTCTCGTTGTAACTCTGTTTTACTATTCAGTAATCGGATTTGTGTCAATATTTAGTTTTACTTCAGCATTTGATACTTCATTGTTCATTGTTCGTTTTTACTTATTTGTCAAATATTACTAACTAAACTTTGAATATATCGCATTATTTTTAGTAATTGTAAAATGTGATGTTTAAATATGAACAAGCATTTCAGTTTTTTAGAATTTGGAAAGGCGGGTAAATATTACGATTTTGCTACTAATTTTCGTAATTACTTTATACGAGCAAGGCTTGTAAGAAAGATATGAGAGAAAACTTGCACCTTTGATATAGATGGCAGATAATTCCAATTTTATGTTGTACTATAAAAAAAAAGCAAAAACGAGAACATCTTGACGTTATTAAAAGTTTTAAACTAAGTAGGTAACATAATAATATTTCTCAAATGATTACAGTGTGCCCATTCCATCTATAAACCCCTTATTGATTCTGAATAGACAACACACATTACACGTCACAAGCAAATCTTGTATGGAAACAGTATGAGTTGTTGCGTATTTAGGACGAGTAAGGAATTACGAGATAAAATGGACATCCTATGTAATAAATCTAATAAACTTGTGCATCATTACTTAAGGGTGGATTTTAGTTAAAATATTTTTCGTTTTGAAGTATCTTGGGTTGCCTAACTTAAAAACAGCCGAGAAACGGTGAACCAAATGGTGCAGAGTGCTTAGAGTGTTTGACAAAACGCAAATTACTCATCCATAAAGTGTTTTAATTATTACTTATCTTATTAACTTTCTAGTATTGCTTCTACATAAAAAAACTTCTAAATTCAGTAGGTATAAGTATTTGCGAATACCGATTTTTAATCTCTTAAACCTCTTTGTAAACATTGACAGTGACATTGACAGAGTCGGTGAATGTTGGGTTGCCTATCTTTAATCAGTTTTTAAAAATTTATACGCAATTTTTTCTAGAGTTAAATAAAGATCACGCCTAAATTATACAAATTTGCAAAAGGGTCGATACATGCATAGGAAGGTAATATTGAAACCCACCCCGCTACAGGCGAAAATCAATTCATTCTTGATGGATGCCTTGTGCAAGTCCCTTTTCGTAAGTTTTTTATAATAGGCCATAATTTAATTACTATATTAAAATTGGTCGTTCTGGCCTTGTAGCGTATGAACGAAAGGTCTAAAAATTTTAATTCATACCCGTCCTTCTTTTCAACTGTCATTATTTAACCGTACCGTTATTTTAAAATTACTCAATTTTCCGCGCGTAAACATGCTACTAAAACCCCCCCTTAAATAGAACCATAATTGCTCCTGTAATCTTAATTTTTAAAATATTATTGTTTGAAGACATGATTGTTTATGATAACTATGTTAAGTGCGTTGTCTGTTTTAAAACTTTTGCACTCCACGTTCTAAAATGGATAGCCGGATAGTTTATTTCGTGTTTTTTTTTTGTTACACAACACTCAATTAGAGATATATTTTTGATCGATTATAAAATATTGACATTTTATACATAGATATTTGATACATATATTATTTCGTTATTCATGGCAACTAATACATTCGTAATAGTTTGTTTCTTTAGCAAATGTTAAAGTGTGCTTTTTCAATCAATCAAAAGGTCATTTTAACCGCAAGGGTATTACTTTATCTACCCTTGCGGTTAAAATGAGTAAACATTGTTTGTAACCCTAGCAACGCCCATACTAATGAGATTTTAAAACGTGACTCGATTAGTAATAATTTTAAACGTCCATGTCAAATGTTATATTGAAATAAAATTTTATCCTTTAAAATAAATGCTATAGAAAAAAATAGAATATTATACACGACGATAAAATTTAATTATCTTCTCGAGCGTAATTAGCGTCTCGACGCTAAAAAACGCTCTTGAAGATAAAATATAACAAGAAGAAACAGACGATGATCTGGAATTAAGAAGAAGTATTAGATCGAAAATATTGCCTGCGCGATTTAATGATTATGGCCCATTTAGCGTTGAGTGTTGAATCCTATATAGATGAAGTACCGTTAAACCTTGAGGTGGCAAAAGCCAGACCGGATTATGTGCATTGGAAAAATGCAGTGGAAGAAGAGATGAATACTCTTCATCGAAATGAAACATGTACGCTAGTTAAAAAACCAGAAAATGCACGCATTATTGATAGCAAGTGGGTTTTCAAACTAAAGAAAGAACAGAACAACCAAATAAAGAAATATAAAGCTCCATTGGTAGCAAGAGGGTTTATACAGAAAGAAGGTTTTGATTATGAGGAAACGGATGCACCTGTTGCCAGACTAACAACGATTAGAACACTACTTGCAATAATAAATCATAATAATTTAAAGGTACAGCAAATAGATGTTAAATCAGCTTTTCTACATGGAGTTCTGGATGAAGACATCTACATGAGGAAACCTGAATCAAGGTGATGATAATCATGTATGCAAACTAAACGAACCTATTTATGGGCTCGAACAGGCCTCTTTTTGTTGGAATAAGAGGTTCAATGAATTTGTTAAAAAACAACAGATCTCAAAATGATTTACTTATTGCTTTAGGTAGATGATATAATTATTGCTAGTAACAGAGAAAATAAAATAGAAAACCCGACAGAAAAGCTAAGTGAGGAATTTGAAATGCAAGACATGGGTGATTTGAAGCAGTTTTTAGGAATTAATATCAAAAAAACAGAAGATGGACTCTATTTAAATCAAAGGAACTATCTGCAGGGTTTATTGGAACGTTTTGGGATGTACAACTGTAAAGAATCAAGAACACCTATGGAAGCCGGCATAAAAATAGACAAAATCGAAGACGAAGAAAGGAATGCATTTCTTCAAAAATGTGACAGTTTCAATTCTTGATATCGCAATATCTCGACAATAGCCACTCCTATGAAAAAAAGTAATTAAATCTTTCTTGTGGAAAATTACATAAGCAATAAATTTGTTAATAACTATTTTTACAATAAAACTAACCGTTAACGAGATATTCGCAAAAAATTATGACGTTTGACCCCGCGTAAAATTTTTAGCAGCGCACCGATCGATGGGGACTTTTGACATTTCATTTAGAACTATAATATGAAGGTCCACACAAAAAATCAGCTTCATGTGAATTATTTCCAACTTTGGACATTTTTGTGTCTATTTTAACTGGACTAATAAGCCGTCCACTCTTGGTTATTTTGAATGGTAATTAATCATGACGTTAACTTTAAACATGAAGTGAGAATACCGACCAATATATTTATAAACTAAACTAAATTATTTCGAAGAGACGTTAAAATGTTAATTGTTATTTTTGTTAAATATTTCAGGCTTTGCAATTGTATTACGATCGTAAATATAACCATAATATTATTTACATATAAATAAACAATGTTTTGTTCCAGAAATTATTGAACTTATCCATTTAATATTGCTTGTTGTAATCAATATATTTAATGATTTTTTTTTTAATGTTTGTGTTGTAATTATAAGACACTGAAAAACGCACAGACAATTTACTGATTCTTGTTACCATATTGTTTCAATTGATTAAAAATACTAGTAATTATTAAGTTCTTGTATGTTTTCATACTATTTAAGTATTGAAGATTTTACAATGTATATCATTACGTCTAAACAAATGAATATCAATATAACCTTTCAGAGTTTAGAATTAGAGATGCACTCATAACAACTCTAAACCAATACTCTTTACACTTCCTAGTGTCCTAATACTTTAAGTTATAAGGAGTAATAATACGGAACAGAAAATAAATACAGGGCGATTTAAAAGTATTGTCATTAATTTTAAGGGTAGGTAGAGCATATCAAGTAGAACAACAATTACTTTTCTCGAAAACCATGTATCGCAAATAAACGGTGAACTCGGAAAAAAATTAAAAAGATCACCACAAAAATTAAGGTGGTCACTGGAATTTAAATTTATCAAACGCCCTTGTTACTGATAAGAGAGTCGGGCTGTGTACGTAAGTAGGTTAATATCAGTTAATTCTTCGCTTTCAAAGTGCATTTATCGAACGTTTTAATGGAAGGTGGACCTTTTAACAACCGAATTAATTGATGTTATTGTACTTAATTTGTGTTTATGTTGTGCGTGTATTTGTGTCTGTGTAGGAGTTAATGGACGAATATTTGAACATCTTCTGTAAGTTCTGTTTCTCTTTATTAACAACATTTTTATTCTAATAGCACTTTTTAAACTGCCAGTCTCAGTTTTGAAAAAATGCGAGAGGAAAGTGAAACCTGTAAATTACATAATTGTGTGATGTTTCATTCATTTTTGCGAGGTCAAATTTCTACTGCAGGCTTTTTAAATGCATATTAGCCAGCGGTTCTCAAAAGTGTGTAACAAAATTTAAAATAACAAAAATCGTGATAAGCTTTAAATTTTTGCTGTAATATACTACTATTAAGGTCAGCAGGTAATTTAAGGTAATTTAATGACAATACTTTTGAATCGCCCTGTATTTAAAAAATATCTCTTCACACCTAATGTTCTCCTAATATTTTATGGGCTTAGATCAAAAGGATAGGGCTTTCTAGCGAAATTTGGCATTTGACTAGGAGACCATAAATTATGAGGAGTAATAATTTTGAATCAAAAATAATTAAACTTAATGCCCAAAAGTGGCCAGTTGTTATTAGGAGAACATGAATCAGAGGACTAATAATTCTGAACTAATTTTTATTTAATTTAATGCTTCAAAACTAGTTGTTTGTTATTAAGAGAACAGAAATTAAAGGTCTAATAATTCTAAACCAAAAATTATAAAATGTAAACCTAAAAATTGACAAACTGTTATTAGGAGAATAGAAGCTAGGAATGTAACAATTTTAGATCAAAAATAAAGGATTTTGGTACTATAAATTTTGTTTTAAGCCTTCAAAATTGCTACTTTCGCATTAAAAATAAGAAAGAGTAACACAACATTGTTGAAATATGTTTATTTGAAAAAATATCGATTGCCTGTCATAATTATGGATATATTATATATTTGTTTACAAACTAATTACAATACTTCTCTAGGATTACAATTAACACGATAATATAGCAATTTTTCGATTTAAGACTAAAGATTTAAAGTTCGTTGTCTTTGGAACTAGCATAGCTTCTGATCTAGTCATTTACAACTATTTCGTTCTTCAGTAATTACATACAACTAAAACCTGTGTAATTTCTAACTTACGAATAAGAAATTTCTGAATTTAAACTAATATACGTTCGTAACCTTTACTGGTTTTGAATAGACAACACATATTACGGGTCGCATGCAAGCGTATTGGTGGTTGCCTAATCGGAATCATTAAAAGGTTACAAGTTACAAGATAAAATAGGGACCCATGTAAAAGACATTCATATCTTAAACATGTCCCCAAAATGATTTTTAAAATATAAAACAACAAATTAACTATAAAAAAAAACGGATTTTACATAATACAATACAATTCAATGAGTTTTAAGAAAAACAACTGCATAGAATAATTAACATTTAAGATATTCTTAATTAACACAAAATTAATACAGAATTAATCACATATATTTTCATTTGCCATAGAACACACAAGGGCACCAAAAACTTAAACACGAGACGGCTCCTTCTTTCATCTTCGATGATGTTCAACAAGAGGAAGGTTGTTCCTTTTAAGTCCTGAAATAAACAAAATAATATCATTTAGTTGATAAATTGATTACGAATTAATTATACAATAGAATAAAAAAGTAGGAATTTTCAATATGCTTTCTGAAACCTCCATATTAGAAAAATCTATTTATTCCGTAAAAAATTGTCTGGACTGTGCGTATCAAGTAGCCTACAGATATAGAACACCAAAATGAACAGTTACACTAGGTAGAAATACCTCAGTGGTTTGCCATTGCATTCCGAGGAAAGCACGCGTGTATTTCCAATGTACATATGTGCGGTCCTGGGAATCTAACCCGGGCAATTCTTAATCTCAGGAGCAGAACAGAACTAACAGAGGCACGACCGCGACCAAGGATGTTTACCAAGTAAAAATTCTGAAATGAATAAATTATAATTAGTCAACTAATGACAATGACAAGCGTGTGGAACATCAAACAATTACGTCTACCCATGTAGACTTAAAGCAAAAGGAAAATAACAAGGAAATTTATAAAATTAAACTATTAATGAACTCAAATGTGACACTAGAAACACCAAATGCAAAACTAAATATACCATAATGTATGCAGTGTCAACACTATGACCTACCAAAAGACTTTTGTAATAAAACTCCATGTTGAGTGAATTGCATAGGTATTCATCAAACATCAGATTTCTCCAGAAAAACAAGAAGTAAAGAAGTTCAATGCGTTAACTGCAAGGAAAATCATCCTGCTAACTACAAAGTGAACACAAGCGGCTACAGGAAAAGTTGCACTCACAGTTCACAGATAAAGCAGGATAACCAAAAACCAAAAATATGTTCGGCCTAACATAATATGCATAAAGTATGCAACAAGGCCCATAGCAATTAAATAACTTAAATCAAGATAACCAATAATGCCCCCACAACAAAACAGAGATATTAATAGCTGAATTAAAAGATATGATGAAAAAGCATATCCATGATGAACCTAATCTCCAAGCTAAGTAATAAAATTTTATAATGATTCAGTTGCTAAAAATAGGTATATGGAACGTTAATGGCTTGTGTTAAATTATTTTTACAAAATCACAATATAGACGTCATGCTCATATCAGAAACGCACTTCACTCACAAAAGCCATCTTTAAATATCACATATACATATAGCAGTGAAGAACTCGCCTAAGTAAGCGTAATGTTGGCAGACCATAATTACGCTGGCTTGACGACATCAAAAATAACGTAGGAAGGATGTTGCATCAGCTTGCACAAAATAAAGATTCGTGAAAGAGCATGGGGGGGAGGGAGGCCTATGTCCAGAAGTGAGTTACGAGGGGCTGTTAGAAGAAGAGAGTGTCACTCGACACCTAGGTATAAAATATTGAATTTGTTATGAGTATCTGTAGAACGTTAGTTTCTCCATTCTTTCTTCTTGGAATTTTTGTAATAAGACTACGTTATAATTTACATTGTTACACCTTGACGACATTACACATGAAGGGATGGCAGTTATTGTCAGAGAGGGATTAAACACCACCACCACCATATTGAGAACATTACTTTGGAACTCTAGGAAATAAATTTGTCCGCGCAGGCGAGTGAAGTGCAAAACATTAACACTAGATATTACATTTACATTCTAACGCAAAGCCACGACCTTACACTAGATATCTCTCAATCTCAATTACAAAGGTCAACAGACCAAATTTACTCAGGGCTCAACAAGTGGAATATTCAAATCAATTCTACAAAATGCCAAAACAAGATATTCAGTTAAAACGCATTCGTAACCCAACCAACATTAAAATCAATAATAATGACATAGACATAGAGTGGATCCCCAATGACAAACCGGTGAAATATCTGGGAATATTGCTTGACACGCAGCTCACGTGGAATTGGTATATTAATCACAAGCCTAACCAAAACTATGTAAGATTGGCGTTGGCGCAGTTGTACCCATTAATTAATAGAAAATCTACATTGAAAATTAAATGCACAACTCTAATGTACAAGTCCCTAATCAGGCCACTGGATCTGTACGCATTACCAAGCAGTACAGCGAAAACTAAGATATCTAAACTCAAAAGACTACAAAACAAAACACTACGAATAGCAATAAACGCTTCGTCGTATACTGGAAACGAGCAACTACATTATGAATTGGACATCTCAACTGTCCAACAGCCCTATTGTACCCTATTCTCAACAAAAAATCACCATTAAAACTACAGTGTTCCATCCTACTCTATAAATCCATTCTTCGACCACTCCTAACATACATCTGTCCAATCTGGAGCAACGCTTCTAAAATTCAATTAAATAAGATACAAGTTTTTCAAAACAAAGTGCTCAGAATAATCCTAAACTGCCCATGGTTCGTCAGAAACAATCAGATTCATGAAGAACTAACATCAGATTAAAATGGAAACTCCCACTAGACCTTTGCTACTCATCAGACACCGAAACAGCATCAGAAATAATCCCTCATAGACATTCTCTTTGAATCTCATGTAATCTCTAATCTCTAATCTAATCTAACCTTACAAGTCCATTTCGACTTATCTAGTTATGTTGTTTATAAGAATATAGAATTTTGTTTAATTAAACCATGTATAGCAAAATGTATGCTGATCTGGTTATAAATAAAATAAAAAAAAACAATCCAAGAATATATCAGTGATTGTGCAACAAAATTCTTTGCTAACATAAGTGCTTGTGATGATGCAGTGCTTTCCTCGGGAAAAAAGATATCAGCCTGAGACGGTAATTCACCTAGCGCAAAACTAGAGGAACTAAAATATCCCCAAAATTAGTTTCACAGTTATTTGTAACATAATTAACACTACCATGTATCACAAAAACTTGTTGATCTGGTAAATAAAAATTGCCTAAAAAAATGTACATTACATTAACAAAGGGAAGAGAACTATATGCAGCATTGAAAGTAAAAAATCTAACTGCAGTATCCACTGGGAAACAATTCCACATTTATTAAAATTATGGAATTATTAAACGAATAAACAGAATTCTGCTTCGACCAGTCATATGATCATTCGCCAATTATTAGAAAAACAAAAACAACCAATATTTATCTTTGAAATCGCCAGAAGACCTTGATTTCGCAGTAAGGGATCTCACCAAAGCCTATAATAATCAAGCAATAGAATTATAGAATCAAGAAAGAAGGAAACTTAAAAAAATGCAACTCACAAGAACTGAGAACGATGAAAATAAATTCAATAAGGCAGCAAAAGATGTGAAGCGATTACTAACACAAATAAAGAATGAATTCATCCAAGAGTACTTAAGTAACTTACCAGCAACAGAAGCGGCAAACTATACCTATCTCTGAAAAGCCACCAGAAAACTGAAAACGCCCCAAGCATTATTTTCTTCAATCATAGATCAAAATGGCAAATGGGCTACGAGCAGTAAAGAGAATATTCTAGAATTTCTAAATTCACCATACCAAATGTATATTCCAATATAAAAATCAAACTTACTGAAATTAAAGATTTTATTATATATAATATTTTACGGCACCTAACACCAAGTTTTGATTTGATCACTGGAGAGGTGTCACGATCAAAGGGTTCAAAGCCATACAGTAGATTTTCATATCTTCAGTTCTAAGACTTGGATACTTCCCTAATTCGTGGAAAATGGCAGAAATTATTATATTGTTAAAGCATGGTAAGAATCCAAACGGAACAGCATCTTATCGCCCAATAAGCCTATTGTCTATTCTCTCGAAAGGTTTTGAAAAAATATTTCTGACATGACTAAATTCGATTCTAGACCCAAGCAGAAGATACAAAATAATCAGTAATTCATATAGAGATATTGTAGTTTGCGGGATTTGATTATTAGCATGATTTCTAAGGCTTTGTTCATTCTAGTTAACACCTCATTATTAGAGATTCTTTGAATCCATGATATACGCAGCATCCTCCGATAAATCCACCTTTCCAAGGCATTTATACGATTGATGGTTTCTTGTCTTAGTGTCCAGCTTTCCATTTCATATAGTAGAATTGGAAATATGTAACATTTAACTATTCTTATTTTTAGGTCCAATTTGACCTCATTTGATGTAAGTAGCTTCTTCATTTTTACAAAAGCAGTTCTTGCCTGTTCAATTCTATATATTATTTCTTGGCGGTGGTCAGCTTGATCGTTTACCTAGATATTTATAACAGTTTACTTGTTTTACTGTCTTATTGTTGATTTGCAGTCTAACTAAGCGTGTGTTTTTGCTAATTACCAATAGTTTATATAATCTTCTCCGTATTTATACTCAATATCTCTCACTAACTTCGTTAATGGTTGTCAGCATTATTTGCAAGTTCTCAATATTATCCGCGAAAATTGCGGTATCGTCAGCTTACCGGAGATTCGTAAGACTTTTTCCATTTACAATTATACCATCTGGTACATTCTCTAGGGCAGGGGTTCCCAAAGTGCGGCCCGCGGGCCAAATGCGGCCCGCAAACCCTACAAATGCGGCCCGCGATGACAATTCATCCGCGATCTTGAATTCAAAGAGATAATTTCCAATTTACCTTTTTACAAGAAAATAAATAAATGTTATCATATTATAATTAAAAATTGTTCAGTTAAAAAAATACTAAATTTTATATTTATGTAATATATCTTGTTATTTTTTGCACGCCCGGGCGTAAAGTGCCTACTTTTCGCCCGCAAAGAAGGGCGTAATAGTTATGTATTTATGTATCAAGGGCGTAAAGAAGGCGATTTTGGCCTGCGGCGTGAATATTATAACACGCCAAAGGCCAAAGTCGCTTATTACGCCTGCGGTACATACAATATTTTTTGCACGAACGGAAATTTTATTTAAATTTTTTGATTTATAATAACATTTTTCTAATGACATTTTTAAAAATGTCAAATTGACGCATTCACGGAGTGATTTTATAAAAATTGTATTGTAACTAAGGTATTTTTGTGATACTTCAAATTAATTTGTCACGACCGTAAAGTGCACCCGAGGTCTGCAATAATGAACTTTACGCCCTTCTTTGCGGGCGAAAAGTAGTAACTTTACGCCCGGGATTGCAAAAAGTTCATTATTGCAGACCTCGGGTACACTTTACGCTCGAGGCAAATTAATTTGAAATATCACAAAAATACCTTAGTTACAATACAATTTTTTTAACCACTCTTGCCGTGAATACCTCAATTTGACATTTTTAAAAATGTTATTAGAAAAATTGTATTATAAATCAAAAAATTTAAATAAAATCTCCGTTCGTGCAAAAAATATTGTATATGTACCACAGGCGTAATAAACGACTTTGGCCTTTGGCGTGTTATAACCCTCGGCTAAAGCCTCAGGTTATAATATTCACGCCGCAGGCCAAAATCACCTTCTTTACGCCCTTGATACATAAATAACTATTATTGTCTTAACGGCCGCCCTATTATTAAAAGAAAACGAAAACTGCACAAGTCACACACTTCAGATTGATGAATTTATTATTATTATTATTTTTCTTTTTATATTTGAAATTATTTAGTTATTTTTATTTAATTATTTTTGAAATGTGTTAATAAACAGTTTGTAATAAAAAGTAATTATTGTCGTAAATAAAGACCGATTATGTTATAAAATTAGTATAAATCTTTCCCTTGTGTCTAACTTTTTATCGATTTAAACACTTTTTTGGCCCGCCATATATTTTGGAATTTACAATTTGGCCCACCTAGGCAAAACTTTGGGAACCCCTGCTCTAGGGCTTCTCGAAAAATCGCTTCGGAGTACAGATTAAAAAGTAATGGTGAGAGAATGCACCCCTGTCTCACCCCTCTTTTAATCTCTATTTGTTCAGACAATATATTTTCCACTTTTACGACTGCTTTCTGATGCCAATATAAATTTCTTATTATTCTAATAACTTTCGGGTCCAACTTTAAATTTTGCAGAATAGATATAAGTTTTTCGTGTTTTACTCTGTCGAACGCTTTTGAGTAGTCGATGAAGCATACATATAGTTCTTTATTTACGTCTTAGCAGAGTTGTGCTAATATATTGAAGACCAACGCCTTCCCTGGTGCCGAAACCATTGCGAAAGCCAAATTGAGTTTCATCTAATTCCATCTCACATTTTAGAAATATACGGTTATGTATCACTCTTAAAAACAGCTTTAGCACATGGCTCATTAAACTTATAGTACGATACTTTTCGCATTCATTGGCTCCTGGTTGTTTTGGTATTGGAATGAAGATAGAGTGTAACCAGTCGTTAGGGATAATACCAGTAGTATAAATTACGTTGAACAACTCTACTACTTTTGTCAGTTCCTCGGATTTTAAGCACTTTAAAAGTGCTACGTGTACCATATCGGGACCTGTTGCTTTACCTTCTTTTGCTTTTTTAATTGCATATTCAACTTCGCTTAGTTGAATCTTAAGATCGTCATCATCTTCTATGGTTTCATAAATAACCGGTCTTTCATCGTCGAACAATTCCAGGATATATTCATTCCATCTTAATAGTTTACTTGGAAGGTCTAGTACAAATTTTCCATTCTTGTCTTTGAGATTATTCACTGTTCTAGTATTCCTCTTTCCCGTAAACTCCTTGATTCTCTTGTGTAAATTAAAATCATCATGCTGCCTTTGCAATTCTTCTATTTCTTCACATTTACTCATCATCCATTTTTCCTTCGCTATTCTTATTTCCTTCCTGATTCTTTTATGAATCTCTTTATATTTATCTTGGTTTTTATTGTTGTAATGTCTACGCTGGTTCATTAAGTTTAATATCTCATTTGTGATCCATGCTTTTCTTCTATCTATACTTCGGTACCCTACCACTTCTTCCTGTGTTTGCGTTATTATATCCTTAACTTTTATTCAGAGGTGGTTACTGACGTTCTCTTCTGCGTTCTCTTCTAATATCGTATTTATTTCCGAAAAACCTTGCTTAACGTGTACTGATACCTTATCACGTGTTTCAGCCAGCTTTAGCTTCTGTGTGTCAATCTTCCTCTGAGGGCAAGGTTGTCTTTGTTTTTTGAGTTTGATTCTTATGTCCATTACCACAGGAGTGTGGTCTGACGCTATATCTGCTCCTGGGTATGTTTTAACTCGGGTGACTCCATTCCAATACTTCTGTTTAACGAGTATGAAATCGATTTGGTTTAGTACAGTTTTGGCTGGCTTGTCTTGTGGTGAAATCCATGTGTACAACCTTGTAGGGTATTGTTTAAAGGTTGTGTTAGTCGCAACAAATTCTTGTTCTGTACAAAACTGGAGCAATCGATCTCCTCGGGAGTGTATGTGTACATGACGACATAAATTACTTATTGTCCGTATAGGACAGATTGTAAGCATAAGCATAAAGGAGTTCAAAAAAAGATTATGACCTTTTATGTTTTGGTAATTGGTGGTGTTTTCTTTTGCCCATTTTGATGGATGTATTTTTACAGTTTACATGTTTAATTTAAAAGTCATTTAATTTTTAAGTTAAATTTTCTCCCAATTTATTTTTTTTCCTTGTTACATCGTGCTTTATTTCTGGAAAAAGCAACTTGTGAATTAGGAAATGTGAATAATTTTTTAATTTTTTTTTAAATTCAAAATTGACTAGTAAACCGATGAATTTTTAGAAAAAGACGGCTTTAAAGTTGGCACATTCAAAATATCACTTAGGCACAATTTTGGAAGTTATAACCTCCTCTATGAAACCGATACAACATTAAAATTTCCTTTCGGGAAATATTCGTCCAAGAAAATATGTCATCCTTGGATTTTATGATTTGTACAGCTCTAATACTTCCTTTGCTTGCTTAGCAAGAAAGGATAATAAAAATATAAGATTAACAACTCCAGATGTTGCATTGGTTGCCTATATGCCAGACTTTGCCAGATGTTTTTCCGATTTGTAAATAAATTAAATTATCATATTTGAAATTATATTTATGTTTGTTTATTTGTTTATTTATTGAGTGAAGTTTAACCTACATTTTTGTATAAACAAGAGGTGAAAATTAATAAATCTGCTTCTCTGTAATATTTTCACTTAACAAGTTCAGAAGCTTAACGAAGCGCAAGCAGCACTTTTCCGTTTTTCGTTAATTAAATTAGTCAAACAATAAAAACGACATTTGAGAAAAAGTTGATTTAACCTACTTTATTTAAAATTTTGCAAGAAACTCAAAATATTAATATGGAATGCATAGTCTGAACTCAGACTTCCTTCCTTAAATCCTTAATGACTAAAAAGGTTTTAAATTTGCCATAATAAATACTAATTTTAGGTAAATCCCCAACTAACGAGTAACATAAAATCAAATAAGGTCAACCGTTTCCATTGTTATCAGCCTAGCCTTCCTAGCAATTCTGTTGTGCACATTTCTGTTAACTACTCACTACTAAGATTATGGATTATTAACGGAACAATAAATTTAAAATAATACGACGAAATTGTCCAAGATTTAAATTTCAAATAAGCTTCAAATAGCATTACGTCAGACTATTAGTATTTTTTTTAATCTCCAGTTTATGAGTTATTTATGCTAATCTTATTAGGTAACTAATTAAATTACAAACATGGGTAGCATTTAATTGATGTGTGTAAATTTATTTTGTTCTAGCTGTTCACACTATATAATTATTGTTATTATTTATTTTGTTTCTTAAGTATATAGGTGGAATAATACACTAAAAATTGGAAAATTGTTCTTGAAAGAGATGCTGATTAAAATTAATCAAAAAGTAGGTATTTCTTAATTCAGTTTCTAGGTTATTAAATGTTTGAATTTTTAATAAATTAATTAACTGTTTCATCAGAATCTTACATTTTTATTGTACGTGTTTTGCTCTGGCAAAAGCAATTTCGTACTCTTGTCATGGTACCTATTACATAATGTAAACTTTATCGTTAGGTTGTGAGTAAAGAGGGAATCCCCGAGTTGCATGCATGCAAGCTTATACAAGGATTAATAACTTTTGCAAGGGCGTAAAAATTTTGCAAGAAACACAAGAATGTTATGCAAGAATGAAACAAGACAAAAAGCAAACTTTAATTTCTTACCTTGTTCTACAAGATAAGGCAAGAAATAATCAAACAAACCAAGAAATTTATTAAAAATAATGTAAATCTATTAAAACAACTTTCTGCATTTAGAAAAACCAAATCTAATAAATTTAATAAGTAATCAATTAAATATCCGTTGAATTAATTTTCGAAATTATTTTAAATTTAGCTGTAAATTGTACTTTGTAAAATTAATTCTGCAAACAATAAATTTTGCATTTTATAGTTATTTATTATACATGCGGATTAAATTAATGTTTAATGAGCGGTACGTTCAACAGCGCGAGCGGCGGTAGCCGCAAGCGCGTTGATACCGCGAGTTAATAAATTAATTTTAATCCGCAAGTGTAATACAACTGTTTATTCAATTTTGACATTTATTTGACATTTTTAAAGCGATTTGACATTTTTAAAGCGCTAGCGGAATAAAAATTTTAAATCGCTAGCGGAATAAAAATTTTAAACGATTGTTTATAAAACATCAACTTTTATGGGCAGGCCAGAAACAAATAAACGTCAGTTTATACGGCAAAATTGAATAAAATAATTTATTAAGTAATGACACAAGCGTCAAGGTTTAATTACGGAATGAATTTATAACTGTGCCTGGAATTCTTAACTTATGGTATTAATGTGATAAACACGACCTTGAATTAATTTAAAAAAGATATTATATCAGTAATCTGTCAACATGTAATTAAAAAGCAATTTCTTTAATGTCAAGATTGCATATTTATTTTTAAGTAGACCGCATTTACAATGTTCGTACTTAGATAATAGTTGGCAATAACTTAAGTTTGTTACGCAGGTAATGAAAATTAACCAACCTACAATTGTTATTCGTCTAATATGAGGTTATGTAAAAGAACTATTTGTTGCTAAACGTTGCTTTAATTTAATGTAAAGAGCAACTTTATTAAGGCCTTTTTCATTTTCAATTGGATGATTTGCCATGACCAGTTGATAATGTCGAGTATTAAAGATTGGCATCTGAAAAATTATTATCAATGAACATTCTAAATTTATAAAGAGTATACTGCTCAATATTTATGACAAATAATTTTATAACCAGTTATTATACCCTCAATAATAATTAAATAAACAAACAAAATAATATATTAACAATTTCCAATCATGCATTTAAAATTACATTGACGTAATGATTCTATTGTGCCAAAGTTTATAAAAATAATAAATAAATAAATTTATAAAATACTTTATTTATTTATTTATTTTAGTTACCTACCTTTGATCTATCCTCAGATCATTCTTAAACTACCCTAAGGATTGCCCTTAAAACTGAAGAAGATATTGAATCAACAGTTAATTTTCACAATGATACTTTATGATGAACGGGCTGGAAGGCAACGCCAGAACCAACAGAAACCTCCAAAACTAATTAACAGAAAACTACGGAAAAAGTAAGGCTTCAAAGACAATCGCAAAGGTTCAGAACACCCGAAAGCAGACGTATACTTAATATAGCAACGCAAGAAACTTAAACTTAAAACTTAAAATAAGTTACAACAGCTTCTCCACCTCTCAGGACACGACAGGAAAATTGAACAAGAGGGAAATACAAAGAAGTCACGAACCTTTGCATAACAACCGAGGGTTTCCAACCACATCCTTCAGTAAATCAACCCTAGGAAGAAAACGATTTAATTTAATTTAATTTAATCCTACTACTAAACTACTAGAAACCCCCTTCCGACTATTCAAGTCCAACGTATCAAAACTGCTGATGTCCAAGAAGTTGTTAGGATTTTACATCCAAAAAAAGCTCCGAAATACGATCTAATTACAGGTAAAATCCTCAAGGAATTTCTTTTCACTTGAATAAAATAATTACGCAGCTATTCAACCTACTTCCCGGCCCAGTAAAAAGTGGTTCCGATTGTTCTCATCTTAAAACCAGGGAAACCCCCTAACGAATACGTCTTCTACCCATAGTGCCCAAGGTGTTAGAAAAGCTTCTTCTTCTTCCCCGTCGTGCTTTGGATTTGTTCGGTTGTGTCACTACAATTTCTGTTCTTGTTCTTTCCATCTCTTTCTTGGCCTTCCTATATTTCGTTTAACTTTGCCCTGAATCGATAGAACATCTTAGGTAGCCTTACACTTTCCATTTGTTCTAGCTAGGTGTTCTTTCCGTTGTTGTCGATACTCCTTTATTTTGTCCGTAATACTTCTCTTGTATCTTGGTTTCTTTTCATATCTCTTCTATTAACTATATCCAGCAACTGATCGTAAACACCTCATTTCTGATGTTATAATTCTACGTTCATAGTTTTTAGTAGTGGTCCAGCATTCGCTACCATAATTAACGTTTGGGACTGCTGCAGATTTCTAAAATTCCATCATTGTTTCTGATCTGGGGTTAAAGGTATAATAAAGCGCAATATACGATGAGTTTCCAGTTATCATCGATTTAACCTCTCTTAGCCAATACCGACATTCACCTCCACGTGGTGAACCCTGGAATTTCGGGCTGCCTTGTGGAAGATTGGGTAATCAGCCCCAGTGGGAAACCGAAAACAAACGAAAGAGGTACACTCGGAGAGGGTGGTACATCCCCAAGGAAAAAATGGACTTATTTTCACTTCGACGTATGCAATGAATATGTTTGAAAAGCTGCTACTTAAAAGACTCCTTCCAATTATTGAGAATAACGAATCAATACCCGATTATCAATTTGGTTTGAGGCAAATGCATTCCACAATAGAACAGATTCATCGCGTCGTCTAAAGGCCCCCACAGACTTCGTTCTTTTTCAGCAGTTTTGCCCGTCCGGGTAAAACTGTACAGGTAGAACGGTCACAAAACCGAGGTGTATGGCTGAAAACCGTCCTTCTTGATGGCGTTCAAAAATATCTGCCGACGCTTGATTTTAACCGTCCATTTTGAACGTGCTTGTGCAAGTCGGCCAGTGTGTGGCTCCACATCCCATAAGAACGACGAACTTTACCAGTGCCGGGACTGTCCACGTCGTAGAAGTGGGTTATTTTGAGCAACAGATGACCGATTTAAGACGTTATAGCAAAGATAATTAAACCAATCACCTGGTCCTAGTCGTAACTCATTTAATAGATTTACGTGGGAAAATTGACTTCGTTTAAGCAACCACTCTTTAGCCCATTTTGAACGTTTTCTTTTTGAATTTCGTACTTTTACAGCTAATGCGGCCGCCACTGCTAACGTGATCGTGGAATTCGTGTTGAAAACGCGGTAGTTTCAGAAAAACTGGACGAAAAGAACGCGAGGTGTGTGGATATATACGTTGTTCGTTCTTACCCGTACAGTTTTACCCGGACGGGCAAAACTGCTGAAAAAGAACGAAGTCTGTGGGGGCCTTAAAAGATCAACTAAACTTACGACAACAAGCAATACAGCTCTTGAGCATTTCTAGACATTCGATAGAGTGTAGCATATCGGATTCTTGTTGAAAATATGTTTCCTTCTTCCCTGAAACTATTTCCTTGTCCTTAAGTCCTCACTCCATAAGAGACACTTCCTGACCAAATTTGAAACTTATCACACAGAACTCTATTCAATAAGCGCTGGAGTATTCCAAGCCACTGTTCTCGGACGACTATATCTATTATACATACACTGCGCATATTCCTACTACTTATACAAAATGTCAAAACAGCAACTTTCCCAGAGGACACTGCAGTTTTAGCCTCTGATAGCGATCCAACCATTGCTTCGGAAATACTAAACCAATTTATCCAAAATCCAAACATGGCAAGAAAATGGCGAATAAAAACAGATGAAACAAAAGATTCCAACGTGCGTTAAATTGTTTGTTATGGAAAATTATCATAAATAAAACAAAGCCTAACAAAAATCCAGAGTGAATTTTGTCCAACTAGAAAAAAATTAAAGCGATAAAGAAAAATTAATGCACTATTAGGTCCCAAAACACTTGTATGTAACTTAAAATTCTACAAATGTCACAGTTACAAATTGCCTAGTTTTCTTTACCAAACAGCATAGTAAACAGAAGGCATGGCCAACTTTTGGTCAAATAAAACGCGAATAGGTTATACATTAAAAATCATATAATTAACAATAATTTTCTTCTTCTTCTTCTTATTAAGCCTGTTTAGAACCAACGTATAACTTCTATTATATTTATATACCATTCCCTTCATCTTTTTGGAGGTCTACCTCCGTCTCTTTTGCCTCCAACTGGACGTCCCTGTGTAACTTTTTCTACTACCTAATCTGTTTTCTTCTATTCGTGCTATATGTTTGTTCCAGTATTTCCTTCTGTCAAATATAAATTGTACGTTACACATTTCTCTTATTTCACTGTATCGTACTCTGTGATGTAGTGTTTTCCTTGTGTCAACCTTAAGATTTTAGTTTTACTGGTGGTTATTGTTTCTTTTATTTTTTTCGAGTATTCCCTGGTCTCCGTGGCGTATGTCAGTGTCGGCCTTACTACAGCCTTATAAATTCTAATTTTGCTTTCTGTTGTTATTACCTATTCTTCCAAACTAAATCCTCAAACTTCCTAATAGTCTCGATGCTTTATTTATCTGGGTACTAACTTCTTCGTTTAGGTTTTTCTTCTTCTTCCTCTTATGGCCTAAGCCTAGGCCAATGGCCTGTTATTAACTCATAACTATAAGTTCTGTGAGCTCTCTTTATACGTATGCCAGACAGGAGGCTAAAATTTTGTTTTATTTGTCTTATTTTTGCATTTGCTGCATTTCTTTGTTGAATGTAGAGGTTCCAGTTCTCAGGAATTTAGGCACATTTTTTTTTGTTTCGTTATTTCGTTTACTTCTGGGGTGAACCTTTTTCTGTCGTATGTTTACCTTTCTATACCAGATTACTTCTTCCCTCGCATCTAAAATATTTTTTTCGATGCTTTCCATTGTTCGTCGATTGTTATATAGGATTGTTGTGTACTTCGCATTTTTTCATTAAGTCGATCTTGATAAAGCTACACTATACAGCGCTCCCAAACCCCACCCTAAAAAATCCCTTCACACCTTATTGGCATGGTGTGGACCTGGCGTAATCCAAGATTGATCCACTCCATGTTAATTGATGATGATGAAGTCGGTCTTGGTAAAGCTACTATGTGCTTTCATTTGAAAAAGATTCAATGTTGAATTTCTCCACATTTATATGATGTTCTTTCTGTTATTAGCTGAGTTCAGTGTTCAAGGCTGGAATGCTCTGTTTGTAATTACATAGGCTATTACCGACTCTTGTTTTCTGCTATTTCTAAATATATATTTATTATTTATATATTTTATAGGAAGATCAATAAACTATTGTTAATTTTTAAAGCATTTATTGCCCAGTGAGATATAAGTAAACCACCGTTGTCATTCTTTATACCTTCACTAAATCTTTGCATGGTTGATGGTAAAACGTTATTCTCTATTCTTGCATTAAAATCTCCCAGAATAAGCAGTTTTTCTCCATCTGCCACTTTATTAATTTCTGTTTACAGTTGTTCGTAAAATGTCTCCTTCTTGTTCTTTAGATTTTGTTGTATCAGGGTATATACACTTATTATATGTATTGTCGATTCGTCAAATTTAAACCTAAAACGTAGAATTCTGTCGTTCGTATAACTGCTATTTTCGACGTTGTTCTCAAACAACATCTCGTGCAGTAATATATCCACTCCGGATTGTGCTCTTTGTTGTTTTGATAGACCACTATAAATGAAAATGTAATCTGCAACTTCATCACACCTTCTCCTTTCTTTTTGGTTTCCGATACTGCACATAACTTAATTTGTTTCTCTTTAAGTTCCTGAATAATTTCTTGGTCTCTTTTTGACCAGGACATAATATTCCACGTACCAATTCTTAGAATATTCTTTTTCCATTACCTCTTATTCCGTTTTCTCGCTTGTGCCAACTCCTACATCTGTCCAGGCACCAAGGCATTCTGTTGGTTTTTGTGAGCGTTATTATATTGTATTTTGTTCAAATAAAACCTTAACAGAGTATACATTGGAATTTATATGTATAATTAACAGTAATTGTACTCTGCGAATGCGGTCAAGATACTTTTAATAAACCAATTATTCAAATTTTCTTTTACATGTTTGTATAACAGTATATATTTGCATATCACGACAAACCACACTTAATGCATACATTAATTATGTAATTTATATAACACTTCAATAACTTCATATATGTATAGTAGTATATATTCTTCTTGCTTTCTCATCTTCCTACGTATTTGTTTCAATAAAAAATATTCGTTTACAGCATTTATTTCTTATTTATCAGATTTAAAAGTCATGTATCTTCAAAGTCGTGCATCTATAAAGTTATTTTATTTTTAACTAGATAAATAAGTGCTCATTAATTATTTTTAGTGGATATAAAAATTCTAACATTTTATTCCGCACATATTTCCGCGCCTTATTTGTATCCATCTAAGTATCTATCTATAGCGCGTGTGTTTTATGTTATGCACTCTAAATGTTGAAAAAGTTATGAAATATCTTAATAAATAAAAAAAAGCCTACCGTCTTTCCACAAATACAATTCTGCCTTATCATGACATCATTGTAAAGTTTATCATAATCCTTGTCGTTAATGGATTAAGTTATGTTAAATAAATGACTATTAACTACCAACAGATATAAATCTTCTTGTTCTTAGCAAATCATTGCTTTTACGTATTCAGTATTTAGGTTGTTATTTTTCCACTACATGTCACACTTATCAGTGGAACATCGAACTTCGCTTTGGTGTTAAATTAATTAAAAATCGCTAACTAAACAAAAGGTTTCTGCTTTACTACAACTTTCTCAAAGTTTTTTATTAGTTGTTACAGTATAGATGAATTCTCATGTTTATCAGATGGGCCTTTAAAAATTGGCTTTCGTGTTAAGTTTTAAAAATAACTGAACGAACTTTTGTTTTGATGTAACTTTCACCCTCGAAAGTTGCACATTTCTGTTCTCCTTCAAACTGATATATTTAATTAATTTGGTAGAATACCATTACCATTCAAACGACTTCCTTTGCCTTTGCCAAATAATAAAGTTATTGCCTGGATCATTTAGGTTTAAGAAAATTTTTATACGCAAATGTTTACTTACACAACCAAGGAATTCTAATTTTAAAGAATCAAATTTCGAAGACAACCTGAAGAAACTGTAGAAAGTCAAAGGAAAGTCTTACAATATTTTAAATTAAAGTAGCTGAATAACATCGACTTATTTTTGTTGAAGCTTATTAAAATTTTCAGTATAAAGAACTGGATATTTTTAATTCTTGCAACTTTAAAGTTTAAATTAATAAATTATAAATTTTTTAGGCTGTTGAAAATAAGATTTTGTCTGTATATATTAATTACGAAAGCATCAGTTGTCACGGTAACTTTACATTTTTTTTTACTCGTAGAATTAAAAATTATCTGGAGACTCTTAGTGGCCTAGTAAATTAGACATCTGCTTTGTAATCTTAACTGTGACGGAATTTTTAAATACGAAACGGTAGATGATAAGATGCGAATTCTTTTGGCTACAGTATGGCCTTTAATCTTAACCTTCTTAGCTAAAGCAATAAAACTGTTCACAGCATACCACAAATGTTAAATTATGAATTATGTCAGAAGTGATATGTGAATACTAAATCTATGATCGAAGGTACTAAATCATTGATTAGTTAACTTATCTGACGTAACAAATAAAGTAGGATTCCTTAAATACAGAGTTTGTACGTGTTTCATATAAAATGTATGATTGATGTGTCAATAAATGGGCATTTGTAAAAATGAACCATTTAACTATGTAAGAACATGCGTGGCCTAAACAAAAGCAATAAAAGTAAATATGTGGGGGCGTAGGGTTGGATAAAAAAGTCGTAAAAGAAAGTTAAACGTATATTGTTTTAAACACAAAGGAATACAAAATTCAATGCTACTATTGAAACAGTCAAAAATCACCTGTCACTTTTTGAAAACAAAGCACTCTCTCGTAACGAAAGGGAACGCGCCCGTCAAGGGTGGCTTCGTCTTACAAATATTTGGATTTCTAATTTGCTACATAATTTTCAACCAAGCAAAACCTTAAACATTTATATTTACAATGTAGTTTGAAATCCAAATACATACGTTAAAAAATGCGTGTCAAATTTTTTGCAACTGGCAACCACATTTGTAGATTGTAACAGGTAACAGGTATTGCCCTATAAACCCTGACAAAGAAGAAAACCTTCTGCATAATGTCTTACTGTAATTAGTTATAAGTGCTCAGTATTTATTTTAAGGATTAACAATCAGCACTAAGAGAAACAATTCTATCTATGAACATTAGTTGCTAATTATTTCGATTGCCTAACGCATTACATTAGGCAAGTTAAAGCCAGTTTTATTATAAACAAATTCTGATAAAAGGTTCAGCCTGTATATGTAACACAAGACTAGACTTGTAGATATAACTAACAAAAATTTCCAAATAGGTTTTTGGCATTTTTAATTAAAAAATGCATACTAAAAGCAATGATAAACAACAACAAGCTTAATACCAGATCGCAGGTTAACCAAATGAAGTTCGTATAAACAACATCTTAATGTAAATTACCTTTCGTATAATAAAAATGCAAATTTTAGATATATTTTAGTTAACACCTAAAACAACAAAGAGTTCGGTTCAGTTTAAACCTTTAAACAAGTAACATATTTTTAATTAAAGCAAGGATTAATAACTAGTTAATAAATCAACTGAGTTAAACCTGCACGCCCTTGCTAAGTAACACGTAAGCATTTACAATACAAAAATTCCGGCAGATCAAGAAATCAATACAAATCATGGATCTCGCCAATAATTGCGCCATAGATTTTTAGCTCTTGTGACAGTTAACATGTGCGCTCCTTTTCTGGTGAAAATTTTTTGAACAAATCGAACGGGTTGATTTATTCGGAAAGATGGAATTTTTGATATTTTCATGGATCGATTATACTTTGTTTATATTAATGTTTGTTCTTAGTGGTGCGATTGGAATTTATTATGGCTGCTTTAAAAAACAAGAAACAACAAAGGATTACCTTCTCGGTGGAAAACGGATGAAGACTTTTCCTGTGGCGATGTCTTTAGTTGCAAGGTAAAATAAAAGCCTAGTTAAGCTTTACAGATAATTTTTGGTTTTTTTAGTACTCTTTCAGGTATTTCACTCTTAGGAATTCCTGCCGAAGTTTACATTTACGGCACTCAATATTGGATAATGACATTGTCGATCTTCGTACTGGGCTTTTTGATTAATTACATTTACTTGCCAGTATTTTACGATTTACAATTAACAAGCGCCTTCGAGTATTTAGAATTAAGATTTCACAAACACATAAGAGCCGTTGCCTCGTTTCTGTTTATACTTAATAATTTAGTTTACTTGCCAGTTGTTATTTATGCACCGTCCTTGGCTTTCAATCAAGGTATTTACAACTCATTTATTAAAATCAATATTTTTCCTATTTGTGCCTTATTTTAGTGACCGGTTTCAATCTCTATCTAATTGCAATGACCATGTCATTGATTTGTTTATTTTACACAACGTTTGGAGGACTAAAGGCCGTTGTATGGGCTGATACGTTGCAATTTATCGTCACCTTAAGTACTCTGTTTTGTGTACTTATTATGGGAACAATTTCAGTCGGTGGTGTTTCAGCAATTTGGGAAAAGGCTAAACTTGGAAATAGGATAGAATTTTTTAAGTAAGTCGTTATTATGCTTGCTTATCACAGCTATCATAAATTAACATGAAGCGCATTTTAAAACTTCGAAAAGTAGAGACATAATGAACCACCTTAAAAATTGAAAAATCAATATGTTATAAACGTTAACCTTTTCTTGAAAATACTGTTAGTAAAAGTATTGCATTATAATTAATAATACATTTAAAGCAACGTGTTCTCTTTTAATATTTTCAAAGTTTGTATATATGCTTAAAGGACCGATAAAAATGTACTTAAACAAAATATAAAAAATAAGAGTAAAATTTCAATGTTATCAGTATGGACCCAGATCCAACTGTAAGAGTTACCTTCTGGACAATTTTCGTTGGAAATTTATTTCTCTGGGCATCACTTGTTGCGACCAACCCACCAACAATACAAAGATTTTTAGCTGTGCCGACTTTAAGGGATTCGAAAAGGTAGTAAAATCTCCATTTTAGTTCTCTTTAATTTAATTTTCTAATTCATAATTGTTCTAACAGGGTTTTAATGATATACGTGGCCTTTACAGTACTAACTAAACTGATTAGTTGTTTTTCTGGATTGATTATGTTCGCTAAATATTTCGATTGTGATCCACTTTCCGCTGGTTTAATTAAGAAGGCCGATCAGATATTACCGTATTATGTTTTGGAAGTGGCTGCCCAAGTTCCTGGATTGAGTGGCTTGTTTGTTGCCGGGTTATTTACTACAGCTTTGAGGTAAGGGTGCTAATTTTTATAAATTTCTCTAAAGGATAAAATAGCAGAAATTGAATAAGACCACATTAACAATTTACCATTTACAAAATTAGAGTGCTAGCTAAGTTAAACGAATTCCTAATCGGCGCAGTTCCTGATAAATTGGAAAGAAGTTTAATTATAACTCTTTGGTATCTTTTAGGGAAGCTTTGATTTATCAATAAAATTTAAACCAACAAACTTCTGTGGTAATAAAGTTAAAAAATAAAGGTTAAGACAAAAGTATATTCCTAAAGTTACCTAATCTTTAATAGAAATGACTTGCACTTTTACCTAATTAACAATTTTTGTGTCTGGCGGCTAGGAAAGCAGTTTAAAAAATATCTTGGTACTTTTACTGTTAGTTCAAATTTTAACAATTTCCTACATTTGCTGAAAAATTAGCTTTCTTTTACTTAATAATGTTTTTAATTTCGTTTCATTTACTTAGAATTGATGAATACCTGGATCTGGCCCATGTCATTTAATAGCAATACTTTTAGCAAAATAAATATATTGACAATAGAAAAATACTTTTTAGGTGTCTTTTAATATCCACATTTTTAAATTTAAATTTTCATTTTGTTCCATTTCATAAGTTCACTTTAATTTAATAAATCTATATAAATACTTCAATCATCAGCTTGCCTTTTGAAATATTCTAGTTTTACTCCTAAATTAACTTTAAAAAAATTATTTAGGAATATAATATCGTAATTATGATAGTTAAATTAGCGCAGATGCATTTTCCATGCTTTTACTTTTTACACTTTTAGAGATTAATATTTCTTGTCCTTATTTTTAAATATATGTAATTTCAAATAGGCTGCAATATCTAAAAACTTTTGAAAATAAATAAGTGTGATGTCATAAAATGTATTGATGACGTGTATTACTTGATTGGCCATTTATACTATAAAACATGTTATTGTGAAGTCTCCCAACAGTTGCTGAAATTAAAATTAAGAATCTAAAGATTAAATATGCTAAAACAATTGCTACAAATAACAGAATTTGAACTTTTTTAACTACTTTAATACAGTCCCGTCATCTTTATTTGGACTATTGTTGGCTATGGAAAATCGACTGATTTCACTAGGTGTAATTTCGACGTACCTACGTCTACGTGAATATTTATTGTCACTGGACATCGTTGTAGCTGTCAATTTTTAAGGACTACTATATCGTTTCGCGAAGATTCACGACAATATAAATATAAAGAAACAAATTATACTGTTAATTTTAGACTCAAAATGTGTTTAGGTGTATGGAAAAAGCTAAGACGCCCAAACCTTAACAGCCGTCCTTGTCTAAAACTCTTTAGACCGAAGATGTATAATAAATTAAATAATAACTGTAAAAGCTCAAAAACAAATTAAAGTATTCAGAACAAAATAGATTCAAATGTACAGTGTGTCCTAAATTCAAGGTGGAATGGGTTATTTTTAACGCCAGATCAAAACCGACAGCACGTTATTGTGCCAACTTTTTGAGATCCAGTCAATGGTAGAAACAGAAATGGGCGAACTGCTTTTGTTTTCGAGTAATGGTGAAAAACTGAAAAATACTCCAATTCTACTAAGTTGCATAACCGCTTTATTTATAAAAATATTCGACAACAGCATATAGGTTATAGGTTATTTACAGATATTTTTACATAAATTCTAGTGGCATACACAAGTAAAATATATTGTAATTGCTATCATTTTTCAGTTACAGCATTATGTTTTAAATGGGGCGTAAGCCTCAGGAAGCTTTCAAATATATGTAGTTTATTAGATTTAATATTCATCACGGAGATTCATAATTTTTTTTAATTTAGTCGAATATGATTTAATAACCCATTATTGACGAGATTGTCTTGGATATGGGCTAACTCGACATGAAGACTGTCAGGTTGAGATAGCACGATAAACGAAAGAACGCCAGGTTACTGCCTTCATGCCCTACATTGGCCAACTTACTGATCGCATAGGTAGGATTCTCAAAAAAACATAACAGCAAAACTATCTTCGAATCCCCTCCAAAAGTACCACAGATACTCAGATCAAAAGGCATCCATAGCATCCCTTGTTCTTGTGGTTTAGTGCCCATTGGAGAAACTGATCGCTCAGTACACACACGTATCTGTGAACACAAACGTTGCTTGAAATCAGGGCTTCTCTCACACTCAGCAGTCGCTGAACATCATCACGACACTGACCATAAGATATTGTTCGAGAAATCTTCGATCATTGTCAATGCTCCTCATTTTTTCAACAGGTAAATCCGTGAGGCCATTAAAACCTTCAAGACCCCCAAGAACTTGGATTAGGACAGTGATTATTACTTATCAGAGATATGAAAGTCTGCCATTGTTACTGACTCCACCGCCTCCACTTATGACTACTTATAGGCGGTATAAAGTCGCTAGCTTTTCTGTTTTTCTTCAGAAGGGTTTCGCCTATGATTTGGTTTACAAGTTGAGTTACCGTTCCCTTCATCTTCTTGTTAAAAGAGTTTTGCCTCTGGCGTGGTTGACACGTTAAGTTACCTTGTATTTAGTGCCCTCTTTCCTCCTGATGAAGCCCCTTAAAAAGCGGGTAAAACGTTAAGCTCTTCTGTCTCAACAATGACACGGCTCCAACCCGTAAGACGTTCTTTTAACATATGTAAAGATATACTCGGCAAAATTTAAAATATTGATTTTGTAGAATATAATTCGGCTAAATTAAAAAAATTATCAGTCTCCATGATGAAAATTAAATATAATAAGCTACATATATTTGAAAACATCTTAAAAGGGTCTTTTAAATGAGGTGTATGCCGGCTGTTACGTTATTATTCTTTTAAATTATTCATTTAATAAACAAAACATCATCATCATCAGTGTCCCGTATTCTATCTTTGAATATACACCTCTCCAAGTTGTTGCGATTCATTTCTGTCTGCTATTTGACTCATCCACTACACTCTTGTGTACCATTTCTAAACGGGTCTTCCTTGTTTCTGCTTGTCTAATCTTGCTCTCCACTCGGCCACTTTCCTGGTCCATCGGTTGTCTTGAGTTCTCATGAGGTGACCTGTTTAGTTATTTCTATTTTTGTGTAGTAATGTAGTCCCCGATGTCCATTACTTTCGGTCTTTGTCTTATCCATTGCTTGATCTTTCGTTCTTGTAATCTGGCGCCCAACGTGCATCTCTCTATTTTCCTTTGAACCACTCTCCTTTTTTCTTCGAATCCTTCTGTGCACGTCCTGTTTTCGGCTGCATACGTTAGTAGAAGGAATTGATTGTATATTCTAGCTTTTAAGTGTTGAGGGAGATTAAATTTGATTACATATCTGAGATTTCCCTATGCAGCCTATTTCTTCTTGTTGGCCCTTTTTTGAGAAGAATATTCTTTGTTCTAAATATAATGTATTTATCAAAAACTTCGAGTTCTTGTCCTGTATCTAATTGTAATAGCAAGACTTTATTTGAGTTGCTCATAATTTTTATTTTTACTTTTACTTTGCTGCTGTTTTCAATTTTAAAATCACCATGTGTAGGTCTTCCATGTCCTTAAAAATGAAGACGATATCGTCGGCGAAGCGCAAATTAGTTAGTCGCTCACAATTTACATCAATACTCAGCTGCTGCCATTCCAAGTTTATGAATATATCTTCCAGTCTCCGTGTATTATTCCTCTGCTAATATTTATTGGTTGCGTGCTGTCGTCGTACACTTTGTCTATTCATGGTGCTTCAGTGAACTTGTGTATCTGTAATCTATTCGACATCTTTTTAGTGAATTTATAATGATCAATTTTTCTATAGTGTTGAACGCGTTCTCGAAGTCAATTAAGGCCATAAATACTGATTGACTGTATTCTTGGCATTTTTCAATTATCTTCCTTCCGTACTAAATTTACTTCGAAACCACCCAGCTTGTTCAATGGTTGGCATGTTTCAAGGCGTGTCGATATCTGTTTTGTCAATACTTTAGTTAATAGTTTATACAGGTGTGAGACCAAGGATATGTGCCTGTAACTTTTCAGGTCTTCTTTGTTTTGTTCTTGTGCTTTATAATGACTAATGACCCTCCCCTTACCTATACATTCACTAAGCGGATTTTCCAGGTATGTCAGTATTTTCGGTCCTCCCATTTTTATATATTCAATTACACTGCCCTGCCATCTGTACCTTCCGCTTTATGGTTCTTCATTTACTTTACAGCTGTTTTGATTTCATATTTGCTAACTGGAGGTACATCTTCAGTGTAGTGCTTTGATATTTTGTCAGTGGCAGCACGAGGAGGTTCGCCGACTTGGAATCGTGTAAATCTATGTAGACTCTTTCTAGGTTGCGTAAAATTTGCTCACGGTTGGTTAATCTGTTTTCATGTTCGTCTAGAAGTGCAAACATTTCCTTCCTTGAACAAATCTCTTTTTGAACACCTTATGTCCCTTATTTGTTTCTATGGCGCATCCCACTATATTTTCATATATTTTGCCACGCTCTTCTTATTTCTTTGGTTCTTTCTTTTATTTCTTTTAGTCCTTGTGTTGTTGTTCGTATTTTACCCTCTATTGTTACGAGCAGTCATCTACGTCATATAATCCTACACATATTTCTCTGGATTTTTGCTTGTCTACTTTAATATTATGGCCCCTCATTATCATAAAGTAGTACGTTCTATGTTCTTCTGTCTCCATATAATTCTTCTATTTAGTAGTCTGTGTATGTACTGGTCGGAGTATACCTCTGTACCAGTTTAATTTTAGATCTTTGGAAGCTTTAATACCAGTGGCAGTAATGTGGTTAATCCACTTGCTATTGTCAACTCCTTCTTTGTAGGGTTAGCCTCAAAGAGTTTTGATATAGTTTTACAAATCACAACGTTTCCCGTATTCTAGGTCGAATTTAGGACACACAGTACAATTTGCAGCCAGACGTGAGAATACTAAATTTACTTGAAGGTATGTTTTAAAAACGTTTTAGTAATAACGCAAATCATTTAAATTAAAAAGACGAGTTAAAATTTCAAAGAACTTGCAAAAACCACTTAACCTGTTTTCATAGATATTATAAATACACTTCCGTAGATTTATTACTTTTTAACTGCGTCACTATTTTTTTGTTTTTGTTCCTTTTTTATTTTTTATATTTGATTTATTTTCAATTTCTTTATTATGCATTTCTTAAAAGTTATTCGTAGTGCAAGTGAATAATAATAAATTTTATCCAACCAGAAAAGTTCACTTATTCGACTGTTTAATTTTCCAGTACTCTGTCCACGTACTTAAATACAATTTCCGGGGTACTCTACGTAGATTTCGTATCATTATTCATGCCAAGTGATACATCAGAACTGAAAGCAAGTAATATCATGAAATTAATGACAGTCTGCATAGGTTTAATAAGTCTAGCACTTGTATTCGTCGTTGAAAAACTTGGGTCTATCATCGAACTAGCAAGTGGACTTGGTGGAATTACTGGAGGTCCTCTTGTTGGATTATTTACAGTTGGGCTTCTCTTTCCTTTTGCTAATCGAAAGGTATTTAGAAGTAATAAAAAACTAATCTTACTCGAATCGCAATCCTCATTTGAAATTTAATTATTTTATAAAGTTTAGGAATTCCTGTAGAAAATGTCAGCTTTTTGGGCATTTTTGCGTCACTAATTGAATCAGAATTGAAGGTTCGCTTGTGACTTTGGTTCAATGCTAGTTTAATTTTCAATGTTTAGATATGAACGACTAGGGACTAGGATATAAAAAAACCCAACTCATAAATAATACTAGGTTCCATGCTGAAAATACAAAAAATAATACCTAGGCCTCATACGGCAAGGTCGAATCTAGATTTGGATTTAAAACTCAAATCCTGTGTTAGTAATAATTCAAATAGACTGTATTATAATCTCGATTTCTATAAAAATTTTAATTAATCCCCTAAACAAATAGATTCGAGTAAGGGTTTTTATCAGGTTACTAAGGTACCTTAATCAAAGAAATTTGTAGGGAGCACTTTGTGGAACTTTAACTTCCCTTGGATTAATGTCCTTGATTGTTATTAAAACCCAAATACATGTTTGGAATCATGACATTCACTATGTTGCAAAGCCACTATACACTCACGGATGTAACATAACTTCGAACGGCAATTCCACCCTTCTATCATCCACGTAAGTGAAAATTAAAATTCATCGTAATTTATTTTTACCATAATATTACTTTTGCCCCAACAGGACGACACCCTCTACAAATACAAAAAGCGAGCCATTCTGGCTATACAAAATTTCATTCTTTTACTACATGTTCATTGGAACTATGGTGACTATAATCATTGGTGGGATAGTGAGCTGGGTTACAAAAAGCGAAAGGGATCCACCTGTAAGTCCATCTGTTTTAAGTCCTTTTATTCGTCGTTTTCTTCCAAAATCAGATGCCAAAGTCCGGTACGCATCTGTAGATAAGGCTTTACAAAATCTTGGAGGAATGGATACAACCGAAGATAAAAATAAAAAATATAAAAAGTAAAAACTTCGTGGGTGTACCGTAAACGTTTCCTGAATTTTAATTAACTATGGGCCTTTGAATAAATTATTGTGATCTTTATAATTATTTAGGGTGCATGGCAAAAATATGATCAAATTAATTATTTGTCAAGAAAAACGAACGAAAATTCAGATTCAAATGGAAAATGATACATTGGTAAACAAAACTTTTTTATTACCTAACTTAGATCATTTGTTAATTCAAAAAGTTTGCGCATCCACCCACCCTTAAACTATTAAATAAGATAAGTATTGTATTGGTGAACTGAGAATAACAAATTTCAGTTCAATATCTTTAAGCTATGTTAATGAAAGACGATCTCATACTGAAGTATTGTAAGCTCTATTATTAGATCTAATAGGCATAATAAAGGACTTTTACCACACAAATATGGAATTTCAATTTTGAAATAACAATGTTGTCCTACCTGTTTTTCGTTTTGACAATAAGACTGTATTTAAATAGCTTTACTAATAACAGATTTTTGTCAAGTGATATGTTTAATGCGTTTTATCGTTGACTGAAGGAATTCCTTCAATCAACGGTTTTATCATAAATTGTACGGCAACCGGATTTTATCAAAGCAATCTGAATATAAAAACCTCTTCTGTTTTATGTAATCGTCTAGACAGGTTCTTAGGAATAATTAACACGTGTCAGAGTTAAAATTTTTTATATGCGACATTAAAAGGTTACCCAATATTTGTTAAGTCTTAATTCGTACACTTTCACTAATTAGTCACACGTCATGACTCAAACAAAAAAAACAGGTTGAAATTAGGAAATTTTTGTTTTTTACAAACACCTTTTTAATAACTCAACTATACATACAATTATATGACCTAGCGATCGATGAAGGTTGCGAGATCTATTAGAACTCTATGTATGTATGTCACCAAAATATATCAGCAAATGAAAACCTTAGCAAAATTCCAAAAGAATTAGAGGGATAATAGAATTAAACAATTTTTTTTGTCAGTATATTTCAATACATTTTTTAGAGCGGCTAATTAACTTTTCTATACGACCGAAAAATAAAGTCCCTGAAATGGCATAAAACTACAGAAATAATTTCTTCACGAAGATCCGGCTTTAATTTTGAAAACAAAAAACAATCGTTAGGAGCTAGATATGGGGGTGGGTGATTTAATTCCTAGGATGCAGATTGCTGAATGGCGGCCTTCGCAGCAACTGAACTATGCATTGTCGCATTGTGGTGCAATAATCTTGCTCCTCGAGGTACATATCCTCGCCATTTCCCTTTCCTTCAGTTTCTACATTAATGATACGTAATATTCCCCAGTAATTATAGTACATCGTTCAATAAAGTCGATTAGTATTATTCCTTGAAAATCCCAAAAATGACAGCCATGATCACTTTTTGGGATTGTGTAACTTTTACTCTTTTTGGAAGTGGATATCAAGAATGCTGCCACTTAATAAATCCCTGTTTATGCAGGGGATCATAGTACACAACCATAGTTTTATTTATTGTTTATCGGATTTACGCCTTATTTCGTCAAAAATGTAATGTCCCCAAGTTGTATTGAATACCCCTAGTTATTTAAAGTAATCACCTATACAAAACAAATGAAGTTATTAAGTTTATTTACCACTTACTTACTAGAAGACTTTTGTTAGTACATATTTAGGTGTGCCAGTGAGCTTAGTAGTTAAGGCGCTTACTTAAATAATAATTTTAAAAAATATTGGGCAACAACACTTCTAACTGCGATGCTAGCTGAAGTGCTACTAATGTTAGAGACGTAAAATGTTAGTGTAGTGAAACAAAACACAAGGTGGAACCTGTCAATTCTTGTTCTAACATATTCAGGCTGGACACTTTTGGACCTTACTATGCTTGCATGATTACTGTCAGAGCAACGTCTACACCTTTAAAACTACAGAAGGCATCTACATATGTCTCACGAAAACCACCAAATTAAGTTGTACATGAATGGAAATAAATAGGACAAAGTTCTAGGATAATAATAAGACGAAGAAAAGGCTAATTAAAACAGTCTAACCAAAGTTTGGAAAGCGATATGGAACTAGTTAATTTCTAGGAAACAGTCTTAACAAATAACATAGCATCAAAACCATTCTAATAACCCCCTCCCCCCTTCAAACTCCCTCCAAAAGTATCAGACATACGCGCTCCAATAAAAGATAAGCCTCAAATCCTGTCATCACGAGGAGTCTACATCATCTCTTGTTCTTGTGGTTTAGTGTACATCGGAAAAAACGGGTCGCTCAGCGTACACATAAATCTGTGAACAAAAACGTTGCTTGAAATCATTACGACACTGGCCATAAGATCTTGTTTGGAAAATCATCGATCATTGCCATTTCTCCTCATTTTTTCAACAGGAAAATCCGTGAAGCTATGACATCATCAATACCCCTAACAACTTGAATCATGACGCTGGTTATCATCTGTCGGTCATGTCTCCGGACCCTCCACGCATGACCAATCTTCATCTTCGTTGCTTTCTTCTGTTTTCTTCAGTAGTTTCGCCTCTGGTTTAGTTGACAAGTAAGTTACCGTTGCTAAAAGAGTTTCGCCTCTGGCGTAATTGACACGTTGAGTTACCATGCTCTTTTAGTACCCCTTTTTTCTCCTGATGAAGTCCCTTAAGAAAGCAAGCGGAACGCTGAATTCTTCTTTCTCAACAATAACACGGGTCCAACCCAAAAGACGTTCTTTTAACAGTCCTAATAAATGTAAAAGAGGTAATCTCTGCTGTACGAAAATCTAGGGCAAGCGGATCCCAAATATTAAAAGAAATAGTGACGAAACAACTATACCGAATCTATTCTGTCGGCCTCAGACTAGTCACGCTGAAAAGCGAATAAAAAACATAAAGAACTAAAAATTCTAATACTCCCTGCCAGATCAAAAGGCCACAACTAACTAAGAAGTAATACGGAGTGCCTAATTAGTTTGGCGAATGTTGGTTCATCATTCTAGCTGTATTCGCAGCGGAATAAGAAGCTGCTTGTATCAAGCGATCCATTTTAAAGTTATCCAATGGCCCATTGGATTAAAAATCATGTCTCAATTAATTACCACTAATAAACATTAAAATATCTAGATTTATGTGGTTATAGTTTGTTTTGTCAGCATCTTCTGAACCAATATGAAACCTTACTTTTAACTTCATGGGTCACTGAAGATGTCTTTAAATTGAATATCTAATTAACCCACCTATAAAGAACATGACAATTATTTTTTATTCTCTCTAAATAGCATAGCATTACTACCCTAATCAATAGAAACCCCCTTTTTAAGCAAAGAAAAATGATACGATATGGGCCACTAAGTTATCCAAAGCAATCGACAAACTCCTATTACAACCAATTTTGAAGGAAAAAAGCTTGATTCCTAACCATCTGGTCAGTTTCTTAGCAATACACTGTGTAGAACAAATGCACCAGATCATCAAACAAACAAATTAGAAAAGTCACGAAATATTAAACAGTGGCGTTTCTTGAAATAACAGATGCTTTCGACAAAGTTTGGTATAGACTCTCCTACAAAGTCCAAAATACCATATCACTTATACAGTGAGTTTCTTTAACTATACATCCTACGAATTTACACAGTAGAAACTTTCCTTGGTGTTAATGGTTTGTCCATTGCGAATTATAAATGCTTTTTTGTACACGAGGTAAAGTGTAACTTACTTTGACTTATTTCCTGTTACTCATGTGTGGTGCATGGGGCCTCTACAAAGCCAGTCTGGGTTTTGTTTTTGGCTAAGGGTCTTATCTAATTCCGTGTTTTCCCTATTTGTTTTATTTCTTCATTCACTGTTCTTCTCCAGCTGGTTCTAGGTCTCCTTCTTTTTCATTTACCTTGTGGATTCCAATATAAAGCTTTTTTTCGACTGCAGATGGAACTTTTCTTATGGTGTGGCCTATCCAGCTCCACTTCCTCATTTTGATCTGAAGGTGTATTGGCTTTTCTCCTGCTTGCTCCCAGAGTTCGGCATTTGTTATGGTATCTGGCCAGTAGGTATATCTTCAAAATTCTTCGTAGGCATCTGTTTATGAATACTTGGAAACTTGTGGTAATATCTTTAGTGACATTCCATGTTTCACTTTCATATAAAAGCACTGATTTAACATTGCTTCTATATATTCTGAGTTTAGCTTTTAGTGTTATTTCTGTTGCCTTCCACAGTGGATAGAGCTGAATGAATGCCACATTTGCTTTTTGGATAGGTGCTTTCACATCTGTTTCTCACCCGCCTGTGCCTGTTACCACACTGCCTGGATATGCAAAGCTATCGACTTCATCTATTGTGTTGACATTTAAGGTGAATTGTCTAGTGTTGTTTGCACATTTAACTTTCCTCAGACTCAGTTTAACTGCGGCGAAATTATCAATTACTGCTAACAATGGGATAGAAAATTTTATTTAGGATTTCTATTTACACATATTTATTGGTTTAGGTGTTTAATCGCTTTGATAAATAAAAGTAAAACTAAGTCGCGAATTTTTTTGTGTCTGCAAAGGTTATCCAACAGGTAGAAAATGCTAACATTCTAAATACTGGCAACAGACGATGTAAAAAAGTGTTGTAAAATAAAGTTACGTCAATTGCTTCTAAAAAAATATAATAAAATAAATAAAAAGGTGCATTTGCAAGACGAATTGATTTCTTTTAGAACACAATTTACGATTCTAAACAATTTTTTACTACTAAATCAGCCAATTAATATTAAATTTCTTGTAAAGAACAACCATACCAAGTGACTAACTATAGAGTTAGTCATCATAGTGATCTAAATTATTCGCGACACTTTAGAAACATAAATATTTATAAAACCACCAACTTTTAATGTGATAATCGAACTAGTTATCATTGCAAATTTTCTTTAAACTTGTAAATTAGCCGACTTGTTGCAAAAATTTGAGTTTAAATAGCTTAAAACATCGGTCAGGTCATTCAAACTGTTTGCTATAATACAGGTCTATTTCTTTATCAGCATCTAAGTAATGGTTAGCATTATTTTGTACTTTTAATTTATAAAACGGGATTTTTAAAGATTTGTTGTAGTTTTTGCTGTTCTAAAACATTAAAATCTAGACACTTTTTGTGCATTAACCCCTCAAGGCAAAGCTAATTTCTGTGCAAACTATAAACACGATAAAGCAATTAAGCTATCTAATACTTTTTGATGACAAACTAGCTGGTCAAGTTTATAAACGGTTGTTAAGTAATGATAATCAGCAAAGTAAAGAGCAAAGATAAACCTTAAGGTTCCTGTAAAACTGGTCCTGGATCCTTTTTTTATTTAAAAGCCCATTGCATTTGTTTGTGTCGGCTCATTTGCGAACTTTTTTTATAACCACTCGTTTCGAAAAAAAATTGAAGTGATACGCGAATATTATAGGTTTAAATGATAGTATGGTTAATGTGTCTACCTAATTTACTAAAAATATATTTGAAAGTTAAAAAAACCACACATACTTGTTTCGGTATCAACAAGGAAAGTTTGAACAAAACCTGCGTTAAACAAATTATTCAAACGCCATGATCATCTACAATTTCAGAAGAAGAAATGTATTTCGTCACACATCACCCAATACAAATACATTTACTTAAACGATAATGGAATTAATTCCAGTACTTTTCAATATTTAATCTGTAAGACACACGCAAGTTTATCTATCATTAACTGTGTGTAAGTTTTACTGCGCACATTTGTTTACGAAAAGGTGTTAATCACTATTTTTGCAATTTAAAAACGAGAATGAATAAAATTTTATGAAATTCTATGGAAACTTACATTTGATTATGCAATGCTGAAATAAAAAATAAACAAGAAATCTTAAACTTCTCAGTTACAAAACATGCGTTTAATCACAACCAACTTTTTTAAATTACTGGACATTTAACACACTTAGGTATAATAGTAAAAGTTTCAAGAAAGATTAAGTTATGTCAACTAAATTGAAACAATGAATACACATGATAGTAAACATTAAGAAAAACGCACCAAATAGAAGATTACGTACTAATCCAGTAATGTGAAACAGTATACTTTGTACTTGAATTATAGGTATAAATGAGTCCGTAAGTAACTAAACTACAGTCTAAATTTAAAATTGAAATAGAATTAGGCCAAACACACACCAGATTTAAATTTAAAAGAAAATGTAAACACAAACATTTCGTTTTTAAGTTATTGTCGAATATCTGAAAAGCCCCGACTTTCGTGATGGGCACCTAAATATGCAACTTTTCCTAACTGAATTTTTCGCGTATCTCTTCAAATAAGTAAAATATCCAGGTTGCGGCACAAACCAGTAATTGTGCCATACGTTTTAATTTAAAATTCTAAAAATTAAGAAAATGTTTACTTAAACTTTGTTGTGATTCCCTTTATGGAGGAACACACAAACTTAAAGTCTTTTCAAAAATGCAAAACATAAGTAAACCGCAACTATTGTTATTAAAAAGCAAAGAATAATATTTATACAGATCATTCACATTTAGTTAACCTCCGCAGGCCATGTTATAATATTTTGCACAATTAAACTTTGTAAATATTTTGTCAAAACAGCCTTGTAAACTGTTTTCTGTCTAATTTTCAGTATAGTATTTTTTAAATTTCCACGTCCAACGAATTATCTTATAAAAATTGTAGGTATATTTGCTAAAAGTCAATAAACAAAAAAAGTTCTAAAAGTCAGTATGAAAATGAAAAAATGCACAATAGAAATCTACTAAGAATCCAAAAATTATTATTGAAAAAAGGAAAGATAAAAAGAGAAAAGAAACTACGTCGAAATCACGGAATCCTAAATTCTGAAGTCGTGAGAAGAAGGCAAAAAGCTCAAGAAAGGTTGTTTAAATTAAAAACCCAGATAAGAACTTTGAAGAGTGGTAACTACGCGGCACAACAAATATATAATGAAAACAGTATTTGCGCCAACCTCGATTCGGGCCACTATCTCGATCAAAGTTAAGCTCATTCCGAGAAACACTACGACGGTCCAGCCGACAAGGATCAATAGATTCGATACAGAAAAACTATGATCCAACCCAGAATTCACCCAGAAGCTTTTGGAACAATTACAAGAGGACATGGTCGGACCGGCTCAGGAGACAGCCCCACTAAAAAAACCAGAGGAAACATGCATGGTGGAACAGTGAATGCGATGCAGCGATTAAGGAAATACAGATTGCCTGGCAGAGATAGAACTCGCAGAAAAAAAACAAGATAACTAGGCAGACTTCCAAGACGCAAGAAAGCAAACTGCAAAAATCATCCGCGGGATGAAACGTGCTTTCGACAAAAACCAACTGGCTCAGATCGAATAGGAGTTCAAAAAGAACAATACCCGGAACTTCTATAGAACCTTCAGATGCAGCCTCGGCATTGAGCCACAATCACAAAGGCAACTGTCAGATCCTGGCGAATTACATTTATTCCATCCTCAATTGGCTCCAAAAACCAGATTCATCCCCGACTACAATAGACACTCATCACCCCCCCCCCCCCCCAACCAGATACATCGCCACCCACAAAGAAGAAGTCAAACACTTAAGAACAACAAAGCACCAGGCGAAGTTTCGATAGTCGCCGAATTATGGAAACACGCGGGCGACAAGGCAATTGTTAAGCTGACTGAGGTCATCCGCGAGATTTGGTAAACTAAAAAACTTCCAAGTTGCTAGACGTCAGCCCTCATCCACCCCTTTTTTAAGAAAATCAACAGAACGGGCATGAACAACTTACCGTGGCAACTCTCTCCTCTCAGTAACCTACAAGATTCCCTCAAAAGTTCTTGAAACTAGGGAATAGGAGCAACCGGATCCATAATTAGGAGAATACCAAGGAGGGTTCGACACTCATATATCGAACAGATTGTAAATCTCAAATCCATCCTCTCATATGTGAAGCTTAGAAACCAATTCGTGGTGACCTTCTTTGACTTCAAGAAGACCTACGACTCAATTGATTGAATCACCCTAATCAAAATCTTGAAAGAACTGGGCTTAGACAACAAAACAAAAACGATTATCCAACAGATCCTGACCAATATCACCTATAAAGTAAAATTTGGGAGAGAGATATCAGACTGCTTCAGAACGGGGGCCAGACAGGGAAATGGGATTTCGCCTCTACTCGTCAACTGTATCCTCGAGAAAGTCACCCGTGAGTGGCGCAAAGGAAATGAGTAAGGAAGGTGTTGAAAACGGCATCAGACTCGGCTATAAGAGCATGAATTTGACAGTTGACTGCCTAACCTTCGTAGATGTTCTCGTAGTCTTCTCTGATTCGTTAGATACAGCTTCAAGACAAATCAACGAATTCAAGACACAAGCGGGTCCCCAAATCTCCTTTAAGCCCTGCCCAGAGAGTTAAAGGTGGGACAAAAATAAGCCAAGCGGACAGAAAAGTTTAAATACCGAGGCGAGTGAATAGAACCCAACATCTCCGAGAAAGAAGCCTTTGCATCACGGATCAACAAAATGAAAATTGTGTACCGACTAACCAAAGGCGTCTACAGTAAAAAAAAAAACGATATCCTGCAACGCCAAGCTCAGGCACTGCTGCAGAGTCATCTGACCGGAGGCCCCAAATTACAAGCAGCGCAATCGCGAAATTGGAAGTCAAAGATAAATCCTGGGATAACAGTATTTATAAACGAATTTTTTTTCACAAGGCAGGACTAAGACTCAATGAGGAATAGCCGCGAAAAGAACAAAAAATGGCATGGTAAATAGTATTTGTAGAACACAGAAAAGAGAATTTCACGAAACAGAAATGAGAAGAATGAAGTAAATGTATCGAATATAAAATATTCAATTTCCACCAATAAACAAAAAAAAAACAGGCTACCAAAAGAAGAACAGCGTAGTGAACCACCGTTCTTCCATTACCTTCCTGACCTTTCATTTAAGGAAATGTTATTATTTTAGGAATGCCGAATGTTCGAGAACGGTACTTTGGTTACAATTAACGATTCTGTTTGTGGAGTGGTGGACTCTAGATAGGAACAAGACACATAAGTGATATAGCAAAATTTACGACGCCAAGCTGTTTAAAAATGTGGCTTTGGTCACCGTCGCCAACGTCCTGAAAAGGATATTTCGAAAATGTCTCAAGGTCTATTTCAATTGATTAATATGAGTCTATAAAAAAATATTAAGATATTTAAGTGGTAGCTCGGAAACTACAACTGGCGTTCAAATGTGCTCCATTCACAGTTTGGCAATGATAAATTTGCCTTTCATATCCGCCATTGGCATTTGCAGTCATTTCTGGTGCGTTCTCATTTCTATTTGCGTATTTTTTTTCGAAATTTACTTAAGTAAGGGTATTAAAGTTTTACATCATCAGAAAGAGAAAATCTTTATTAAATGAGTATAATACCTTACCATTTAAAGAAATTAACGTGTTATTAGCTGCACTGTTGTTTTTCAACAAAACAATAATGTCTTAGGATAAACAAATAAATACTAAACAACTTTTATTTGAAATATTTTTCGATAAAAAGCGTATTTACTGAAATAACATATATTTTTCGGACACGGTGTGTTTAGAACAAAGATATTCATTAACTTTAGCTTATTATTGATTACGGGGTACAATTTTTAATACATAACAACTCGATTTCACAATTCCAATTACTGTACAGGGTGCCCTATTTCTTGGACGTTATATGGATAACTTTTTTATTTGTAAAGATAGAGAAACAGTTAAATAAAGTAGTGCAGTTTTTTATAGGGAATTAATGGTGTGACTTTTGGTATCGTAAGTCATGCCTACTATGCCGGACTCGAAACATTTTACAGCTGAATGCATTTATAAAATGTTAAAATATTTTGGGAGACCAATTTAAAGCCGTCCCTGGATGGGTGTTTATGTCAGGACTTGCCACTTCGGACATGGACATGGTCATGGTTAATACTTTTATTGCCCATTGTAATAACTTAAGAAGTCAAGTATAAATTGCAGACCCGAACGAACAGACTATACCCATATAGCGTTCAAGAAATGCAGGACACTCTGTATACAATGAGTACCTTCATCGTTGCATAATAGGAATTTCTATTCATTTTCACGTCTTTTTTTATTAGTTCTGATAGTTTTCCAAATATAGGAGGTAAAAACGTTATAAATAAAACCGAAAATAATTAGCAGGTTGTTTCAAATTTCATTTTTGTCCACTGACCCTAAAATAATAATACAACCGTTAAATAAATGATTTATTAAACAAATAACGTTTTCGCATGTTACTTTCTTATATTTCTACTTGAAAAAACAGTGGTGCAATTATTTGTTTTGCACAACCTGTTTATTTACGTCACAATGATATAAAATGAGTTTAATTTAGTTATCTCCTTTTTATTTAATAGATTTTTTCTTTTTACAGCGTAAAAACTAACGGACCTGATAAAAAAAGGTGTAATCTAAAAAATGCAGGAAAGATCAATTTCGATAGAAAGGCCATTAGCATGAGGTAAAGATTATACCATGTAAATCCCTATGATGCAACGATAGAGAAACTTACTGTATAAACGAATACACATTCAGTGATGTGCCTCCGAAGATTAATTGGTAGAGCATTGACACAGAGCATTTTATAAGTTGAATAAACACTAATCGCGTTACAAATGCGGCACCATTTTTAAGTACATTAAGGAGGAGACTTGGAAATACACACAACCAAACTTATATGGAGTATTTCCGATTTTGTTAAGTATTTCTGGAAAATTTTTAATGGAAAGTGAAAAGCATTTTATACTAAACCAGTTTAATGATTAGCAATAAAAAAATTAATAAAAAATGAAAAAATTAAAGATTTCAAGTGGTTGGTTAAAGAAAAATAAAAACTGGTTTTCACTTTAATAGTCAGTGTTGCCACCTCTAGCCCTAATACAAGCTTCAATCCGGCGAGAAATGCTTCTAATCAAACTGTCAACTTGTTCTTGAGGTAAGTTAGCCCATTCTTCTTGAGCGACTTGAATGAGCTGCTCCACATTTCCTGCAGCTCTAATCCTTCTTTTAATGAAGTCCCACACATACTCAATCGGATTAATATCAGGTGAGCAGGCAGGCCATCCCAGAACAGTGACAGCTTCTGTTTTCAGAAATTCTGTTGCAACTCTGCTGGTATGTGGAGGGGCATTATCGTACATGAAAACGAAATTGTTTTCCATTGCACCTCGCCACAGCCTAACTATAGGTTCTAGCACCAAATCAGAATACCTGCCTCCTGTTAAACTCTGCCGCATGGGATTCAAAGGAGTTTTTTCTCCTATTATAATACCTCCCCAGAACATTACAGTTGCTTCTTTATATTTTGGGACAGATCTGACAGTTTGCAGTGTGGCCTATCTACCTCGACCTCTTAAAACCCTGAATTCGACGATTATCTGATCTCAGACCAATTCTTGTTTCATCTGAAAAAAGGACCTTTTGCCAATCTTCAATTGTCCAGTTCTGATGTTTCAGACACCAACTTAACGGACCAATTTTGTTGTGCTTTGATAACTCGGGAACCCTTAACTGTCTCCTGCTAAATAGATTTCGGGTACGAAGTGTCTTTCGTATTGTTTTAACAGAAACATTAACACCTGTAGCCTGTAAAAGTTGCCTTTTGAGCTCTGAATGAGAAGAGATTAAATTTTTTCTAGTTATTTGAGTTAAAAAACGGTCTTGTCGATCAGTAGTTACTCTGCGACGACTTAATAGATTCCAATTCCAAAAATCTTGCATAGGTTTTTGAAACAACGCCCTGAGAGACGCCCACTGTTACTGCGATTTGCCTTTGCGACATTCCCTGCTCAACAAGAGCAACAATTCTTCCACTCTGAACTTCTGACAAACCTACGTAGGCCATAATTAACTGTTTTCAACACAAAGTTTACTCGCCTCAGTTTTACAACTGAAAATAAATGACAATTTTTATCAATGCACATGTTATCAGCTATTAACGAAAACCTATCTTATTTTCAACAAAAACCTTTATCTCTTATCTGCATAAAACGTTTTCATACATTTCTTATGAATAGTAAGAAATACTAGGTCATTCCATATAAGTTTGGTTGTGTGTATTATTAGTATGCACGATTGGTTATCAAAGAGCTAGAACAACGTAAAAATTTTACAAGAACGTTTTTCGAAAGGGTTGATTTTACTAAATGATACCCTACACTACTCTAAGGATCAGAGACGTGGAATATACTCGACAAACATCGATCAAGTATAACAGAAATGAGATACCCGCGAAAAGTACTGAGGAAAACAAGAAGAGACAGAATCAGAAACAGTAGTATAAGAGATGAGTTAGACCAGCAACCAGTGATAAATGAAATTGAAAAGAAACAACTAAAATGGTACGGACACCTCACTCGTATGGATGCGAAAAGATACCCCAAAATAGTATATGAAATGAGAACAGAAGGAAGAAAAGCAAGAGCCAGACCCCGAGTCCGGTGGAATGAGAACATCAAGGAGATAGCAAGGAAAATAGGGAAAAACATGGAAGAAGTTAGGAGATTGGCGAGAAACCGAAACAACTATAGGAAATGGATAGAGGAGGACCCAACGCCGTAAGCCATAAATGAGAAAGAGAAAGAAGAAGAAGATACCCTAGCATGGCCGCCCTCTTCTGCTAATATTTACGAGCTCGATGTTTTCTGTTGGGGTTTTTAAACTATCGGGCATATAAATATAAACCAGAAATTTTAGAAGACTTAAAGAGGGTCACAGAAAATGGAAATTCACGGTATGCACCAGTATTATATTACGCGCTTCGTGGAATATTCAAAACTTAAATAGAAAAGAAATAAAATTATTAGAAAAATTCAAAAAATTCAGTATAAAAGTTTTGGAGTGGATGGAAACAAAAATTTAAAAAAACGGGAACCGTCCAAATGGACGGAGGGCATTTATTATTTTATAGTGAGGTAAAGGAAAACGTATAGGCAGAGGCAAGAGTATCAGAAGGACTAAATATATACCAAAATATATACCATAAAATATAAAAAGTTCCAATTTTATTGCACAGAGGCTAATGTTTATTGTGATAAAGATAGGAAATGTGATATACACCATAATACTCGTAATATCATACGGTTTACATGAAAATGACAAAAAAGAAAGAAAAGATACATTTTGGATAGAATAAATAGTACAACAAATATTACATATAATAACATCATGATTATGGGGGACTTAAACGAAAGAGTAGGCAACAATACGGAAGGATCAGAAAACATGGTTGAGAGATGGGGAAAAGCCACGTTAAACAGTAACGGTAAAAGAATAATTCACTTTTGCACGATTAACGACTAAATAGTGGAAAACACTCGGTTCAAGCACAAATATATTTACGAATTCACTAGGGACGATGTAAGCAGGAATGAAAAGTCAATTACTGACCTGGTATTGGTACAAAAAAACAACAAAACAAATATCAAAGATGTGAGAATCAAGAAAGGGGCCAAACTAGATAGTAATCATGTTTTGGTTGAAACTACAGTAAGAATAAAGAAGAAAGAAGCAGGAAAGAACTAGCTAAAAGATGACAAATTCGCCAGCATTAAAAGCTACAAACTACAAGATAGTTTGGTACAACAGCAATAAACCACACAAGTTACCCATGATAAAGAAAAATCAAGAAAAAATTTAGTAACAGAAAACATAGAGACGAAACGCGTTACAATGGACGGAAAAAATGAACGAAAGTGTGCAATGAACTTTAGTGCAGTGTGAGCGAAAACCTCGACACCGATAACCGGTAAAAGAGGACAGACTAAGAAGAAGAAGAAGAATATTTGTGACTAATGTAATATGTAATCCCTACCATGCATAGTACTATTTTGCTGTTCTGGTTCTGGTTCTGGTCTAGAAGTTTTTGTTTTTAAATGTAAGCTAATTGCAATTATATTAATAATAATAGTAAAAATTCTTAAAAAGGTCGTTACAATGGCATAAACATTAAATAAATATGAATAATATATAAAGCTTTTCATTTTATGTTTTTTTATGTTTCAGCAATGTATTTTTCGCATTTTAATTTTTGTGAAATACAGATCACAGATATGATCTCTGGAAGCAATTGTCAAAAAATGTCTTAAAATTAAAACTAAACAAATATAATTTGGGAAAACCCTATAGTAATAACACAGTAATAAAACTTGTACATAAAGAAGGTCAATAATTAGGTACTTTGGTTTGTTTGACTTTCATAAAAGTAGCAAACGTAGTAATTTTGCTTTGGATTTTGCCAATAAAATCAGTATGGATTTAACTTAATTCTCATTTTCAGTAGAGTTGAATTAAAACCGTAACATATACATACTTAATGAAAACAATGAATAGGTAATTTCATTTTGTTTATTTTTCTATAATATTTATGATACTTTAAATAAAAATAATAACGTTTCAGTTTTTAAGATTAGCTATTCATAGAGGTACTTGAAAATTCGTGTTCCTGTAATAGAATTCCAAGGCTTTTACGTTTTTAGATAACAACTAGTACTAGAACATCAAAATATTGACGATATGACGATATACAGTTTGTCTGACGGTAACTAGATACAGAGACGGTTTAAAATTTTAAGTGGTTGTTAAACCGCACACCCTTGTGATTAATGTATTATTGTAAATATAACAATATTTCCATTTTATTTGTTTGTATCTACCATGAGATCGAAAAAAAGATGATTCTGAGCAGGCATTGACTAGTACAACACGATTGGCAAGACTGATTTCAAAATGTGGCAGTAGGTTAGAGGTTAATAAATGTCAAATAAATTAAAACACAAAACAGTATTTATTTAGGGAACAAACTGAAAACTAAGATGAATACATGTTAGAGTAGGTGTTCAAAATGTGATCCTTCACTAGTATTACAACGATAAACTTAAATAATTCTGGAAACAAGATTGCAAAACTGACTTACATTTGAAATGTCACTGTCACATTATAATTCATAGGCATTCTAGAACCAGTGTAGCCAATCGTGTTGTACTAGTCAAGGCCTGCTCAGAATCATTTTTTTTTACCGTGTGTACCTGGTATCTGCAGACAATCTGTATATCATTTATCTCATAACGCAATTAATCTAAATCTAGGTTTTCAAATAGAATAAAGAAAATCCTGCTTCAAAGTACATCTATGCTGAAATCACCAAATTATAACAAACGTGTATGCTTTAGTATTAAATGGTATTAAACTGATTAGGCGTATTTTTGTATGGTTGCTAAAAACCAGCATACGAAATATTTCTACTACCCACACTTTCGTAATTACGTTTTTGTTTCCGATACGTGTAGTTCGATCTTTTCTTAATTCAAAGTTTTTAATTTATTTATATTTAAAAAAAGATGGAATTTGTGAAATTTTCCTGGGTTGATTATACCCTCTTCGTATTAATGTTCGGTTTAAGCGGCGCTATAGGAATTTATTTTGGTTTTTTTGGGAAACAAGAAACAGCAAAGGATTATTTACTTGGTGGAAAGAAAATGAAAGTATTCCCGGTTGCAATGTCTTTGGTCGCTAGGTAATACTCCAAATTTTGTAACCTTCATGTTAATTAACTCAAATTTTAGTACACTTTCAGGTATTACGCTTTTAGGAATTCCTACTGAAATCTACATGCATGGAACTTTGTACTGCTGGATGGTAGTTTCGATATTTTTCATGGCAATTGTTGTGAATTATATTTTTCTACCTGTCTTCTACGAACTACAAGTGACAAGCGTTTTTGAATATTTAGAAATAAGATTTCACAAAGATTTAAGGCGTATTGCATCCGGGTTGTTTACTTTTACTAATGTGATTTACTTGCCCGTTGTTATTTATGCCCCATCGTTGGCTTTCAATCAAGGTAACTCAATGAATATGTTAAAGAGAATTGCTACAGAGTTGTTGTTTCAGTAACCGGCTATGACATCCATGTAATTGCACCAGTTATGTCTTTAATTTGTATCTTTTACACAACCATCGGAGGACTAAAAGCGGTGGTTTGGACGGACACCCTACAATTTTCTGTTACTTTATGCACCTTAATTTGTGTGTTTATAATGGGGACAAGCTCTGTTGGAGGCTTAACGGCGGTTTGGCAAGCAGCGGAGCATGGAGATCGAATTGAATTTTTTAAGTACCTCTGGATCGGGATTAAACTCTTCATTTTAAAAATTAGTAATTTTCAGCATGAATCCTGATCCAACAATACGAGCTACATTTTGGAGCGTCTTAGTTGGAAATTTTTTCCTTTGGACTTCTTTTATCGCAACTAACCCAGCAACCATTCAACGATTTTTGGCTGTGCCATCTTTGAAGGATTCCAGAAGGTATTCGAATGTTTACTTCTTTACTTTTCATGTCCATTAATTCTAAATTAAATAATGTTTTATTTATTTGGGCCAATGTTTCGGACTATACAACCACCATCAAGACCAAATTTAATAATTGTGTTTGTGTTTGTCGACCTACGTGAATATAATTTTTAGCTCAATTTCACATAATATGATTTTAATGATTTAGGGCGCTGCTAATTTATCTCTTCTTCACAATACTTACAAAAGCAATAAGTTGCTTTTCCGGATTGATCATCTACGCCAAATACCACGACTGTGATCCTCTCAATGCTGGATTAATAACAAAGGCCGATCAAATCTTACCATTTTATGTCTTGGACGTAGCTACGACAATTCCGGGATTGAGTGGATTATTTGTGGCTGGGTTATTTAGCACAGCCCTCAGGTAATATCAATTACATTTGATAATTTGCATCTTTTACCGTTTAAACTGTTTTTTTACAGTACTCTTTCAACTTACATAAATTCACTCGCCGGAATTCTGTATGCAGATTTTGTATCGTTGTTTATGCCAAGTGATACTTCGGAAAAGACTGCCAGTAATGTCATGAAGTTGATTACAGTTATTATAGGATGCACGAGTGTAGCCCTTGTGTTCGTTGTGGAAAGGCTTGGATCTATTTTGGAGTTGATGATAAGCTTTAGTGGAATTACGGGTGGGCCTCTTCTTGGATTATTTACAATTGGTGTGCTATTTCCTTTTGCTAATCGAAAGGTACTTAAAAGCTTGTTAAAAAAGACTCCGGAAATTTGCAAATATCCGGGACTCGAATATTGAACCTGGTACGATTCCAATCCCTAAATGTTTGAACCTGAACTCTTTATATTTATATTTCATATTCGAACATTACAATGTAAATTTAGAAATCTTAGAAGTCAACTGGATTTCTCAATTAGTAAATTCCCATTTCAAAAGTTTTAAACTAATAGGTATTTCTGATATTTAAAACTGCATCATGACTTAAGTTATAAATTCAGATTTGTGTATGTTTTCCAAATTTACAAATAAAAAATTAAATTAAAGTATTTAAATGCCCATTTCTAAAGTCAAAAATCGAAGGTATCGTAACACCGTGTTATAAGTGTAAACAATGTTGATATTTGATACTTCCATCCAAATCTTCCTTGGTCTGCCTTCCTTATTTACCCCTTTTTTCTGTCTCCATTACTTTCCTTACTACTCTTTCTGACGTCATTCTTGCTGTATGTACAACATATCAACTGTTTATTTTCCGCATTAGTTATAATGGATCCTTGTTTTGTCATTTTTCTTATGTTCTTGTTCATTTCTGATTTTATTAAATCTTGTTTTCACTAACTGGTTGTCTAAGAAACTTCATTTTTACCGCTTTGATCTGCATTTCATGTCTTCTTAAACTTAAAGTATCCATAATTCGCATGTATGCACAAAGTGAACCAAAATTACGAATACAAGGAAAAGAGTCCGTAAAAGTGGAAACAGGCGGAATATTAAATCGAACCATAAAAATAAAGTTTATTGAATAACAGAATATTATTATTCAAAATGTCCTCCATCAGCTTGGCACATATGCGCTTGTATAAAGAGGGGCAACAAGTGATGAAAGGAGCGCGAATCTCGGAATACCTTAAAGATACAACATGGAGGAACAAGTATCTGGGCGCAGAAAGCAAAATCAAGATATATAATAAGACAATTGTGCAACTAGCCTTAACCTATGCAATAGAAACTAAAGCAGACACTAGGAAAACAAAACAACTGATGCACAACGAATTTTTTAAGAGCAATAACTGGCGAGAGTAGACCGACTGAGAAACCAAACTATAAAAGATCCGTGTAATAGCCATAGTACAGTTCGTGAAACAACTAAAAAAAGAATGGAATAATCATATCGATAGAGCAGACATCAGACTCATAAGAATACTTCGAGACGAAATACCACAAGGCTCAAGAAATCCCAGGCAGCCTAGAAAGAGATGAATTGAAAATTAGGAAGAAACACCATGGGGAAAGTGCGAAGAAAAACAGACTATAAGTCTACAATAAAAGATGAAGAAGAAGAAAATGTGAGTTTGATGCCATACTTCTCGACATTGCTCGAACCGTTTGAGCCGAATTTCTTCTGAAGCAATCAAGTACTTTCTTGATGTTTAATGTTGTAGAAATAGAGCGAATCATTTCCTTTCCAGCTTGATTGGCGTTGCTTCCCAGCTCCTTGAACCTTCGAATTGAGTATACACAAGGTTACCATGGAGTCTTCTAAATCTCCTGTGCCGTAGGGCCCTAGCGGTGCAGGTTGATAATAGAGTCGCGATGGTGATGGCTTCATCATTCCGAAAAGAGAAGTTAAATTGTATGGTATCGAAAGAGAGCAACTCAGATAAGCAAATTAAACACAAACAACTGCAAAGAAAAGGGCAGCTTCAAAAAATCGATTCGAGAGCGCGCTCGGATGTTGTATTCGTAATTTTGGTTCACCCGGTTGTTGTACGACTACTGTGTTATATACTCGTATCTTAGTATTCATTTCTATTTCTCTCTTCCTCAAGATTGAATCGTTTATCCTGTGATAGCTGTTAGTTGTTTTCTGTCTTCTCTTCGTATGTTTATTTTTCTACCATTCGTTATTATCGATCTTATTACATCTAGCCTCTGCTGTTTGCATATTATTGTGTCCATGTCTTTACTAGGATCTGCATTTCTCTTTGTGTCTTCGCTACTAATACCATCATCATATTAGCTCGTGTTTGTCCACTGAAGGGCATAGGCCTCCCTCAAACTGTTCCATTTTTTCCTCTCCTGTGCTACTCCGATCCAATTGTTTCCGATATAGCGTTTTAGGTCATCGGGCCATCTCATTGGTGGACGTCCTTGTAGCCTGTGGTTGACTCTTGGCCTCCACTGTATGATTCTTTTGTCCACCTATCATTCTCCATTCGTGCAATGTGTCCCGCCCAGTTCTACTTCATTGATGTAATTGTTTGTATAATGTCTTGTACTTTAGTCTGCGTTTTGACCCAGTCGTTTTTCTTGCGATCTCTCAAGGTTATGCCCAGCATTATACATTCCATTTTTCGTTGTGCTACTCTTAACTTAGTAACAGATTTTTGTGTCAGAGTTATTGTTTCTGCTCTATAAGTAAAAAACGGGGAGGACACACTGATCAAAAACTTTTTTCTTTGGGATATTCGGTATTTGACTGCGAAAAGTTGTGTCTAGCTTGCCAAAGGCAACCCATGCTTGTGCAATGCTTCTTTCTATTTTAGATGTTTGGTTTTCTTTTCCTATGACTGTCTTATGGCCTAGAGGTATATATAGTTTGTGACTCTTTCCACTGGAAGGTTGGTCATTTTTTTTTTTTAATGTTCATTTCTAAGCCAACTTCTAATGACTTATCTTGTAGTTGTTTTAACATTTCCAGCATTTTGTCTAAATTATCTTATATTAGAGCTATGTGATCAGCGAATCTCAGATTGTTCAGTTTTTGTCCATCGACATTTATCCCTTTGTCCTCCCACCTCAATTCTCGTAAGACGTTTTCCAGCGTCAGTGTAAATAGTTTTGGGGAGATATGATCTTCCTGACACTCCTCTTTCGATCTTGAACTTTTCAGTATTATTGTGCAAACGGATGCAGGAGGTCGCCTTCTTGTGTATGTTCTTGAGAAGTTGGATATATCTCTCGTCTATTCTACAGTCTTTAAGAGCGTTGATGATTACCCATGTTTCAATTGAATCGAAGGCTTTTTCGTAGTCTACAAATGTTATAACTATGGGTTTGTTGTATTCGTTGCACTTTTCTATCAGTATTTTGAGGGTGTGAAAGTGGTCGTTTGTACTGTAGCCTGATCTAAAGCCGGCTTGTTCTGGTGGTTGATAGTAGTCTAGTTTATTTCTCATCCTATTTAGTATCACTCTTTTGAAGAGGTAAGGTAAAGGTGTGATAGAAGACTGATAGGTCTGTAATTTTCCAGTTTTTTAATATCCTCTTTTTTTGTGTAATATGATGATTATGGCATTATTCCAGTCAATTGGTATATCTGCTTCGTGTAAGCTTTTATTAAATAGCAAGGTTATTATATCATGTGCTCTGGTGCAACAAGCTTTTAGCATCCCTGGGGTTATACCATCTTCTCCTGGTGATCGTCTATTTTTAAGTTGTTGTAGGGCATGTTGTATTTCGTTTGTTATTACGTCGGGCAGATCCTCTGATCCGACATTTATTATTGGGGCATCTCTGTGTGGTTTATTGATTAATACCTGATTGAGGCGTGGTATTTTTGATTTATAGAGCTCTTCATAATAGCTTCTTGTAATCTCCATTATTTTTTCCTCTGTTGTTGGTAATTTCGCCTTTGTTGTCAGACAGTTTAAAGATTTATCTTTTGCCTGTTGATAATTTTGATTTCATTACCTTCCTGCTACTGTTTTCCGCGATAGTCTTTTCTATTTGCCATATGTTATATTGTCTTACATCTTCTGTAGCCCTCTTTCTTATTTGTTTTTGCAGTTCCTTATATTCTCTTGTATCTTCTTCGTTTTTTCTTCGCAGTTGTCTTCTCTTTTCTATTAGCTTTACTGTTTCACTTGTTAGTTTCTTCTCTTTTTCCGGGAATTTAGTAGGTCTTGAGATTGCTATTGATGTCATTAGTCGACTTTATTCTGTAATAATTCCTCATACTTTTTTGTGTATGTTTCTTTGTTTTCGCTAATACTTTTAATGTCACTTTCCATGTCTTTACGGCTTCCTATTATGATTCTTCACCTTTCTTCTTTCACATTTACATTTCACTGCCAGTTGTGAAACTGTTTATTACCGATACATCTTGTATAACACTTTTGCAGTTTGATATAATGAAATCTATTTTATTTTTAGTCACACCATCCGGGCTTTTCCATGTCCACTTTCTGTTTATCTTTTTTTCGAAGAAGGTATTCATTGCAAATATGTAGTTTGTTTTGGTTCATGAAGTTTAGTAACGTATTTTATCTGTCGTTCCTGGTCCCGAAGCCGTGGTTTCCTATAGCTCGTGGTTTGTTTTTTCTTGCCAACTTTTGCATTGAAGTACCCCATTAAGAAGGTATACTTCGTTGGTGATTCTATAAGTGCTCTCGTAATATCCTCGTAGAATTCGTCTTCGCTATAACTTTGTGTTAGAACATAGGCTTGTATTATTTTGGCGTGGATGCCAGTATGATTGTTGTATATATTACTTTTTCTGATATGCTTTTGATCTCTCGTATTTGTGATTTCCACTTTGAGTTTAATAGGAGTCCTACTCCTCCGTGCCTATTTCCCTCGTTTCCTTTATAATAAAGGAGGTGTCCTGATCTCAGTGTTATGCATTCTTCGCCTCTTCTCCTTACCTCGTAGAAGCCTAAAATGTCCCATTTAATCTTTTTAAGTTCTTTATTAATCTTTTCTCTGCTATTCTAATGTGTACTTTATATCCTACTGATAATAAAGAGATTCTTCTGTAGTTTTCACATAATGTATCCCTTCTTTTATATACTGGGATAATTAGATTATTTTCCCAATCCTTTGGTATGGTTTCTTTTCCCCATGCTTCATTGTATATTACTTACCCTTTTCCCGCCTTCCCCAACCATTTTACCATCTCTGGTTCTATTCTGTTTTCTCATCCTGCTTTCCCTATTTTTTCTTTGGCTACTTCTTCTAGCTCTATCTTTTCCATTTGTTCATATTCTTCTTCTTCCTCTTCTATTTATCCTGCTTCTTCTTTTACCGTATGGTGATATTTCCATGATTTTAGTATTTCGTGCTTGATATCTCTTTATCTTTATTTAGCATTTTTATTTTTTTTTCCTTCTCATAGTTCTTATTCTACTCCAGAATTTCCTATTATTATTTATTTCATTCGGTACCAAACTTTACCCAACTTCTTCTTTTTTCACCTCTCACTACTTTCTTTATTTCGTTTCTAATAATTGCCGTGTATTCATTTTTGTCCCTCAAATCTCTTGTTTTCTCATGTTTTTTCCAGTTTGTTTCTTCTTTTAGATTTTCTCTTTTAGCTCTCTTATCCATCAATCCGTCCGTTTACGATTTGGGTCTATTTCCTTACTTTCGCATATTTCCTCAGCCTTGTTATAACTATATTGTTTATTCGCCAGATTCATACTTCAAATTCAAATTATTTTAAATTCGAATTAGCTTATATTCCGCTTAAGATACTCCGGATATTTAATATTTAAATCAAAATTTGAAGCCTAAAGCTAGTTTCTAGATATTCAAATCTCAACAAAAACAGTAATTTAGGACCTTTGAATTTGGATTCCGTTACCATACGAAATTTGAATCCAGATTAAAAGTTCTAATCATGTTTATAAAAGCTCCAATCTCAATTAAAGTGTTGAAAATTTACCTTTAATTCTGAATTCTGCTGACATTCAAAATTTAAAGTTTGAATTCCGTTTATGCAAATATTTACTATCCAAATTATTTTCAAAATTTAAATTTTGAATCTCGTATATAAAAATTCCAATTTCAATCAGATAATAACTATAAATTTAGAGTAGTTATAATTAGTAATTGAATTTGGATTCTGTTGCCATTCGAAATTCAAATACAGATTTTAAATTCAAATCTTGTTTATAGAAATTGCAATCTCAATTAAAATGATGGTAACTTAAATTTAATTTTGGATTCTGCTAACATTTAAAATTAGAAACCGAATATAAAGTTAAAATCCCATCTAAACAAATTTTAGTCTCACTCAAAAGATTTAAATTGAATTTTAGATTGTGCTGCAATCGAATTCGAATGCAGATTTAAATTTTGAATCTCTTTTATAGAAACTCTAATTTTAATCAAGGAATTTGTAATACAAATTCTAATTTGGATAATTTTCATATTCAAGTCCAGATTTAAAGCTTAAATCTCGTTTATAGATATACAAATCTCAATTACAACAATGTAATTATTTAAATTCAATTTAGATTATTTTGCCAATCAAAATTCGAATCCTGGTTTAAAGATTAAATCATGTTTATAGAAGTTCCAATTTCAATTAAAGTGTTGGCAGTTTAAACTTAATTTTAGATTCTACTCGCGTTGGAAACTCGAATACAGATTTAAATTCTGAATTTAGTATACAGAAATTTCAGTTTCAATCAAAGTATTCGTAATTTAAATTCCAATTTGGATTCTACGAACATTCGAAATTTATAGATATTCAAATATCAGTTTGAGTATTCTGACCTTAAATTCAAATTATATTAAATCTTTTTAAGGTCTTCCTAACTGAATTTTTAGGGAGCCCTTTGCGGTGTGTTAGGGTCCCTCGCCTTTATGACTTTAGTCATCGTAAAAACCCAAATACACGTCTGGAATCACAACATTCGTTACGAAACCAAGTCTCTAGAAACGTATGGGTGTAACACAACTTTAATGAGTAATGCAACCACCTCTTCAACTACGTAAGTTCTACTTAATTCAGTAAGCGAAAGAGTCTTATATAATAAAACATCTGTTTAACAGAACAATTCCTGTTGATTTCGAGCAAGAAGAACCGTTTTGGTTGTATAGGATTTCCTTTTACTACTACATGCTAATGGGAACGCTTGTGACTTGTGTTATTAGCTTGCCAATCAGTTGGTTTACTAACAGCAACGATCCGCCTGTAAATCCTAATCTCCTGAGTCCTTGCATTCGTCGATTTGTACCAAGGGTTGAAATACGATACGCATCAGTTGAAAAGGCACTGCAGATGACTGGAGTGAACGGAGATTTTAAAGAAGAACATCCACCCCTATGAACTTAGAAAATTCAGTTCTAAGTATTAAAATCTAAATTTTAATTGAAATTTTAAGTTAAAAATTAAGTATGTATTGAAGATATAAAATAAGTGCTAAATATTAGCTTTAAAACTCAGGTTATGCTGATTATAAAGCTGTCGTATCTTTGTTCTAATTGTTTATTTTATCAATTAGAACTTTAGAATTTTTATTATTAAAATTACTGAAACGTGTTTTTCTCCCTAAACAAACGTTTACAAATACATGCTTCACGGATCAAGTAATGAATTATTTTGTAATTGTGTTAAATCTTGACTGTGTTCACAAAAATTAACTGTTAGTTTAAGCGAATTCTTTAAATTCTTGAAATTACTCTTAAGTAAGATGATGATTAATGACACGGTAAAGTGTTACTTTAATGTCCTTAACGAAGAATATTGAGAGCCGAAAGAATAACATTCGTGCCGCATAACAATTTATTTAAAACAAATTTGAAATTATGAAAATGTAAACCATGTTTAGTATTTAGAAAAAACTTGAACAGCGGTGAGTATTTAAAATATTTGAAATATGTGCTTACTAGTGAACCATTAAATGTTTATTGGGCTATATAAACTGATCACTTAATCGATTTAATAAATAAAATGGACTATTTAAATAGTGATTAATTACTAAAGAATGATCGAAATCTTAATTAATCGAATCTTTTGAAAAGCTTTAATTAAAGCATAAAAAATCTTGTTTTCAAGCTATTGACTTATTTATAAGGCAATGAAAATGAAATGCATCACATTAATGTTCTTTTGCACCAGCGAAACCATTAAATAGATATGCAGTGTGTCCTATGCTAAAATTTTCGATATTTATGTCCGTAAGATAGAAATTATATTTCTTGTTACTAAGGATAATCAATGATTATCAAGGCAAAATTACATCTGATTATTTCAAGAAATCGAAATTGGCACCACTTTAGTATTTGGTTCTAGCAGAAATTGTTCTTTGACAGAAATTTGGCATTTCTTTTTTCCAAAATTATTAAAAAATGCACTAACTTTTGTTAGAAGCCAATGTAAAGTTAATAGTTCTTCGTAGAACATCCTGAATATGAATTATTTAATTACTAAAGTAATAATTTATTACTTAATTAATTAAACAATCGATTAACGACATAGTTGAATAATAGATTGACTGAAAAATCGATAATTCAAAAAGTAGATTAATCAAATAATCTGAGCTTACAAATATTAACAGAATAATAAAAGTTTCGATTAATTAAGCAATATTCGATTGAAAAATTTGTATGGTAATATGTATGTAGGTACACTCAACTATTTTATCATCAGTAGATTTTATACAGAAAGAAATATAAAAATGCTTGGCAAAAATTGCGACCTTTCTATTTTAGTACAAATTTTTACAAAAATTTAAATGTCATTTCAATTCATTTATTTTTAATCAGTAATTAGATTACGGTTAATCGATTCATTATATCTGTGATAATCAGGTGTTCTATATATTTTTTCAATCTATCCTAACGGATGAGCTTGGCTAAATAAGGGAAAAAAATTGAAAATATATCCAAATCTGTATTTCTGTTACTACCATTTTTTAAAGTATTTAATATAGTACACTTTTCTATTCAGGAGTTTTTGTGTAAATCTACAAGGACATCACTTTATATTGATAGAACAGCTGTTTTTTTGTTTATTCTTTGTTATCTAGGTTCTAGGTATAGGATTTCTATGCATTTGCATGTTCTTTCGGCTTATATCAAACATATGCAGAGTTATATTTCTACATGTTTAAGCCACATATGAATCACATATGTCAATTCAGTGCATATAAATGCATATTTAGGTGTTTTTTTATAAATGCATGCATATTTTACCACTTTCTGAGCGTTTTAAATGCTTTAATTATGAAATTTCTAATATTTTTTAAATAATTTTAACATATTAGGCAACCAACCAAGGGCGGTTTAGTTGTGTCTAGAGGAAACCCATAATCTAAGCCTATTGTTAAATACTAGGCTTTAAAATATTTTACTACTTTAACCATCTGTGTACTTACTTGTTAATATTTTCTAAGAAAGAAAAAGTCTCAACTAAAATTTAAATACTTACATCCTGCGGTATTATGATAAATAGGTATTAGAAAAACCCTTTGACAACTTACTGTTCATAGAAAAATTTACCTGTCCTTTTGTTTACTAATCTTTCAAATAAGACAGTTCAGAAAGGTTCAGATAAGGTGTTGTATTGTACAGTGTGCGGCGATAAAGTAAATGCAACAAAACGCTTTCAAGTTACACAACATCTCAACACGGTTCGTGCATATATTTATTAAAAATTTCTAATAAACGCATATTTCATGATTTTTAAGTGCATATTTAAGTGCATATTTCGCGTTTTTATAGTGCATAAGTGCATGCATATTTCAGCATTTTTAAGTGCATATAAATCATATAGCTAGTTATGACGTTAAGAGCATTAATCCATTTTCATTAAATTGTAATTAAATAAGCATCTACAAATATCTGAAAATAAGATTCAATAAACTTTAAGACAAACTTAATTTCTATATTCGATTCAGTAGTATTCACCCCCACTTCTATGAGTATAATGTATTTACTTCTATTTCGATGTCTAACTAATAAAATAAACTATTTTTAGTATTTATATTTTTTGTAATTTTTTATCGTATTTTGAAAAAGCATATGTATTTCTATATAATTTGACTTCTGACAAATATTTCATTTCATTTATTTACACCAAAGACAATCAGTACAATTGCATAGGATTAGTCGAAATATACATTATGTATGTAGTAGTTAATCAATAAATAAATACCCTAGCAACTAACAAATACACAAAAACATAACATATACAACATAACATCAGTTAAATATTTGATCCACTGTATACAGACATTTTTTGGTCAGGTACTCCTTTAGAAAAGCTTTAAAGGAAGTGATTGTTTTACAGCACTTCAGTTCGGAAGGGAGATTACTAAAAACTTTCAAACCAAAGCATCGTGGCGACTTTAAGGCCAGTGAAGTATTGCAGTGAGGAATGTGAAAATTGGCCTCACTTCTAGTACGAAAATTATGAATATTATTGTTTAATAAAAAATCACCCTTGTTCTTGTAACTATAAATGCAGAGTTCGTAAATAAATAGAGAAGGTAATGTTAAAATTTTATATTTAACAAAAATATCTTTGCACGATACAAAGTTAGGTATACCTTCAGTGCACCGAATAAATTTCTTTTCAGCTTTGAACACATTAGAAGCATAAGTAGAATTGCCCCAAAAGCAAATTCCATGCCTGAGTATTGATTCCACATATACATAATAAATCATTATTAACTGGTCTTTATTAATGACCATCCTTAAATTTCTGAACATATATAATACTGAATTCAATTTAGTTAAGATCTTATTACAGTGCTCCTTCCAATTAAGCAAATTGTCCATATACAAACCAAGAAACTTCACTGAACGTGTATTAGATGGAATTGTTGCGTTATTAACTAAGATATTGGAATCCGCAACCTTTCTTTGTCTGTTGTGAAATCTGATTGCACTTGTCTTTTCGGTATTTAAATATATCTTGTTCTGGTTGAACCAATCACACATTTTGTTTAAAATATCATTACAGTCTGACTCCAGGCCTCTATCACATTCGTTAGATACTATCACGGAAGTATCATCAGCATAGATCGTAAAAAAGCCTTTAGAGGACACCGAACTAATGTCATTTATATATAGTAAAAATAATATGGGCCCCAGAATAGACCCTTGAGGGACACCCTTATTCGTTGTAATATATCCTGAGTTTACTGTTTGCTTAAGATAATCGCTATTGAGATTTTTAAGTTCTTGCTGCAGTTATATCAAAAGCGCCATCCTAAAACGCATTTATTTAGAAATGGTTCCAAAACAGGCGTGGACCTTTTTCTTAAGTACTTAAATTACAGCCAAAGCAAATTTAATGTCTATAAGATTAGAGAACTATCCCCAAATAGGATTGCGAATTTATAAATTTCAGTTTAAAACAATTAAATGAAACACACAATTTATGAGAGTTTCGTGGGCTGGCCTTAAATTTCCGAAATTTGTGAAATTATACAAACAGAAAGTTTAAAATTTTCACTTCAGGCTACTACCATATCCTCTAAATTGACTTGAAGAACTTCAGAACCTTTTTACATTTTTCATGAAATAATGTATACCAGAAGTTTTCCAAAATTCAATTTGCGTTTTAGAAATTTTTAATTTTAATTTTACAACGCTATTCTGAAGCAATTTCCATAATACAGGAAATTTTAAAAATGCAAGCTTTTGGGCATGTTGTAATAATAAAAGTTACCGTGTTTTAAATTACACAGTTACATGACACTGAAGATTAATCTTAATTGTATTAATTAACATTGTAGGTATGCTTGATTGCAATCCCATCACACTTTACCACATACATATCTGGCATATATTATCTAGAATCGATTTTGGATTATTTAAAACATATTAATACATAATACAACAATTGTTCTGGGACGATTATAGGTATGAACTATTTATTTATATCGAATTCTGCACGACGCCTTAATTTAAGACAAAGATTTTAACTTTCAAAATTAAATTCTTAAGGATTTCTTTTGAGAAAATATTTCTAATTCAGGTGATTTGCCTCTATAACTCAATTAATAGAGTTTTGGCGCGCAAAGCCAAAGGTCAGTGGCCGAAATGTATACAAATATTCATAACTCGTTAAAACACAAAAAAATTTAATGTTCCAAATTTTGCAAAAACCTAAACTTAAACCTTTAAAAAATATTCAATGAAAACATCTTAGTTTTAAAAAGGAATAATATTATATACAGCCAATATGTAAATTTTTATTTATATTATGTATGTTACTAATAGGATCTGAAACAAACGCGATGGCGAATTTTAAAACTAAAACTAATATACCCTAGGTGGGTGGGACCAAGTGTCCACAACCCCACACCGTAATCCGTTATGTCCCAAGGATTCTGGAGAGGACAAAAATTCATTGGGAAGGCATGAAGTGCTACGATACGTTAAATGGGATATACTTGGTGACTTGGACCATTGAATAATTCTTATTCAATGCTTGGACTAAGCGAAACTAGAAGAAAAGGGGAAGTACTACTAACCCTGAGACCAGACAACGTCCTATATTATAAAGGAGAAGACGAGACAAATAAACCTTGGTTAAGTATATCCACTCCGCTATAGGAATATCATCTGAAATAGCCTATATTATTACTAAAATATCTAAGAGAATACCTGAAAGACATGCAGGTTTATGCCCTCACGTCCACACACCCAAATCAAGAAGTATAGAAGAATTATACGAAGATTTAGACAGAGCGATTAAATGAAAACAAAACTTACCATACTATCATAGTCCGAGACTTTAACGTCAAGTTTGGGGAAAAGCAAAGGAGCGAGACCTGCGTTGGAAGAACATGTAATGCTAGAGGCCAAGAGTTAGTAAGCTTCCTTTAAGAACACCAGCAATGAACACCTTCTTTTATATGTAGAAAGGGACAGAGGAAATGGACATCGCAAAGCCCTAATGGAAACATGAAGAATGAAATAAACTTTGTAATTTCCGATCAAAGAAACACAATAGTAGATGTAACAGTTCTTAACCGAATTAATATCAGTGATTACAGGTTGGTAAGAGCCCGAATAGTATTAAACACAAGAAGAGATAGGAAGTAATACTAAAAGGTTATACCAAAGTGAAATCTGGAACAAAAAAAGAAACATAGGAATATCTTGGAAGAGAATTTTGCAAGAAAAACTAAATCGGCAATACGACAGATGTAGGATGGTTACTGTACAAGTATATAATCGAAAATATCACCAATACCCCAAAGAAGGTATGTATCTGAGACATCTAAGAAGACTAAAACATCCAAGCTTAAGGAAGATACGAGAAAACTACATAATAGCCAAAAGAAATAATGACAGTAGAAGAGCTGAAAGAGAAGAATAAAACTATCAGACGAAAAGTAAGAGCTGATATAGCAGAATATAACAAAAATACTACTTCTATAAAAGAAGTTATTCAAGAAAATAGAGGGCCTAAAGTATTCAGAAAAACGATTGCAGAAGGAAAAGGAGAAATCATCGGCATTACTAAAGAAGAAGGAATAACAATACATAATTGCGAATATATTCTTAAACACATCGAAAACTGGGGTGTGGGCAACAATATCCCAAAGGCGGATAATGGGAACAATATTTTTTGATTTTACCGTCAATGCTGAACGCTGCAGGGAGAATATTTTAATGCCCTTTTTCAGCGAACTGCACGATGATGGGTTCAGGAACGGTTCCTTTCAGCAGAACAATGCAACAGCCCACACAAATATTATAGAAAATATAAATTTTATTCGTGAATTTTTTGAAAACAGAATTGTTCCGTTACCTCCACGAAGTTGTGATTTAACGCCGTGTGATTATTTCTTGGGACCATACCTCAAAAATACGGTTTTCAAAAATCATTTAAATAATCTAGATGACCTGCAAAATGAAATTAGAGAAGCCACCGAAGAAATTTCACAAGTCGCTTTAGTGAACGTTTTTGAAAACATGAAAAAAGTATAACACTTTGTTTGGAAAATAACGGTCAACTGTTTCAACGCCTTTTGTAATGTTTGTACTTTGTTATTTTAATTAAATATTCAAAAACTTCAACAGGATTTATTTCAGTCAGTTTAACATGTAACAGTTTCTAAAGTGACATTATTTGCGCGTATGATTCTATCAAAGATGCAATTTTGGATTTTCAAGGCTCGCTTAATAATAAACAAAGAAGCAAATAACAAGATAGCCACTAGAATAAACTATTCAGTACTGCTTATATTTAATTAACCGTCCGACTCAAGTGCTAGGATACGGCGAGTATAACTGGAATCCCCTGTAGCAATTTTAGGGCTAGTTAGTTTTATAACATTTAAAGGGGCCTCTTTAAAAAAAGTATTGAACTTTGCGGCAACTACAAAGAGATTATTTATCAATTTGTTTATCTTCATAAGTTATAGTGAGATTATTTACCTTTTTTGATTTTCCAGACAGCTCAGATATAACCTGCCAAGCGGCATTATTAAGATTTTTCGATTGTATAATTTGATTTTTATAAAAGCCTTTTTTAACATTTTTAACAAGTTCTGTATGATTTCTTTTAGCCTTAATATAGGTATATTTTAATGAAGGAATTGTTGCTGAAGACGATATACTTAGATCTATGCACTTTGCGCTCGAAATTCTCAACTGATCGTTAAACCATTTATTTCTGTTATTTTGACGTTTTGCTGTATGCTTAAAAGTACGCAAAGGAAAGAAATTATTATAAATATTTTTGAAAAATAATTAAAAGCCAAATCCGTATCATCAAAATTATATAACTGATTCCAAGATTACTCATTCAGCAATATACTAAATGGAATAATTAACGTCGTTGAAAATGATGAACAGGATCTCAATTTTTATATAACGTTTTGAATTTTAAACATTTTGTACCTAATTCCAATTTTATTATGTTATACTTCTAGTGTTATATTACTATTCATTTCGTGTTTCAAGGAAACACAAAACGATATAGCTTTAAATAATTTCAAGCGTGGAGGGCACAGATACAAAATAATGTCATAATAATTAAACGTGATATTAAATTTAAACATTCGCCGAGGATGCGGATCTGTCTCCAACAAAAGACAAGTACCATCAAGGCCTTGATAGAGGTTCCTATGCAGATGCAATTAATAAGCCGCTAAATGAAACGCTTATTATTCAAGATCGTGTAGGTCGCAAGGAAGCAAGGCAGATTGAGAGTGTAATTAAAGAAACTATTAAACCAGTCGATTATAGGGGTAAAAACTTTTAAAATATTAACAAAAGAGAAAGGAGTTGCAATTGAATGTGAAATGGAAAAAGATAAAGAATTATTAAAACAAGTTGTGGAAAGACAGTTAGGCAACCAACTAAACATCCAAGTTCCGAAAACGTATAAACCCATATTAAAAATTATGGATATTCAAAACGGCATTTCTGAAGATCAACTGTTGGGTTGTGTATCAATGCAGAATCAGGAATTGGGAATAAAGAAAGAACAACTAAAGGTGGGGAAAGTGTACAGTGTTAGAAGGGGTTACACAGCTTTGGTAGAAGTTGACGAGGAGACAGCGCAGAGAACTTTAGGCAAAGGGAAAATAAAGATTGAGTGGGTAATATGTCAAGTGTTCCGACATGCAAATGTGTACACTGTACAGAGATGTTATAAGTGTTACGGGCATAATCAAAATTAAATTAGATCTGTGTCCTGGTTATTTGAAAAACAGAATAGTGACATTTGAACAAATGCACAGTTATGGAACAAGACATAAAAACAACTGTATTCTACGACATACGAATAAGATGTCAACACATAACTCTGTATTTTTTAAAGGTCTTATTCAATACAACAAATTAGCGCAATCGGTAAGGCAGCTTGAATCAATAGCCAGTTTTAAGATTAATGTTAGGAATATATTAGCATTAGAGTAGATATAATTATTTTCAAGGAAATGTAAATGTATAGCTTATTAGCGAAATAAACGTTATTACTTCTATTATTTATATTTTGGAGTGAGAAATCTGATGCACAATGTACATTGACACAAAATTTAGATGGCGTATGTAATCAAATTATTTAAACAATACTCTTAATTTTTATATTTGTACAAAGAAGTTATTGTTTTAATTTATAAATCACTTCTGATAGAAACCATTTGGCTAGAGGTTTAGTAGTTCCGAAATACCAGAATGCTTAGAACCTACACTTTTTTTAATATAACGGGTTACAACTAAAAATCCGGACAATAAAAACACATGAAATTAAGCAACAAAATTTGTTCATAACGGAACAGTATTATTCTTCATTGTAGATTGGTCATCACATATTAAAAAAATGTTAATGAATTTCTGCATAGGGCCCATTGTCCTCGACGTTTCATAAATTGGAAAATATTCTTCCGCAATTACGTTGGACGCCACTAGTGTCAATTCCCCTTAGACATTTTGTAATGTCCCGAGTGAGCTGTTTTATGGTTTGTGCCTTCCACCCATTGTGGTAAATCATATTACCAAGCTCACAAAAAAAATCCTCGATTAGACGGCACTGTGGCAAAGTTCGTAGGATTTTTATCCTTCGGAACAAAAGGCATGAAGAAAGTGTAAAGTGCTTTTGGCATAATGACTCGATGCTTTGCTAGGCCAAAATACGAAATCGTCATTATTATGATATTTTTTGATGAAGGGTAGCTTGGTCTTCTCTAAATAGCAAGTTTGGTAAATTTTCTGATTTGTAGCAAAACCCGATGGCTTGAAATAAGGTTCTGATATGCCTTTTTCGGAAACAGCGATGTTGAGCACTACTTTAGGCTCCAATTTCTTTTTAATTTTGTATTTGACGTTAGATGGTGTTCCTGACAAGCCGTCAGTGTAATAAATATCATTTCCGTGCATCTGAGGTGCACTCAAGGAGAAATAATTTTCGTTATCCAAAATCAAAGCTTTTCCACTGTAATTTCGATACATTCATCGACAGTTGGATTTTAGAGATGAAATCTACTCTGGTGTGTAACCTGGATAACGTTGCTTCTTTCTTACCGCAGTTTTAAGAGTTTTTAAGGTTTTTGAAACATACTGTTGGGTTCAGTTGAATTTTTGTCGCAGCATCATTCTGGCTCATATTGTCTTTGTTCAAAAATGCAGCTTTCAAGCGTTGTTTGTTCTTTCTAGTCATTATCGCTGACTTCCGTCCAGATCCTGTCTTCCTTTTAATATTATTCGATCTTAATATATCATAAATGGTCGATTTTGGGGCTCCTTCTGTTAAAAAATGGTTCATAGTAAAACTTTTAGTGCAACTTATATTTTTTTCGTAAAATTGTACAATACGCGAATGCACAAGCTCTTCTTTCGACGTTATTTTCTCAACTAATGGTTGTACAATCGTTTCCTAGTTTACATATCATAAGTGCCATGCAAACTAGATTGCAATAGCAGAAAACTAAGTTCTCTTTTAATTTGCCTTGTAAAATAAACAAACTCAAACATTGTCCGGATTTTTAGTTGTAACCCGTTATACCTAACTTTCTACAAAGACTAAACATGTCAAAACCTGAAGTGCGTAAATTTTATACCGTTTTTATAGCTATTAAGCCAACAAGTGTTTTATAGAAGGTTTAAAAATCAAGGTCGTAGTTCAAATCCGAGCGAACGAAGTGAGCCGAGGATTTGATAGACCGAGATTTTTAAGCTATAAAACACGACTTGTCTTCAAGATTTTTTCTAACTCTAATATCTTATCAGAAATTTTCTTATCAGAAATTTTAATAAATTATTATTTGAAACGCGTCACAATACACAAAATGCGAAGATTGCTAGGCAACGACGTATTTTATAGCGAAAAGCGTATTTTAAAGGCCTATAAAATACGTTGTCATTGACGACGTATTTTATAGAGAAAAGCGTATTTTAAAGGAAACATAACAAGTGAGCTCTTATGCACCATAGAAACAGCATAAGATATTAGTGTTAGAAAAAAGTTATTATTGTGGGATTTTAGGAAAGCTAAACAGAGCCTTTTGCACAACTTCTTTATTTTAATTAAATAACATTTATATCTTAATATTTTTGAAACACTCTCGCACGTCTGCCGTCGCTATCGTGCTTCTTATCTGACTTTTACTGTTTCTGACTCCCCCGATACCCACTGTAACCCCCACCTGAACATTGGTCATCTGCTATAATTTCCACATTATCATTAGTACAAAATGAATTTCAGGACTTTAACTGTACGGTATTCAAAAGACTAAAAGAGTTGCAAATAAAACTCTTACCTCACAAGCATCATAGATTGATCTTCACTTCATCAATGTACAAAATTATAGTTTCCTAAAATAGTCGTTAATTGCACTAAAGTGACTAAAGCAACTAAAAGTTTCAATCGCAAACAAAAAACAGTTTTAGAAAAGGAAGAACTAGAAACTTTAAATTTAATTATAGTACGAAAAATGCATTTAAACGAGTGCCAAATTTTACGGAAATGGAAATGGGTAGTTTAATATAAAAGGTAAGTTGAGGTAACAACAAAGGTTAAATTTAAAGTTACAAATACTTTGCATATAACCAGAAATAACACTATATACAATAATTCCATTTTGTTGTGGCATTTATGTGTTTTTAAACCACTGGCACTAATAAAGTTGCATTTCATGGTTGCTCAACACCTTACTAACCTAAATTTTTGAAAAGGTTAATTTATTACTTAGTTCAAGTTACTTACTTAATTACTTAAACAAAAAGCAAAAAGTAAAACTTTGTTATATTATAATCAAATATCATTGTTATTATTGTTGCTGAAATGTAATTAACATAAAGCTTATTTTGACCCAAGGAGTTGCCCAAATTGTACGCGAAAATAGAACTAGAACGAAATACGAAATTACGAAAATAAAAAAAATATTGATGTTTAAGATTAAAGTTAATACCAGAAGACCAACTAATTACAGTAACCTTATCATACTTTTATAAGCAGTATATAAAATGTTGTTTTTTAAGTGACTATGTTCTTTTGCATTAAATTTACATTATCTACACTTAAAGCTTCGACAATTATTTGAATTGATAAATCAAATAAAAATACTACTATAAAGATTAGCTCTCACACGTAGATAATGTAATTTTAACATATTAGTTATTAAGATGACAAAGGGTCTTGTAACGCTAACGAAACTTCGATTTTAGTTTTCGGCTGTCCGAATTAGTGAATCTTTAGTGTTCTAAAATATCTAAAATAATTGCTTAAAAATGGAGTTCATCAGTTTTTCTTGGGCGGATTACACATTATTCGCCCTAATGATCGGGCTTAGCACATTAGTGGGACTTTATTTTGGATGTTGTGCAAAACAGGATACGGCAGCTGATTATCTTCAAGGTGGAAAGAAAATGAAGATTTTCCCAATTTCAATGTCGTTGGTTGCAAGGCAAGTCTTGTCAATTTAATTGTATATCTAAATTCTGGATTTCAGTTTGCTTTCAGGTGTTTCACTACTGGGTATTCCTGCCGAAGTTTACTTATATGGAACTCAGTACTGGATGTTAAGCATTGCGGTACTCGCGATGGGTGTTGTCACGTATTTTGTGTTTTTACCTATTTTTTATAAGTTGCAATTGCTTTGTGTTTATGAATATTTAGAACTTAGGTTTGACAGAAGTACGAGATTGCTTGCTTCGGCTTTCTTTGTGTTTTCCAATATTATTTTCTTGCCGGTGGTTATTTACGCCCCCGCTTTGGCTTTTAACCATGGTAAGTGAATATGTTTTAACTTTTTAATGGGGATTAAGGACCGCCTCTGTCCTTTACTTTCAGTTATTTTCCTTTATCAATCAATTTTTTTTACATGAACATCTAAAATTACTTCTTTTATTAATCGCATTAAAAAACAAAGTGGCAATCAACTCGCCACAACAAGTGTTCAGGGAACGTTTAAAAATTTGAAAGTTATATTTATGAGGAGATGAAAAAACGGCCCTGACAAAATGTTAAGACTGTTGTTCACACAATTCACTTGTCAACATTTTTAGTGACCGGAATTAACGTCCACGCAATAGCCCCAACCATGTCTTTAATTTGCATATTCTACACAACCATCGGTGGCTTAAAAGCAGTAGTTTGGACGGATACTTTGCAATTTTCAGTAACTTTATGCACTTTATTTTGTGTACTCGTAATGGGAACCATTTCAGCTGGTGGTTTGTCAAGCATTTGGGAAAAATCTCTACTTGGGGATAGGATCGAATTTTTTAAGTAAGTGTTTTTAAATAATAATCGCTTTCGTTTAAAATAAACTGATATTTTTAGCATGGATCTTGATCCAACAGTACGAAATACGTTCTGGAGTGTCGTGTTAGGAAACATATTTATTTGGATGTTTTACGCTGGAATTCATCCTGCAACCGTACAGAGATTTTTATCACTGCCTACGTTAAACCATGCTAAACTGTAAGAACGGTTCAAGATTTAATGATTTGATGATAAGGTGACTGTTGCAGGGCGTTGCTGATATTTGTATTTTTTACGATATTGACTAAATGGATAAGTTGCTTTTCTGGGCTAATTATGTTCGCTAAATATTTCGATTGCGATCCATTTGCAGCCGGTTATATCAAGAAACCTGATCAAATTGTACCGTATTATGTGTTGGATGTTGCTTCTCAGCTACCTGGGCTGAGTGGGTTATTCGTTGCTGGATTGTTTAGTACAGCACTTAGGTAATACTTTTTAATTTGAATGATTTGGCGCAAACATATTTCGATGGACCTTGTATTAAGTGACCTAAAATACATGAGAGGAGGTTCACCAAATAACGTTCTAAGAAAAATCTTGTATAAATTGTTTTCACTCTTTAACAAATTTAGAAAAGAAGACCTTGGTTTAGAACTTGTTGTTAAACGAATTTAAATAAACAGCCACCTATTCAGATATTTCATATTCAGCAGTATAAAGGGAAATCACTTTTTAATAACATGTTGGAAATACATACTGGATTCTTTTTATCTCCTATAAATGCTTGTTTAATTTGTTACAGCACCCTTTCAACGTTTCTAAATAGCCTATCAGGAACAGTCTACGAAGACTTTGTGTCTCCATACATGTCGCCCAATACATCAGATAAGAAAGCCAGTACCATCATGAAAATATTAACGGCTGTTTTGGGCATTACGAGCGTGGGGCTTGTTTTCATAGTAGAAAGACTAGGAACTTTGCTTCAAATGACACTAAGTCTTACTGGAACGGCTGCTGGTCCAGTTTTGGGCGTATTTCTGTTAGGAATGTTATTTCCAACAGCTAACAAAAAAGTATTACTTTCTACAATTTTAAAATATATGATCTATATTTGAGATTTTTAGGGAGCTCTTTATGGAATGTTATGCTCAACCATATTTATGCTGACGATAGTGATTCAGAATCAAGTTTATATTTGGAACGGGGCCATCACTTACACCCCGAAACCATTCTATACACATGGCTGTAACGTAACTTTAACCAACTCTACCCTTTTTAACGAAACCACCACGTTAGCTACCACGTAAGCTCTAAACTAATCAAAATTACAATGGTTTCTCAAAATAATTTTCCTCCTTACAGGACAATGGGAAATGTCTGCCCTCAAGATGAACCCCACTGGTTATTCAGGATTTCCTTCTACTACTATGTTTTAGTGGGAAGTGTACTAACTATAATTATTGGTTTACTAATCAGTTGGGCCACTAAAAACAATAACGACCCACCAGTAAATCCAGATCTTTTATGTCCGCTCCTTCATAGGTTTCTTGAAAAATCCGCCGAAACTACTCGCTATGAATCGGTGGAAAGGAATATTAACGATATACACGTGAATGATATTAAACAGGTAAATCCTTAATTTGTAATTCCTATAAAAATGAAGACTTCAGGACATTTTGAATATTTTTTCAAGCTAAATTTGAGCTTTACTTTTAATGTTTTTTTATCGTGTTGAGAAGTATTTAAATAAAGTTTCATGTAATATGGTATTAATTTGCTTCTCTAACAATCTTATTATAAGTCTGAAATTTTGTAAGTACATCTTTTAAATAGCTGTAAGTAGCATATAATTAAATATATAAGCCACCAACGTTATTTTTTATGACCGAATAAATAATCTAACAAAGTAGTAAAAAATTGTTTGCATTAAGGTTAACCTAATTTAGGCATCAACGTCAAAGATTATTTCAGTAAGAAATAAACAAATAAATAAATTCTTCAAATTTTCCATAGTTTATTGGCGCGTTAGAAAAAATATTTTGGATTTTCTGCGACGATAATTAATTTATACTTATAAAACAAATAGAAGCATTTAAACGCTTGCACTTAAAAAATATACAAACATATTGGTTGCAAAATTATAACTGAATAAAGATGAACAATTTATTAATTATCATATCTAATCAAGTAAACCTTGTTTAATTGTACTAAAAAGTACCTAATATTGCTTACAAATCCATAAAATAAAATCTCAAAACTTTAGCCTTAAATGAATATTAAGTAATAAATTAAAAACCTCTAAGCTATTGCTAAATAAACTGAAGCTATTTTTGCAAGCTGATACTTAAGTTATCTGTGTTCTTCATAGAATACGGGCAATATACACTTTTTATAAATAAATTTTAATGACAGAAATTCTTCCGGTAAGTATTTTTAAAGCATGTAATCACAAACATTCTACAGCGGATTATAGCAAGACTGAAAGGAAAATTAAATAAATCCGTTTATTAAACTACTAAAAACTGCAACTTAGCCTATTAACCAATATTTTCTAGCTTTTTTTAAACAATTGTTTGCAAATTCTACTAAAACTCATTATGAATTAATCGTTGTGCTTGTTAAAATTTGTACAAAAAAATGATATTTGTATGTGATGTTTTCTATTTGTTTAAAACGTAATTAAATTTCAATAGGTTATTGGCCCAGAAATATAAAAAAAATTAGAAGCAAGGTGTTGTGAAAAATACAAAAATCTAACATTTTGAAAAATGATAAACGTCGGACAGTCTAGAACAGACAGTTACCCCACTTTACTGGAGAAAATGTTACAATCGGTTCTTTGAAGTTATGGTTATTTTACAAGAAAAAGGCTGAAACAAAGTTTTAAAAACGGAAATTGATCTAAACAAAGGCGAGACAAAAGGATACTAAAGCACGATCAATAATAATATTAATAATTATTCAATCTGTAACTGACGGACATTTCAAGTACATTTAAAAAATGTAAAAGCTGCTAAAGAAATAATCAATAAAGGCTATTTTTGAGAAAAAGGCACATTTTCAAAGTTATATTTACGGCAAAATTTATTGACACTTAAGCAGAGTAGTGGAGAAACTCTAGAACTACCGGACTTCAATTTGATGAAAGACGATTGTTAAATACTGAATTTAAATTTGCTAATACGAATCCTAAGCTTAATATGGCATTTTCCGCTTGTAGTAGTATTGAATGCTTTAACTGACGCCAAAAAGAACATAAAAAAATCAGTTGTCTTAAATTGAAAACTAGTTACAGGGTAAGATTTCGAGGCAACACAAAGCAGCATTTCTATAAAAAAAAAAAAACAACAGATGTATGCTAATAATGCAATAGACATTATTGTGCTAAGTTCATAAACATTTAGTTTGAATAACTGTGGAATGTTACAGGACAAAGGTTGAATATGTAAAAGACTTTACCATACGTAAAACAAATGGTGAAAATATCGTTTCAGGAAAAAAAAGGAATATTGAAACGTAATTAAAATGAAGCTCTGATTGCTCCTAATTCATCGCATAATCTACTTTCCGTTACTAAAATAAATTCTTCTGTAAAAAAGTTAAATTTTCTAAAACCGAAGTATCAGTAATGGTAGGCAAAGAAGTTTATTAACATTTATTGTAAAAGTAAAATCGAAATAACATGGGGTGCCCAATGAGCAATGCATGTTAGTCAACACTTGATAGTGATTTGTGATATAGAAGAATGGACCACCTCAACAGATATGGTTTGAAAAACTTAACTTTTCTGTATCTAATAAAAATTGTAAAGCTTGTTTAAGCAACTAGGTTGCCATTTTTTATAAAAGAACACCCATCACGAAGCTTAGATGAACTGATTCATATGGATATTTGTGGGCCAATATCGTGGTATGGGAATTAAAACCATCTGTTTCTTGAATTCGAAGACTTCCACGGGCAGTGTCAGTATTAATAAAACGTCTCCCAGATTGGGACCGTGTCATTTTGAGAGGCTTCTTCAGGGGGAAAGGGATCACTAAAAGAGCATGGTAACTCAATGTGTCAACCACGCTAGAGGCGAAACCCTTTTAGCAAGAGGCAGATGTAACGGTAACTCAACTTGTCAACCAAGCCAGAAGCGAAACCCTTCTGAAGAGAAACAGAAAAGGCAGCGACTTTATACCGGCTGTATCCGGCCAAGCGTATCGATTGGTTAGGGGTGGAGGGAGCGGTACCAGTAATGATAGCGGGCTTCCAAATATGGAATAGATAATAACCAGTGTCGCGATTCAAGTTATTAGGAGTCTTGATGATTTCAATGGCCTCACGGATTTTCCTGTTGAAAAAATAAGGGGCATTGACAATGATCGAAGATTTTTCAAACAATATTTTATGACCAGTGTCGTGATGTTCAGCAATAGCTGAATGTAACAAAAGACCTGATTTCAAGCAACGTTTGTGTTCACAGATACGTGTGCGTACTGAGCGACCAGTTTCGCCTCTGGCGTGGTTGGCACGTTGAGTTACCGTGCTCTTTTAGTGCTCTCTTTCCTCCTTAAGAAGCCCCTTAAAAAAATGGGCTAAACGTTGAGTCTTTCTGTCTCAAAATGACACGGTCCCAATCCGGAAGACGTTTTGTTAATACATCTGTTTCTTGTTTGAAAAAAATGCTTTAATTTAGTAACTATGTAACATAATTATTTCATTTAAAGTATGCTCTTAGGCACCTATAACCTTGCCCCATTTCTCAGGCAAGAGATGGATTCCGCCGTAGAAAAATTCCGGTTCTTTTGCAGCGATCTATACATCAGCCCAATTTTTAATTTCAGCATGAGAACTAAACCGCTCTCCAGAAAGAGCTGAATGCATCGACCGGAATAAATGGAAATCTGATGGAGCCACGTCTAGTGAATACGGCGGGTGTTCTTTGACTGGTCTTGCTATATGCGGCCTTGCATTGTCATGCTGGAAAATGACCTTGTCATGCCTTTCGGTATATTCTGGTCGTTTGTCATTCAATGCTCGGCTCAATTGAATCAGTTGTGCTCGGTAACGCCCAGCATTGATTGTCTGACTTGGTTGCAGGAACTTATAATACAACACGCCTTTCTGGTCCCACCAGATACACAGCATGGCCTTTGAACTATGAATAATGGCTTCGCAATGTCTCTTTCCTTTAATTCATATGGAACCCAGTTTGGCCAACTTTTGAATCATTCCCATTGCATTTAATCGTTTTGCAACTATCAACATTTATTGCTTCTGATACATACTTCTTCCAAAGTTTGACTTGGGCCCTTGTCCAATAATGCCTCCAATTCTTGATTTTCAAACTTTTTCCGATGACCTGAACGTTCTTTGTCTTCCACATCAAAATCATTACCTTTGAATCGTTTAAACCAATCTCTGCAAGTGGTTTTCGATAGAGCGTGTTCACCATAAGCTTTTACCAGCAAACCATGGCTTTGAGCAGCACTTTTCTTTAAACAAAAATTGTTAGTATAAGATTTTCCATTTCCAGTACCTACAATAAAAAAATATGATGTTTAACCTAATCTCATCTACTGATCATCGAAGCGTTTCAAATGGCATTACATACTACAGGCAAGTGGCACAAGTAACGTCAACTTTTGCAAAACAGCGAGTTTTAATTTCCATACCCTCTATATTAATAATGAAAAGTAGTTTCAAACAATTATTGATAATTATACTCATCTCGTAAAAGTTTATTCATTAAAGTCAAAACATGAATTAATTTAATTAATTACGTAATGTAATGAAATGTAATGTAATCGTTTACCTGTTATACCTTTCGGTGTTGAGGCTGGTGCGTTAGAGTATGTGGTCTTACGCGTGAAATGCACAATCCGGCCCGCATGCGAGTCACGTGATTAGTGCGCCGTTTTTTGCCTACATACAGCACCATATGTATAGTGTATGTGTGTGTACGTATAGAACCTTGTTACTCTACCTCGTAGGTCGGGTATTCGGAGGAGAGCGTCGTTAATTAGGTGCCCAACGACGAATGGTCACCAGGGCTCGATACCGAACTCCGGGAAATTTTGCAACCAGCGAGATTCGAACCGGGGACTAGCGCGACGCTAGCCTGACGCTCTTACCACTGCGCCACCCTGGCTACTAATTAATTACGTAAGATGTTTTAAAGCAGAATTCAACACCACAATTAACAAAATAAGATGTAACAATGAAAAAATTAAAACAATTCTGTTTTAAAGAACTCAACGTCCCACTTTCTTAAGGGGCTTCATCAGGAGGAAAAGGGGCACTAAAAGAGTTTCTTTTAACAAGAGGAAGAAGGGCATGGTAACTGAACTTGTAAACCAAGCCATAGATGAAACCCTTCTTCCTCTTGCTAAAAGAGTTTCGCCTTACACGTTAAGTTACCGTGTTCTTTTAGTGTCACCTTTTCCTCTTGATAAAGCCCCTTAAGAAAGTGCAAGAAACGTTGAGTCCTTCTTTTTCAGCAATTACGCAGTCCCAACCCAGAAGACGTTCTTTTAACACTGACACTGACCGTAGAAGTCTTAGAATTCAATTCTGTTTTACCAAAGGAATTAAATTACAGTATACATTACACTCCATAGCAAGATGGAGTTCCTGAACGTCTAAATGGAATATTAGGTACTTGATAAAGCACGAACTACGTTTTTAGATTTTTATTGGGGATCTTTATTGGGGCGAGGCAATAACCAAGCTCACTGAAGAGAGCTGTTCCATCAAGAAAATGGTATGTTAAAGTAGATTTGACAAAACTGAAAATTTTTGGTTGCAAAATGTGGGTATATTTATTACCAAAAGGAAGAAAATTAGATGAAAGAACTAGTAAAGCAAAAATGGTTGGTTATTGTGAACGGATACAGAATACGCAAACTGAATCGCAACAACATTATTACAATAAAAGATAATTTGATGGAAGACAAATAGTTAAATCAACAGAAATGGAAGCTATTGAAAACACTGCGAAAATTACCGAAAAAGGGAAATCAGAACAAGAAGAAATATTCAGTTACTTTCAAGGTTTTATGATTATGAGCTGTAGGTATATGGCAAATTATTGTCATTCTGCAGCAGAAGACCCAGCTACATATAAACGGCAATAAAATCAAATAACAAATTAAAAGATGCAATGAAGAAACATGAAAAATTAGGTACATGGAAGAAGTAAATCTGCCAAAAAAATAAGAAGCCTATAATAGAGATGGTTTTTTAAACCTAAGGATAATGGGCAAGATTAGTGGCTGAAAGTTTTCAAGAGGACTGTTATGAGAGTGTTTATGTCCCTGTAGTCCCTGTAAATTATCAACCATAATAGTATAAATTTCATAGAGGTTGAAAAAATAAGGCAGTTCAATGTTAATGTAGCATTTTTAAATAAAATTCTAAACAGTGAAGTTTATATTAAAACGCCAAAAGGAGTTTTGAAACTAAAATGTGGAATAACTGATTCAATGCATTACGAAACAATTTTTAAAGATCAAGAAACAGAGCTGAAAGTATCTTACACAATAAGATACTCTTAAGTATCTTAGTTCTTTTAAGTATCTTAGATACTTTTTTTATTGCGTGAAAAGTATCTGTATCGTCGATACTTTTCAAATGTACCTGTATCTTGTATCTAAAAAAGTATCTTAGTTATCGATATTGTAGACCTCTAACAACAGACTTGGCTTGTAGAAACTCAAAAACACTTGCAGCCGAAAGCCGAGCCAGCTGCGATTTTAAAACTCACGTTGGAATATTCACTGATCACTCATCTGAAAAATATAATAAAACTCACATCACATGCTCACACGTCACATTCTAAAATACATTTTGTTTTAAATTACAACAAAGACATTTTCAAAATTTTAATAAATTTTATTATCATATTCATATACCAAGGTGGAAAATCTTTCATTTATTTTGTAGGACTCTCCATAGATGTCACCTTGGTCGTTTATGCTCCATTGAAAAAGGGGGCGAAAATGTAGAAATTCAGCGAGTTTTTGCCGCTCAAAGAGAACCGAATTCAGTATGAATTTCACTGGTAATAACCGGTTTTGTTCGCACGTGGCAACTGAAAAGAGTTTTGATACTATCATTTTCGTCAAGTGAATTTCTTTTAAACTTCGGTACAGTCTCGCCATCTCTAATACATTTGTCGAACTGTTTTTAACATTGGGTATATGGACATTATCAAATAACGACTAATTTCAGTTAATGAATATCGCCCCAAGAACTTTTTACAGTACATTTACTCTACACCACTTTTGGAATAACATACTGTAATTACAGGCTGTCTTCTTCATTATCTTTATAGAAATAAATAAAAAACGGCGTCGCTGTGCAGCACTGTTTTGTTAATTTTTTTCTTGATTAACAATAAGTATTTTGGACATAAAATCATAATATGTTACAGCTAAATGTTCAAAAATTGATATTATCAAGGTTTCGTGACTGAACAATAACTACTCTTTCATCAAAAACGTTGTTTGTTCTTATGGCCAAATAACATGTAGATTTGCCACCTTAAGGGGCGAACATAGGGAAATAGCATGGGAGATCGTATATAAGCAGATTCCTGCTCCCCGTTTGAGTTGATCGGATTGATAGTGGCATCAATCGAAAGACAAAATAATACGCTTAATTTGATACTAATTTACTTGAATTTCTTGCATGTTTAAGAATAGTGACAGGGGAGCTGCTGAAGCCGATCCCACTAAAGTTGTGTATTGCTAACAATTATTAATAACTAACACTACCATGTATAGCATATGTATTGCTGAGCTGGTAATAAAATCTGTATTAAAAAAAAAAAAAAAACTAAGTACTCAAGATGCAATTGCAAGTTTGACTGATTCATTGTACTCGAATATTGATGATAGTGAGCCTACTATAGCAGTTTTTATTGATTTAGCTAAGGCATTCGATACAGCTAGTCAGGAGAAAATGTTGGACAAACTAGAAAAAATGGGGATTAGAGGGAATGTTAGACACTGAGTTATTTAAGTTGCATTTAAGTATTTACATTATATTATATTAGCTATTAATAAAAACTGAAATTCAGAAATGCCCTAGTTTACTATTTCCCAGACGAAAGCCATAAATTATCCCAAGATTTGACCTAAACACAAGCAAATATGCGGACTTAAGTATATAAGAGGGGAGTGGCGTGTGAGCGCTCCGATAGCCGAGAGGGGTTGATTTTAAGTAGAGTATTGGCGGTGACGGCACAGCCGACAGTTGAATTACGTTTTAGCAGTGACATGACAATATTTAGAGTGTGATAACAAAGTGGTACCTCTGTCTTAGTGCTTGTTACTTGTGTTGCATGTTGTGCATGTCTAATCAAAGGATTAGCTTACAGAAAAGATCATTTACAAAGAGGTACTGGTTGGTTGTAAGCTCTCGTGTTAGCTGCATTTGGTTGTAATGGCAGTGGCCGCCAAAGACCCAGGGGTGGTCCTAGGCAGATTTTGCGATTGGGGTACAGAGTCTTTCCGGAGAGACTGTTGCACGCAATTAGAATATTGCATAAAGTGTGTACCCCATCGACTCTTTGGCATTAACTACACCCGATGTTGTGTGCCTCCGGGTGTGGGAAGAAGTGGAGGATCTCTGTGATAGAGCTCCGCAAGATGCGAAACGAAGGGCTAGCCCGTGAATAAGGAATGGATGGTAACCCAGTGGAATCGTAGTAGGTGTAATCCTGTATCCAATTAGGGGCGCACCAAATCGAGGGGGCCGGGGACCCCCGGTGAGTACACCCTTAAAGTGGTAAGCTTTCCAGAGCAGTAATTGTAATGTTTGTTTTATGGCATTGGCGAATGCGCCGCCACTAGAGCTGAAAAGGGTCGCACGTCGCACTGCACTGTTTGTGTCCCTCCGCTTTCTGTACAGCCCTTACGTAAGACAAGAGGTTAGCGGTGAGTTTAAACAACCGACTAACGTAACTAACTAATAAACGAACTTATGCCTGACAGATGACCGATTAAATGACAAACAATTCTCCGTTACATTTTTCCTCCCTAGCAGGAATGCAAATAAACTTTTAAAAAATTACTTGGAAAATAGAAAATAATTTGTTCAAATCGGGGGTACACTTAGTGATCCCTTAATAATTAAGAACGGTGTACCGCAAGGGACTATACTTGGACCAATTTTGTTTCTTCTATATATTAATGAACTACTTACAATAAAAAGTCCAAGGAAAATTTTGTCGTATGCTGACGATACTGTAGTTGTATACCTACAGTTCAGACGACTGGGACTGTTTGAAAGACAAAATTACCAAATATTTAAAATATATAAAAATTTGGCTAGATAATAATTTATTAACAATGAATATTAAAAAAAAACGAAATTTTTAGTTTTTGCTTCATACGAGGGCTGTTCTGTAAATTGTTAGTTAGAAGAAAACTACGGAATTTGTAAAGAAAATAATTTTACTGTTTTTCAAAGTATTCCCCCTTAGACATAATACACTTCTTCATTCTTTGAAACCACTTCTCGAAACACGCTGAAAGCTCTTTTTTTGGAAGGTCGTCAAGAATTCGCTGAAATTCAGCAACAGCCGCATTGGCGTCAGGAAATCGCTTACCACGCATGAGTTTTTTAATCAGAGGAAGCAAAAAGAAATCGTTAGGGGCAAGATCTGGACTGTATGGTGGATGAGTGACCAATTGGACTCCGGATTCGTGTAAAAAATTTAAAGTTTTTGCGGCCGTATGCGAAGTTGCGTTATCGTGGTGTAACAAAATTCCACGCAAACCAGATCTTGGGCGATCACTACACAATTTCTCGAAGACTTGAGGAAGGCAAACTTCTGTATACCAATCAGCAGTTACAGTTTTACGATGTTCAAGAGGAATTACTGCAACTGGACCACTGTATCTGAAGAAAACGGCAATCATTTTTTTGTTTGCACTTTTACCGCGAATAACTTTTGTTGGCATTTCCTCCTTTTCAAACACCCAAACAGTTGATTGTTGTTTTGTCTCTGGATCATAATTATATATCCACGATTCATCCCCCGTAACGATACTAAATACCTGCTTTGAAGATCCTCCATCGAACTTTTCTAATATAAACCTGCACCAGTCTACCCGTGCTTGTTTTTGTTCGTCGGTTAACAAATGTGGAATCCACCGACTTGCCAGCTTTCTTACACCCAGATGTTTATGTAAAATGATATCTACTGCAGATGATCCAATGCCTAGTTCGTCTTGAATCTCTCTATGAGTGATATTCCGTTTTTCCTTAATCAGCTTTTCGGTTGCAATAATGTTTTCAGCACAAACAGCTACTGCAGGTCGTCCAGGTCTTGGTTCATCTTCTAACGTACTCCTTCCACGTTTAAATTCACGGAACCAGTAACTAATTGTAGATAATGATGGACTATTGTCGCCAAAAGCTGCCATTAAATTTTGGTGACTTTGGTCGTATGTTAAGCCTCGTTTATAATCGTAGAAAATCATAGCCCGAAAAGCATTCCGCGGCACTTCCATAATGCTTAGTAATAATCAAACGAATTATAACAATCAAAAATTAGGATCTCTATATATGCTTTAACTTCAACCTTGCAAAATTGCAACTGGAAACTGTCAAAAGAATAAGCTTTCGATTGATGCAAATGTTTTTGTTTTTCTTGGCATTCATGGCCTGCTACTAACAATATACAGAACAGCCCTCGTATAAAAGCTCGCTTCCAAATTACTATAAAATAATTATTCATAATGCAAAATGTAACCTGGGCGACTGTAGTTGTAGTGAATTTATAGAGAGATCAGAAACAGTTAAGTACTTAGGAATTATAGTAGACTGTAATTTAAAATGGGACGCACATAGGTATATCATTACTGGTTAAAAAAATACGTGGTTTTTCTTATGTGTTTAAACAATTGAGAGAATTTTTACCCGAAAATACACTTAAAAGGATTTACAACGCCTTAATTGAATCACATCTTATTTTTGGTATTGTAGGATGGGGAGGAGCATATAAATCCACAATCTCTAACTTAGAAATTGCACAAAAACTCATCTTAAAAATAAAAATAATGTTAAGAAAAGGGTGGAGAACGGATTCTGATGAACTTTATAAACAAGCAAAGGTGCTGGATATTAGACAGTTATTTTCTAAAAGTGTATTGCAAAGAGTATTTTATGACTTAACCCCCGAAAACGTTCCCATTAATGAATCAAACTATATTACTAGAAATAAAAGCAACAAAATTCTTAATTTGCCGGTTGTTAAAAAATCACATGGCAAAAGAAACTATAACTTTCTCGTTATAAAAATTTTTAATGCCCTTCCACTGCATATCAAAAACGAAACGATATATAAAAGATACACAAATAATGTAAACTCTTGGCTGTTAAATTATTCCAGACAAGTACTACACAAAATTTTTGATTAAATTTTCTTTTTACTTTTCATAGTAGATATTATCTACTTATTTATTTAAAGTTGACCCTTTTTTGTTTCACATAGTTAAACTTAAATTGTAAATGAAGTTCTAATGCTTGCTGGCTCAACATATATGTTTTAAGTTGCTGTATCTCACATACAAAATTTACGTGAGTGTTTAAATTTTAGTTTCTCATTATATACATATACATATATTATGTTTACTAATGTATACTAATTTTGATGATGAAATAAAATTATTATTATATTATTATTAATATGAAAAGGTAACAGAAAAATATCAAACACCCCATCCATACCAATACGAAAACCAACTGTAAAAGGTGAAACGGAAACGATAGAAAAACGTGAAGAAAGAATGGTACCATTAAACAAAGATGGCAAGTTTAGGACTTTCCTATTTTTAAAACTTTACGAAAAAATAATCAAAAGACTAAACAAAAACACACATTGTTATTTTAGATGCAACTATCGGTAAATTTCAGTTTCAACGTAGTTAATTAATTTATTTACTAGTTAACTGGGGTAATTAATGTTATCGCACAATTTATTACTACAGCTAAACTATTTTATGACTAACATGTCACTAAAATATCAATACATGACATCAACAGTCGCTACAGCACATTAAACAGTTCAAAATTTTGTAGTTACGACCACAATGAAGGGAATAACTCTTCATTGGATAGATTACGTACTCTTCATAATAATGTTTGGCATTAGTACAATAATAGGTGTGTATTTTGGATGTTATAAGAAACAAAATACCTTCGCCGATTATCTACAAGGTGGAAAAAAAATGAAAATCTTTCCAGTTGCCTCGTCAATAACCGCAAGGTAAGGAGAAAATTTCTTAAATGAAAATGAAACGAAAAAAGTTTTTTCAGTGTGTTGTCAGGAATTACTGTGATGGGATATTCAACCGAAACATATTTCTATGGAACACAACTCTGCATGATAATATTTTCATTAATAATGGTAGCATTCACTACGATTTATATTTATTTGCCAGTTCTGTACAAAACTGACACCTTTAGTGGACATCAATACTTAGAAATTAGATTTGGAAAAAGTGTGAGAATTACATCATCGGTCATGTTTATTATTTACTCTATTCTCGTTTTGCCAATTTTTATTTATGTTCCTGCTTTGGCTTTTACTCATGGTAATTTTAAATATCTTGTTTAAAACGCGATTGCTATTAGTAATGACTCATAATGCATTTTTCTTCCTGGTATAAAACTGTCTATTCGAAAACCTATTTATAAACTTGATACTGTTATTCAAATTGTAGTAATTCATGCTACAGCTGCCAATAGGGCATCTTCTGTATAATTATATAATGAGTCACTTCAGAAGAAAATGGATAGTCGAATTCTACCTTTTTTAATTTTATTTAATTAATAAATAAATTTAAAGAAAAACTGAGACATCATATTTGACAGTTTTTTAAAGTCTTTTCACAGTAAGGCCTTAGAATGTTTTCCTTAGGCCTTACTGTTCCGTAACAATATAATTAGTTTATTAAGTTTACATAACCCAAACCGTTAGACCGGTTTTCGACAATTAAAAATTTTAAATTACTTCAGGGCAAATTAAAAACGAATATGAATCAAAAATTTGTTAATAAAGTAACAAACTGAAATTAAAATTTACATTAATAATGACTTATCATACAAAAAAAGGCAGGCAAACTGCAAACACAAGGGAACACCAAAAGGAAATCACAGGACAAAAGAAAAAATGGAAAAATTGTCAAAATAGGATTTCGTAAAAGCGAAGACAATAAGCGGAGTTAAGGAAATATTAAGGCCTCAAAAAACGAAGCCCCTTCTTACTGAAGGACGAAATATTTCCTGGTGAGAAACGAAGACTACCGCAAGATATCTACCTATCAGCCGAAGATAGTGAATAAATAACCTAGTGCTTAATGAATAATCCATAAAAATAGTTAATAGTGTATATAAACACATAGTGCATAAACCAGTGAACAACATATATGATACAAGCCTTGAAATAGCCAAAATAAGGCTGAACGGGCTTAATAATAAACTAAAAAATATATTCCATAACCAAAAAGATGTTTCAGGGAAGGAAGATCAACGATATACCTAATTTTTACCCTGAAGATAATACAGAGCAATAATTATGAACAAAATTTAGCACTTCATATTTTGTTCTTAGGCTTCAAGATTATGATTCAGTTTCAAAAATTAAACTTTTTAAAACGGCGGCAAAACTAAATACATGTAAATGAAGTCAGAAAGAAATTGAAAATATAGCAAGTTTAGAACAAAAATAAGGTTACATATTTTAGAATGTCAGTCAGTTTTGTTACTGGAACAAATAAAATAGAGGAAGACAAGGAAACTGAAAAATCAATAATAAGAAGAAGCACAGCAGTAGAGGAACAGGAAATATAAAGACAGCCTAGATTAAGATCTGTACAACAACCCAACAGTACTATACAGTACGGTCGTTTAGTCTGGAAACCTGGGAATAAAAAGTTGTCCGTTCATTTATGGAAAAAATCCTCGGATAGGTCAATTTTTATTTTGTATTGCACAGATTTTGACATATCGTTAAATTTTTTTCGGCCACATTTGAAAACGTTATGACGTCATCGCAATTTTTTTTAAATGGCGACCCCCAATTTTTTGGCCGATTTGAATACTTTGTGAAACTCTAAAACCAAAAATTTTAAAAAAGTATGACCTTGAACTTGACAATTATCGAAATAAAAAATGGCGATGACGTCATAACTTTTTCAAATATGGCGGAAAAAATTTTAACGATATGTCAAAATGTGTACAATAAAAAATAAAAATTAACCTATTCGAGGATTTTTTCAATGAATAAACAGACAACAACTTTTTATTGCCAGGTTTCCAGACTAAACGACCGCACAGTATAGGGATAAAACCAAGACGAATAAAATTAAACTGGCAACATGGGAAGACAAAATTCTAAGAATGAGCTTCTATAGAATACGAATTAAAGGAGGTCAGTGGAGAAGAAGAAAGAGCCAGGAAGTATAGCATTGCTAATTAACCGTTTTCGAGATAGGAGTGCATGGTACAACCATTTCGCCCTGCCCACCTTCTTTTTTTTTGGCTTGAGGCGGGGAAACCTTTTATAGGCACCCCCTGGCTTCGCGAGGGGGGGAGGTTGGACCTTCTTGTCCTCTAGGGCAAGGTATACCCACTAAAACCCCTCCTCGTTTAACGTGACAGATGCACTGGTATCGCCTCTTTGGCATTCCTCGAAACTGTCTTGCGTCTCGCTCCTGTCTCAGTTTTGTTTTGCATGTTGCGGGAACATTACCTTGGCCACCTGGAGCTGTTTATCAGACATTTTTCACCGCCTTATAGCCAAGGCGCAGGCCGGCCCCACACGTCTTCTTCCACCTCGTCGCGCAGTTTTTTCCAGGCTTTTCTTTTAGCCGATTCTCTACTTTTTCGTAAGGCTTTCCAGGCCATATTATAGATCCTGTCGAGTTCTATTTGTTCTTCTGCCCTTGTTCTGATGTTTCTTCTGGCTCTGCTTGTAGCGCGCCCGGCTTTTATATATATTTTCCTTGTTACAGCCACTTCTTCACAGCACCAGTATTTAGCTTTGCTTTTGTTGTTTTTTGCTTTTCTGTAAGTGTCTTGTCGCAGGCTTCCGTAATGTTTCGGATCAGTGCCTCGTCTGAGTTTTCTACTTTTCCATCCCCTATTTTCCTTTCCAACGTGGCAATTAATTTAGTTCTCGTCGTAGTACCATCCCATGCTGCTCGCTTAGTCTTGTTTCTTACTTACTTTCTTACTTCAAAAAATATGTCTTTGTGGTCACTGAGGCTTTCCTCTTCTGCAACCCTCCAGTTTTCTATTTTACCCAATAGGTCCGCTGTGCAGGTTGTTATGTCTAGGCTGTGTTCGTACCATTTCTTTCCCATGTGGCCTTCTTTCCGTCATTTAATACATACAGTTCCAGCTCCTCGAACCACTCCGACACCAATCAGCCCTTGGCATTTTTGACTATTGAAACGCAGCTTGCGGATTTCGCGTTGAAGTCTCCTGGCACAATAGAGCTTTTATTTTCGTTTGTTCTGATGGTTTGTCCCAGGCCAAACAAGGTTTCTTCGATCTCACGTACACTGATGTTGGGTGATATATAGCAGGAGTATAAATATACCCCTTCCATCTCTATCCAGGTGTATCCACGCCCTTTTCCTTTTTTGGTTGCCCTTTTATTTTTATTTGCACCAAAGGTACCTGTATCCTGGTTATCGTCGTAGACACATTTACTGTTATTTTTGATCATATTTTTGTTTGGCTCGGAAATCAACGCTATATCCCGGTTTGCGTTCTCACATACTTGTGACAGGTGGTCCAACGCTCTTTTAATTTGAACTATCTTCATAGATGTTCGGTACCCGTTGTTTCTTGTGCATTTCTGCCTGTAGTAGGTAATTGTCGGCATCTAGGGCATCTTGTCGATTCTGCCCTTGTCCCTTTTCCTTGCACAGATAACACACAACAGCTCTTCATTCGTGGCTTCTACGAACTGAAAGACCACTAAAGAAAATCTAAAGTACAATATAGTGTTGGTCCAAATCCGAATTGCCCAAACCATTTATCCGGAAAATTATGGTTAAACAAGATAAACGAAAACTTGAAAATTGACTCCGGAAAGAATTTTCCACTATATATCATGCATTAACAATAAACCTGTTAATAGAAAAACCAAAGGAATACAACATTCCAATTTACATAAGGCCAGTACACTATGAGAAAACCTTTGACTCGATCAAAACTTGGACCGTACAACGGGCAATAAAGAACAGCAAAGTTGAGAATCTATTTGAATGAAATAATAAACGAATTACATACGAAATCAAAGGAGGACTAAGGATGAAGACCTTATAACTTCCACTAAACCAACAGGATTGACATCAATGAATGATCTAAAAACCACCGCAGGTCTGAAATGGGTGATGGAAGCTAGAAACCGCCAAAAATGGAATGATCAAAACATGGTTATAATTGCAAGAAATGAAAAAGAAGAATTTCTAGCTATACTAGTGAAATATACAGAGCATCCCTCTTATTGAAAAGCCAGTTTTCTTTTAATTATTAAATGTTCTTCCTCTAATTCTGACATAGCAAAATTATTAAAAATAGGGGCCAGTTACTTTATGAAGCACAAAACATTTACTTCTTTAAATCGTTCATTTTAGGTTACAGTTTTAAAATTTTGATATTCTTAAAACACTTAACCTGCAATATTGTGAGTAAAAGCTGATTCTTCAATAAAATAAAATAAAATGTTTCGGTAAAAAACTCTTTTTTTTCGTTTATACTAAAATCTTTTTAAAGATTTTTAAATAAATTTCTATTTATTCATTAAATAAGACTTTTCGCAAAAATTAAATATCAAAAGTAGTTTGCTAGAGATCACTTTACTATTTTCGAATTTTTGAACGACCCTATACTGGGTGATTCACGTATGATGCGCCCCTTAACAATTGGGATAGGCAACCCAACTTACAAATCCAGAAATAACGTTGATCTGTGTTATTTCTTAATTAAACGTATATAATCGGAGGTGGCTTTCTTCAGAATGGCAATAAATTAAATATCATGTCAAGGTTATATTCCAAACTGAAAACTTTTATAATCTATAACTACAAAATTAAGAAAAATATTATCTATGGCAAAAATTAATTTATATCAATATACAAATCACCTTAAGGAAAAATTTTTTTCACGACTCGAAATTCCTAACTGTCACTTTTAATGAATAAGTAACGAATAAGAATATTTATGAACATATCTACTTGATCAAATGTTGTTTTTTAATTTAGAAATTTTTCTAGAAGCTATAGAAAATAGAAATATGTATGTTGGATTGCATTTGAAGACTTTAAGGGGCGCGTCTTACGTGAATCACCCAGTATAACCATAATCTTCTCATTTCGGAACAAGCAAAACTTTTAAAAAAGAATGACTTGTTTCGAAAATTCTAAATAAGAAGTTTGACAAGAGTAAGGTATGCCTTCCAGGGACACACTGTATACTATTAAATTTTATAAGGGGAGAAAAGACACCAAAAAAGTGCCAAACACGATATCTGTAAGAAACTTGACCTTTCTTAAATTTGTTTGTTGAATTAATAAAAGTGAAATTTAGATTTCTGTTCTGAAGTGACTGATTATAAACTCACATAGCATTCAACATTTGTTAAAAGTTGCTGTTTAATTTGTAGATAAATTTAATGATAACGAATCGAGATCTGAAAAAATCATAATTAAATAAATTAGGGTCTAAAACAGTTTGTAAAGATTCCGCTCTGATTAGTTTAGATTTAGATATTTTTAAAATTTAATGCGAATCTAATAAACATTTATTTTCACATTTAATGCGAATCTAATAAACATTTACTTTTAGTAAGTGGCATCAGCATCCATTTATCCGTATTAACCCTATCTTTAATATGTATATTCTACACGGCCATCGGGGGGTTAAAAGCAGTGATTTGGACAGATGTTTTACAGTTCTCAATTATTATTAGCACATTAATTTCTTTACTCGTCATAGGAATCGTTTTAGTTGGTGATATTTCTACAGTTTGGGAAACTTTAAAAACTGGACACAGATTGGAATTTTTTAAGTAGATTATATAATATTTTAAGTATTAATTATTCCAATTAACATATTTACTTAGTATGGATGCAGATCCCACGAAAAGAAGCACATTTTGGATTATTATACTGGGAAATTACTTTACTTGGTTATTTATCACCGTCAGTTATCCACCAACAATTCAAAGACTTTTGGCAGTTCCTTCGATAAACGATTCTAAAAAGTTGGTTAACTTACCTAGAAAATCAGTAGAATTCTTATACAATTTTTGTAGGGTAGTTTTCTGGTACGCCGTATTTACAATTACTATAAAATTGCTTTCCTGTTTTTGCGGCCTAATTGCCTACGCAAAGTATTTTTCTTGTGATCCCTTTTCAGCAGGCTACATTAGTAAAGAAGATGAAATATTACCCTACTTTGCGTCAGATATCTCTGGAAAAATACCTGGAGTTACTGGATTATTTTTTACGATGTTGTTTAGTGCAGCCCTTAGGTATTAGGTTTAGTGATTTATTTTAAATTAATCAGTGAATTTTTCATAGTTCTCTATCATCAACTCTAAACACACTGGCAGGTACAATATACGAAGATTTCCTGGTTAACTTTCTGCCAAACGTTACCGAGATGCGAACCAGACAAATTATGAAATCATTAGTGATACTGCTAGGATTAATCAGTATCGTTCTCGTATTTGTTGTGGAAAGACTAGGTTCGATTCTTCAAGCTGCTCTAAGTCTTAATGGTATTACTTCAGGGCCGGTTTTGGGTGCCTTTACCATGGGAATGCTTTTCCCTAAGGCTAACGAGAAGGTATACCTTCTAACGTTACTTTTAAAAAGCCAACTAAATATTTAAGTTTTTTAGGGCGTTTTGACTGGGATGATATGCTCTGCAATACTTTTAACAATAATTATTTTTGGAAATCAATATTACGTTTGGAACCACATGATTAGATTTGAACCAAAACCACTACATACTTACGGTTGCAACACGACTACTGTGTTAAACGAAACTATCACAATAATTACGTAAATCTTGAGTTAGATAAATGTTTGCAAAACTATTTAAAATATATTATTTTTTCCAGTACTTCTACATCAGACGAACCTTTCTGGATATTTAAAATTTCTTGCCATTATTATATATTAATGGGAACCCTAACAACTATATTAATTGGTTTGCCAGTTAGTTGGGCTATTGGTGATACAAACAAAGGTTCAGTTAATACTGATTTGCTAAGTCCTTGTATTCATCGTTTGGTTACGAAATCGAATAAAGGGACGAATTACGAATCGGTGCAAAAGGCTCGGCAGCGATTAAATGACAGTGATAATTAGACGATTAATTTTATTATTAAGTTATTACGTTCTCTTTTGCCCTGATGAATTAGACGTTCACTTTGCAACAAGGGAATCTCAGTTCGGGCGAAATTTTCTAAAGCAACTAAGTTAAAAATTCTGTTAAATAAGTTAGGTTAAGTTACATGGCCACAGTGAAGGTCGTAAGTTAAAACAATTATTATTTAATAAAAAATTTATCTATAGATTAAATGAGAAGACTGAGTTAAGTTCAGTTGTTATGACGGTCAATCACCCGCTCAAAAAAGATGAAAGCATTAAACTATTGAAAGAAATAATTACTTTACCTTTCGGCGAAATAAGACGGGAAGTTAAAGAAAAGGGAAATTCTGCCACCAGGACAAAAATAAAACCACCCACGCGCAAATAAAAACCGTGTCCAAGAGAGTGGAGCGAAAGAAAGCGAAGCCTTACTGCAACTGACTGTAGGTACCAACATTTATGGATGAATTTAGCGCTGGAAAAATACAGCATTCATTGAGTTTAGCACGGTCAAGAACAATAGATGGTGAGCTGGCTCACGTTTTAAAATTTGAAGTGACGAAATAAGTGAGGCAATTTATCAACAATTGAAACGTGTTAACGATGTTCTGCCAAAGTCAAAAGGAATTATTGGGTAACCAAAACAAAATTGTTGGCCATCGTCACGCTCGCAAAAAGTACTTTTGCAAGTACTTGTATTGGTGAAAGTTTTTGTTAAGGACGGATAATCATTAAAATTGCATCTGCAGCTCGGTAATTCGAAAGGTCAAGTCGGAAGATGGATTGAAGAATTGCACTTCCAAAGAACTCGACTAGAAGTTTACCACATCTCCAGAACCATAATCAACTAAATACTAAATATGTACCACTGTCTGCCCAAAGAGTTAGAACGGGAGCAAGAGGGTGATGCTAAATTGCAAATGGTACTGGAGTGGAAACGTAGAGGAGCAAAACAACCTGGGAGGGAATCAGCTCTTAAAGAAAAAACCTGAAAGCGTATTGGGTCGAGTGGGACTGTTTGAAGATAGAATACTGTCTTCTGAGACGAGCATTGGAGAACAAAAAGGGAACTACCGTTAGACTTCAGCTTGTAGTATCAAAAAAATCTTGTGTGAGACATGCTACAACTGGCACGTCTACGGTCGCACCTCGAGAAGTCAAGAAATTTATTGGGTCAACCGCAAAAAGTGGTGGCAAGTGCTAATTTTGTGCAACCGGTATTGAGAAAACGAACAACAATCATGCGACAGTATAATGTAATAAAGGGGAATCCTCTCGAGAGAGTTTACACAGATATTAGTGGGTTGCTTTCCAAGACCGATACGGAAAGGTGGAAATGGATTATTTTGCCAATTGGACACATGGAGTATATCCACTACCAAATCAGCAAGCTGCGACTGTCGCTGAAGAGGTGGTTATTTGGATTGAAGGCATTCGTAATACTAGAACTACGCCGTTACACCTGCAATCCGATGGCATGGTAAAGCTTATGAACCGGGCAATGGGCAAATATTTGACTACTAAAGTTGCCTTCGACCTTCGACCATTAACTGGGATCAATATTTGCACCTGGTTTTAATACCCAATCATGCCTCAGTTCATAAAACTGGTCAAACAGCAGCCCTTATTATATTTAGACGCGAGTGAGTTAACGATAGATGATGATAGAATGGAAATACCCAGATTAAGAGGCAAATAACCCTTTAAATGTGAGGGTTCAAGAAGGCGGATTTCTGCCTGCAAATTTGATGTAACTAGTTATACAATATCTAAAACCATCTTGGTTTATCTCCAAATTGAGAGGATCCGTGTCAAGTGAAGAAATGAATAAACAATGTATGTAGCTTATCGTATACAGAAACCACCAAAAGGGAAACCAAAGGTGGCGCATTCCAATCGATTACCGCCATACGAAGCGAGTAATAACACAGTCTTAAATCTTGAAGACGAGACCAAAGTAATTGTTAGTGAGGAGAAACCTACAGATAACCAACATACGTTTGAAGAATTTATGGTCGAGTTCTTTGGAATCGGGAAAGCAGTATTTGGAGTGATGATCGAGGCACGACGAGGTCGTCACGGTGACTACTCGATTGCTCAGTGTTGCCAAGGATTTTCATTCGGAAAGTGAGATTAAGGTTGTGTTAAAAAAAATTGGACGACTGGCCGAAGTCCAAAGACAGGACCTCACGATTAGTAAAGCCTTAAGGTTGCCAAAACAACGACGTTTTCTTTACCACTCAGTTACCGAAAAGTTCTATTACCAGGAACTTGATTACACCGATATCTAGAATGCATTATGTAGTTTGAAGAATGATCTAGTCACCAAGGGCATTAACAGGCTAGTATTGGCTGGGTCGAATCAATTAGATTGGAACACCGTCGAAACTTGCTAGGGGTTGGCTTCAAAGACCCAGAAGTGGCTATCTTGGTCTGCAGGTTTGATTATCATCGGAAGAGTGTATACTATTACTTCTATCGCATTGAAACGTGCAACCAAGCTGAGGGATGCTGTAATGACCCAATCTCATATTCTTAAGCAAATACTTATTTATGTAGGTTTGGAATATATTGCTGAAAATCTAAATAAGGGCTATTCATTGAGCCGTACTTATAAACGCTTAACGTGCTTACTTTACCATTTATCTGCGTATTTTGACAGAAAGTGCTTTTAATGCTTAATGTACCTATTTTTATGCATATTTTACGCATGTCTCTCTGAACTTATACAATTCAGGTTAAATGTGATTGGATATATCTTATGAACTGATGAAACTACGTTCACTAGAAATGGAGCATTTACTAATATCCATAATATGAACCACGAACCATTGATGATTCGTTTGGTAAAGTGCATGTGGATTTTCGTGGTTCATATTATGGATATTACGATAGGTGCAAAAAAATTTACAAACACGCGTTTAGCGTTTGTGTGGGGTGGAATTATTGGCAATAGGCTTATAGCACCACATATTTTGCCCCATCCCTAAATCCGAATAATTTTATTGAATTTTTAGACACATATTTTAGAGACCTATTAGATGAATTAGTGAATTTCCAGAATCAAGGATTGGTCGTGGCGGTCCAGTACCTTGGTTTCCAAAAAGTCCAGATTTGAGTTGTTTAAATTTCTTCTTATGGGGAACTTTAAAAGCATTTGTCTACGAAGAACAGATTGATACTAAGGAGCAACTTGTGCAACGAATAAATGAGGTAGTTAGAAAGATTCAGGAAAATATCATGCTCCAAAATCTAGAAGCAGGCATCATTCGCAGGTCTAGAAAATGTACCTCCAGCTGGAGGTATTTAAAAAACAAAAAACTTGAAACATCTTTAGCATTTTATATTATTAATGCGTAATGTTAATTTAGGAATGCATAAATACACATTCAGAACACCATGAAAGAAGTCTAGCGTGCCTGTATACATTCTCTGCATGGTCTTATATTAAATCAAGTGGGTTCCTATTTGTGGTATCGCAGGTGAAGTAATATGATTGACCATACAGTGTTGCTAAGTTTACAAAACTTTAATTAACAATTCTTCAAGAACTGCACGTGTTGGCCTAAAACAGTTTTTTTATCCTGCAGTTTTTAATGGAAAATCACGTGGTGCAAATATTGTCCACCATTTAGGATTCATCCTGTATATCAAAGAAACCTTTATACTAAAATAAATGAACTAAATTATATACCCCAAAATAATGGATAACAATATCACATCCTCATTTTTGTTTAAATATGCTTAATGACCATTACGAGGTCTAGGACAAATTTGCGCACAACAAACTTGGTATTATTCGGTGCCACAATATCAACATTATCAACGCGTATACTATTGCCAACTATTATAGGTACTAAGCAAGAAACATATTAAAGAAGGTAACCTTAGAAACTGAATTTTTATTCCTATACAATTCATTAACAACCCAATTAGAAAAGTGTTCTCAACAATCTAAGAAAACCTTTCAGGTTTTGTACTGTCTCTGAAAAGTTTGCAAAACTTTTCTATACTCTCCTTTCTAATTTTTCACTCAAGATTTGTGAGTCTTTGTTTCAGATTAACAACGTCAAACCATAACGATATCGTCATAATAGATTAATGATTAACGAATCATCAAATAAAAGGCGCGTTCCGAGTTCCGATTATTCAAAATTTCTTCCGCTATGACATTCTAACAGGAACTGTAATCATTGAACGGTAAGCATTGCTCATAAGCTCGATAATTGGAAACAATAATCTATTAGTAGATCCAGACCGCCGGAGGTCTTGCATTTATCGGTTTTTCGATGAAGAATCCAGAGTAAAACGAAATGGCGAAAAAAGAGACCTTACACAGATCAACCAAATTTTAGTAATCAACATTTTACTACGTATAAAAATGTAACTAATATGCTAACTTTATAATAAACATCCTGTTTTATCACAGTTTAAGTCTCCATTCATAATTAAATAAATCAGAAAAGAACGAATAAAATATGCTTTCTCTTCCCCAGTCAACTTTAAGAAATAACTCGGCTCCCGTCTTAAATTGCTTTATAGAAATAAATGTTAACAGACCACCTGCTTCAGTTTAGTGCCCATGAAATCATAAAGTAATAAATAAATCAAAGTCTAAAATGAGAAGTCACGGTCGTAAACAAACATGGGGTAGGTAAAACTTAGCATTTCTATTTAAAAATTAATAACCATACATTCGTATTCGCATTAATGGTTGTTCTAAATCGAGCTACGACACAAATCATTCCCTGAATCTATTTTAATTTATCCACTCCATAAGAGTTACCTGGTCATTCACACGTTTACTAAATAATTTTGCTTTATACTTCTATAAAAATATTATAGAAAAAAAAAATAGAACAAAAAAATGTTGACTTTAAAAATTAAACTGTAAACTTGAAGCATTTGAAGGTTCGCAAAAGTTTCAAGTACTATTTAAAAAAGGAAACATTGGAACATGTACCGTACCTCAAGTTTGAAACATCCCAGGTCCATTATTCGGAGATAGCAGGTCCGAGATTTTAATTTAAAGGCCCTGTACCCCCTGCAGAGCGGACAAAAACCCAAAAAGAGCAAGAAGTTACGGTCAAAATTCAACAGCTCAGAAGCATTCGTACCCAGTCGAGCGAACGACTTGCACGTGGGCTTTGTTCATATTTAACATGCTCTTTTAATGTTGAACGAATTTGCATAGTTGAGTGTTTCGATTAATTAAATGTCGATGTAGTGATTTCAATATGAATTTTTGGTTTATTTTAATTTTAGGTAAGTAATTTTATTTTCATTATTAACCTCTGAAATTTTATTTTATTGGCAACTACAGTTTATTTTCAAATTTGCTTTAGTTTTCAATTTGAAATTTATAACCAATTTATTTATTCGGTTAAAGTTCAGAAACACAAGGATTTTGAGATTTTTTAAAAATAGTGGTTGTAAGAATGTAATTTTCAACAACGTTTAGCTTTGGAAAATATGGTTCCCTTTCCGGAATTTCATGAAACCAGAGTTTAAATTTTATTCCAAAACCACAGCATTACGATTTGTCCTATTTTTTAAAATCCTTTTGAAAATGTATTTTTATAACAGCAAAACGCTTTACGGGGGCTTTCAGGGACAACTTTTCCGGCATTTTTCCAATTTTTGCTTTGGTTATTATTTTCTAATTTAGGCTGATTTTTCACAATAACAATTTCATAAAATAAATGTAAAACATTAATTATAAGTTTCGATAAAACAGTTCGTAATCAATACACCTAAAATCTTAAAATAGTTAGCCACAGGATGTTATTTAGTTTCGGAGGGTGTTTAAGACTGATTTATGGGTAAAAGGGCAGTCAAGGGCGTTCCTAACGACATGGCATTCCTCATCCATCAATTCTACCCTTGTATTATTATTCAAAATTTTCTAAAATGACACCAAATCTCTTCTTCCTGTCTGCTGTAGTTGGCATATTTTTTTATTAAAACGGATACAAAACAAATATCTGCAAAAAAGAGATCTTTTCTAAACTTCAAATTGAATTTATTACTAGAAGCCTATTAATAAAATATTATTTTACAGTTGCAATTGTAGTGGGTTTGGTTAGTGGAGAAATCCCGCAGTGTGAGGAGTTAGTTTCCCGTAGTGTTTTTCAAGATCAAAATACAATCGTCGAAACGACCCCAAAAACATTAAGTGGAACGTGGTTATCTGAGGGGTAAGTTCATCAATATAGATATTATTATGGGACTTAATTGAGGTCATAAGTTGAGTATACTGAAATGTTTGAATAACTTGAATTTTACATGTTAATTTACCTGCTTTGTGTGAAACCCTTTCTGAACTACATATTTTGTCTAAGACTTTGAATACAGAATATTAAAATATTAGCGCAAACAATGATAATTAAAAGTAATTTTATAAAATTCGCCGATTTTAGGAAGGCTTGCCTTTTTATTTTTACATTTGTAGTACGTAAGATCAGAATTATTGACTTAGTTTGAAGGTTTGTGTGCTTATCAAGCATTGAAGTCTCCGCTAAATTTAATGATAAGATAGAGGTTTAAAATTTAGTTAAACGCTTTTTCAATACAAACCCTGAATTTACTACGATTTACGACAAATTTAAGCCAAAATTTCCAAAATTCTTGTTAGCTTTAGACATAAAATATAGCAATAGGTGGCGTTTTACTATTTTGGAAGTAAGCATTTGTATTATACAAGTATTGAGCTATTAAAGCTTTTGCCATATTCTCAACGAAATTACCATCTTCATATTTTATTAAATTTAATCAGTAAGTTGATTAGGTCTAAATGTCTTAGCTAATTTTTACATGAAGAAGGTGTTCTAAAACAAATTTCATGTCTGACCTTTCAGGAATCCTTTGCTAATTTGGGGCCCGTCAAATTCTTGTTCTAAGTATTGTTGTAGGTTTTTTCTGAAACAAGAAAAGCTTTAATTTAACTAAAGAGTTAAAAATTCATATAAAAGATAATTCCAATTAATTAAAAGTAGAAAACGTGTTGAGGATTAATCATTATTTGGACATTTTTTCATGAAAACTTTGTTGAGTTTTGGAAAAATTGCTCAAATTCATTTACAGTTTTGTCCAAGCGTATTTATATATTCACGTCAAGCAAAAAGTAAGGGAAATTTTACTGAACAGGTTAATAAATTGACTTTATTAATAACAAACCCTTTCGCAAAAAAATTAGGCAATTCGTTAAACTAAACATTAAAATCTCAGAAATTAAAAACTAGGAATTGTTTTCGTTTAGAAAAAAAAATTAAATACAAAAACTAACTATTTTGTAAAGTTTTATTTAAGATATTTTCATTTATTTTACACTTTTTTCTTATTTCAACTGAGGTATTCGTAAAAAATTAACAACGGAATGTGCCTAAAGATACGAATAAACGTTTCTAGAAGATTCCGATTTCCACACGTGCTAACATATAGAAAAAAGGTTTCTAACATTTTACTGTAAGCTTCTAATCCTAAATCTCTTAAAAGATTTATCTGGCTTTACGCTGAAGTCAACTAAAACTCACGAAAACGTGGAAACAAATCTAACATAAAACAACACCCTACCTGTGATTTAAGCTTCAAGCTTAAATAAGACACAGGAATATATTTCAAAATTTTTCCTAAAACAATCTTTGGAAAGCACTTGTCGATATGTCATTTTGTTTAGCACAGTAAAGGCTTAAAAACCGTGTAGTATAAAATCCAAGAAACTTAATTTTACAGAAAGGTCTCCAGTGCTTCTAAAAATCCTTAACAAAAATTTTCATAAAGCACAACCAAACTTCTTTATATCTGGTTTAACAAGGGATTTTTATTGTTATTCTAAATACGAACTACTGTCAAAGTATACATGAATCCGCATTTTGTACGACTCGGCCTTTTCAAGCCTTTCCTTCTGAGATTAAAGTTTCAACAGAATCAACAGACAGGCGACCGCAGGTGTTCTTAAATCTATGAATTCAAAATTAACTTTTACATTGTTTATTCGGTCCCCCTACTGATCTCGCTAAATAACTTTTTAAAAATGTAGATTGGCCTTTTGGTAATAAGACTTAAATATTTCCTAGTAAACAACTAATTCTGAATCTTCTACCTGAAACCTGAAAATTGTTTGCTAAATAAGAAAACCGATAACAATACCTTACGTGGAATTTCACACGAACGTTCAGAGATTACGATAAAGCTTTGTAAACACTAAAGTTTAGCTTACACATTCGGGTAAAATGGAACGTTCTAAAAGATTCCTATGTAAATGTAGTGTCTAAGTTGAGATAGACAAGATCTTGACAGGTGAAGGTTAGGTGTTTTGTGGCAACTGCTTAAAATTTGAAATTCTATTTTATCATTCTGTTCACGTTCTTCCTTATATGGAAAAACCGCCACTGGCGGCACAATAAAACAAACCATCAAAGATGACATTATTTATAGCCGGTTAACTCTAAAATAACGAAGATATCTTGGCTAAATACGCTGCCCAATGAGTCACAAACTAAGGTTTCTTGTTTCAGTTTTTGCGGCAATAAATAATAATTTCTGAAGACCTTGTTTAGTAGCTTAATTATAATTTAAATGAGATATTTAATTATAGTTTCAAGAAGGCAAATTGAAATTTTTAGTTAGAAGCGACATGCTACAGATAAATAGCAGCTTGTTTTGTATTAGAATTGTGTTGATAACAAAATCAAAAGCTGAAGTTTTCCCTGAAATGTACAGCCTGAATAAAAGTTAGGTACTTATGTTTCAAACCGCAATTAAATTTAAATTAATTTTTTACCTACATCTCAATAAAAAAACAACGTATCTCTTTGGAACTTTGCATGCATTCTTGTAAAGGTGTGACATTAATTGGTAGTGTTTGATTACTTATAGGTTATCAAAAGGGAAATTATAAAAGTGGAGTAATAAGCTAAACACAGCTACTAAACCCACTAGAAAAATTGTTAATGTAAATGTTACTTAATTCAAAATTTAAATGCCAGCAAGTCAGTGATTTTTATACATTAAAAACAAACTTCTTTTTAACATAAAAAGACTAAAAATAATTAAGTATTTACACAGAAAATAATTACAAACTTGGTAAATTCTGGAAACAACAAATAATAACGTTAGACGTCCATAAATAACGTAAAATGACACAAATCCTTTAAGAAGGATTAATTTTTTAAGCAAAAATACATAAACAATAACAATTAAACAAGTACCTATTTCCAGTACCTATTATTGGTATAAACAATTGGCAAATTCTAAATTTCAAAATATAAAGATATAGGTAGGTTATGCAGATTTGGAGACTTAATTGAAATTTTACATTTCAAATTCAAACTTAATTACTGAAATCAATTTGTTTTTTAATTTAGAATTCAACTGTAGCACTTGCAGTTTTAGATTTATTTGTAACTCAAGTAAAATTATTTTTGTACATTAGTACTTGCCACATTCGTGTCGACCTTTTTATTAGTAAGTTAATTAGTCATTTAAATTAATAAGAATTATTTGAACTAACTAAAACCAAACTGAGCATCCATAATGATATTTCAAAAATGTAAGGCTTTTGTTGCAATTTACAATAGTAATTTTGTTAATTCCGAAGCAGTATGGGAGAAAAATTACGGCTTAAAGGTGTAGGATTCTTCTTCTAGAAAATTTAAGTTTGTTTTGTGAAATGATAATATTAAAAATTCACCGACTCCTAATAATTGTAATTACTTAAAATAACTTAGATTAAAAATTCGTTCGAAAGAATTTTAATATAGGTACCCTTTGTGTGTACCTAATGGAAAACGGCCATTTTAATATGTAGAATAGTAAATTAAAGTGGCATTTTAATCGTTAGCATCACTTTAATCGTTAGCAACACAGTAACACAAATCCGTTTTTTTGTTGTAATTATTTTATTTGTTTACTTGCATTTATTTGCAGACCTATTTACTTTGCATTGTTGATTGGTCTTGTTTTTCCTGCATGTATTGTGCTGGTTATTCAGTGTTATTAGGAAATTAATTAAAGCAAATATTTTTTATTGAATAACAGCATCCACTACTTTATCACTCATTGAAAACTAATGTTTTGCAGAAATTTTTACAAATTAGTCTTCCCCAAATAAAAAATATAAACAAACAAATGTAGGCGAAAACATTTTTTAAACATTTTAATAAATAGCAGCAACGTTAATTTTATTTATCTACCTCGATTATACTGTTCAAATTTAATTTATAACTTACCTCTAAACCAACGATGCCTAAAATCATTCCCTTGTATAACTAAATCCCAAGTCCACAATATAATTAAAGTTAATAAACTATTTAAAATTACCTTACTGTACTGTAACTGTTTGATAGAGCAAAACTAGTTTCCATTATCACTTTATTACATGCATTGCCTTTAAAAATACGAATTTATAAAGAAAAATTTTCTAAATTTAGATTTAATATTATTCTTCCGGTAATTGTTAAACAATTATTCTTTGAAAGTTGAAAGCACAAACAACGGAGTGTAACACGTAAATGCACTGACCGAATTTTCACACCTGTGATTAAAAACAAGGCCTGCAATCTTTATCGAAACCAGATAGCTTGCTTAGGTATGACACGTGCGATAATAAACGAACCGGGCTTTAATAAACCTCAAGTAAGTAAAATGTGGCTGATATAGAGAGAGAAAAGGAAGGCACTTCCTGTAAGTAAAAAGGAAAGCAACAAGTTTTATTCAATTTGTTCGTCCTCAAACGTGTAAACATTAAATTAAAATTAATTAATAACAATTCCATCCTCAATGATAAGCTTTCTTGACAAAGTCGGTTGGAATCAGTCTCTGAAGCGATTCTCTCCACCAAATTACAAGAATCAAAGTTGGTTTAGACAGTACCCCTGAAAATATGCTCATTACCAAATCTCCAGAGACTAAAACTCCTTCATCCAACATTCTCAAGCGTTACACCGAGAATGGCAATTTAGTTGCCGAAATGCGTATTTGTTATTAATCAATTTCCCTAAAAAAACAAACACATGAGAACCATCACAGTATCAATTGGCCCTTAAACTGAGAAATCGTTTTGAATATTCAAACAATATGTTTCTATTTCCTATCCTTCATTTTTTTTCATTTTAATACTTAACTACGAACTTGCAGAATTTATCAAGCTGAATATTAAAAATATATTTTTGTAGATGTGAAACTCGCCCGGGTCCAGAATATGTCCTTCGCCATTATTCATTCCAAGAAGACGGAAAATACAAACTAATCCAGCATCATTACTGGGATGATTCGTGTTCCTCGCCAAAATTAACCATCATTTCAAATGGTCAAATTAAAACAAGTAGGGACTCCTTCTTGCACCACGATGCACTTGGTGGTTATTTAAAACCAACAAATATAACAGTAATACCGCAAGATTTCAAAGCTACAAAAGAATTGGATTTCATTGTTTCTTCTAACTGTCCAGGTAACATTTTTAAGGTTTTTATTGCTGCGTTTGTGGATATTTCGTCACGTTTTTGTTTTATTGTTTGTGTAAGGTTGTGTTTTGAAAAATACATCTCATGCATATCAAGTAATGACCAGCTTTACACAAGATAAGAATTTTATTATTATCGTAGCACGTGAAAGAATTTTTGAAAAAAGGAATGGAAACAAGCTGAACCATTGCTATTCAAAAAGCTAAAAGTTTAAATTTTTGGTTTTTAAAAATATTGAGAGCCCCATAAAACTGAATTTGAGGTTTGCCTTGTTAAGTTAATAATTCAGAACACCTAACGTAGCAGCGATAAATCCGAACTGGAGTTTAAAGCTTGCATATCATTCAGAAATGTTCTAATTTTCTTCATAATTATTAAGTTTTAAATGGTTGTTTAAGGTCAGTACTGGAAATCCTGGAGGAGATATGAAGAACACGTTGTTTACACAGGCATCAAGCACTTGAACTACAGACCACTGCAAAACTTCGAATTTATCCATCTTCCCCAAAGCATGCAAAATCACCACGATCGCAACACCAAACACAATTTGCAGAACAGTTCAGGCGTAATCGGTTGTTTGGGCAACCTAAAATGGGTATTCGATGAACTAAGACTTTTAAAAATTCAATTACGTCCAAATTCCAACGCACTCAAGAAATCAGAAATGCACTGGGAATTGTTACTCGGCGATATTCCTTCCAGATCGAACCTTCGTGAAAATTACAAACCTTCCGGGTTTCAAATTCCTTTGATAAAAATCAACAAAGGGGAAACCGTTATTATTAGATCGGAAAAATATTTTGTAAAGCACTCATGCAATATTTGCCCGAATTTATTAGCAAACGAACGGACTCCGCCTCATTTAATCGAAAGACCACATTTACCTCCTTATCTTTGGGGCGAATGGATTTCAGAAAGATGTGAAGTAAGGCCGTTGGGTTTATATTTGACCAGGAAATTTTCTTTTTACAAAGAACAAATGGAATGGGTTGGCGAACACAAATTCTACGAAGATCCATTTTGCGCCATTTTAAAATTCGTTATCACAGCAAGCGGTAGTTTTATATTAAACGGAATCAATTACAATCTTCAAGAAGCTTCAAATATCGATTTTGGAATTCAAAAAGCAGCTCTAACCATTTTCAATCAAGATATGTTAGATTTTATACCGATTGCAAAATGTGGAAGGGATGTTTGGAAATTTGGGGTATCACAAGAGTTAAGTTTTGCGGGTGGTTGTCTTCCGCTGGGCATTACCATTCCTTCAATTCAGTACGATATAGTTAAGGTTGAAATGAACTACCAAGGTTCGTGGTTGCTATTTTTAGGGCAGGCGGATACGGAAAACTCACCGAGACCTACTGGTGAAAGACCTACAGCTTTTCAGGCACCTTTAGTTAAGTGCACAGATGGAAGATCCCAAGATTTTACTGACGAACCTTATTATCAAGGTTATGGTAATTCGGGCTGTCGCCGTATATTTTATCTCAACTGCTGGATATTTATAACGTTCGTTAGTTTAGTTTTATAAAAGTGAAAAACTATTTACATTTGAATAATTCCCTTAGAAAGACTGATTGTACATTTTTAGATTAGGGTTTTAATTTATGGTTGTGATTTCAAAAGTATTTATTATTATTTTGTTGTAGCCAATTTTTCAATATTTTATATTTTGCCATATATTCGTCATGCGATCAAATGAATTCCGGCTAGTAAAGTAAGAATTTTTTCAGTTAACTACAACTGTCCCCTTACACCTTCATGGAGCCCATCCTAATCTGAAATTTATTTGATCGTCTGTTATACTATGTTATATTACTCTCATTAATATTAATTAATTGAACCAAATAACCTTAATTATTATTTTTATTTTCTATGGCCAAACTTTACGTATTTTTTTAATAGGTTTATACTTTATACAGGGTGGTCGTGAAAGTTGGAGAAATGCCTACCAGCATTAACTACCTCAAAAATTGTGAATATTTTTCAAATATAACTTTTTATTTATATATTAAGATCAGAACAAAAATTGTTTTAAAGTTTTTGATCACCCTGTAAATGTAAATATATATGTACATTGTACATACTGTATATGTAATCTTATAGTTAAGTGACAATGATTGTCTGGAAGCAAGTAAATACTTAATTTAGATAAAAATAGGAATATGGTAGAAAATCGATTGGTTCAAATGATAACTAGTCATGTTTTCAGTTAAATAACTTTCAAAGTATTACCTAAATCTTCGGTTGTTATTCTGTGCAATTGATTTTCTACCTTGTCAAAGTTCATTTTTAAGTTGTACATAAATTGTAATTAATTAGCTTTTGTAAATATAAATTAATGCTTAGATGTAGGAAAAACGGCCCTTGTCATGCACATGGCCACAAACTCAGAAGACAAAACCACCAGTGACTAACAACTGACAGGAAATATTACCATAAATACAATAAACATGGATCTGTTAGCTTGTATAATGCAAAACCAGTGTTCCTTTTCTAAAATAATAAACAACAACAAAAAATACTAATAGTTATTAGGTTATTACATTACTTACGCTTTATAAGCATTTATATCATTTATATTATTTAATCTTTTATATTAGCCATTTTAATAATACTCTAGTTTTATTCAGCAAAACAGCTTATCATTTATAATTTCAATTAAATTTACTATATATTTAACTTTAACTTATTGTAGCAATTGTATTATAAGTACTTTATTAATAAATAATTAAAGTTGTCAATAAAATGTTGATTTTGTATATCAACCTCTTCGAAAAACAAAAAATCCCAGGATAATACTTAAGAACAATTAAATAAAGTTTAGCTTCTGGAATATTACGAAGTTTACTTAACTATTACTTGTGTTGCATATGCATTTGGCAATAAATATAATTAAGGGGGGATTTTAGTTAAAACAAAGAGCATATAAAATGTTTTTAATTTTTATATATTTTGGGTTGTCTATCTTAAGCATGGTCATGAATGTGGTAAACAAATAGAAGACTTTTACACAAAGAAGATTATTTTGTTGCTATTGCACGAAGGTAAAACTACTGGCGTTTCGTAGAACTGATTTTTCGTAAAAGAAAGAATTTTTCTACTTTTCTTTTTGTTTGCAAAATTAAATTTGTTTGGGAAAAATTACATCTAAAAACTAAATTTATTTGATGTCGCCTTTATAACGATAATAATTATTATCGCAAGTTTCTTGTTGATGAAACATTTTTTATACCAACAAGTAATTGGTAGGACTAGTATTAAAGCAACATAATAATTATTTAACAAACCAATACTATCCTAATAAACATTAAAAAATGATATAATTGTATGTGCGGCATATCTTCAAAACGTAATTTTTTGCCAGTCAAATTTAATTTTTCCTGGTATGACATTTAAAGGCTAAATTTTGTTGTAAATGGAAACAAAAATCATTTCTTTTGCCAAAGTGTTTTTGTTAGATGTCAGTATGTGTAGATTTTAATAACTTGGGCGAGAAGTACACCTAATTATCTTTACCTACCATTGCCGGACTCCCGGACTGAAACAAGCACGAATGACGTATGAGCCAAAATCGCACGGGCCAAAACTGCACAACACTGTATCGATGCCATATTGTATTGTATTCTTATTACTGCATGAATTCTGTGATAATTATCGAACAAATACAAAAAGAATTCTCGATTCAACAATATGAATAATGATGATTAAGTAAATATCGATATTCCCAGTCGAAATATTGACACAGCTACTTCTTATTATCATGGCTTGATAATATTACTCGAACTGTTAAGGCCCATATACATATGCATATGAATCCTATTGTCTATTTAATATTTGCCAATATAGTTTATAATTACTACTTACATTAAAACATATCATAGGTGGTCACTGAATTAGGAATTTTTAAATTTATTACAGTAATAGTTATTTAAGGAATGTAAAAACATATTAACATTTGAGGTAGGCGAATACGAGCCGAGGCGAAGCCAAGGCTCGTCGCCTTCCGAAAATGTTAATAGTCCATACATTCCGTGTTGCTTATTATATTTTTTTCGCTTAGCAAGTAGTTTAAAAGAACACGAAAATATTATTTGCAAAGTATGAATTATTTTGTGACAGTTTTTGTGGTAACTATGGGTCCTATAATACTTGGCAACGTAAAAACAATCAATATAATAATAGTGGTAACAATGACAACGGTAAACGTACAGTTCTGTAATCTGTTCATTATTTTCCTAGGAACGTAAGTGACACTATTAAATTCCGTCGTCAAGTGTAACTAAAGCCCGAATGTTATTAGCCACTTACAGTAACTGTTGCCATGGATGTAAGGCTTGCTTACTTTGCTGGTAGCGAAAAAATGTATTTTAACATCAAACTAAATAACATTGTACTAGTATATGGTGATTAAATAACACTGGTCGACAAAATTTGATCTTTTTGTGTTAATTGATCTGATAGGATAATAACTGTTATAGTATTTTTCTGCTGATTTCCAATCTGTTTTCCAAATTCATCTAGACAGCAGGGTTTTTGAGTAACACACATTTAAAGTTTTGCAAAGTTTGTATTCCAATAACTCATGAAAAACGCATTTCTATATGATTATCTGCTGTACTTAGATTGAGGAACATCCCTTTTTAGAGTTCAGCACTAGTCTGCAAGCATTTTTGAGTTCGATATTCCTTGGTAGCGATTTTCGATAGTTGCTATATCCCGATGGAAACGTTCACCATGTTCGTCACTCACATCTTCAAGATTTTGTGGAAAAAAGTCCAAATGCGAATCCAAAAACTGAAATTTCGGAGACATATTGCATCCCAGGGATCTGTAGTTTTCAAGAAGTTCTGTAACCAGTTCTTGTTTCGTCAGGGCCAATTAGTCGTCGTTCAAACTACGGATCCTTCGTGGGTTCCATTATTTGTGGTATAACAAATAACCCTTCTTTGATTTTTCCGTCACTTATTCTAAGAAACTTGCTCTTCGAGTAAAGGAAACCTTCACTATAACAATCTATTGCTTTTATGAAGTTTTTCATCAAGCTAAGTTTGATATGCAATGGTGGAACGTACACTTTCTCGGGGTTCACAAGCGGCTGCCAAACGACATTTTTCTCTCCAGGTATTAGTTTTTTTCTCTTTGGCCACTGCTTCTTCACAAAATGATTTTTTTCTATCCCTACTGTCATATTCACATAAAAATCAACAGAACTTTGTGTATTCAAGCTGAAGTCCTAGCACAAGAGCTATCACTTTTAGATCTCCACAAATCTACTTCTCGTACTGTATCATTGTCAGAAGAAATTTTTCATGTGTGCTGCATAAGCAAAAGGGATTGACGGATACTCATTTCCATTATGAAGCAGAACGGTTTTCAAACTTGTTTTGGAAAAATCTATAAAAAGTCTCCATTGTTCAGGATTGTATTGCTGTCTTAGTTCATCTAATAAAGAGTCCACATCGTCGCAGTACACTAACTCATCATGGAGAAAATGTGTTCTAACTCCTGTTACCGTTGACGGAAAAAGCATACTTTAGTTCGTTTTTCAAATAGGTTCCAGCCTTTCACTTTTGAAGTTACCAACTCAGGCTGAATTTTGGATAAATTTAGATCACGAACCAGATCATTGAGTTCCGGTTGACTAATCTTGTGAGTTTCTGTTGTCTCTCCTAGGAAGTCTGGGTCCTTTTCATCATCACTACTTACTAGATCTAAAGAATAAAGGTGAACAACTAGAAGTCTTTCCCACTTGATATATTTAAAAATTACAAAGTCAGCAAACCAGGTTTCATCTCATAGAGACATTATCAATGCTAAAAATAAAGTACAATTACAAACTCAAAAGGAGCTCAACAACGCAATCTTACCAAAGCAAAAAACAGGTAAAACATAGCCGGATCAGACAATTAACCAATCAAGGTACCGAGTTCTCTAAAAAACACGAAAAAACGATATTAAAATTGTCTGAACCCGCTATGGAAATTGAAGTCCCAACATCTGGACAATCAAAAAGCAAAAAGCAAAAGTAACGTCTGAAGGAAATACAAAAAGGAGTAACAAAATGGATACCATATGCTAAAAGCAAAAGATAAAATCAAACATAGTAACTAAATATAAGAAAGCCAACAAAGTTGGACCAAAATAAAGTACTTACTAGGAAAGAAAAACTTTATAATAACATTATTAAAGTAAAAAACTCTTCAAAAAGAGAAAACTACAAAGTAGTAATAAATTACACGACATCAGGAGTACACTCGGCTGACATTTAAGAGAGACTGGCGAGACAGCGTCATGCCACCAAAAATGCAACGTAAGAATAAAGCTTTTCCCCTAGAAGTAACTAGGCGATAATACTAAACGCGCCAAAATCAAAATTGTTAAATGTAAATCTCAAACAATAAACTGTAACAGAAAGAGGGCTAATCAAAAGAACTATTGTAATATGGTATCTAAAACACTAAAATTATTATTTTCATAACCCAACTCATTCAAACAATCATCCCGATTGTTCTTGGAATATTTTCTTATTTCCAAGATTTCAAGTATATTAAGTTTAATACCTTTGTTCTCAAAATGTAAAATTCTTGTATGTAAATACGGATTAAAGTCGTGTGAGGAGGACATTAAGTGTAAAGAAAAAGGAGATTTAAGTAACTTAGAGTTGGGAACATCTAATAAGTTGGGGTTGAGCTCCTTTTGAGTTTGTAATTGTACTTTATTTTTAGCATTGATAATGTCTCTATGAGATGAAACCTGGTTTGCTGACTTTGTAATTTTTAAATATATCAAGTGGGAAAGACTTCTAGTTGTTCACCTTTATTCTTTATTACCCAACCCACTACAAGTATCCGGAAAACATGGATGATCTCAATTCTTTTGGTTACTAGATCTATCTGGAACTCTTCACCACCAACGTGTTCTTCTGAATCCAAACCATGTTTGTGGTGGCACTGGAATGGCTATCTCTGAACTGTGATGAACAGTTCTGATGTCCGGGATATTTAACTTAATTTTTAGTCTTGCTTGTGACTTCACTGATTTTTACATACATACATACATACATAATCCTGTCCTCTTCTACCTTTCGGTGTCGAGGTTTTTATAATACAAAAATAGCAGTCTGTGGAGTCCTTTAGCTCTCTCCGTACAATGGGAACTGTGAATGGCATGTGACGAGATTTCCCATTCAGCCAGCTAGTAAACAAAGTTTCACAGAAAGCACAACAGATATGAGGGGCCCAAGATTTGTCCTGATCACCAATTTTACATCTAAAGTAGGGCTCATACGATTTCCGTACTAAAGGAGCAATGATTCTCCTTTGAGACTTGAAAGTCACCACGCATCAGTTATTTGTTACAAAATTACTTCCTTGGTAGTAACACGCTTACAACTGGTAAAATCTTTCAGTTTCTTCCAAACATTCTCGATTGGATTCGTATCTGGGCTATTGCCTGGCTAATTGAAAAGCTGAATATTTTGTTCAGCAAGATGTTTAATCACAATCTTAGCAGTGTGGCCAGGGGCTTTTGCATGAAAATACCATTATTATTATAAAACCACTCTTTCATTTAAGGTATTAGTTTCTCATTTATCTCATCCAGATATTATTCTTTGCGCATAATACGTTGAATAAAATTCTTAATTCAATGACCATCCACTGCAATGTGCATGAAAATTTATTTTCAGGATTACATATTTATTTTTTAAAAAGCCATACCTATCTACAAATCTACATCTCGCAAATTTTAAAATTTCCAACACTTTCCAGTTTTCATAATCCCTTGCAGAATATTATAATCCGCTAACATTTCTGGGAAACGAGGGGGGAAGATTTTACTTTGTTAAGTGTGTTGCCTATTTTGCTTTTAATTTGTGGTTTTGACAATCGACTTGAAAATTTATATTACAAATTACAACTTCATTAAACACAAAAAAGAATACAGAAGAAAAGTCGAATATTTTGCTTGTTTTAATTTTGATAATATAAAACGCACATTTTAATTAACCTATAAAAGATAATTATAATGAAATTTCAGTTTTTTGCCTTTTAGCAGCATGGGGAAAGGATGGTTTTATATGTCTACGTACAGCAACTTATTTCAAAAAATTAATATTTTTGGTTATACATAATATAAAATCACGAATTTCGGCTATTCTGTTTGATATTATAATCCCCCTTAAAGACTTATTTTACGAGTCACAATAACGTATGTAGTGTTTTAAACATAAAAGGCTGATTTATAGTTCCGTAAACATACAACATAACATAAACATAACAAAATAAAATATAGTACTGCAGTATTACCATTCATAGATCCATAAACATAACCGTTATACATAATCGTTTACATATGAATTGGTTCAATTTTAATTTTTAACATAAACATACGAAATTATACAGATCAAGTAAGCAGAATACTGTTTATATGTATGAAAGTGAAAAAATAAAAACCAGTTGATTCTCTAAAGCGATTTATAAATCTTGTTTAAATGCTCTTTTCTTTCGCTTATGAACTTTTTCACTGTTTATCTATACAACATTACTACTATTATAGCAGCTTCTACTTTTTCGTCTGACATTTTGGTAAATTTGACAGGTTATGGATCTATGAAAGGGTAAGTTAAATTCTACGTTACCTATGTTAACTTATATGTTTATGTTATGTTGTATGTTTACGGAACTATAAATCAGCCTTTTAACTTACGATATTAGAAAATATCTCTCCAACAGTAAATATAACCCATTCACATGTTTTGTAGTTTCTACAAAGCCACGATAATTTTTTTTTTAATGTATATTGGTGCACACTGTAAGTATTGATCTTTGCTGCTTCTCAGCTTGAATGTTAAATATTCTGAAATGTAAATAGTTTCACCTGGCCAAAATTAAAAATACTGAATTAAAAAAACATTAGTATTGTATATAACTTGCTAATCATTAATTCTGTTAAATACAATAGCAAGTAAGCCATAACTATAAACATCACTCTCAATTTTCGAAGTCTTATGAGCCCATTTTACAGAATAAAGACTATCAAACGACAGCGGTTTCTCAGAAGTTAATTATAGCTATTAATATAACAAGAATATTATGCGATTTATAATAGTCGAGGACGTTGCTAGGTGACGAGGCGCAAGCCGAGTCAACTACGGAACGTCCGAGACGGTTTAAATCGCAAATATTCGAGTTATACCATGAGATCGAAAAAAAGATGATTCTGAGCAGGCCTTGACTAGTACAACACGATTGGCAAGACTGATTTCAAAATGTGGCAGCAGGTTAGAGGTTAATAAATGTCAAATAAATTAAAACACAAAACAGTATTTATTTAGGGAACAAACTGAAAACTAAGATGAATACATGTTAGAGTAGGTGTTCAAAATGTGATCCTTCACTAGTATTACAACGATAAACTTAAATAATTCTTGAAACAAGATTGCAAAACTGACTTACATTTGAAATGTCACTGTCACATTATAATTCATAGGCATTCTAGAACCAGTGTAGCCAATCGTGTTGTACTAGTCAAGGCCTGCTCAGAATCATTTTTTTTTTGACCTCATGGTATTTCAAGCTTTATCGTATCATTGACAACAATTCATGTACACAAATAGTGTTTGTTTATATTATGTAACTAACGAATTATGAAGTTGGAAGTTGCTACGTTATTATGTTATGTATAATTATTAATAAAAGTTTAATATAAAGTTGTCTTTATAATCAATGATACGATAAAGTTATTAAGTCATTACACATAATTTCTAAATTAATCATTTTTTCAACTAAAAATAAAAAGTACACTTAAACTACGATTTAACTTATTTCATAAAATAAAAAATAAATTTTATAAATTTCCATAAAAATAGGCTAAACTATAAAAATGAGTGTTTTTCTTGGAAATACCAATGTAAAAATAGCAAACGTATTATACCATCACAAAAACCATGTGTAAAACATTCAGCCTGAATCAACATATACTTTGACCAAATATTTACACTTGTCCAACAATTATATTAAAACTTTGGCAAAAACGAGGTTTATCTAACAGATGTACTTAATGATTATCACAAAATGAGGAAATTTAACATAAATAATTATTTACTAAAGAATTAAGAATAAAAAATTGAATTTGGAAATTTCCTCTCCTGGTATGAACTGTTCCAAAGTGAACTTCTCAATGCCCTGCAAAATAAACTTTTAAGGACACACTGAATTTTAGAAATTAAAACTAACGCAACTGATAAGAACCACTCATGAAATTATTAACTGCGTTCTTCCTCCCTCTCCTTATAAGCGTCTGCTAAATCTGTCAGGCTTTAATCTGGTTCAAATATAAAATACACCAAGAATAAATACAAAATAAATCAAAGGGGTTTACAAACTGTCACAAATTATTTAAAAACATTTTATTTTATTTTTATTATTACAAGGCAATTCATTTTTACGTCTGCCATTTAAAATCGTCCATTCAGTTGTCTCAGACCTATGAATTTGTCGATATTGTAAAAAGTTAAAGAAATGAGTACCACAACAGAGGCCAACCATTTTTACTCTGAAACACCGCAGGTTACCTTTTCGTGGTTTGATTATACTTTATTTTCTACGATGTTGGGGTTAAGTGCTTTAATTGGTATTTATTTTGGATGCTTTGGAAGTAAACAAAGCACAACAAACGAGTACCTGTTAGGTGGAAGAACCATGAAAATATTTCCTGTTGCTTGTTCTTTAATTGCAAGGTAAGTATCTACTAATTCGTTATTTAAAAGCTTATTCGCAATAATATTAAATTTTCGGATCATAATAGAATATCAAAAATTGTTTCCTATCTTTTAAAAATAGTTTTATACCATGTGATCAACTAATTTCTATTTTATTGTAAATCCATGGTTTACTGAAAAGCAGCTGTCATATCACATCTTTTACGTTATGTTATTACGTTTTCCCAGGCACTGATTTGTTTACATCAAGGTTTTAATGTCAAAACAGTTGAGAGTGAACGACGTATGACATATAATCGCTTAAATTACGTAAAAGATGAAAAAAGCGCACGGGAATACTTTGAAACATAAAATATCATTATGACAAATGTATTTAACGATGTGGAAAGACTCAGAACGAAACGACATAAATGTTATTATTTTATTAATCACATGATACATACAGTATTTTTCACCTAGGATTTGGGTTGTAACGTCAACGCGCTGCTTAAACATTCATAATCCAACTATACTTCACCTCTTTCTAAACTTGATTTACATTGCCTACTGCTCACGAACGCGTGTCTACGCATACAGTTTTTGGGCGGAGGTTGTTGACGTCACAACCCAAATGCTAGATGGAAAATGATGTAGCTATAATTCATGGTGTTTGAACACGAGTGATAATAATAAATTATTTAAAAGCATTTCATTTCAGTTTATACCCTTAAAATACTTAAAAGTGAGTGATTTTTATGAGTATCTAAATTTCTAACTTTCCATCATGTTAATAGTTAAATGAATAGTGTTAAACGTAATTCATTAATTTTAGTCATACGTCTGGAATGGCGCTACTTTCAGTTCCTGCAGATATATACAAATATGGTGGAACATATTGGTGGATCTGCGTAGCTATAGTAATGACTTCAACAGTTAGTTGTTACGTGTTTATGCCAGTTTTCCTAAAGCTTCAACTTACAAGCACTTACGAATACCTAAAAATACGTTTTGACAGTCGAATTAGAATTTTAGCATCCTTTTTGTTTACTTTATCCGCATTTCTTTATAATCCTATTGTAATTTATATTCCAGCTTTGGCTTTCGCCCAAGGTAGGTAAAATAAAGAGTGGGTTTAAAACAATTTCTTTTAAATTAAATTTATTGTAGCAACCGGCTTTAATTTACATTTCATAACCCCGATTGTTTGTGTGGTGTGTATTTTTTACACAACTATTGGTGGCTTAAAAGCAGTGGTTTGGACGGATACCTTACAAACAATCTCCATAGCTGCATGTATGATTGTAGTATTCTTCATGGGAATTGCATCAGCTGGAGGATTTGTCGCTGTGTGGGATAAATCAGTTGCAGGACATCGGCTTGACATTATCGAGTAGGTAGAATGATCAGTCTTAATGTTGAAAAATCTAGCCCTTTAATTAGTTTCAATGTAGATCCCACCAGAAGAGACAGTTTTTGGGCACTGGTACTTGGAGGTGGTTCAATCTGGATTTGTAATTTCTGTGTTCATCAAAGTACCATTCAGAGATTTATGGCAGTACCTTCCTTTAGCCATGCCAAGAGGTAAATAATTCTATTTAGTTAATTAAGAAAAGAATTATAAAGTGTATGACTACAATTCTAAAGCAAAAGCAAAATACGCTTCCGTTACCATCATTGCTGGATTCTTCTAAAATAAGTATTTTAAGTTTAAATGTGAGGTGGAGTGAAGTTTTTATAGCATGATTCGGAAAAATATAAAATTTGCAATAGCATTCGCCGAGCTCAACTCGATTCAAGCGCGATCGAACTATACTGAAGCGTCGAGACTATCACAAACTTCGAGTTTTTATCTAGTCTTGAGCCTTTCATACATTTTGAATTCTTATTTAGTCTTGAACTTTTATCGAACTTCGATTCTTTATCAAAAATTTTTTAAATTTATCGAACTTCGAGGCTTTACCGAGCTTCACCTTTGCCGGGTTTTTAACCATTTAATATTTATTAAACTACAAGCCATTATGACTGAGCTTTGGGCATTTAGCAAACTGCAAGGCATTACCAGACTTCGAACCTACATCAAACGTCGAGCCATCGAACTTTTAACGAACTTAACCGACACTTGAGTTTTAACAACAACCCCGTGAGTTTTGAGCCATTTCACTTTTATTAAACCGCGAGTCACCTAACTTAGCTGAGCTTTGGACCTTTAGCAAGCCCTTACCAAGCTTAGAGTTATTGAACTTTTTTAATCTGCAAAGCTTCGAGCATTTACCAAATTTCTACCGAGCTTCGAGTTTTGATTCATCAAACTTAACAAAATTTTCAACTCATATAAGCTTAAAAGTATCGAGTACTTACCAAGCTTCAAGCTTACACCGAGCTGCGATGCTGAACCCTAAAAGTATTTACTCCCAAGGAAAGTTCCGCTTGCGGCTTGATACTGTTAACCTTTAGGCTTCATATTAACATTTCTGTAAATATTTGACGACGTTCAGATACTACTTTAATCTATAGTATTGAAATTGTCAATCACACTGCTTATACAAGGTGAGTCAATGAAACGAGGCGATTTCAAAAAATCATAAAACAATAAAAAAATCATTTTTTAAAAAATTTATTGATGAAAACATAATTTACATGCGTGGAAATTTTGTGTAAGTGCACAATCTTTCATTTTTTGAAAATAATGCCGGAAATGAGGCCTCCATTTTATTGCACACAATCTTGAAGCCTCGTTGCAAAGCTGCCCATCACATTGCGCAGCATTTCTAGCGGTACTGTGGCCACTTCACCTTGAATTCTTTCTTTTAACGCCTGGATGGTCCTTGGGGGGTTACTTTGAAACACTTTTGTTTTTAGGTACCCCCAAAGAAAAAAGCCCCATGCGGTCAAGTCAGGAGAACGGTGTGGCCAGTGAATATCGCCGTTCCTGCTGATAAGACGACCAGGGAACACATGTTTCAGTAAATCCATTGACACTCGTGCTGTGTGGCAGGTCGCACCATCTTGTTGGAAAAGTGTCGTCTCATTTCAGTGGTTATCGATTGCAGGAAGAAAAAAATTCTGCAACATATCGACGTAACCATCAGAGTTCACAGTTACTGTGTTCCCAGTTTCGTTCTCGAAAAAATAAGGCCCGATTATCCTTAACGAGGAAACCGCACACCACACGGTTACTTTCTCTGAATGTATGGGTCTTTCGTGCAATTCTTGAGGATGGTAACTAACTTCCCGGTCTCTAGAATCACAACGTTGATGACTTAACCCCGCGCCCCCACTACTTTTCCTGCAGTGGCGTTCCCAAATCGTCCCGTTTCATTGACTCAACTTGTATTATTTTAAGCAAACATACAATGTGATTTTTTAAAAACTCAATTGCAGTAGGCCATATTCTGACTTAATACAGACAGTTCTGAGGTTATTAAGACAGAATACGGCCTGCTGCAATTGAGTTTTTAAAGAATCACGTTGTAGTTTTCTAACATAAATTTTAAGCAAAAATTTTTAAAAGAAATACCATCTACTAATAATTTACCTGCGTTTCAGAACGGTACTGATATTTTGCTTTGGAGTAGTGTTTGTAAAAACTATGAGCGTCTTTACCGGCTTAATCATCTTTGCCAAATATTCAGACTGCGATCCTTTAACAACCAAGCAAGTTCTTCGCAATGATCAACTACTGCCTTATTACGTAATGGACGTTGCTGGAAGAATTCCTGGTTTACCAGGTCTTTTCATTGCGGGTGTCTTCAGTGCAGGTTTAAGGTAAGAGCATTTTTTAAAGGAGTACAGAAAAGTAATTTTAAAAATATTACCAGTACCTTATCAACTACTTTAAACACACTGGCCTGTACGATTTACGAAGATTTTATTTCGCCATTTATGCCTGTTAACACCACGGAAAAGCAGGCAAGCAATGTTTTGAAATTAATTGTGGTTGTTTCTGGTATTATTTGCACTGCGTTGGTGTTCGTTGTGGAACAACTTGGTGGAGTTTTACCACTTGTCGTGAGTTTTCAAGGTATAACCGGCGGTCCTCTTCTTGGGCTATTTTGTCTAGGACTATTATTTCCAATGGCAAATGCTAAGGTTGGTTGTTAAATTTTCATAATTTACTATTAAATATTTACATCTTGTGCCATTTTTTATATACTCAGCTTCAATTTCATTTACACATAAATACTTAGTTTGTTCAGTATTGCTTTTTGCTGCAAAACTACCACTCAGCCCTCAATCGCATGTTTTGGTACTCCAATACAAGTTCTTCTATTTTTCTTTTTATTTACAAAGTGCGATATGATTTCAAATAAAATTAAGCAACGATTTCACATTAGAATTGGACTAAAACTTACAAAAAAGATCAAAACTTAGTCCTAAAAATTCTCAAAGTAAATCGTTTTCTAGAAAGAGTGGTCTGTTTACATCCATAACTCATGAAAAAAAAATTAAATATAAAACATTTTAGGGGGCCTTATCGGGTGGAATAGGAAGCTTACTATTTTGTTCATGGATGATTTTTGGACATCAATGGTACAAACGAAGGGGTATGCTCGAAGACTTTGCCAAAACACTTTCGACCGATGGTTGTGAATTTTACGTTAATATAACTTCAATGTAAGCAAGATTGGCTATTATAACAAGTATAGTAAACCAGATACCGTGTTATTTTAGACAAAATCCTTTACCTCCGTCCGATGAGCAACCATTCATATTATACCGAATCAGCTTTTGGTATTTTACTTTCATCGGAACTCTGGTGACAATTACTGTTGGTCTTATAGTGAGTTGGTTTACAAACAAAGATGACCCTCCAGTTCACCCTGACCTTATCAGTCCTGTAGCAAGATGGATGTTACCCAAAGAGAAGGCATCTATGCCTACTCCAAGTTATTACAGCGTAGATAGGGCCTTACATTTGGTTACGCTTAATTCCGAGAAAGACACAGAAGCGAATTCTTAGAGATAGTTCCTTTATTGCAAACCTAGATTAGTAAGTGACTTTTTATATATGTAAAATTTGTATAAAAACAATAAATATTGTCATTTTCTACTAAGCATTTTTTTAGTTTTAAATGAAACCACAACGACATTACATTATTAATTATAATGTATTCTAAGGATGACGAACGTCAGTGATCCAACTCCCTGCAGAGGTGACATTTTTCTATAAATAGAATTTTCATAATTCATTAAAATGCATTAAAAAATACAAATCCTTCTTTAAAAATCTAATGTCTAATATATTATTAATCAAGCATAAATTCTACTACTACTACTATTTTTGTTCATCCACCGCTCTTCAGAAGGGCTTTAAAAATATTTAAATCAGAATAGTATTTGCATTTCATCGCACCACAATTTAGTGTGACACAAAATTGCCAATGAAATTACATGAAATTAAATTAACTAAAACTAAAACTTTGCAAATTGTAAACATCAAATTTTAACTTTAAACGAGATTCCTAGTTTCTAACATATAAAAACAAATAATTAATAAATCAAAAAATATTTGCGAAATATTACAGACGGATCCATGAACCTTGCTTATCTAATTTAATTACCATATCTGGAGGTCATCCATACATGTAAAAAGGCTTGTGTAAAAATTTACAAGCTTGGATTCTATAAAAAGAAAAAAATACCACTAGCATGACTTCCTCGCCGATTCACAATGAAATACCCTAAGTTATGTTTAATGTTTCCCTGGATGAACTAAGCGTTATAGAATGCTGGGATTAAATGCTTTAACTGGACTCTATTTTGATTGTTTCAGTAATAAACAAAACACAAAAATGATTATCTTCTGGGAGATAAAACGGTTCTAGTTTTGATCAGCCGCGGGATTTACAGTTATATGGAAAAATTAATACTAGAGTACAGGTTTCTACTTATAACTAAAGTCAATCAGTTGCTTATATTTATTAATAGGTAACTTCAACCTGAATCGGACTAGCAGATAAAGGATGTAGACGTTATCTGTTTATTTTATTTTATAGAGCACTAGCTGTCCGGGTTTCCAACAGTAAAAAACCGGGCAAAGGTTCGTGGCTATACCAGTAATGAGTGACGGGTGAAAGTAATCTTCTTGACATATCTCACAATAAATCCACAGTTACACTTTTCGTTCATCTGCGTTTTCTTTGTTTTTGCATTAGTAAAAGCGACTGGCGTCCTTACTGATCTCATACTTCAAAAAATACTCCGACTGTGATCCAATCTCAACAAAACAGTATAAACAGTATACAAAGTATACAAAATCACCAACTACGCCCAAATATGAAAACAGAAATGCACTGGTGAATTGCAGATCGAATCTTCGTAAAAATTACAAATCTTCAGGGTATTAAATTCCTTTAGTAAAAATCACCAAAAGGGAAACCATGATCATCAGGTCGAAAAAATATTTTGTTAGACACTCGTGCCATATTTGCTCAAATTTATTAGCAACCAAACAGACTCCGCTTCATTTAATCTGCATGTTTATACATTTTTGGAATCTCCTGTCGCGTGCTACGACATTTAAAGGGGAAAGATAAAGTCCCTTAGGCGCGAGGCTAGCAAAACAGTATAGAAGGACGGTTCGAAACGTTAAAACCCTTCGATAAGGGTTGTCGTAGTAGGGATGAAAATGTTAAGCGTCACTACGGAAAGTCACCCAAGGATGGTTATAACGTTATAAGGAACGTACCGCAGATAATTCCTCAACGGCTCGAAGGGGATTGGGTTTAGCTGCACCCTACTGCAAGATATGACTTACCTTGCTGGACTGAGAATTACTTACTTACTGAACAAACTGCTACTTGTATATAGGCTCACAAACCTATACACAAATATCTCTAAAGTAAACACAATAAACACAAATAAGAAGGCAAGAATGAGTTGACAAGCAAATTTAATGAAAGCAAAGAATTATTCAAAACATATGGCACAAAAGGGGTTTATAAATTCAATCTTAAATTATATGAAAAGATGATTAAGGGAAGTCACATTTAGTTGAGTTAAAGCGAAAAAAAATAATCAATTGCTAGACTCCCTTAACCGTAGTCAAAGAATGATGATGGCAAATACAAAACTTAAACTAAAAATTCAATTTACAAAAGATTACACACATGCAACAAGAAATACGTAAAAATGCCACGTCAATTCGCAATGTTTCTAAATTGATATCACCAAAACAAAACGTAACACACTAGTTGAAGACTTAACACCTGCTCGACGATAGAAAAGACGCTCGAAGTACTTGAATTATTGACAATAAATTTAACTAATGCCTTTCCACGAGTAAGCACAAAAATTAATAAACCAAACTAGTTAACTGCTTGCCAGTGGCCCTCAACCTGTACAATGTGAATGTTAGATCCGCCCAAGGCGAGATTCACAACGTCTTCAAACAATACCTTTGGGCAAACAGATAGACTAGAACTTTACTCAAAATAGAAGTTGCAATCAAGACATAAAATTACTAAAAATGCGGCACTTATTAAACTTCAAAACAAACTGAAGAACGTTAATTGGCCTGCCAGCAAGAGGCAATCGTCGGAATCGAAACTAACGTTGAAACACAACGGCAAAGCAGGAGCAGCGAAAAAGGTGAGTAGATTTACCAGGCGAGATGTTCTTACTTACTCGACACAGGGAGTGACGTGACGGATGTGACTGGAAGAGCTATATGTTCCTTCTTCCAAACGGGTGCAAAACAACGAAGAATAATCCTTAGGCTATGGGTTTTCTGAATCCCTCAAACGATGAAATGGTGTGAGAAACGGGATACTCCAACTATCACTAAAACTTCTCACACAAAACTATATCTTTCCGGAGTAAATGCCACTCTTTTGGTGAATCCGACCAAGTCGTAAATGTAATTCTCCCCGAGGATTACCGGTATAGGAGCATTCCGGTGATTTAAGGACCCAAGCTGGAAACGATAAACTCGCACCACGTCTTAAAAGACATGGTCGAGATGTAGTCACGCACTAAAGAAGGAGGGTGCAGAAGAATCGAAAGGACGCCACAGGCTAGCTGATACGGCCTGGCGCACAGGGGATTCCCCGAATTGTATCACGAGAAGCTGCAATAACTGAAACAAGATAAGATAATGCCTTGACAAAATACACATGAATTGGGTCACCTTGGGATATTTTAACAAAGGGAACTTTTACAAAGACGGCGGCCAAATGGAGGGGGTTACCACCCCGAAACCCCTGATTTAGATTCACCACTGACCCCTCTACACACCGATAAAAAAAAATCGCTGCCTACCCAAAATGAAAAGTTGAATTACCATTTGACTGGACTATATATATTACCCGTTGCTTAATAATACACAGGTTTTATTCACCAACATAACCTAAAACAATGTTTTGTATTTATTTATTCAATTAACAATCAAAATATTAATACATTCTACGAGCTAATATTTTGTATTAATTAGGCTTGATTTGTACACACTCAGTGGAGTCATCCCTTCCTTAAACAGTTAAATCTTTTGGCCATTTCTTCTTCCTTCGGAGACATATTTACAAAATTGAACATTGGCTAAAAAAATTAAAGATAAATATAAATGAGAAAAAGTCGATGCACGTAACTTTTACATTAGAACGACAGCAATGCCCACAAGCTACAATTAATAATGTACAAGTAAGTTACCACAAGCCAAAGAATTCAGCTATCTCGGGATACCCTTAAATAGACTCCAAACTAACTTGGAAGACCCACATACAGAAAAAGAGGAAAGAGGACCTCAAGGCCAAGAAAATGTATTGGCTATTAGGTAGAAAAGCATTGAAAACAAGGTCCTCATTTACAAAGTGATTATAAAACCAGTGTGGACATACAGCATTGAGCTACGGGGGTGTTCAAGTAAAACAAATATAGACATTATTCAGCGATTTCAATCAAAGACGCTTCGTGCTATAAGCAACGCCCCATGGTTCGTGTCAAATCAGACAATACATACAGACCTAAACATTTCCTTAACGAAGTCATTGAGCAAATGGCAGCCAAACATCAAAATAAATTGGAAGCACATCCTAACGAAATTGCCCAACCCCTATTGGAAGCTAGGCAATCTAAACGATTAAAGAGGAAATGGCCCTGGGACATACCAACTCCACCTCATTAGCTCCTATGAAGGAACTTTCAGCATAAATTAATATTGTAGACTAATCCAGTTGTGATGTTTCTGTAGTTATTTGCCATATAGTATATTGTAATATAAGGATAAGCACCAATGGGTGTCACCCTCCACTTGTCAACACCAGTCCTACTATTAGCTCATAGACCAAATCTTCAGTGTAAACTGTTCTGATTGCTAATACATTATAATAAACAAAAAATTCTTCTGAAGGCGTCTGAGTTGAGGATCTTCTATCAGTGGTGCAGGAGTTTCATTTGTGTGATGTGCCAGTGTTGTTTGGTGCTTACTAGCATACTGTTTGATTTTTTCACATAGGGGATGTTGAGGTCTGTGTGGAGTATCTGGTTTGTCACATACCAGAGTGCGGCTGCCATACTGCGGATGGTTTTTGATTGAAAACGTTGAATGTCTTCGATATTAGATCGACTTGCGCAACCCCATAGCTCACAGCCTAAGTCCAGATTGGTCTGATAATAAACTTGTATAACAATAGCTTGTTCTCCGGGAATAATGAGGAGATTTTCCCAATAAGCCAGTAGATCTGCTTCAGTTTTAAGTCCATGGTTTCGGTTTCTTGTTAATATGGGTTTTCCATGTCAATCTTTTGTCAATGTGTACAATCCCAGGTACTTATTTAACTTTAGTGGACTGAGGGAGGGTAGTACCATTAAGGGTGACGGCCGGACATTCTTGATGCTTTGTCGTGAACGTAACATGTGTTGATTTAGTCTCTTTGACTTTAATTCTCCACTTAAATAACCATCAGCTGATGCTGCTACCAGATCTTCGTTACACGCGTCATCAGCGAATGTACCTATTTCAGTGGATTCCGTTGTGGGTAGGTCAGAGGTAAATAGGAGATATAACATTGGCCCCAGGATACTCCCCTGCAGTACGCCTGCTCTTATTTCTTTGATTTGGGAGACATCTTGGCCAATCCTTGTTTGGAAGGCTCTGTATGTGAGATACCATCGTAATAGAAGATGATATTCGGAAGGAAAGGTTTTCTTAATTTTATGTTGTAATCCTCTCTGCCACACCCTGTCGAATGCCTGTCTAACATCCAGGATCCAGGATCCAGCAGTACAGAATGTTTTATTTTGTAGTGTAGTTTGGATGATGTTTGTTAGACGGCGGCATTGTTGAATAGTTGAATGTTGCTGCCTAAATCCAAATTGATGGTTAGGCAGCCATGCTTCTTGCATTGAGTTTTCATTAATAAGTCTCAGGACTAATTTCTGATATTATACGGAGGAGGCTAATAGGACGATAGGAATTAATTTCATTGGGCGGTTTTCCGGGTTTGAGAGTAAGGATTATCTGTTCGAATCTGAGTTGCAACGGCCAGTATGTAAGTCTCAGGAACCCATTAAATAAATTTCTAAGAATTTTATTCCTTGTTCAGGCAACTGTTTGAGTATAGTTACTGTTATTAGGTCTTGACCTGGCGCTTTTCCATTTTTCAGCCATTTTATTTCGTTCTCTACTTCTTTGACTGTAATCTTATGAATCGGTGGAGACATTTGTATTGGTGATTGTAATCTTCTATTTCCTGGTCGATCTCATTAGAATTTGGTTGGGAAACTTCAGCTAGGTATTCTTTTTTTGTCTGATCTTAACCATCAACCCCTGGCGGAATATGAGTTTGTGGTTGTTGCAGTTTTAACTGTACTGTAATATTTTATACGCGTATATTTTTAAATAATTACAGTTTTTAACAAGATTCCGGCCTTTTGTTAATACTAACCTATTCAAAAGAAACTCAATGATTTATAAAGCTTGTTACTTGTGTTGCATACACATTTGTAATAAATATAATTAAAGGTTTTCTACAAATCAAAATTAAAAGATTTAGGGCCATATTCATAAACAGTATTTAAAGTTAGTAGGGGTTTAGTAGCTACTAAACCAATATAATTAATATATGTTGCTACAGCAATTAGTAACATCTAACTTTAAACACTGTTTATGAATATGGCTCTATGTGTTTATTTACTCAAAATGTGACAGTAAAATGAAATATATTTCCAACAACACATGTTTTGCAGCCTCTACGAAGACATGGTTAATTTCGAGTTCCATAATTCACATTTTCTAAAAAGTTTTGATCTTTGCTGCTTTTAAGCTTGATTCCTTAAATTACTTCAAAAATTGTAGCTGCCAATCATTACCAAATGAACACAAAAAGGTAAAAGTGCGAAATGTCAAATATTATTAAAAGAAAATAGTTTGTCATCAAAATCCTGACCAAAAAAAAATTGAAAAGTATTACTATTTTATATAATATCCCGATCTTTAATCCTGCAAAATACGACAGCAAATAGGTCATAACTATAAATATTAATCTCAGTTTTTAAGGCACAAAAGCTCATTTTTTAGAGTAAAACTGTTCGACCACAACGGCTTACCAAACGAGAAGTTGTAATGTTATCAATCAAGTAAAATTTCTAAATTTAACGCCTTTTGACTTATAAAAACCTGAATTAAAATACCTTACTAAATACTAAGTTCTTGTATAGAGAAATATATTAATATTTTATTCAAATTTAAGAGCAAAAGCAAAAATAAACTCCAAAATTCAAATGTTAAAGAAAAACCCCTTTTTAGAAATATTCAACTCATTTCGTATGTAAATTAAATCCCATAAATTCACATAAATAAAGACTGATAACAAAATGAATTACAAAAATAAGTGTTTTTCTTGGAAATACCAACGTAAAAGTAGCAAACGTATTATACGAGGACAAAAGCTATGTGTAAAACAGACAGCCTAAGTCAATACATACCTTAATCAAATATTTACACATGCCCAACAATTACATTAAACCTTAAGCAAATACGAGGCTTATCTAACAGAAGTAATGATTACTGCAAAATATGGCCAGACCCTCCACTTGTTTATTTAACAAAAATTATTATTTTCTAAAGAATTAAGAATAAAAAATTAAATAAATTTGGTTGGCCCATTTTAAAGTGAACTGACTCAATGTCTTCCAAATTAAACTTTTAAAGATATACCGATGATCGCTCTAGAAATTAAAACCAACACCCAATCGATAAGAACCACTCATGAGATTATTGCCTGCATAGCTTCCCCTTCCCCTTAAGTTTCTGCTAAATCTGTCAGGCTTTAATCCGGTTAAAACATAAAGTACCCTCAGAATAAATACAAAATAAATCAAAAGGGTTTACAAACTGTCGCAAATTGTTTTAAAAATTTTTGTTTTATTTGTTTTATTACAAGCAGTTCGTTTTTACATTTATTATATAAAATCGTTCATTCAGTTGTTTCATACCTATGGATCTGTCGATATTGTAAACGGTTAGAAAAATGAATACAACAGAGGCCAACCCTTTTTACTCTGAAACACCGCAGGTTACCTTTTCGTGGTTTGATTATACTTTATTTTCTGCGATGTTGGGGTTAAGTGCTTTAATTGGTATTTATTTTGGATGCTTTGGAAGTAAACAGAATACAACCAACGAGTATCTTTTGGGTGGACGAACCATGAAAATATTTCCTGTCGCCTGTTCTTTAATTGCAAGGTAAATATTTACATAATTTGTTATTTAAAAGCTTAGTCGCAATAATGTTAGAATTCTAAAACAGGCTTCTTTATTTTAAATACTTTCCTCTAAATTTCTGGTTTCTTTATTTTATAAATTTTTTTGCAAATGGTTTGATATCATACGACCAACAAAATTTCTTAAAACGCATATCACTGTGAATATTCCGTAAAATTAAATGCGACTATTCTAATAACATTTTTGAGGTTATGTTGTTATGTTTTCCTAAGCACCAATTCATCAAAGTTGAGATCAATCGATGTATGGAAAAGAATTGCGTTGTTCACTAAACATACGTTTAAGATATACCAGCATTCGCTAAAACTCGATAACATAATCCCAAAGTGTCGTCGTGGTAACTGCGTTTAGCAATGTGGAACGATTCACAACGAAAGTTTCCGCACAACCTGCTAGCTGCCCGAAGTTTATTGATCGCTTGATAGCTGTAATCCATAAGTTTTAGAAATGACTAATAATCTATTACTACGATTACTATAGAAGCTTTTATAGAGTTTTAATTTAGATTTATATCTCCAAAATATATAAAACATCACAAACACACAAGTGAAGTTACTAAGCTTTAATCCATTATGCTAAATAAATAAATAAAATATAGCCAACCAAATTAATATTTAATTTATTTTAGTCATACGTCTGGAATAGCTCTCTTGTCAGTTCCTGCGGATATATACAAATATGGTGGAACATATTGGTGGATGTGCGTCGCTATTGTAATAACTTCAATAGTTAGTTGTTACGTATTCATGCCAGTTTTCCTAAAGCTTCAGCTTACAAGCACTTACGAATACCTAAAAATACGTTTTGACAGTCGAATTAGAATTTTAGCATCCTTGTTGTTTACTTTATCCTCATTTTTTTACAATCCTATAGTAATTTATATTCCAGCGTTGGCTTTCGCCCAAGGTAGGTAAAACAAATCGTGGCTTCATAACAAGCTCTTTTAAATTGAAAACATTGTAGCGACCGGTTTTAATTTACATTTCATAACCCCGATTGTTTGTGTGGTATGTATTTTTTACACAACTATCGGTGGCTTAAAAGCAGTGGTTTGGACAGATACCTTGCAGACAATGTCCATAGCTGCATGTATGATTGTAGTATTCTTCATGGGGATTGCATCAGCCGGGGGATTTATCGCTGTATGGGATAAATCAGTTGCAGGGCATCGGCTTGACATTATCGAGTAGGTAGACTTATCATCTTAATACCGAAAAATCTAACCCTATAAACAGTTTCAATATAGATCCAACCAGAAGAGATAGTTTTTGGGCATTAGTACTTGGATCTGGTGCAAACTGGATTTGTAATTTCAGTGTTCATCAAAGTACCATACAGAGATTTATGGCAGTGCCTTCCATTGGCCATGCCAAACGGTAAGTAATTCTATTTAATACTACAAGAAAAAAAATGAATTATTTATTACGGTGTTGAAGTAAAAGATTGTAAACACAGAGTGATTCAAAAGTATTATCATTAATTTTAAGGGTATGTAGAGCATATCAAATAGAACAACTTTTCTCAGTAAACCATGTGTCGCAAGTAAACGATAAGCTCAGAAAACAATTAAAAAGATCAATACAAAAATTGGTTTGAGGTCACTGGAATCTAAATTCATCAAACACCTTTCTTGTTCAACTAATAAGAGAGTCCAGGTATGTTACGTAGGTTAATGTCAGTCATTCTTTGAACATTTTAATAGAATGTCTACCTAACCTTTCAGCAACCAAATTAACTGACGTTATTTTAATTTACGGGGAATGCTGCAGCACTTCTGAAAAGTAGTTTGTATTTATGTTTGTGTTATGTGTGTTTGTATTTGTGTAGAAGTTAATGGATGAACATTTGAACATCTTTTGTAAGTCCTGTTCCTCTTTATTAACAACACTTTTTTCTAATATCACTTTTTAATTGTTTACTGCCAGGCTCAAGCCTGAAAAGGTGTAGAGGAAAGTGAAGCCTGTAAATTACATAATTGTGTAATGTTTCATTTATTTTTGCAGGCTCAAATTTCTATCGCGGGCTTTTTAAATGCAGATTAGCCAGCGGTTCTGAAAAGTCTGTAACCAAATTTAAAATAAACAAAAATCGCGATAAGCTTACATTTTTTACTGTAATGTACTTCTATTAATATCAGCATATACCCATTTAATTTAATGACAATACTTTTGAATCACCCTGAAGGAATGTATGTTTAAGAATTCTTCTAAAGTTAGTATTTTAAATTTGAAGGTGGGAATTTTTACTTTTTCTGTCTTGACTCTAAAGAATATAAAATAAGCTCAGTTTAAAGCAGAATTCGCCGATCTGAGCTCGACTTGGTTAGGTTCGACTCGCACCATATTCGGTTCGACGATTGAGATTTCCTCGAGCTTCAAAACTTTAGCAAATTTTGAGATTCTATCCAATCGTGGGCCATTACTTCACTTCGAACTCTTACATAGTTTTGAACTTTTATTGAATTTAACTGAGCTTCAGACCTTTACCAAACCATGAAGAATTACCAAGCTTTCAGCCATTGAACTGCTAGTCCTCAAACTTAACCAAGATTCGAGCCTCTAATAAACTTCAAGACTTTACCGAGCTCTGAATGCTTATTGGTTTGTGTGCTATTAAACTTCTATCAATTCAACAAAGCTTCGAACTTTTACTAAAGTTCGAACTTTAAGTGAACCTCAAGCCGTCAAATTTAACAGAACCTTGAACGTTTTCCAAATTTTTAAGCCTTTATCAAGCTCCAAATTTTCATATAATGTTGAACGATCAAACTTCGAATTTTAAACTAATACAAACTCAAAAGCAGATATCAAGCTCCAATTACTGAACCCTAGAAGCAATCTTTAGAAAAAGATCAGCTTGATTCTGGTAACTCTGGGGCCAGATTCGCAAATATTTGACGACGTTCAAGTATTACTTTAATTTATATTATTTCTCGCATTCTTGCCAATTAGACTGATTAGATTACTTTATGTATACATAATTTTCTAACTTAAAGCAAAATTTTGTAAAAGAAATATCCCCGACTAACGATTTGGATACGTTTCAGAACCGTACTGATATTTTGCATTGGAATAGTGTTTGTAAAAACCGTGAGCGTCTTTACTGGCTTAATCATCTTTGCCAAATATTCCGATTGCGATCCATTAACAACCAAGCAAGTTCTTCGCAATGATCAACTGCTACCTTATTACGTAATGGACGTTGCTGGAAAAATTCCTGGTTTACCGGGACTTTTCATTGCGGGTGTCTTCAGTGCAGGTTTAAGGTAATAACGTTTTCTTTTACTACAGAAAAACAATTTAGAAACATTTCCAGTACTTTATCAACTACTTTAAACACGCTGGCCTGTACGATTTACGAAGATTTTATTTCGCCATTTATGCCTGTTAACACCACGGAAAAACAGGCAAGCAATATTTTGAAAATAATTGTGGTTGTTTCTGGTATTATTTGCACTGCATTGGTGTTCGTTGTAGAACAACTTGGTGGAGTTTTACCACTTGTCGTGAGTTTATCAGGAATAACCGGCGGTCCTCTACTTGGGCTATTTTGTCTGGGAATGTTATTTCCAATGGCAAATGCTAAGGTTGGTTGTTAAACTTAGGTATTTTATTTTTTAATATTTACTGTCTTGCACCATTCCTTAACAACTCACCTTATATACTCCGCTGCACTTTTATTTATACATAAATGCTTATTTTTGAATTATCTATTTTTTAACTACAAAACTACAAATCACCTCTTAACTGCGTGCCGAGATACTATAACACTAGTATTTCTATTTTCTGTATTTGCATTGTACTACTAAATAGTTTTGAATAGTATTAAGCACTGATATTACATAAAAATCGTTCAAGTTTGTAAAAATTTGGGCCAAAATTCTACAAGAACATCAAAAGTTGGTCTTAAAAATTCTTAAAAATTCACATAACACCGTTTTTTCGGGTTATTTGCATCCTCAAATTAAGGAAAAAATAATTAAACATAACACTTTTTAGGGAGCCTTATCTGGTGGAATAGGAAGCTTACTATTTTGTTCATGGATGATTTTTGGACATCAATGGTATAACAGAAAGGGTATGCTCGAAGACTTTGCCAAACCACTCTCGACGGATGGTTGTGATTTTTACGTTAATATAACTTCAACGTAAGCAAGATGGCAATAATAATGAGTATAATCAACCAGAAACTGTGTTATTTTAGACCAAATCCTTTACCTCCGTCCGATGAGCAACCATTCATATTATACCGAATCAGCTTTTGGTATTTTACTTTCATCGGAACTCTGGTGACAATTACTGTTGGTCTTATAGTGAGTTGGTTTACAAACAAAGATGACCCTCCAGTTCACCCTGACCTTATCAGTCCTGTAGCAAGATGGATGTTACCCAAAGAGAAAGCGTCTATGTCTACTCAAAGTTATTACAGCGTAGATAGGGCTTTACACTTGGTGACGCTTAATTCCGAGAAAGACAAAGAAGCGAATTCTTAGAGATACAACTAGTTCAATTAGTGCAAACCTAGATTAAAGATGATTAAATGATATTTTTATAAATGAAAGTTTTATATTAGAAAATAATAAATATCGAACTTTTTTTATTGAGCGTTTTTTAACTCATCTTATTTAACATGAAACCAGAGTGAAACTACCTTATTAATCAAGTAAATATTTTGAAATACACAAGTGAAAGGCAAAAATTAAACAAAACGTTTTTATTATGCCGCCGCCCTTGGGACATGTAGACGTTATTTATCTATAAATATTTACATCAGGATATTTTTTGAATTTCATCCCACTCAATGCGTCTCAAAAAGAATTTACTTAATGGATTAGATGTTAAAGAAATTATATTAAATTAAATTCACTGAAATTAGAACTGTGCAAATTGCAAATATAACATTTTAACTATAAATGAGACTTCCAATTTCTTAACATACAAAAACAAATAATTAATAAATCAGAAAATATTTGCGAAAGGTTACAGGCGCAACCATAAATCTCGCTTATCTAATTTACATACGATATCTGGAGGTCTTCCGTACATGTAAGAAAGCTGGTTTAAAATATTCCGAAAGGTAAGCTTTGTCTTGCATTAACCCATTAATCTCAAGACTGGGTGATTCTAAGTAATTCTTATTTCCTATGCAAAGAAAAAATGACCACCACAACCACTTCAATGCCGATAAACAATGAATTACCCCAAGTTATGTTTTCCTGGATTGACTACGCGCTATTTTGTGGAATGCTGGGAATAAGTGGTTTAATTGGAATTTATTTTGGTTGTTTTGGTAATAAACAGAACACAAAAAATGATTATCTTTTGGGAGGTAAAACTATGAAGGTGATACCTGTTGCTCTGTCCTTAGTTGCAAGGTAATTAAGAAACTCTCTTATTGTCCCTTCGTTTTGAAAATCCTTAACCATAGTTAATATTTTATTAAATTTTAGTCACACCTCTGGTACAAGCCTATTAGCTGTCCCAGCAGATATCTACAAATATGGCTCAGTATACTGGTGGATGTGTGTTTCCATAACTTTAAGTTGTTTGGCTGCGTCCTACATATTCATGCCTGTGTTTTGGAAGCTTCAGACTATAAGCATCTACGAATACCTAAACATGCGATTTAACAATAGAGTTCGTACGTTTGCATCGTTTCTTTTCATCTTGTCAGTTTTTCTGTACAACCCCATTGTAATTTACATTCCTGCCCTTGCATTTGCTCAAGGTAAGCATCAATTATCCCGAAATTAGAATATCTTAAAGATATTATTTTAGCTACTGGAATTAATTTGCATTTGATAACACCAATTGTTTGTGGAATTTGTATTTTTTATACCACAATTGGAGGATTAAAGGCTGTAGTTTGGACCGATACATTACAAACAATATCCATAGCATTTTGTATGGTTATAGTTTTGATTATGGGTATTGTATCAGCTGGAGGGTTTCCAGTTATATGGGAAAAATCAATTGAAGGAGATCGTTTAGATTTACTGGAGTAAACACTTCAATACATAAAATCGGTATTATTTTTATTTTATTTATTACTTGGCAGCTTCAACTTGGACCCAACCAGACGAGGAAGCTTCTGGGCGTTATCTGTTGGTTATACAGCGCATTGGCTGTCAGGGTTTTCCATCAGTCAAGGAACTGTACAAAGATTCTTGGCGGTACCGACATTGAGTGACGGCAAAAAGTAAAGATCTTACGACTAATCTGAAATTGCTGTTTTAGCTCATCTATTTTTTTTGCAGGATGTTAGTAATATTTTGCATTGGGCTGGTTTTGGTAAAAACGATTGGCGTCCTCACTGGTCTAATAATTTTCACCAAATACTCAGACTGTGATCCAATCTCAACAAATCAAATCCTTCGTGACGATCAACTGTTGCCATACTACGTCATGGACGTAGCAGGAAAAATTCCAGGTTTACCTGGGCTTTTCATTGCGGGAGTTTTCAGTGCTGCCCTTAGGTATACCTCCGGTAATAATTATCGTAACTCATTACTCTGAATAAAACTTTATAGCACTCTTTCTACAACACTTAATAATTTAGCAGCCACAATTTATGAGGATTTCGTGTCACCATTTATGCCTGTTGATATTACACAGAAACGAACCAGTAACATATTGAAGCTGATTGTGGTAATATCTGGGGCGATATCGACTGCGTCAGTGTTTGTTGTAGAACATCTTGGAGGAGTAGTACCTTTAGTTGCCAGCACAGCTGGAATTACTGGAGGCCCATTGCTTGGGTTATTTATATTAGGAATGCTAATTCCTGTTGCAAATTCAAAGGTAAAGATTATTTTTAACACAGAAAATTTCAGTACCCTACAAGTACTATTTAATGCCATGAACTATAGGGCTTAAAAATTGAATTTACATTATTCAGGGTGCCCTATACGGTGGAGTAGCAGGTTTATTATTCAACTCCTGGATAATCTTTGGAAATCAATGGTACAAAAGAAAAGGTGTGCTTAATGACTTTGCCAAACCAGTATCGACAAATGGTTGTGACTTTTTCATCAATTTAACCACCACGTAAGTCGAAACAAACCTTTAGATTTTCTATTTGAAGTTTAACTTTACAGAGAAGCACCTCCCATTTCAACTGACGAACAACCTTTCGTCCTTTATCGAATAACCTTCTGGTATTTTACTTTTATTGGTAGTATTGCAACCGTTATTGTTGGTTTCATAATCAGTTGGTTTACCAGCAAAAATGATCCACCTGTTCACCCTGATCTGATCAGCCCAGTTGCACAATTCTTACTGACGAAGAAAAATGCAAGAGGACGTCCTCCTGATTATTCTAGCATAGATAAGGCTTTGCATTTAGTTGCATTAAATACTGAGAGAGACGATAAAGATAAACAATAAGTTTTAATTTAAGTAAAGTGTTCAATAAATAGTTATTAATTTATATTACGAATTTATAAGAAATTGAAAAAATAATAAATGTAGTTTGTTGATACAAAACCTTTTCATTTTTTTAGATGTAATTTAAAGGAGGTTATTTGCAGTTTTGTAAACTGTGAATGTTAAAACAACGAGATTTTTATATGTAGGCGGAAATAGATGTATTGCTGTAGAACAACTCAACGCCATCTTGGTGGACCTAAAACCTAGGTCGTTTGTACTTCGAATAAAACCATATATCAGTGAGACTGACCGTTAACCCTCAGAGACCTTTTTATTTGACATTTATCAAATATACATCTGTAGAACAACTTTTATTTATTCTATTTTAACATACACTATAATCTCAACAAATCAATCTGACTTTTTTAATTAATTAATATTATTTTGTTTTTTCGTAACTCCCTCGCGGCGGCCGTGTACCAACCGCGTCACGGCGGCTGTGTGCGAGCCGCATGGGTCGCCACACCAGCCTCCCTCCTTCTTGAAAATTACGATCTGTAGAAATCAGGAAAATGTACTTTTCGTCCCGATCGTGTCTGAGCGTGTTGATTCTTAGCACACATGTCATGCTTCGTAATTTGCAGGTCTTGTGCGTTTGATTTTTGAAGCATTGGAGGTTCTGCATTCGCAAATGGCTTTCTTATAATAGAGGACTTGGGTTCGGTCACAAAATATGCTGGCTTGAGTCGATCTATAGAAACGTGTACGATTTTTCTTTGTATCTCTAGCTTGAACGTCTTCAGTCCTCGGTCAATTATCTTATAGGGACCGACATATGGAGGTTGCAAAGATCCCCTCGATAAATCCACTCGAAGAAATGCATGAGAACATGTTGAGAGGTCTTTAAATACGAAAACTGTTTGGTTATTGTGTCGCGATGCAGGAACCGGTCTCATTCGATTAATATGTGACTGTAGTCTTGATAAGAAACTTGTGCAGTCTGTTGTATCCAAAGGATTTGAGACAAAAAATTCACCAGGAAGACGGAGTGGTTCACCATAAACCAGTTCTGCTGCAGACGCCTGGATGTCTTCTTTCCATGCAGCACGTATCCCTAATAAAACAAGTGGAAGTGCTTCAGTCCATTGCGGGTCTGCGTGACACATTATGGCTGCTTTCAATTGCCGGTGGATGCGTTCGACGAGCCCATTAGCTGCGGGATGATAAGCTGTAGTTGGATGATGAGAAGCCCCCATAATCAAACTTAATCGTTTGAAAAGGTCTGATTCAAATTGTCGCCCTCGGTCAGTTGTAATCTTCTGTGGGCAGCCAAAACGGGAAATCCAGCCAGATAATAAAGCTTTAGCTGTGGTTTCTGCTGTAATGTCCTGCATTGGTATAGCCTCAGGCCACCTCGTAAATCGATCAATAGCTGTAAGACAATATCTATAGCCACATGAAATAGGCATAGGTCCGATAATGTCAATATGGATGTGACTGAAGCGGGCAGATGGTAACTTGAAATTCCCGTAGGGTGCGGATACATGGCGAGTAATTTTCGAACGCTGGCATGGCAAACATGACTGAGTCCATTTATAGCAGTCTTTACATATTCCGGGCCATACGAAGCGTTGAGTAACTAATTTAACTGTTGATTTTGCTCCTGGGTGACTGAGGTCGTGACAAGATTCGAAAACTTGTTTACGAAAGTTAACGGTTATGAAAGGACGGGGTGTAGCAGTAGAGATATCACAATAAACTGGGATAGTCGTACCTGGTATTAGTACTTTAGCGAGTTTCAGAGAGGTACCACTTTTTAGGAAGTTTTGTAGTTCTTCATCTGTCTCTTGATCAATTGAGAGAGACTTGTAGTCTATAGGCGAGGTGATGGCATCAGTCCTTGAAAGCGTGTCAGCTACAACATTCTCTGATCCTGTAACGTGGCGTATGTCTGTGGTAAATTGATTCACGAAATCCAGATATCTGAACTGACGCGGCGAACAATTGTCTTGTCGAGTCTTAAAAGCAGAGATCAAGGGTTTGTGATCTGTAAAAATACAAAATGTTCTTGCCTCAATCATGTGACGGAAATATCTTATAGCCTCATAGATGGCGAGAAGTTCTCTATCATACGGACTGTACTTCTTTTGCTGTGCACTTAGTTTTCTGGAGAAGAATCCTAACGGCTGCCAAAAAACATTGTTCTTCTGTTGTAGTACAGCTCCGATTGAATTGTCTGATGCATCTGTAAATATTGCTAGTTCTGCGGCCGGGTCGGGATGTGCTAACATAGTTGCTGTTGACAGAGCAGACTTACAGGAATTAAATGCTTCATTTAGTAACGGCGTCCAGATTATTGGGTGTGATCCTTTAACTTTAGGCCCCGACAAATAATTATGTAGAGGTGTCTGATGAATTGCTGCATTAGGTATAAAACGACGATAAAAATTGATCATACCTAAAAACCGCCTGAGATCCTTGACTGTCTTGGGCGTTTCGAATTCCAGGATTGCTGCCACCTTGTCAGTTAGCGGTCGAGTTCCCGTAGCAGAGACTGAGTACCCAAGAAATTTGACTTCAGATGCTCCTAGTACACACTTGGCTGTATTAATCAAAATTCCATAATGTTGTAGACGATTAAATAATATACGTAGATGTTCTTTATGTTCTAATTCTGAAGTTGAGGCAATCAGAATATCGTCGATGTAACCGTAACAAAAATTTAATCCCCGAAGAACTTCATCTACGAATCGTTGGAAGGTTTGAGCAGCGTTGCGTAGACCGAAGGTCATATAAGGGAATTCAAACAACCCAAACGGTGTAGTGATGGCCGTTTTGGGTATGTCATCAGGGTGTACGGGAATTTGATTATATGCCTTGACAAGATCTATAGTCGAAAAAAATGAACATCCGTGCAATTGCTGGGCGAAATCCTCAATATGTCGTACGGGATACGCATCAGGTACAGTTCGTGAGTTTAGACCGCGGTAATCCCCACATGGTCTCCAGCCATCATTTTTCTTGGGAACCAGATGTAATGCTGAAGACCAAGAACTGTCGGATCTGCGTGCAGTTCCGCATTCCAACATGGCATCAAATTCTTTCTTCGCTATCTGTAGCCGATCGGGAGCTAGTCGACGTGGGCGACAGCACACAGGAGGACCTGGAGTAGTTTTTATGTGATGCACAGTGTTATGTTTAGGTGCTGGTCGGTCTGGCGTTCCAGCTGGTCGAGTTATGTCTGGATATTGCATTAGGAGCTCATGATAAGGTGAAGTCCCAGCAACTGCCTTTATATGACCAATTTTTGCATATACAATCGTAGCAGGGGTTGTGAGCGATGTTATTCCGTCGATCAACCTTCGGTGGCGAACATCGACGAGCAGATTGTAGAAAGACAACAAATCGACACCTATGATAGGTTTTGTTACTTCGGCCACAACAAAACGCCAATGAAAATCTCTCCGAAGTCCCAAGTTTAGGTGAAGGTCGATCCATCCATAGGTAGAAATAATTGTACCATTGGCTGCAAAGAGTTCATATTCGGTTTTAGTTCTACGCTCCCGGATTGCAGAACGTGGATAAACGCATAAATCTGAGCCGGTATCGACGAGAAACTGCTGCTTTGTAGATTGATCAACGACAAATAAGCGGCCCGGGATGTTGGAGCAGTCACTGGCCGCTGCTATTGACTGCTTACATCGTTTCCCGGCTTGTAGGAGCATGGCTTCGTACACCGAGTAGCTCGATCCCCGAAACGACGGTGGTACCAACATATGTCAGACTTTTGTCGATTCTGTGAATCAAAATTATTGAATTGACCGCGTTGGCGAGATGATGAACGTGAGCGGGATCTGTAGTTTGCTGTCAACGCTGCTATTAGGTTGTAAAGAAAGTTATTGCGGTTTTTGATTCTTTGATTTCAAATGCTAATTTTTTTAATAAATTTTGCTAGGTGTCTATGAAATTATATGTCATTTTAAAGGGCAACTCTCGCTCTACAATGTCAACAATGATAGTTTAATTCAAACTTAATTTTTGATAACTTTTTGGGTGTTTAATAAAAATATGGAAAAAAAGCAAATTCGGCCGATTTTCTTGTTCCAGCACAAACTAGGTCGGAACGCAGCGGCGACAGCACGCGACATTAATTTTGCATTTGGTCCAGGAACGACCAACGAACGTACAGTGCAATGGTGGTTCAAAAAATTTCGTAGTGGAAATTATTGCCTTGAAGATGAAGAGCGCAGTGGCCGACCACATGAAGTTGATAACGACCAATTAAAGGCGTTAGTTGAAACCGACCCACGCACAACTGTTCGAGAGCTTGCTTCTGAACTAAGAGTATCATGCGTGACAATTTCCAACCACTTGCGAAACATTGGTAAGTCAAAAAAACTCGACAAATGGGTACCACACGATTTGAACCAAAATCAAGCAAATCGACGACTAGAGTTGTCGTCTGCACATCTCCTTCGCAACCAAAACGAGTCGTTTCTTGATCGCATTGTAACGTGCGACGAAAAGTGGATCCTGTACGACAATCGTAAACGATCGGCTCAATGGTTAAACCGCGGTGAAGCCCCAAAACACTTTGCAAAGCCCAAGCTGCACCAAAAAAAGATTATGGTGACTGTCTGGTGGTGTGCAGCCGGTCTAATTCATCATAGCTTCCTCAATTTGGGCGAAACCATCACGGCGGAAAAGTACTGTCAGCAAATAGACGAAATGCATCGGAAACTTCAGAACAAGTACCCGGCATTGGTGAACAGAAAGGGTCCTATCCTTCTTCATGATAACGCTCGCCCTCACGTCGCACAACTAACGCTTCAAAAATTAAACGAATTGGGCTATGAAACTTTAGGACACCCTCCATACTCGCCGGACCTTTCACCTACTGACTACCATTTTTTTAAACATCTTGATAACTTCTTAAGGGAAAAATGCTTCAGAAACCAAGACGATGCAAAAAATGCATTTAACGAATTTGTCGCTTCCAGAACTCCAGAGTTTTATTCAATTGGACTAAAAAAACTTGTATCACGTTGGCAAAAATGTATTGAATCTAATGGTTACTATTTTGATTAATAAAGTTTTGTTAGCCAAAATAATGTTCACTTGAATGCAAAGAGTCAAAAACCGCAATAACTTTCTTTACAACCTAATACTTGCTTGGTTAGGTCGTTGATACGCGCAGTCAACGGATCAGTCTCATCCGTTTGTGAAGTGGTGGCAGTTGCTACGTGTTGATGTGGTCGAACGACATCGTTCACTTTGTCAGCTAGCTCTGCAATCTTGTCTAAATCTACGTTGGTCTGTGTCGCTACTATAGTCTGCAAGTGTGCTGGAAGTCGACTGGCCCAAATCGTTCTCATTAAGTCACTTGGTACCTTATTTCCACCTAAAGTTTCAAGGTGACGTAGAAATTGACTTGGTTTGCGGTCTCCCATCTCCTCATACATGAGCAGCTGCCTCGTGCGATGCTCTTGCGATGTGGACAATCTTTGAATTAGCTCACTCTTTAATTTTTGGTATTTACCGGTCTCTGGTGGATTAATCATTACATCCTTTACTTCAGCTGCACACTTTTGATCTAGCTGTGCAATGACGTGGTAGAACTTGGTAGAATCGGCTGTAATATTCGCCAGCACGAACTGGGCCTCCACTTGCGCAAACCAAACTGCGGGTTCATCTTGCCAAAAGGGTGGAAATCGAACATTTACTCGACATACCGAATTAGCGTCTGGTTCTTGAACGGTACTATCGTCACTGCCGGTAACTTCCACTTCATTCGGCATTTTACGTCTAAGGGTCACCAATGTGTAGAACAACTTTTATTTATTCTATTTTAACATACACTATAATCTCAACAAATCAATCTGACTTTTTTAATTAATTAATATTATTTTGTTTTTTCGTAACTCCCTCACGGCGGCCGTGTACCAACCGCGTCACGGCGGCTGTGTGCGAGCCGCATGGGTCGCCACACATCCATCAAGTTTATTGATGAATAATTATTAGTCTCACATTATAATTAATTCTGCAAATGGCATTTGATTGTGTCTATTTCTCACAACTCTGTCTAAATTAAAATAATAACTACTTAAACGAATTAAAAGTGATTAGATTGTTATTAAAATAAGAAATTTGGGTAAGATAAAAAAGTGCTAGAATTGTGCCAAGTCTACTTTTTCTGAAAAGTATTCTTTGAAAATATTTAATTGCATAAAATAATTGTTACCACATAAGTTTTTAATTTTATTTTAATTTCGCAACGAATACGAAAACAAATGTTATTCGCATATTTTAAATAACATTTCTTGTCCTAATCCCTCAATAAATAAAAGAAATAATAATGCCCGATAATAAATTATAAAAATTTACAATTCGGAATCCCCACGGTACACCTGCCTAAACAAAGCACGTTAAAAAAGAACATATTTAACCAAAGTTCTGTATAAGTAGGTACCTCCTACAATATTTTCAGGGTAAGCTTGCATTCATAGAAAAAAATTCAAATTTATTTCTCAGTTTAGATAATCTTTAACTAAAAACCTATAATGTAGTTACTAATTAACGCTTCTAACTGGAATTAAACTGACACTGTTGAAATAAAGGATTTGGTAATTTATACAAAATAAACCAGACGAAACTTTAAACTAGATTTAGTAATATCAGTACTTATCTTTCAGTTGTCTGGTGTTTTATTTAATTTTCAGAATAGTTATAGAATTATAAAAAATACATTATTTGTACATTAAAATTTCTTACTAAGATTAGTTTTTATGTTACCTAAAATTAAATGATATTCAGGTGTATCGAAACAAAGATAATTTTATTTAGAAAAATATCAAAAAAAACTTAAACGTGTTTTATGGCAATTTATTTTTAAGGTGTCTTTTTTTAGATTGACAAATCATGCTTGCTACAACTTCCGTTCCACCCCATGAAGCACCACATGTGCTGTTTTCATGGATTGATTACATCCTCTTTTGCATAATGCTCGCACTTAGTGCCTTAATAGGCATTTATTTCGGTTGTTTTGGGAATAAACAAAATACAAAGAACGACTACCTTCTCGGAGGGAAAGCCATGAAAGTATTTCCAGTTGCCATGTCTTTAGTTGTAAGGTAAGAAATTACAGTTTAAGAATTTAGGAAGGCTTTGAAGTACTAAATTAAATAGTATCAAAATAGTTTCAATTTTACTCTCCAAGTGTTAAAAAGCGAAATCAGTTATAAAATCAAGTGTTTACATATAAAAGAGTCACAGATAACATCCTATTGTTATGAATTCATTATTAGAAGTACCATATTTTAAAACTTTCCTTCAAAAATACTAATTTATAAAAGCTAAGCTCCGGAATTTCAGTACAGGTTTAAGCTGACTAAAATTATGACTTCTTCTTAAATGAGATAACTTATGGCTCAAGCTATACCACCCATAAACTGAAACCGTAGCTTAAGCAGGCTTAAGCGAAGTGTCTGCTTAAACCTATACTAAAATAACTAAAACCAGAATTAAAGCAAATCGTATAAATTAGATTTTACAAGACTAACAGCAAACTACACTTGCAGCAACATTTCTGGTATATCCCTCCTGGCAGTCCCTGCAGATATTTACAAGTATGGTTCAATGTATTGGTGGCTTTGCGTTTCAATAATAATAAACTGCCTGGCTGCTTGCTACATATACATGCCTGTTTTCTTAAAACTTGAAGTAACAAGTGTCTTTGAATATCTAGACATTCGATTTAACAGTAAAATACGAACATTAGCGTCGTTTTTGTTTACTTTATCTGTCTTTCTTTATAACCCCATTGTTATTTATGTTCCTGCTCTTGCCTTTTCTCAGGGTAAGTATTAAGTTAGGTAATCTGGAGTGTAAAATCTTACAAAAACATTTTAGCAACTGGTGTTAACCTACATTTAATAGCTCCGATAGTGTGTATCGTTTGTATCTTTTATACTACTATCGGAGGTTTAAAAGCTGTGGTTTGGACAGATACCCTCCAAACAGTATCCATAGCTATATGCCTGGTGGTGGTATTTTGTATGGGCATTGTATCGGCAGGAGGTTTTGGAGCTGTATGGGAAAAATCAGTAGAAGGACATCGCCTTGATCTGTTTGAGTATGATTTTCATTTTTCCAAATAAACAAATAGACTGGGAAATTAACAATATTAATTTTTTTAAGGTTTGATTTGGATTTAACTAAAAGGAATACCGTCTGGGCATTGATCATTGGAGGAAGTGCGGGTGTAATGTCCCATTTTTGTATTAATCAAGGTACCGTTCAGAGATTTTTAGCAGTGCCATCAATTGTTCACGCTAAGAAGTAAGTTGAATAATTCATACTTTCATCCTTTGACATTTATATCCTGATAATAGGGCCAAAATTGCATTTATTCGCAATTTAAAGAAAATTTATCTTTAGTCTTTATTTCAAACTTCAAATATTATCTCTAAAGACCAAAAATAAAATGTTAAAATTTCATTTTAGGGTGCTTCTGATATTTTGTATTGGTCTGATATTTGTAAAAATCATAAGCGTTTTTACTGGTCTGATAATCTTCGCCAAATATTCAGACTGCGACCCTTTAACAACCAAGCAGGTCCTTCGGGCTGACCAACTTTTACCATACTATGTCATGGATGTAGCAGGAAGTATACCAGGATTGCCAGGTCTTTTTATCGCGGGAGTTTTCAGTGCTGGTTTAAGGTAAGCTTAATCACTTAAGTACCTATTGAAAAACCAAATTTCTAAAATTTAACAGCACTTTGTCTACAACTCTAAACACCTTATCAGCCACCATTTACGAAGATTTCGTTTCACGGTTCATGCCTTCTGATATTAGTCAAAAACAAGCCAGTAATATTTTGAAATTGATCGTAATCATATCTGGGGCGTTGTGTACGGCCTTAGTGTTTGTTGTGGAACATCTTGGTGGTGTTTTGCCTCTGGTGGTTAGTGTAAACGCAATTACTGGAGGCCCACTGCTAGGTTTATTTACTCTAGGAATGCTTTTTCCCGTTGCAAATTCAAAGGTAATTCACATCATGTAGGAATATTACTTATTAAACTGTTCAACGTATTTATTGCTTTTGAATTGGTCATTATCTTACTAAATCACTTTTTAAGGGCGCCCTATGTGGTGGAGTAGGAGGTTTAATTTTTAGTTCCTGGTTAATTCTTGGAAATCAGTGGTACAAGCATAAGGGTATGATTGAAGACTTTGCTCAGCCACTATCTGTAAATGGTTGCGATTTTTACGTTAACGTAACTGTCACGTAAGTTAGTTAAAGATTTATGAATTTGTATTCCAAATTAAGTGTTTCAGGGAAACCCCCTTACCTTCACCCGAAGAACAACCTTTTGTATTCTACCGGATAACCTTCTGGTATTTTACTTTGCTGGGAACGATAATGACTATGACTATCGGGTTTATAGTGAGTTGGTTTACTAACAAAAATGATACTCCAGTTCATCCAGACGTAATTAGCCCAATTGCTCACTTTTTACTTCCAAAGGCAAGCGCAAATGAACATCCTGCTGATTATTACAGTGTAGACAAGGCTTTGCATTTAGTTACGTTAAATTCAGAAAAACAAAAAGAGGTTAATTAATGAGACTAGGCAATTTAGCTAACTTTTATAATATTTATAGATATATCTTATATGTTTGTCATTTAGGTAATAAATAATTATATGTCGAAACATATGTACGACATACGAGCATATGTGAAATAAAGATTTACAATGAAAAATTTGTATTTTGGAATGCCAAAAAACCTTGAAAACCACTACTAAAAGCCCCAATACACATTTCAACACCTAAGCTACCACACCCAAAGAAAAACTGGCTTAATTTCCGAAATACCTATTTAGTGTGTCTATTATTTTACTGCAATTTCAGGTGGATTAGCCCACAGTGTCCATTCTAAGTTCATCAACTTGTCTTTTATTTACTGTTAGAGCAGTCGTAATAACATATTTAAAAACTCGCTCTTTTGTCACTGGTAACATGTAACAGGTTAAAAGCCCTCTCAAATATTTAGCAAATCACTGCAATAAATCAAAATTATAGAGATTGAAAACAATTGATAGGTTTATCGAAAATAAACAAACCAAAAATAATGAAAATCTACTTATAAGGTCAATACACCTGACTTATCATTATCAATCTTGTCTGTGTTTAGCGTAACTTGTCTAGCGGTATTTCGAATTCTTTTTCAGGTTTACACTTGATCCGACTCAAAAGAAGGGTTTCATTCAGTTGATGTCGTTGAAGATTTGTTGTATCTACACTTCGCTATGCCAGAACGTCACTGATTTACAGAAAACCTAATTTTAGTTTTACCATACCAACTCCAGAAAATTACGTAACTTGCCGAACAATCTCATTCTATTGTTGTGTAATGAGTAATGATAATAACAACAACGAGCGTTTTCATAGGCAGAATAATCTACACAAAATTCGTTGGCCGTGGCCTTCTTTAGAAAAACTATATTACACATACTGAACAACTTTTATCATGTTTTCTTAAAGATGTGACGGAAAGAGTATTCAATGTACATAGCATTAAGGATTCACTTGCCACGCTAACCAAATGAATCCAACTAAACAGCATATTTACAGAATTAAGAAGACTTCCACGGTCAGTGTCAGTGTTAAAAGAACATCTTCGAGGTTGGGACCGTATCATTGTTGAGACAGAAGAACTCAACGTTTCATCCACTTTCTTAAGGGGCTTCATCGGGAGGAAAAAATTGTCACTAAAAGACCACTCAACTCAACTGTGAACCACGCCAGAGGCGAAATAGTATATTGTCATACAAGTGTTGAAAGCTTATGTTTGCCACACGAATGTGAAGTTTGCAGCACGAACGATAGTGAGTGCTGCAGTCACATTAGTGTGGCAAAAACAAGCTTTCAACACATGTATTACACGCTATTTTTTCTACAACCACATTTCCATAAAAAAGTTTAAATATTTCTGCAAAATCTGACATTTTTATTTGCGTGTGGAAAAATTACTTTTCCGACAAACGTTTAGGAATATTACTTTCCCATATTCATTTAGCGTGCGGGAAAGTCCACTTTCGGAGTGCCGGAAAGTGACAGCAATTTCTGAAAAATCAGAAAATCGCATAGCAACCATCCTTACTAGATTATTACTTTAAAAGGAAATGTCAAATTTGACAACTTGAAAACTTACAAAATGATAATTTAGGACGATTCCTAAACGTTTGTAGGAAAAAAGTTGTTCATAACACGTGCGGGAAGAGCGATTCCGAAACTCATGCAGTTACAGAAACTCGCTGCGCTCGTTTCTGTAACGTCCTGCATTCGTTTCGGAATCGCACTTCCCGCACTTGTTATGAAAATAATTATTCCGCACGCAAATTCCACTTGTTCGGCAAACACTTATTTTTAATACTCGTATCTATGGAAACGAAGTCTGAAAAACCCACTTTCCATGGTGGGAGTAGAAAAAAGATTATTGCAACCACCGGAGAAAGAGGAGAACCCATAGCAGCGCCTATTACTTGCTTCTCGAATTGGTTGTTTTCAAAACATTATCAGAAACCCTAAACACGGTATTAGGTACCGTTCATGAAGACTTAGTGTAATGTATGCTTAAAAGCACCACCCAAAAGAAAGCCAGTAATATTTTTAAAATATTCGTGGTTATATCGGAATAGTAATTAACGTCACAAGTCCAGGAACTCATATTTTACAGTACGAGTGAGATGTTTAAAGACGAGGCGACGAAAGGAGCCGAGCCTTGAAACTCGAAACGAGTACTGTAGAAAGAGTTCACGGACGAATGTCGTTATGTATTTTATTTCATACTGTAAACAATTTGATTTTTTAATTTTTACATGTGACACTTTTTCAAAACATCATCATGTGACATTACTGTATCAAAGCCGGTAGGTGGGGCTGAGTTGCACTTTTACGGGCTCTGATTGGCTGTGTAAAATAACAGTCCGGAAAGTGTTGCTGATACCGTAATAGCTCACTTTCCGGACTCAAAATGGCGCCGGGAAACTGAATTTACCAGTATGAAATAAATGATATGTACGAAACACTTTAAACCAGAATTGAAATCTCAGTCAAACGAGTGGAGATATCCATCATTGCCGCGGATCAAAAAATTACAAGCAATGCAAGCAGATAATCTTCGCCCGCACTTACGGAAACTTGTGACTACCTTGCTGCATCAGTACGAGTGGGAAGTGTTACCTGACCCACCATACAGTCCAGACATGAGTCCACCAGACTTCGACTTGCTCCCGAAGTTAAAGGAACCCATTCGTAGACAGTGTTTTTCCACCCTGGAAGAACTTTCTGCAGCGGTTATCTGGGGCATCCGAGAGCTGAACAAAGGTGGTGACCCCACTAGAGTAATCTTCCAAGACACTGAGAATCAGTCTTTGAGCAACAGGGGGACTATATATGTTTAATCAAAACTAAATCATTACTCGAAGGACCGTACTAAATGTATGAATAGCTTCGACTCACCTTGAAAATGTTTCCTGGTTAGGACCAAAGTCTATTCTTCTAATTGTAATCTTGAAAATTATCTTAAACTAATGTTTTACTTCAACTAAAGTTTTTTCTTCTAATATTTTGTTTCCAATCTTCAACTAACACTAACTTTTCTAAATTCAATCTTGAAAACACAATAAAGTTATTTATATTATTTTTCCAATGTTCTGTTTCTTCTAAGGATAATGTTTGGTTCACTAAAGTTTATTTACTTTTCTAATGTTATTTTTGGATTCTAATCAATAATAATACGGTTTCCAAGAAACCAAAGCTTGTCGAAACAAAGCAATATAAAAAATAAAAATGATTATATAGTTCATAATATAATTAACCAATCAACATCAAGAGTTTTGCTTGGTTACTACTTATTGATAAGTGAATATACCCTTGACGACGTGGTATAATCACTTTGGTGTTTCGGCTGGTCCTAAACAATGTAAAAGTCAAATCTACTATGAGTATTTTTTCAATTTTTTCCGTAGCAACCATATTTACATTGTTTATCAACAAACGTCACTTGCACATAAAATTCAATTTTAAGCTAAATGTATTTATTATATAATCTAATTGTATACCACTCGAGCAGTCGCAAATAATCAAATACTTTGCCTCCTTGCTCGACGTATCATCGCAAAACACCACTCGTCGCTACGCGACTCGTAGTGTTTCTTGACAATACGTCTCGTAACTCGTCAAAGTATTTTCGATTATTTTCTATGCTCTTGTGATATAAATAGTGACTATACAACTCATCGGAAAATAAACCAATCAGATAGCTCCATTTTTCTTAGTTACGCTGTATAACATCGGTTATTTGCGTTGCTAAGTTGTGTTTCACGAAACGCAACGCTTGGCGTATTTCGGTCGACGCAAACAAATGAATCATATGTAATAATATTATCCATGGATATATATAAGCAAGTAATATTTTTGACATTTCGTAAAATAATAAATAATTTTCTCATCTTCAATAAATAATTAGTTTAATATAGTTGATTGATTCGTTGTATAGTCTTAACATATACAACTCGAGCTTCGAAAATCATCTGAATATACAGTTTGTGGACTCGATGTGTTACCTGAAAACACAACTCCACCTACGGTGTCGTTGTGTTTCCTAGGTAACACATCTCGTCCTCTCAACTGTATATTCGATTATTTTCGAACCTCTTGTTGTATACTACTGAATATTCAATGCCAAAGGGAGATTAACGCGTACACTGCCTAGATTTTATTTCCTAAACAATTCAAACAAAATTAATAAAAAAAACTATTATTAAAACGGAACAATATAGAGGGATTGTAAAGAGATATTGCCTAAAATAAAATAGACATGTGAGTACAAAAATAGTGTACATTATTTATGAAATATCTCTCGTATATCAGCAGTTTTCGTTATTGCAAATCTTAAAGGAATGTTACCCTTGATGGTTGCTTCCCAGGGAACAATTTGAGAACAATTTTAAACAAAATTTATCTTCGTAATCTCTTAGCAAATAACATAACAAATTCCAAATGACAAATTGTAAAAATTTGCAAATATCAATACTTAAACAAAAGAGGTGAAAACAGACGTTACTTAAGCGTAGTTCTGTATAAATACTACAACATTTTAAAGGTAAGACTCTTCTAATAATAGAAAAGATATTCAAATTTATTTAAATTTTAGATACGAGGTAGCGTCCAAATGTTCCTGGCCCGACCTACTTCTAGAAGCGTGAAATGCAAAATAATATAAGTAATAGTAGGCTACATTGTTCCTCAAGCTCCACATAAATTTTCATTTGTTTCCATTGCGTTGTTTACAAATAACTGTCAGTAGACCGACAACAAGTGGAATGTTTTTCAAAAATGGAAAAACTAGAGTACCGCGCAGTGATTAAGCTTCTCACTAAAGAAGGTTTGATGCCAGATCAAATTAAGCAAAGGATGGATGCAGTTTACGATGACAGTGGACCATCGTTATCAACTGTAAAAACTTGGTCAAAATAAACTTAAGCAGGATTTACGGGGAAAGAAATTTACCAATGATAACGAAGTGATGGCGGCTGTTTTTCAGCATTTTGAAGACAAAACTTCAAAGTATTTTTATAAGGGTATAGAGCTGCTTATTAAAAGATGTAAGAAGTGTGTTGAAGAAAAGGGTGATTATGTTGAAAAATGAACAGATTTTTTTATTTCTCAAACAACTGCAAGCGGGTTAGGCCAGGAATATTTGGTCGCTACCTCGTAATTTGTAATTAAGAACCTATCAGTTAGTAATTAACGTTTCTAGTTGAAGTTAACCTACATTGTTAAAGTAAGATATTTCTTAACTTAACACCAAGTAAACCAGAACAAACATTAAATTAGATTTATTAATACCTGCACTTATCTGTTTAGTGTCAACAATTTAATTTCCGGGTCAGAATTTGAAAAAATACAATTACGCTAAAACTTTTTAACAAGATTACTTTAGTCATCTTATCTAAAATTAATGAGTTTAAAGTTAATTAGTTCTCAAAACCGAGAAAAAAATCAGTAATTGTAAAACTGCTGACAATTAACAACTAAAAAAACCCTTAAGGTGCTTAAGAAAGTAACTTCACTGGAAGGTATGTGTTTTTCAGATTGTTTCACTTGAAGGTAGACAAATTATGCTTTCTACAACTTCAATTCCGTCCCATGGAGGACCATATATGCTGTTTTCGTGGATTGACTACATTCTGTTTTGCATGATGCTCGCACTTAGTGCATTAATTGGCATTTATTTCGGTTGCTTTGGAAATAAGCAAAATACAAAGAACGAATATCTTCTCGGAGGGAAAACCATGAAAGTATTTCCTGTTGCCATGTCTTTAGTTGTAAGGTAAGTAATTACATATTAAAGGTTTTAAAAGGCTCTTATGAAGCTAAAAACAAAATAATGTAAATACAAAATGCTGAAATTTTCGAAGTGCCTGTAGTGATAATTCTATATAAAAATGCCTCATACAACAAGCTAGAATGATTTTTGTAAGTTAATCCTTCGGCGCCCTAAAAATATTATCTAAAACTTTTCTACATTTATATTTATTTGCAATTATTCTATACCGCATATTGTAAGCTAAGTGTCTACTTAAATCTTTATTGAAATAATCACTTAAAAAAATCCTAAAATTAAGATTTTAAAAGCCTAATAGCTAATTAAAATTTCAGCAACATATCCGGCATATCCCTCCTGGCAGTTCCTGCAGACATTTACAAATATGGTTCAATGTATTGGTGGCTTTGTGTTTCATATACAATAAACTGTGTGGCTGCTTACTACATATACATGCCTGTCTTCTTAAAGCTTGAAGTAACAAGCGTTTTTGAATACCTACACATTCGTTTTAATAACAAAATACGAACACTAGCGTCGTTTTTGTTCACTCTATCGGTTTTTCTTTATAATCCCATTGTTATTTATGTTCCTGCTCTTGCCTTCTCCCAAGGTAAGTGTAACTTCGATAATTTCTAATATAATATAATATAAAATCTTACGGGACCATTTCAGCAACTGGTGTTAACTTGCACTTAATAGCTCCAATAGTATGTATCGTTTGTGTCTTTTATACCACTATTGGTGGTTTAAAAGCTGTGGTTTGGACAGATACTCTTCAAACAGTATCCATAGCTATATGCATGGTTGTAGTTTTCTGCATGGGCATTATATCGGCAGGTGGTTTTGGGGCCATTTTGGAAAAATCAAAGGATGGACATCGACTTGAGCTATTTGAGTATGGTCTTCATTTTCTTAAGTGATGAATACATTAGAAAATTAACATTATTATTTTTCGAAGTTTTGATTTAGATCCAACCAAAAGAAACACCATTTGGGCTTTGTTAATAGGAGGAAGTACCGTTGCAATGTCCCTTTTTTGTATTAATCAAGGTACAGTTCAGAGATTTTTAGCAGTGCCATCAATTCTTCACGTGAGGAAGTAAGTTGGATAATTCAAACTTTTATCCACTGATTATATCTTCATAATAGCACCAAAATTGCATTTATTTCGTATCTGAATCTTCTTTAGCCTTTATCAAAAACTTCTAAGAGCAAAGAGGTTTCTAAATTTTCTTTTTAGGGTTATTTTGATATGTTGTATTGGTTTGGTGTTTGTAAAACTCATAAGCGTTTTTACTGGTCTGATCATCTTCGCCAAATATTCCGACTGTGACCCTTTAACAACCAAACAAGTACTTCGGAATGACCAACTTTTACCATACTACGTCATGGATGTAGCAGGAGGTATACCAGGATTACCAGGTCTTTTCATCGCGGGAGTTGTCAGCGCTGGTTTAAGGTAAGCTTTCACTTAAGTTCCCATTGATAAAATACATTTATAAAATTTAACAGCACTTTGTCTACAACCCTAAACACCTTATCAGCCACCATTTATGAAGATTTCGTTTCACGGTTGATGCCTGCTGATATTAGTCAAAAACAAGCCAGTAACGTTTTGAAATTGATCGTAATCATATCTGGAACGTTGTGTACGGCCTTAGTCTTTGTTGTGGAACATCTTGGTGGTGTTTTGCCTCTGGTGGTTAGTGTAAACTCAATTACAGGTGGCCCATTGTTAGGTTTATTTACTCTAGGAATGCTTTTTCCCATTGCAAATTCAAAGGTAAATCATGTCATGAATGAGTATTACATTAGCAAACTGCTCAGTTTATTTATTGTTTATACATTGGGCATTATCTCACTAACTCACTTTTTAAGGGTGCCCTATGTGGTGGAGTAGGAGGTTTAATTTTTAGTTCCTGGTTAATTCTTGGAAATCAGTGGTACAAGCATATGGGTATGATCAAAGACTTTGCTCAGCCGTTATCTACAAATGGTTGCGATTTTCACTTTAACATAACCATCACGTAAGCTTGATAATATTTTTATGAATTTTACTCTAAATTAAGTGTTTCAGAGAAACCCTCTTACTTCCACCTGAAGAACAGCCGTTTGTATTGTATCGAATAAGCTTCTGGTATTTTACACTTCTGGGAACGATAACGACTATAACTATAGGGTTAATAGTGAGTTGGTTTACTAACAAAAATGATACTCCAATTAATCCAGACGTCATTAGTCCAGTTGCACATTTTTTACTACCAAAATCAAGTGGAAAAGAATTTCCTTCTGACTATTACAGTGTAGACAAGGTTTTACATTTAGTTACATTAAATTCAAAACAAGAAAAATAAATTAATTCATGAGGTTAGGTATTTTATGTTAATTTTAAATACATATACTTGTGTTAGTGCGTCATTCATTATATCGAACATAAGAGATATGTATAAAAGGGAAAGGTATCGGCACTTACACGTGAAATAAAAATGTACAATAAAGGAATTCGTCTTTTGGAAAGCTACAGAACTCTGAAAATCACAAGCCGTTATTAAGAACACCAAATGCATTATTTGGACCACTAAGTTGCCATCCTCAGCAGTAAACTATGTTGGCAAAGCAGGCTTAAATGTCATAATAGGTATTTCGTGTTTTTGTCATGTTTTTCAAATAATTCTTTGGCACTCAGTTGAATAAAATCAGTTCCACTTTAAAATTAATTTTTCTTTTACACCAACTTTTGTCGTTGAAAGTGCTTAAGATGTTAAAGAACCTATCAAATATCTAGCAGATTACTGCAATAAGTCTAGACTGGAGTAATTAACTTTTTAATTTAATTAATTAGACGATTGATAGAGTTTTCTAAAATAAATAAACCAAAAACAATAAATACCTAATTTTAAAATTAATAACTTTGATTATAAACACTTGACTTATCATTATTAATCTTGTCTGTATTGAGCCTAACTTGGATTTATCTAATTCTATTTATTTATAATTTTAATATTACTTATTGCTTATCTGACTTCCAATCTCCTCCCTTCAATTTTTTGTAATTCATGATTTTCTGTACATGTGTTTTCCATTTTGTTGTCGGTCTGCCTATCTTACTTTTCCCTGGCGAGGTCCATTCCAGTACTTTCTTTGGCCAACGGTTTCCTGACATTCATTCAACGTGTCCATACCATCCTAATGTCCGATTTTCTAGGTTCCTTGTAATTGATGACTTTATGTTCATTTCTACCCAAATTCCTCTTCCCAAGATCTCCTCCATATAGAGTTCTATAATACTGTTAAATATCTGTTTTTTGGTTTCTTTCTTTTGATTTTTATTCTATATAATTTTCTGAGTGATCCATTTTGCAAATTTTATTTTCCCTGTTGTATCTGTGTATAATTATTTCACTATATTTATCCATTTTTCTATTTCTTCTATGTGCAATCGTTGCACCGTCTGGCACATTTTGTTCCTAGGGACATTATCATATATGCTTTTTCGAAGTCTACCAGCACATACATATGTGTTTCCAGCTTTTTTTGTGTTTCCCTGTTATTTGTCTCACACAAAATATGTTATCCAGAGATCACCGTTTACCTCTGAAAATGCTTTTTAATTCGTTCAAGTCGTTTACTTTCCGAAGACCCTTGAGGTGGATGGTATGACACTTATCCCCTATAGTTGTTAGTTGTTATATATTCTCGTTTATTGCCGTTCTTATAGATTGATAATATTGTCGATGTATTCCAATCTAGTGGTACTTTCCCTCCTATTTCAATTAGTTGAAATAACTTCGTCAATAGTAAATTTAATTTGGCGCCCCCGTATTTCAACAATTCCAGCTTAATTCCTCCTGGTCCTGCAGCTTATTTTTTGTTTCTCTTAGTGGTTCTTCTGCATCTGTTAGACTTACTTCGATCTCTATATTTTCTATTGGAATATCATTCACTTGCTGTATGTATTCATCTCTTATTTCTTGCGGTAATTGTTCAGAATGGTTCTTCCACTCTGTTGGCGTTATCACTAATATATGTGACTTTTGTCTATTGTTGTTTCGGATACTTTTAATTGTTTTCCATACTTCTCTTGATTTACTGTAGGTTAAGTTTGTATCTACAGAGTCCCGAAACTCCCACTAAAGCTTCAGGTAAACTTTTTCTATCATGAAAGATGAACACAAAACTGCAAAAAAAAATAAATTATCCTGCGCAACTTAGTTTTCTTGTACGGTGTGGTTAAAGATGTTATCTCCAACAGCAAATTATAAGGAACTACAAAGAAAACTTAAAGAAAACGCATATCTTATAAATATAAAATACATTTAAAATTAAAAGGATTGACTATAATTCGTTTTTAACTATTCGTATTTCGTTTGTGAAATGGTGTTAAAAGATAAGAAATTTTGTTAAAATTAAACATGACAACAATGCATATTTTGTGACCTGATTTATTCCAGACTGTAATTTCACTTGCGTTTGATTTGCTTCAACCATAATTTGTCTTTGTACCATGGAGTACGCGGCATATGAATATGCAGACATGATATGGGTTTTAGAAAACTGTCAAGGAAATTTTAATGAACCTGCAAGGGTGTACGCTATACGTTTTCCCAACAGAAGGCATCCCTCTCATACTGTGATAAGAGCTGCAGAGCGAAAACTAAGAGAAACTGGAACCATTATCCCAGCTCATGATATGAACGGAGGTCGACCAAGAATAAGGGAACCCAACTTAGAGGAAAACGTTTTATAAATAGTAGCTGATAATCCAGAAAATAATATACAAAGTATTTCTAGAAATTTGGGTGTTTCTAAAACTCATGTACATAGGATTTTAAAAGATGATGAACTGTATCCTTACCACAAAACAAGAGTTCAGAATTTATAGCAGGAAGACCATCATCATCGATTTACTTTTTGCGAGTGGTTGTTAGAAGCCGATAGAAATAATCCTTTGTTTATAAGCAATGTGTTATGGACGGACGGAGCTACATTTACAAGAAACGGCATCTTTAACTCTTACAACGAACACGTTTGGCTCCATGAAAATCCTCATGCAGTTCACGAAAGAAACTACAGGGTACGTTTTTCAGTAAATGTATCAGCAGGAATACTTGGAGATAGGCTGATTGGTCCTTTCATACTTCTTAAAAGGCTAAATGCAGAAAGTTATTTAGAATTTTTAAATGATAACCTGCCGGGCCTACTGGAGGATATTCCTCTTGTACTACGGCGCAATATTTGGGTGCAGCTCGATGGTGCACCATCACATTATGCAAGTGTGGTTGAATGGTTCGGCAATGGTTTAACCACCATTACCCTGAAAAATGGATCGATTGTGGAATTCCAAGAGATTGGCCAGCGAGAAGTCCAGATTTAACACCTTTGGACTCTCTCCTGTGGGGGCAAATGAAGAATTTGGTGTAAGTTACTCCTGTCGAAACTCGAGAAGGCCTTATTGCTCAAATTCATGAAGCAGCCACAACCATTAACCCCAGAATGTTGTAGCATGTTCAAAATGCAATTGTTGTGCGTGCACGCAAGCGCTGCGAAGATAATGGGGGCACGTTGAAAACGTTTTACAATAATGTGATGTTTTTTTGAGCCAAAGAATTGATTGAGAATTATTTTTGATTATTACTTAATTTTATTCTAACTTAAAAACTAGTTGCCCTAGCATTTTCTAACACAGAACAAAACCATTAAATAAAAATTTTACTTTGTGCGTTATTTTTATGTCTAGATTTAATAATACGTAAGGCAAATAAATTTATTAGATTTATATCTCGGCCCTTAGCCTATTAATTTATTTAAATTTGTCACTTCCAAACGGCCATCTTGTTAAGTACATTAATTAAACAAACCTAGCGGTGGTGTCAAATTTAATTTTCTTTTAACGCTTCGTATGAGGAAACTAGACATTGAAGAGTTTGTGTTGATAGTTTTAGAGTTCTCATGCCGAAGCCTTCTGCCTGATGCTTTAGTGGAAGTTTCGGGACACCCTGTATATATTTACAAGTATTTTCCAGAATACATTCACCTCTTGCTTATACTTTTGTTTTACCGTTTGTCTGATCTTCTTATAGTCTTCTCTGATTGTACTGTTTCTGTTAGATAACCATTTTTCTTACGACAAGAGAATTGGAAACAAAATATTGAGCAAAAATGAAAATAAGGGTAATCTAAGAAAGATGCTAAAAATTGGAAAGCGGAATATCAGGAGTATAAATGGGAAATAACATGAACTCATCCAGGGATTCAATAGAGCACAACTTGATATCTTAGGGATAACCAAAACTTAAAGGCAAGGCCAGGGAATATCTAAAATGGAAGAAAGACATGTCTTACTGTATAGTGGCGTGAAATCAGAGGAAAGAGCGGTAGAGGATGTGGGATGCATTATAAAGAAGGAATATAGAGACAACATTAAAAAATCGGAACTTTTATCTGGGAGATTACTGAGAGCTGAAATAGAACTAGAAAGGAAAACCATTACAACACTAATAATGCCGGATGTCTTAAAAAGAATTACATCTAGTTACCTTTAAAATTCATTTGCATGTGAACTTTTATGTGCCACTACATTGTTGTTGGTATTGCATTATTCAGAGCTGTCATTGGTTAATTGTAAAATTAAAAGGTAAACTAATTCACTTCAAATAGTTTTAATTAAATTTGTTAATACAACATTTTTATTATTGAGGCATATTTTCGATTTTATTATATTATTCTTCCATCTACTGGCATAGCAGCATTGCGCAAGAGCCGCACATTTTATTTATTTTATTTTACATGGGAAATTCATACTAAATATATGTATTTAATTTTAAGACACTCGGTAGTATATGGCCCAGGCGAGGATGAAATGGTAAGCAAAAAGTATGATTTTTGGGAAGTTTTAACAGATGCTATCGAAAGTATAAACGGCAGACTAATAATTACACTAGGAGACTTCAATAGTAGAGTTGGGAAAGAATTAATGACACAGTTGACGTAGTAGGCAACCACGGACAAAATCACATAAATGACAACGGCAAGAGAATGATAGATTTCTGTATTGTGAACAATCTAATAGTAACAAGCACCTTTTACGCTCACAAAGAAATTAATAAATATATAAGAAAAGTCGAAAGTAGAAAAGGAAAGTCAATTGTCGACTACATATTAATTAGCAGGGTGCACAGAAGGTAATGGATATAAGAGTACAGAGGGTTTTAGAGATCTACAGCGATCACTACCTAGTGGTTGCAAAGTTGTAACTTAACATCGAAGATAAGGAACATAACTTAAACACAAAACACAAAACATTTGACGAGATTATTAAGGCGTACAGGCTTCAAGAGATAGAAATAGCAAACGAATACCTACAAGGAGAAAACACTCTTGTTTTCTGTATACTCTCACATCATTGGCTATTAGTATATTGCGTTATTGTTTTACAAGTACCAAGTCCGTAATGGATTTTAGGTAGTATTTTTAATATTAAAAAACAAAACTTACAAGTTCATATATTAATTATTATGTATTCGTTAAACGATTTATTATACAGGGTGTATCAGAAATAAGTATATTAAATTTTTTCAGTGGTGGAACTCGTCAAGAACTACAATATTTCTTATTAATTTTTTTTAATCTCACATTTATTTTGCATTTTCACCCCAACCCCCCTTAAAATAACGAAGAATTGTTTATGTATTTTCAAAATAATTAAATACTGCTAAGCTTAATTTTTACTATTGTAACCAATTGTATTTTTGTGTCGGACATGATTTCCACTGGCAGGTAATGAAATTTGTGATAAATCTTTAACTAATTTTATCACAAAATCTAAAAAGTATACAAAGAAAGTCATTAAGAAATGTTATAGTTCTTGACGAGTTCTATTACTGAGGGAATGTAATGTACTTATTTCTGAATGTATATAATTTTTTCTTTCCAATTATTTTTAAAAAGTTTATGTTATTAAAGGTGGCACTTCTGTTCGCTTTAATAAAACTACATAAGTAGCATGAATATACGAGTAACATGATAACAATCTAAAAACAAGTTCATCAGTTAAGCTAATCTGCTAATAAATAAATAAGTTCTCATAAACAAATAAAACCTAATTCGTTATTGAAAATACTTCAGTTCTATGACCTGAATTGGTATTTATCTTCCGAAGTAAATACTGCCACCGTATCTTCAAAATGTTTACTTACATAGTTATTAAATATCAATCATGAACGTAACTTCGATTTTACCAACGGTTTACCATGAAATTCCAAAAATTACATTTGCATGGTTCGATTACACCCTTTTCTCGGCGATGTTAGGATTAAGTGTTTTAATCGGTATTTACTTCGGTTTTTGTGGTAGTAAACAGCATACGACAGATGAATACCTTCTGGGAGGAAAATCTATGAAAGTTTTGCCAGTTGCTGTATCATTAGTTGCCAGGTAAATCCGTTTGGTTGTTAAATGGCTTTAGGAATTTATTACAATATGTTAAGCCAATTTATAAATCGCAAAAAGTATAAAAATAAATTCTTTGGCAATTAATGCAATGAAAACTATTGTATACCCATGGCGTAATAATCAGTGTCTCATCCTGCATTTTAAAATATCAGTAAAATAATTTTAATTATTTTTTGATTAGCGCATTCCATCAACCGAATAGAAAGATCAAAAGTTAACTAAATTTGCTTTCAGTCATATATCTGGCTTAACAATACTAGCGGTTCCTGCAGACGTTTATAAATATGGTTCGAATTACTGGTGGTTATGCGTAGCAATTATTATAATATGCATAATAATCTCCTACGTATTTCTACCAATTTTCTTCAAACTGCAATTTACAAGCGTCTACCAATATTTCGAAGTGCGATTTGACAGAAAAGTGAGAATTTTAACTTCCTTTCTGTCTACTTTATCGGTTTTTCTCTACAATCCAGTGGTGGTATTCATACCAGCACTTGCCTTTTCACAAGGTAAGTACATGTTTCTTATAAGTAGCAACAACTAATTAAGTGATTCTTTTAGCTACGGGAATTAACCTACACTTAATAACCCCAGTAGTCTGTATTATTTGCATATTTTATACCACCATTGGTGGTTTAAAAGCTGTAGTATGGACGGATACTCTACAATTTGGAGGTATAATAGGATCCATTGTTGCTGTTCTGTTTATAGGAGCAGCATCTGTTGGTGGTTTCGAAGTTGCTTGGAACACAGCTGTTAAAGGGCATCGTATAGATTTATTTGAGTAAGAATAATGTTCTAAATCTTCTGATGATGTAAAAATCTAATTTCGTATCATTGTTTCAGTTTTACACTTGACCCAACTCAAAGGGACGGTGTCATTCATTTGATGATTGGGGGCACAATACATGGAATATGCTTAATTGGTCTTAATCAAGGATCTATGCAGAAATATCTTGCTGTGCCTACACTTGACCATGCCAGAAGGTGAGATTTTATTAAACCAGTTTAATTTTAGCTTTATCGTACTGTTTGTAGAATATTAAGTACATTACTTAATAAAACAATTATGATTTGCAGAGTAATCTCAATCTACTGTTGTGGGATGATAATAATAAGTTCAATTAGTGTTTTCATCGGCAACATAATGTACGCAAAATACGCTGACTGTGATCTTCTTTCAACAAAGCAAGTTACACGTACTGATCAACTTTTACCATATTTTGTCATAGACGTGGCGGGAAAGGTATCTGGTTTGCCAGGTATATTCATCGCAGGAGTTTTCAGTGCTGCGTTAAGGTACTTACTACTTGACACATATTAATCAAACGAATCCAGCCATACACTATTTTTGTAGCACGTTATCAGCAACCCTTAACACAGTATCAGGAACCATTTACGAAGACTTCGTCTCCCCATTTATGCCAAAAGACACCACCCAAAAAACAACCAGTAATATTTTAAAATTAATCGTAGTTATATCGGGGATAGTATGTATAATATCAGTATTCGTTATTGAAAATCTGGGAGGGATGTTACCCTTTGTTGTTGCTTCCCAAGGAACAATTGGAGGACCGTTGCTTGGATTATTTACGTTGGGTATCTTATTTCCCAAGGCAAATGCTAAAGTAAGTAAATTAAATTTTCCTTGTTCCTGCTGTAATTATTTTCTAAAACGAAATTTCAGGGGGCGTTTATTGGCGGTATAACAGGATTATCGTTTATATCATGGGTTGTATTTTGTAACCAATGGTATAGAAGTCAAGGAATAATCAAAGATGCTGAAAAACCTATGTCGACCAGCGGTTGTGACTTTTACTTTAATATTACATCATCGTGAGTAATAAAAGTACAAGTATATTTAGGGCGTTTTCTAATTTGTTGATTATAGCCAACCTTTACCAGTGGAGCAACAACCATTTGTGCTATATAGAATATCTTTTTGGTATATTACCCTCATGGGTGCATTTGTTGTCATCACCGTTGGGTGCATAGTGAGTTGGATCACAAACAAAGATGATCCTCCAGTTGACTCCGATTTAATCAGCCCAGTCGTGCGTTGTTTATTACCAAAGCAGGAAAAATCTAATCCCTCAACCAATAGTTATTACAGTGTAGAAAAAGCTTTGCACGTAGTGCAGTTAAATTCCGATGTTCAGGAAAAATCAAAAGAAGACAACCTATGAAATGAAAATTAGCCAATATTTATTTATTTATAGAAATTGTATAATTTATTTACTTTTTAAGGTATTATTATACAATTGCATTTTAAGAAGTTTAGCCTTTTTTTAATGACCCAAATTTTTTTTTAAGTTAACGGAAAAATTATTGATATCAGTTAAAAACGACAATCAATTTTAAGAACTCTGATTATTAACTCTAAAACCTACATCGATAACCAAGGCCTAAATAAAATTGCTAAATTAAAGTATTGTATGATTTGTCTAAATATATTTTTTAATTGCTTTGGTGGATTATCGAAAGATAATACAGTCTGCATAAGTGGCACTACTTATTACCGACAAAAGTTATTAACTAGTATAAGTACATTACTTACTCCCAGTATTAAAAAATACTGTAAAATTGTAAATCTGGTAAACCTACAAACTTTCGGTAGTTTATTAAAGTATTGTGTGTATTTTACTTGTAAACATAAAAGTAACTGGTATTGAAAAGAGTTTTATTGATAAAAAAAACAACATTATAGAGCATCAATAAATAAAAGCTTTAGTTGAAGATTTATTTAGAAAACGTGTGAATATTAGAAAAGTACAAACTTTCGCTCGAAGACTATTTGAAAATTTAAAATTTAAAACTTAGAAGAATCGGTTTCGGCCGAAACTTGAAGGCACAAATAAAACACACCACACCGATCGAGATACCCGTCAGCAACTTTGAAGCAATATATATCATCATCAACACTGCTAATATAAACACTATTAAAATCTCAATCGTCTACAAACAACCCAACAAGAGACTAATGGAAAACGATGTACAAAACCTCTTCAACACAATGGAACCAACTCTAGTTATAGGGGACTTAAATAGTAAGAATACTGTGTGGGGATGTCGCACAAATAATCTCAATGGTAAAATACAGATTTCTGCTTCTAACGAGTATACGTACTAACGTACTATCCGTACAAAGACGATCAGCAACCCGCCATACTGGATGTTATGTTAACCAAAAGCTTCCATATGCCTATCTAACAAGAAGTAATCCTCGAATTGAAACCAGATCATCTACATGTGTTAATCACTTTTTTTTCTATGCTGCACAATCCAATCCAGATTACAAGCACCCTCAAATCGACGAACATATAGAGACATTCTCAATGGCAATATGGCAATCGACTACTCTACACAAGCTGCAACCAAACCCTACAAGTCTAGGAAAATGAATAGTACAAATTTCCCACCTGCATACATAATTGAACTAATTAAACAAAAAATCAGAACCAGAAGACAATGGTAGAGAAACAAAAATCCAATTTTAAGAAACCAACTTGTAACCCCCCCTGATTTGGGGTTACTGTTTGGCTACGGGTAGCTTAGTCGAAGATGAGGTTCGTTGAGGCTATAATGAAATCCACACAGAGTTTCGATATAAATGTTTAATAAATTATAACGTCTTTCTAATGTACAGGTGATAATAAATAAAATATAACTATAAATGAACGGGTATGACTTTGATTACTAAATATATACAAAACTGGTTGAACAAATACACACATTTGGTAAAACAAAACTGAAATAATAAGGGATTCTGAAAGAATAACTCAAAGTTTATGTTACGGAAGCGGCACGTGATTTCGACCCGAAATTGCGGTGTGGTGGCTTCTCAGACGGTGTGCCGCTCTTGCTGAGCGGTGTTCCGGGCGTGCTTACTTCCTCACTGCGCCGGTGCTGCTTGGGCTGATCGGAACAGGCGTTGCTTAAACGTCAGTTTCGGAAATGCAAATGGCCTGTTGGTGTCGCGTAATCTTGCTAAACAAAATGCTAATTAAAATGGATTAAGCAATTAACAGGACGGTGTCTGAGGTCTGGATGCGTTCGTGGTCGATCCCGAGTGGCCTGCGGGTTTGTGCAGGACTCACGTTTGTTACCCTGGTTAAATACCGTGAGTATAAGCTGTAATATTGTTTGTTGCTTAAGGCAGTGAAACTGCGGGACTGGGTTTTGAATTTAATTGTGAGCTCGGTTTGGTTAGGAAGTCGCCGGCTTACAGCCTCGCGTCAGGATCGGGTTCAGTGGGGTCGATTCAGGAATTTGCGAGCTACTAGCCACGCTCTAGGTTAGGGGTAAGTTCGGTCGGTGTGAGCTTTTAGAATAGGGTTGTTCTGCAAGACTCCGGTAGACTCTCTCTCAAAGCCGCGGAGGACTCTGACTGCTGAACTCGGTTTTGGGGCTTGCTTTTATATGAATTGGAGCGCTTGCGGGCTCCGTCTAATTTGATGTGTTAGAAAAGGCTCGAGTAGTCACGTACACTTTACAATCCGACGAGCGATCTTCGCCGGGTGTTCGATTACGGCCTGTGACGTCCTCGAACGGAAAATTTCGTTAAACGACTGTCTGTAAGCTATTTCAAATAGTGAATATTTGATTCACGGTTAATTTAAATACGGTTAATTACGGCAGGTCGTTACAAACTAAATAACCTAAGTCACCAAATTCGACGTGAAATTGACCAATGTATAGAATTTATATACACGAACAGAACCTCGAAAATATCGAACTAAATAGCTCAAACCTGTGGAAAGCTAAGAACGCTATAAGCTAAAGAACAGAAATAATTCCGACCCTAACAACTCCAAATGCCTACCTACAGCACCGATGAAGAAAAATGCAGCCTAAATATTTGCTAATCATCTTGAATACACTTTCACACCAACCGTCTTGGATGAAAATAGGCTCCACACATATAGAACAACTACATATGTGGAAACGCATCAACCAATTTCAGATGACTTTAACCAACCTACGACGCCGCAAAAACAGAAAGGATACATCCAATCGCTGCCACCAAAGAAAGCCGCCGGTCCGGATTTACTTCCTAACGTCGCTCTTAGAAACCCAAGCAAAAAAAGGCAATAGTCTTTCTGGCTATACTCTTTAATTCATGCTTAAGAATGGATGCAGGCTCACATGCTCATGTTCTATAAGCCAGGGAAAAACAAATCAGACTGCAGCTCTTACAGACCTATAAGTCTACTCCCAACCCTATCCAAGCCACTTGAAAGAGTTGTCCTAATACACCTTAACCAAACGCTGAATGAACAACATATACCACAATCCATTCAGTTCGGATTCCGAGCAGGCCACTCAACAATGCAACAATTGCAAAGAATTGTGGAAATAATCGAAAGATGGTATAAAGCTAAACGCTACACAACAGCAACATTCTTGGATATCACCCAGGCCTTTGGTCTAGCTAGGTATGGCTAGACGGACTCAAATACAAACTACTCCATTTGCCACTTCCTCATTACTTGACCACTATCATCTTCTCGTTTCTGGAGAACACCTTCTTAGCAGTTCGGATGAACAGTACTGTTTCATCTATAAAGCACGTACATGCGTGAGTACCTCAAGGAAGTGTCCTTGAATCCATATTATTTACAAAGCCATCTGGCATTATTTGCCGACGATACTACGATACTCACCCAGGAACAAAGATCTGCAGATAGCCATCAATCGTCTCCAAACAGTTATTAATTCATTAAATAAGTTGTACAACAAATGGTGTATTTCACTAAATCCTTCGAAGTGTACAACTAAGGCTTTTACCCTAAAACGCATCGCAGATCATCATAATATCCACTTGAATGGATAAACCATCAGATGAAATCCTAAAGAACCTCAAGCATTAAATATCTCGGTGTATACCTAGATACCAGACTAACTTGGAGCATCCATGTGAACAACAAGCTCAACCTAGGGTACAGCAGACTCAAATTACTTTATACCATGATCAACCGGAATATACCTCTACGCAACGAATGCACTGTCCTAACCTATGAAACACTTCTTAGGCCAATTGTAACCTGCGCTTGTCCTGTATGGAGCACAACCTCGAGAATAAACTTAAAAAAGCTACAAGTCTTCCTAAATAAGATCCTAAGAATTTCAATTAAAGCTCCTTGGTTTATCCGCAATACGCAAATATACAGGGAATTAGGCGTACAGCAAGCAGTTCATCAAACGACTCACAAAAAAATTTCTGGGTGACTTAAGTAACATCAACGACAATTCTATCCTTCAAGAACTGGGCCAAAAGAAGATATATACTCGATCAAAGAGAAAATTACCCCAAGACTTAACATCAAACTCGGACGATAGCAGCAGTGAGTGAACAAAAAATTATATAACCGTAATTAGTGTGTGAACCGGTAACATTGGTACAAACGTGCACCTAGTGTCGGGGTAACATGCACCTCCAAAGACAATTTAATAAATAAAACATTGAGTAACTACAACCCATTCATGTATAACACTGTAAGGTGTTGAGCTGATTAACTGTATTAAAAAAATTCATGGTAAATGGAAGCCTATTCATATATTTAATTTTTTGGTCCTTCGATTAAATAACTGCATTTCTAAAAAGTACCCACAGCAATTAAAGTTACTGAGAGCACCTAAAGGCAAACTTTACTTAATACTAGTTCTTCAAATTTTCAACTTAACTACTTTACTGGATCCTTCCAGTACGTGTGATTAGTATTAGTTCTTAATGCTGCAAGTAAAATCAAAATTATACGATACTAGTTACTCCCAGTACTTTTATTTAGTACTGGTTACAGCTCTAATTAGGAGTAAATAAGTAAATTTACAATAATGAAAAAAACTCTCAATGTTACAAATCATTTTTATCTAATGTACCAATATTTTCTAAAGGATTGTTGTGGCGAGTTTGACTTTTTATATTTCTTAGTTGGGTTTTTATCCACCAGTTGCTAAAATAGAATTAAATTAATTAACTAATAACTCGCGTAACGTAACAATAAGTCTATCTCCGTTTTCAAACAATACAAAAAATTAAAATGAGCCAAGTTTCCTAATTTAATTTGATATAATATACCCAGTTTAACAAGTTTATAATCCTTATCATAGACCATGGCCATGGAAAATTAACAGATGTCACTGGGTATAATTTTAGCGCAGGTGAAATGTATTGCCAATTAACATTAGTTATGATAAATCCATAGAATACCTATGCTGTTTGATGAAACCATAAAATTTCAAGGAGTGTATTGTCAAATATTCCCTAAAGATTTAACACGATCTTCTATATAACATATGGCCTCGATTGCCTCGATCTGCCGAAAAAGGAAAAAAACCGTTAGAACCTTCATGCAAATCGAATTAACATGTTCTACGATAATCCTGCCCTCGACTGTCGGCATAAACGCCGCAGAGGAATTCAACGGTTTTACTTTATAATGAACTTACCGAAAAGAAAAACAACTCTTAGACATAAATTCTCACTTATCAATTCTTAGTTATTACTTTGCAAATTCTTAATTCCCAAGTTCGTTATACAAACCTTTACCATAAATAACTCCGTCTCGCCCAACGGTCGTGGAGCACACGCTAATCCCCGTATCGCCTCGGTTACACATGGGGGGTGTATTAGATTTCATTGCTTCGTTCAGCCGAACTAATTTTTCCAAATAATGAATAACGGCAATTACTTCTAAACAGCTTTCTAATTGCAATAAGCAATTACCGTTATCTAAAACCAGCAAAAGATGTTACGTTTTTACATTAAACTCCACTTCAAACACCGCTATGGGAAATCTCGCGGGATTTAATCCGCGGGACGCTTGTTAAACCCGTTCCCGTGCAATAAAACTATTTGGTGTTCGGTATCAATTGATGCACCGTGACACCAGCAAGACGATAATAACCACTAAACACATCAGAAAGTACATTTGGGAAAATTATTTCCGAAAAATAAAAACACGGGGATTTTGTAAGATTTAATCACTTCTACCACCACTCGCCAGCCAATAGGAGATCAGAATAGAATTTTTCGGGCTCTAAATACGCTGGTAAAATCCATCTCAGCATCAACCTCTCCGTACGCTTGATCAAGATCAGCGTCTTTCTATGCTTGACCAAATCAACGTCTCCGTATACTTGATCAGGATCAACGTCTTGCACGCTTGATCGAAATCAACGTTGGATCGACATCCTTGCACCAACTACCACGACACCCTGCTGGAACCGCCGCCGACTCCCACGTCGCCGGACCCAACTCGTTCCCAGCCGCCTCAACTTTTCTCTGGAACCGCTCGCCGAAGCCGGTCGCTGCCCGTTCCCAACCACTTCAAGGAACCGCTCGCCGTCGCCCACGTCCCCGGTCGCTGCCTGTTCCCACCCTGACGCCGCCACCTTCAGCAAACCTCTTGACCCAGGTTCTCCACCGTCGCCACCCTCTGACGCCCTGCGCCCTCATTGCACCTCCCAACGTCTCCCAACGTCGACGCCCCGCCACCTACGCCGTTGCCGCGGTAGCCGCCGCTGGCACGCTGGTCTATGTCCACCACCGTCGCCGCCCACGACGCCGCGACGCCTTATTTTCACATTTATCTATTTACGCTTTTTCATTTATACATATGCTTTATTTTGTTGTATTAAACAATTATTTTCAGCCTCTTGTCTTTGATTACTGAGTTAGCCAATTTGAACACAGCGCCCGTAAACAAACAGGACCTAGGTTGTCTCAGATTGATAACAATTAATTTAATAACAATCCTAATAGCAACGAGTTAAAAATTAATTTGACGTCAATGTTATACTCTATTTACAATCTAAAATACTTTAAACCTTTTACGGTGTAATTAATACCTAACGATAATAATTTATTTTATAAACATCTAAAGAAATGTTTCAACGATGACAAAATGCGATAATTTCGAAAACATTCAAATTAAAATAATATCTCAAACACTATACATTCGACTTTTTTTATTAAAATACTTCTCTAAAGTCATTGATTCTAGCTTTTTTCAAAATAAAATTTTACAACCGAATAGATCAATCGAAACTAATTTTTGAATCTGGTCTTTCCGAAAGCGGTTTTATCGATTTTTTAAGTTTTCATCAACATGTTAAAGTACCTGTTAAATGGTGTCGTTCCTATACCCAAAGTTTTTCCTTTTAAGACCATTTACAGTTTTTTACGTTTACATTTTATTTTCTAAAGAATCGCAAGAACTATGTAGACAGAATTTTACCAGCTGTATAGCTCACTGAACAATATGCGAGACAATTAATTATAGATTTTGAATCAGCAAGTATAGAAAGATTCTTCACCAGTTATTGTTAGTTGAAACATTGATTTGAAAATACTCCATGACATGTCCAACAATAATCAGTTAGTAAATTTTTGAGTTGCAAGGTCAACCCACAATATTCGCGTCTTTAGCTAAGAGGGACGTATTTGCAAGGATTACTTTTAGCCAGTGTCTAACTGTATTGATTTTCGGGTTAACGTGATAGCCTTCCTTTTGATTTAAAAACAAATTTTGATTTTGGGGCTGCTATTCAGCAAACGAATTCTCTGTCTGCTTCAAAATTAATCTAAGTATTATTTTTAAAGCCATAAGTTTTCCATAAGAATTTATTTTTAGTTGTTAACTTAATGAAATACCAAAGGCCTAAATGCGTCAGTTTTGAATTTACCCAGAACCACGGTATATAATCAGAACGCAACAACTATTTTACCAAAACTTCACCATGAAATGTCAAAAATTACATTTTGTTGGTTTGTACTACAAAGTAAGGGCAACAAATATTCCAAACCATATAAACGCTAATTTACTTTTTCGAAAAATGTGGCGTTCTAGTATTGTTTGTTTTTGTGTATTGTGGTTCCGTATTGCCATTGTTCATGCAGATACTTAAAAAAATTAGTTCTTTTCAGATTTAAATTTGCATCTATAAATTATAGCGAAGGTTTCAAGTGTATGATTAACTAAGGACTAAGGCAATATGATAAGAATTAAATTTGAAGGTTAAGAGTGTAACTCTTAATCATATCACAACAAAATACTTTTATTTCTGTAACTTGTAACTAACAAAATTATTAAATCCTACTTAATATTAATTTTGTTAGTCCAAATAATACGAGTAAAATCTGATATTATGCCATGTCTTTTAAAGCATCGACAACTATGCAAAGTGTGTTGCCTACATAACGGTTAGAAATTTGATCATACTATTTTTGGTAAACGTAGTGTTGTTTTCTGGGATATATTGGGTTTTAGTGTTTTAATTGGTATCTACTTCGAACTTTTTGTACCAAACAGAATACAACAGATAAATACCTACTGGAAGGAAAATCTGAAAGTTTTTCCTGTTGCTGTGTCATCAATTGCAGGGTAAAATAGTGCAGTATCCAGTATCTAAATTGTTTTGTGTAGTTGACCAGGTCGAAAAAGCATTACCAAATTGTAAAAATCTTTTACCAACATCAAACATAATTTACGTTCAGCAATATTTCCCTGGCAGTGCCTGGGGACTTTTATCAATGCGTTCGAGCTACTATTTCTACCAGTTTTATTCAAACTGCAATTCACAAATGTATATTAGTACTTTAAAATTCCATTTAACAGAAAAGTAGGAATTCTGTGAGGCATATATCAGCGCGTGCTTTTTCTCAAGGTATGAAGATACTTTCAAGTAATAATTATATTACCATTGGTGGTTTGGAGGCAATAGTGTAGTGTAGATTGTGTAGATTAATACTCTACAATTTGGGGCTATATTGTACACTGCTGGACAAAAAAAAACCGGACACTTATATTTTTGGCTTTAAAACTTGAACCCATCCTATATCATACTGCCTCCACATATTATGCTATAGTATAATAAAAGAGAGATGGATCGTGGACATTTTACTTCAAAAAATCCAATTATAACAAGAACAACAATAAAATTGCAACAAAACGAAAAACCAAAACTAATCAATGTCTAATAACAACTCTGAAAATTTCTTTCAGAGACCACTAATATCTCGTATTTCCTCCGCGAACCTTGATGACCTCTCTCATGCGTCGAGGCATACTGCCAATGAGGTCCGCAATCTCCTCTTGGTCGATCAATTCCCATTCTTCGTGCAGAAATGCAAACTAATGTCCTAATCCCTACGTCCTTCAAGTAGTGCCGCACGATATTATCGTCGTGCGGTCTCGCGTTATCTTGCATTAGCATGAACTGCTCTTCAATAAATGGGGCGTAGATGACCACATGAGGAGATAGGCAGTCCTGTATATATCGGTGCGCATTTATTGTTCCGCGTTCCAAACTACAAGGTCTGTACGGGCTTCCAAAGAAATACCTGCCCAGATCATTAGTACGGCATCGTACGGCATCTAAGTACTCGCTATCGCTCGTACTCAAACCTGCCATACTCGTCTAGTAAAAATCCACTTTTCGGCACTTGGTACATAATCTACTATTTCAGTTGACTAAATCCCCTATAAGGAGCTATTTTATGTTTTTAATTGCTGCGGAAAGGTAATAAACTGTTTGTTTAAGTACAGGTATCATGCGGAAGGAATTATTTAATTGGCCATTAATGTGGTACCCCATTACACAAGAGGAACTACGAAAAAACTAAATCGCGGGAATCTATTGCCCTAAAAAACTACAGAAAACAAAAGGTTTTAAAAAACACATAGACAATTTAAACTGAAAAATTGGAAAAACTGCGGATAACATAGAACATAACTTACATACTTACTAACCCGTTCATGAATGTAATTAAATAAAATACTAATTATATGTATCAAAATATTTAGTTAATTTGTTTAATATATAATAATAATAATAATAATAATAATAATAATGGCTTTATTGGCTTGCACAAGTTACATCATCAAATACAAAAACAAAAAAAAAGAAAAAGAAAGTATATATGTGTATATACAGTGTGTCCCAGATCGAGTGGGATTGCATGGGTAACTTTCTTATTATTGAAGATGGAGATTTGGTTAAAATGGCAATGTTTTGCAGTTTTATATGCTGATTTAAAATATGTTTGAAAAAGTTCAAAATGTCGATCCCGTCAGAAGTTATTTAAAGAAAACTGAAAACTGTCATTTTCTTGTATGTAAAATATCTTCGTAAGTATAAGAGATATGAAAAAAAGTTTCATATGAAAGTCACTGTTTTCGATAAGATCAATTTAAAACTGATGTCGAACAAAAATTCAAGATGGCTGCTTTTGAGGTACTCGTATCAACTTCCTTAAGTTAAATGGACGCCATATTGGATTTTTTGGTTACTGAATAGAATTTTTTATTCTCTTTTCAACGATGTAAGATTACGTATGATTGAATAAAAAATACCAGTAAAATTAATTGTTTTTACATTTTAATCAAGTAGGCTTACATGGATCCAAACAAAATTAGGTGAAATTTATTTTAGAAAACATTTTTATGTAATTCCTATAATACTCAGTAATATGTTAATTCAGTACTAAGTACTAAGTTCTTAAACCACAAAAAAACATCGTGACATTACTTTTTAAATGTATAATCAAGTAGGTAAGTAGCTATGATGAAAAACAATAACAAAGTTTATCACAATCTGTCAAAAAGCAGGTACTTAAGCTAATTTTGTTTGGATCCATGTAAGCCTACTTGATTAAAATGTGAAAACAATTAATTTTACTGGTATTTTTTATTCAATAATAAGTTATCTTACATCGTTGAAAAGAGAATAAAAAATTCTATTCAGTAACCAAAAAATCCAATATGGCGTCCATTTAACTTAAGGAAGTTGATACGAGTACCTCAAAAGCAGCCATCTTGAATTTTTGTTCGACATCAGTTTTAAATTGATCTTATCGAAAACAGTGACTTTCATATGAAACTTTTTTTCATATCTCTTATACTTACGAAGATATTTTACATACAAGAAAATGACAGTTTTCAGTTTTCTTTAAATAACTTCTGACGGGAACTTTTTCAACCAGATTTTAAATCAGCATATAAAACTGCAAAACATTGCCAATTTAACCAAATCTCCATCTTCAATAATAAGAAAGTTACCCATGCAATCCCACTCGATCTGGGACACCCTGTATGTGGTAGAGACTATAATTAATTATGCAAACCAATCGGCGGAGTTCAGAACAAGGTCTGCTTTTCAACTCAACCTCAACTTTATAATTACAATAATTAAAAACGTAAACAACTGAACTATTTTAAGGTGTATTAGCTGAATTGTACAAAAGTCGATCAGATGGTAGGTATATCTAACATAATTATTTTAATTCGTAGTAATTTAAATACCTTATATTTCTAGACACTGATTCTCAAATAATACTTTACGGTAGCAGCTCTTGAAACTTTCAACTGATTTTAATTTTAATTCGGAAGCCAATGAGTTATAAATTTGTGCAATGTTAAATGTGTAAGATCTCTCAAATAACGCAGATTTATGAAGTGGTGGAGTAAGCATATCTCTCCTTCTTATATTAATATTGTGCACATCAGATCTAAAGCGAATTTTTTCATACAGATAAGGACGTGATTTTTCAGTAATAACTTTATGAAATAGAGTAGCAGCGTGCAACAGCCGTCTATTTTTCATGTTCAACCATTTTGTGTCCCTTAACTTATGTGATATATGTTCATATTTACGAATACTATAAATCAATCTCAAACAAGAATTTTGGACTCTTTGAATTCGAAGTTTATCTACAGAGTCAAGGCATGGGCCATATACCATGTCACAATAATTAAAATTAGAAAGCACTAAAGAGTTACACAACATGATTTTCAGATTTTTACCTAAGTATTCTCTGTTCTGATAAAGTAATTTCAGTTTAAAGTAGGTTCTCTTAGTAATTGCACATATATGGTGTTTAAAACGCAAATTGCTATCTATTAGTAAACCAAGATTTTTTGAACAGTCACTCACCTGTAGTAGTGAATTGTTTATATGGATATTTAATAAATTGATATTTAATTCTCGTACTTTACTTTTACCAAAAAGCATAACAGTGGATTTAGAAGGGTTCAGGCGTAATGCATGCATCTCAGAGTAAGAAGTCAATCTATTTAGGTCCTCATTTATTAATTTGCTAGCAAGATTGACCTCATTAGGGTCAAATGAATACATAATTTGGGTATCGTCGGCATATTGATAGAATGAACATGATTTTAGCGATTTTTTAAAATTACTGGTATATATTGTAAACAAGAGAGGTCCCAAGATAGACCCCTGTGGTACACCACAATCAATAAATAATGACTCAGACATCTGATTATTTATGACAACTCTTTGTGATCTACCGCGTTGAGATAATTTTCAATAAATAGGGTGGCACTGACATCAAAACCAATATAATTTAATATTTTTAATAGAATTTCATGGTTAATGGTATCGAATGCTTTAGAAAAGTCCAATAACACCAGCACGGTTAATTTATTATTTTCAGTGGCTGCCAAAATATCATCAATTATACCCAGTAAGGCTGTACCGCAACTAAAACCCCTCCTAAATCCAGATTGTGTAGGTGGTAATATGTTGTATTTATCAATATATTCTCGTATCTGCGTATTCATAATTTTTTCCAATATTTTTGAAAACGTTGGCAATATACTTATCGGACGCAAATGTTGCAACTCACTAGGGCAATCAATTTTAGCTAAAGGCAAAACATTCGCCTGTTTCCACGATATAGGAAAATAACTTTTTTCTATGCAACAGTTTATAATGTGTGTTATTACAGGAAGAATTCTAGGAACACAATAGTTTATTAAAGTTATATTAATATCATCGCACCCAGCAGCGGTGGTTTTTATTTCGTTTAGATAATGCTGTACTATATCTTCAGTTACTAAAGAAAAAGTAAATTTTCCAGTTATGTTTTCTTTTATGCCTGCGTATTGGTCATTTATTTCATTGGTATTTAACTGAAATTGCAAATGCGCCGAATTAACGAAAAAATTATTAATTTTGTTAGCGTCACATAAATCTTCTGGAATAGAATTATTGTTTTTAGATGTATGAATATCCAAGTTTTTTAATTTTTTCCAAAGTATTTTTGAATTACATGCAGTAAGTTGATATTCTAAGTATGCTCGTTTCTCCCGACGAATCGCCGCTGTTGTTAGGTTCCTCAATATTTTATAATTTTCCCAATGTTCTTTTAATTTGGTTTTCCTAAATTTCAAAAAGGCTTTATTCCTTAAGTTCATCATAATTTTAATTGTGTCAGTTAACGATGGACATTTTGGTTTATTATGTTTAACTGTTTTTATGGGCGCATGAACATCAAATAAAGTTATTATGCAATTATTTAAATATTCTACCTTTTCATCTATATCATTAATATTATATATTATATTCCAAGATATAAAGTCAAGATCAAGTTGAAACAATTGTAAATCAAAATTTTTAAAATCCCGAAATGTGTGTATTGTAGGTTTTTTTCTTCTATAGGTATATCAATTTCGACAAATACTAAATCATGGTCACTTAGATGGTGCATAGGGGTAACACTCGAACTACGAAGAGCAAGTTTTTTCGAAACAATAATAAAATCAATTAAAGTTTGTGACGATTCTGTTATTCTAGTTGGATGTTTAATTGTTTGTACAAGATCTAATGAATTTAAAATTTCAGTAAATCGGCTTGCATTAGAACTAGTAACCAACATATCGATATTAAAGTCCCCTAAACACACAATGACATCGCACTCTCGCGTTATCATAGTTAGAGAGTCTTCACATGCTAACAGAAAATCTCTGCCACTATGTTCCTGGCGTCTGTAAATCACTCCTATCGCAAAAGTGTATTTCTTAATTTTAACTTTAATCCACTGCTGCTCAATACTTGCATTAGAACTAGTTATTTGCAAAGAAGAAGTTTTAATATTATTTTTTATATACATACCCACTCCACTCCCCCAAGTATTCGTATTACGATCAGTTCGAATAAAAGTATATCCACTTAAACGCAACACCTGGTTATCAACGTCTTCAGAGAGCATGTTTCAGAAACTGCTACAATATCGTAATTTGAGCTACTGATAAGTTGTTTAAAATCGTGTAATTTATTAACGAGAGACCTAGAATTAAAGTGTGCTAAATTTAGAAATTTCATATTTTAAAAGTGCCGTAGTATGCGATTAATTAGTAATTTAATATAAAACTGTATAACCTCCTGAATACAACTAAACTCAATTAAATTCAACTCAATTCAATTCAACCAATACCCAAAATTATATACGTATCCAATAAATGTATAAATACAATACAAACAAAACAACAAAAGCTGTTGCAACCAGCAAAAATGTAATAAAGAAAAACACCGTAAATAAACAGTCAACCTTCAACTACATTATTATTTGTGCATCGTTTTATGCAGAATTATCCAAATCTTGCTTCGACAGAACAGTGAACTTTTTACCATTCTTGCAGGCAAAAATTTTTCCATCAAGCGTCCATACTTGTCTGCGGCCAAATTTTTGAATTGATAGACGTAGCAAATCCATACGACGTTTAGTTAAATCTTCATGGATAAACATTCCGGTGCCTTTTAATTTTGATTTATTATCGTATAATAATTTACGATACTTGTAGCTTGTAAATTTTATAATTATAGCTCTTGGCTTACTAGATTCGGGCATATCAGAGTTGAGCTTACCAACACGATGGCACCTATCAATAAACTCCGGTTTAATTTCCAGTCCCACTTTTTCCATAAAGATCTTCGATAGCGACTGTTCTGTATCTTCATTGGGTTTTTCTTTAACCCCAAAAACGCGAAGACAGGCTCTGCGTGAATATTGCTCAAGATCGTCCAATTTTTCCACAAGATTATCATTTTTTAATTGTAATTGAGTAACGGTAGCTTCCAGATGTTGGCATTTAAGCTGAAGTTCTTCAAATTTCTTGTCTATTTTGTTCATAACCGCCTCAGCAAGTTTGTCGGCCAGTACGTTAAGATGGATGTTAGTATTTAAATATTCCGTAATCTCGGACCTTATGTCCGTTTTTTGACTCTGCGTGAGCACCATTATATTTCTAAGGATCAATATAAACCGTAATAACCACAATAGCACAGAATTATTGTACACCAAAGTTTTAAATTTCACAGTTAACTTGTTAAACTAAAAATTGCTGGAGCAACCGAAAGCACGTCTATTCTTTACGGAGCATAGCGCACATAAAATAAAATAATATAAATTTTATATATACTGGGTGATTCACGTAAGCATACGCCCCTTAAAATCTTCAAATGCACCTCCAAAGCTACAACAAATATCTGCAAATTCAAAAACATAATTTAATCAAGTACAGTGTCCACGGATTGAGTTACAAAGAGAAAAAAAATTTTTATTTTTAATTTTTCAGAAAAAGTCACTCTTGATAAAGTTGTCTGCTTATTTTCGGGTCCCTAAAGCAGTTTTCATTTTTGGGCTAACTGTTGCAGTTTCTTTTTTATTCACATTTATCTCGAAATTTTGGCCTTAGAAAATGTTTTATTAAAAATCATGAAAAACTTGAGTAGGCGAATTTTATTTTCAAATTCACACCATCGCTAATTTAGGAGGTGGTTTATTTGAGTCAATTGTTTTTTTATAATTTTTTGCAAATAAAATTTGAAATTAAACGTTTTGTAAACTGATTAAGCATAACAATAAGCAGACACGATTTCATAAAGTAAGCCGATATTTCTGAAATTTTGCATGGATCGATGATTTTACATTGCGAAAAACTTTTCTTAATGACCATAGTTAACACAAAAAAGCTACTTTAACTAAATACAAAATACTTTCTTATCTACGACCAAGGCCTCCTTGATTTGAAACAATCAAAAATAAACTTAAAATTAGTTTCAAGCCAAGCAGGGTTTAATCCCCAAATATGCAATTTAAAAAATGTTTGTCAATCATACCTCTTTGTAACTCAATCCGTGGACATACTGTTGTTCATAAATACTTAGGGCCATATTCATAGACAATATTTAAAGTTAGTAGGGGTTTAGCAGATATTAAACCAATATAATTAATATGTTGCTATAGTAATTAGTAACATCTAACTTTAAACACTGTATATTATGAATATGGCCCTTATTGTTTACTTATTCGTCTAAAGTGACAGTTATGACTGTTATAAGTTAGGTTAAATAAAAACAATAAATTTATATCAATTATTATTATAAGAATATACAAAAAGTAATACTTTTGTGTACAAATCACCTTAATGGAAAATTATTTTCACGACTAGAAATTCCGGCACTGGCACGTTTTGAATAAGTAAAAGGGTGATGGGTTTCTTAAGAGCATAATCACTTGTGAAGAGACATGGGTCCATCACTTTATGCCTGAAAGCAAATTGACTTCAATCGAATGATAACATTCGTCATCGCCTACGCCCAAAAAATTCAAAGCCTGTGCATCAGTGCATCCGCTGGAAAGGTTGTTGCAACCATATTCTCAGGAGCAATTTTTTCTAATTTTCTTGAAGACCGTAGAACTATCAATGCTTAATACTACAGCATTTTGCAGCAAAACAAAGCCAAGCCAGCTTTTCGCTCAAAAAAGCTGAATTCTTCAGTCCGCAGTGTCTGTTTTCTCCACGATAATGCTCGCCCCCACACAGCGGCAGCAACAGTCCAAACTTTACAAAATCTTCACTGGGAAAACTCTGAAAACTCTTTGCATATTTTACCATAATTTAAAGCATATATGTGCGCATATTTTACCATAACTTAACAGCCCTATTCATCAATGGGGTCTAACTTGTTAGTCAGACTAACGGGAGTTACGCCTGTGTAACCCTATTCACGAAAAGGTTGCGCACTTTTTTACGCCAAAAGTTACACGAAAAGTTAGGCCACCTTTACGACCTGTGCAAAAAAGTGCGCAACTTGACAGTTGTACCAAGTTGTGTAGTTAGACAAATTTAAAGCAAAGTACTTCGATAAACACTAGCTTCGGATGTTGCAAACGGTTTTTAAGCCATAAAAGTAAGTATTAAATATCATTTAACGTATGTTTACTTCCGAATTTGTAGGTTATGTGATGGTATTTCGGCTTTGCACGTGTTTTGCTAAGTAAAACTATATTTACAGGTTTATATAACACAACAACTACAATTTATACATATTCCCTGCTCCAAAAATGTTTTGTTGGGCCTATAACTACTGAAACTTCAAATTTAAAAGAAGCATTTTGTTTGAATTCACAAGAATTGTAGGAAAACACGAATAGTAATACTAACAAATAACCAACTCGTGATAGTAAATCTACAAATGCTGAAGTACTTTCGATATCAATTAAACCAACTAGCAGTGACCGATGCATGTTTATTGAGGTACGTTAACCTTTATTAGCTTGATTATAATTAACATGTATTTACATTTTGAAATCACTATAATATTTATTGTAGATACCACTGATTGCTGAACACCTAATATTGGAATTATATAGAGGATTCACGCATACGCCAGCGCTCATTAAATGAACTAATTTTTGCATACATATTTGTGGTGAAATGTCTTACTTCCATGTTATAAATTGTATAATTGGAGGTATTCATACAAATCAATCATTAATCGAATGCTGAAAGGTCTGCGCAGAAAGATACCTCTTAAGAAATTTCATATTATTTGTTAAATTATCACTAAATATGATTGTATATTTGATTAACTGTGTCTTATTCTAATCGTTAAGTACAGCACCCCGTTAGGTGTCGGACTTGCATATTATGTATGAACAATAAAGTTAGTAAAACTGCTTACGATTTTTTCTACTTTCTCTTTTTATATCGTTAAATTTCTTTTTAATTTGGAGTAAAGTTCTTGGCATAGGACTTACAATATTGACTGAATTCAATACTGCTTCCCATGCAGATTTCTTCTGTTGCCAAGTAGTTTTGGGCATAAATTTTCCAAATAAAAGATCATAATTTTGTGTAATTTGCACCCGTATAACTTTAATTTCTTCAGGAGTAAAATTTAGGCCCCTCTTTCTTCCAGACATAATTATTAATAGCTATAAATCAAATCATTTTAAACATATTTATAGCTGACTGCAACTAAATCGAAGGAAAAATATGGCTAGGATGCCCTTTAAGTTCAAATGTGCTATCTAATTGTCACTTTACATGTTATTTAAATTACAGATTATTTCCAGAATAATTTACAAACCTGGAAAACGCATAAAAATTGCTTTTTATAGCCAAACTTTAAACAACTTTGATAAAAGTACTAATAACTTTCAAAAAGTTTAGGAATTTTTTGATTGGTTAATTTTGGTCTAATGGTAACGTCATATATGACGTTGATCAAAATGGCTGCGCCACACTTACGCCAGCTTCGTGAATAGGCTTATGCCATTTATTTAGACCCGTGCAAGAGGGACGCAAGTTTTTGGCGCAACTAGCGTTAGTCAGACTAACGCTGCGCCCTGTTGATGAATCCCTATGTAAAAATTTTCCAATTTTTTGATTCTATCCAAACGGCACCGATGGAGGAACAAGCTTTCTTTGTTTATTGAATCTCGTTCTGGTACAACATTTTACGGGTGCGTTTGTTGTCATCAGGTCATCACCATTCATAGGCGCTGAGTTGTGCGGTCATAGCTATATAACATTCTTCCTTTTAGATTGGAATAACGTTAGCCAAGCAAAACGGTTATCTAACTTTTGGAAGCGTCTTAATATGTAAAACAGTTAACCTTAATTATATAAAAGCCTCTGCTTCAGTTGCCAAGTTTTGTTATTTGTTGTTAACATTTCATTGTAGGAACATAGGCCCCGGTACCCCACGGAGTCGCCGCCTATGTCACCATTGGTCTCATAGTAAGATAGGCCACAAGCAGAAATGATTATCCAGTTACCCTTGAATTAATCAGCCTTAGTTGTGCGTCGTTTATTACCAAAACAAGAAGTAGGTAGTTAAACCTACAACCAATAATTATTACAGTGTGGAAACGGCTTTACGGGTAATTGAACTGATAGGGAAAATATAAAAGTCACTAATCTTTGAACTAACAATTAGATTTTTTTAATCGAATATCTAGTTGAAGATAAGTCAATATTAAATATTACATTTAAATCATGTTACATGTTAAGTTGTAGAATAAATATCTGTTTTAAGTTTTCTACTTCTTTTGGTACTAAATAATGTTTACATTTAAGTTAAAAGTTACAAGTTTCATCATTTATTTTATATGGAAGCATTGTATTCAAATATATTAATAAAAATAATTTTATTTTCAATCTCAAGTGCTTTTTTTGATTTAGAACCTACATTGATAACTAAGATGTAAATAAAACTGACATATAATATAAGTCTAGTCTAGACATATTTTTTTATAACCATTTCAGTAAGTTATTGAAAGATAACACAGCTTGCGTAAATAATATGCAACTTAAATAACGACATGCTTTTTTCCCTATTCGCAGCTACAATGAGTTGACAAATTACAAAGTAATTACGTAAAATTTCAAACCCATTGTTTGCATAAACTATATATAAATATTTAACCTTGCAAAAATAAATCCCCAAAACCTTCAATACCACTAACCATTTTTATCTTTATAACCCAATAAGATACAAAAGCTTTATGAGTTTCAGTTTTGAAATAATGATCACGAACGTAACTTCTATTTTACCAACGATTTACAATGAAAGTTCAAGAATTACATTTTCTTGGTTTGATTACACTTTGTTTTCTGGGATGTTGGGGTTAAGTGTTTTAATTGGTATTTATTTTGGTTTCTGTGCCAGTAAACAAAATACCACGGAAGAATACCTTCTGGGAGGGAAATCTATGAGTGTTGTTCCTGTAGCTATGTCTTTAATTGCTAGGTAAACTGGTGCTTTAAAAAAGAATGGAATGTTGTTAGAGATTCATTAATTTCAGTCACATTTCTGGAATAACAATCCTGGCAGTTCCAGCAGATGTTTACAAATTTGGTTCGAATTATTGGTGGATATGTGTATCAATAACTATTGTGTGCGTCTTAATTTCCTATATTTACCTACCTGTATTTTTCAAACTGCAATTCACAAGCATGTACGAATATTTAGATTTACGTTTTGATAAAAACGTACGAGTCTTGGCATCGTTTTTATTTACATTATCGATGTTCCTATACAATCCGGTGGTCGTCTATATTCCAGCTCTTGCATTTTCACAAGGTGGGTAATACGACTTAGAAAGGATATCAATATTTACCAGCTGAACTTTTAGCAACCGGAATTAATCTCCACTTAATAACACCAATAGTTTGCATTGTATGCATATTTTACACCACAATTGGAGGATTAAAAGCCGTAGTATGGACAGACACACTGCAGTTTGGGGCTATAATTGGCTCTTCTATCGCTGTTTTCTTTATTGGAGCGATGTCTGCGGGTGGTTTCGAAACCGTCTGGAATAGAGCTGTCGCAGGGGGTCGTTTAGATTTATTCGAGTAAGGAATATGTTAAAAACGGGACGCACAGAAAAGTCAAATATTTGTTTTCTAGCTTCAGACTTGATCCAACTCTACGTGATGGTTTTTGGGCTTTAATAGTTGGAGGTACAATCCACTGGATGTGCATCTCTGGTCTTAACCAAGGCTCCATTCAGAAATTTCTTGCAGTTTCCACACTTAAACAGGCTAGAAAGCAAGTATCAATGAATTTAACCCTAGAACGATTTCAGTAACTTGTTAAGATATGCATGCTGTAAATATGCTATATTTTTTACTTGGTCATCCCCACCTGCATTTGATCATTTTTTCCAGCAATTTTCATTTACAACTTCAGTATTCACAAACATGGAAATCAAAACTTAACATAATTGGTTTTTCACTGGAAAATACAAAAAGGTACTGAGGAAGAAATAAAAACTGATGTAATCGTCGTTTTTCAGGGTACTTGGTATTTACTGTTTCGGAATGATAATAATGAAAACCCTGAGTGTTTTCACTGGTGATATTATGTACGCCAAGTATGCCGACTGTGATGTTCTTTCAACCAAACAGGTCACACGTACCGATCAGCTTTTACCATATTTCGTCATAGATGTAGCGGGCTCTATTCCAGGTTTACCTGGCATATTTATTGCGGGGGTTTTCAGTGCTGCTCTGAGGTAACTAATTCTGCTTACTTAAATTATTGCAGCTGATATCATCAGAGTTATATCTGCAGCACACTCTCCGCCACTTTAAATACAATATCGGGAACTATTTATGAAGATTTTATATCACCATTCATGCCTGTTTCCACCACTCAAAAACAGGCCAGCAATATCTTAAAAATAATCGTGATAGTATCGGGTGCCATATGTACTGGATTAGTGTTTGTAGTTGAAAAAATGGGTGGAATGTTACCATTTGTTGTAGCTTCGCAAGGAGTTACAGGAGGACCTTCACTTGGGTTATTTACTCTGGGTATGCTTTTCCCTTCGGCAAATGCTAAGGTTTGCCAAATTTAATATATTTGTCTTTTGGAAGAGTAAAAAACTGATTTTTTTAGGGAGCATTAGTTGGTGGCATAACCAGCTTAACAATTTTATCGTGGGTGGTGTTTACAAATCAATGGTACAAAAGTCAAGGTTTAGTGCACGATGTTATCAAACCCACATCAGTAGATGGTTGTGATTTTTATGTTAATTTTACGTCACCGTAAGTGAACACAGCAAAACATTGAAGGTCGGTATTTCAGTGCAGGTTTAATCAAAAGAATAGTTTAAGTTGACTTAAACTACAAGAGAATTCATGTTGTATGTCAGTCGTAATTTAGACTGCCTTAAGGTAAGCCTTGACTTAAACCTGTACTGAATTGCAATAAAGTTTAAACTTATGACGCCATTTGCGTCACATTTACTTAAAATTTAATCAAAGCTTAAACCCTTTGAATATAAAACTACAGGAAGGAGGCTACACAAAATATACGTGAGACCAAGATAGATGGTGCAAATGGCGGCTGAATGTTTCCGGTATGTCAGTGGCGTACCTTTTAGAATGAATACGGGATACGTAAACCTTTGAATATAAAATATTCAAAGACGTAAACTGACAAAAAAATGCAGTAAAGGTATGAATGAACAAAAATTAGAAGCTGCAAGAAATAAAATATTATAATACTGACGGTTAAAACAGTTTTTTAAATATATATTTTGCAAAGTGCTAATCTATATAAAATATGTATGTGACACCTATGATATTCACACGTGACCTTTCTTTGACATTGAAATTACAACATCGAATTGTTCTTAAATATTATTCGTAATGAACGTAGTTGCATTAAATACTTACTTATGGAACGTTATTCCTAAATTTTTATTTGTCCTTGTTGGAGAAAAAACTAACCTATTATTTGTCAGCTGTTGGTCTCAAAACTATGACTACAAATAGATTATCAAAATGGCGACATCCGTCGCACTTTTTGTATAACTACTAGAGCGATACCCTCATTCCTGTAGCTTTATATTCAAAGCTTAAACCATAGAATGTCATAGTAACACAACAGCAACTTTCTGGTTTAAACTGAGCTTCTGATAACCTTAAAACCAGTATTTTCCTTGTTAACCTTTGTTAACACAATTTTTTCCACGGCAAATGTCTGAAAGTTAACTTGTAAAACTGACCCCTTAGACAGGCCATAGAAATGACCCAAAATATATACTTTTATTAATTTACAGGAATCTACCACCTACAGAGCAACCCCTCGTGCTTTATCGAATATCATTCTGGTATAATACACTAATTGGTGCTTTTATTACTATTACGGTTGGACTTCTAGTGAGCTGGTTAACAAAACAAGATGATCCTCCGGTTCACCCAGATCTAATAAGTCCAGTGGCGCATTTTCTATTACCAGAACGAGAAAAGAGGCCATCTACAAACTATTACAGTGTGGATAAGGCTTTGCATTTAACTGCCTTGCATGCCAGCAATGCAGAAAAAGAAAAGGATGATAATTTTTAATTTTCTGTTATAAATTATATAATCATATTTTATAGTAAATATTTAGTAGTATGTTAGTTTAATGTTAAGTTTATGTAACAAGTAATTTATTACAAATGAAATTTAACTTCATGTACCAATCGGGTTTTCTGCTATAAAGAGATGTTGCTTTTGGCTTCTCGAATATCTGAACATACACATACATGGTTATTATAACCGGTGTGTGGTCAGAGCTGAGCTCGAAATGTGATTCTACTAAAAATTTTCTTGTGTTGATGCCCTTGGTGACGCACAATTTTAAGAGATGGTAACTTATTCTGATAGCTTGGCCAATATGTAGGTTCACTTCAGGAGAGACAGCTGAGATTGTTGTTTTTCATAGCGGCTAGTAGCTGTCTTTTATTTTCTTATTCTGTAGCATACTGGACTAACATATTGGCCTAGATTTCTCACTGAAAACTGCATCAGATATTGCCGAAGCAATTGAAACTCTAACCAACACCACTCAAACCACAACCTGGCAATCCACACCAGCCAAACCAAAACGCATATTAAAGAAGCAGTCCCAATAAACATCAAACATCTAATTTAAAAGAAAAAGCTAGAGCACGGTGGCAATTAACGCATTCTGCGGATGACAAACAAAGATTAAATAAAATTACTAAAGAACTAACTCAAATGTTTAAAAAACTCAAAATTGAATCTATTTAGGAATACTTAAGTAAACTAGACTCTACGCAGGCTACGAATTACTCACTGTGGAAGGCAACTAAACATTCAAAAGACCGCAGACTACAATAATGCCTGTGAAAGCCCCAGATGGTAACTGGCTGTAATTTACAGTTCGCCGAGCACCTCTCAAAGATATTCCAACCGTATGATATTGAAACCACCCCTCAAGATTAAAATTGTTTTTTTATAAACTTTATTAATCAGGAACCAGAATTTTACATTCTATAGGCTAATATGATAGCATAGGAACTAAACGTTACGAGTCTTTTTGGCAGAACGTGAACTCTTCCAGTGAGGAGTCCAGTTGTTTATCTTCTAAGGTCGGCTGGCCAACATCTTTTTAATCTTCTGAGTTCTTGTTGTTGTAATATTGGTGCCATTAGGGGATTACTGTGAGAATCTAGTCTGACATGATGCTTGTTACTGCGTTCTTGAATGACATCTTTTACAAATGAGATGCCAAGGTCATCGTGAAGCGTTTGGTTAGATATAAACCAAGGGGTCATGGCTCGAAGAATCTTGAACTGGCATCTTTGGAGGATTGCTATATTGGACTTGCTTGCACAAGCCCATAGTTCGATGCCATAAATCCATATGGGTTTGATAACTTCCTTGTAGATCAAGATTTTATTTTCAAGATACAGTTGAGATCTTCTTCCAATCTAAGGTCTTTTTGTTTCCTTTTCTTAGATATGCTTATGTTCCTTCCAATTGAGTTTTTCATCTAGGTGTAATCCTAGATAATGTACTGCTGACGACACAGGAATGATTGTGTTGTTGATAGAAACTGGAGGGCAAAGACCCTTCCTTAGTGCAAAGATTATCTGCATTGACTTGATTTCATTAATCTTGATTTTCCACTTATTAACCCATGCTTGTATGAAGTTTAAGTGGTCTTGGACGTAAGAAGATGCATTAATCGGATTGGCATGGCTTGCAATGATGACCGTGTCATCGTAGAAGGACCCAGTTAGAGTATTAGTGGTGGATAGGTCAGATGTATAACGTATACAGTATGTAAAGTGATGGTTACGATTACGAGTACGATGTAAAGAGGTTGAAATATGATATATATAGTTTAATTTTATAGAGCAGCCCTTCATGCTTGTCAAATGCCATCCTGATCTCCAAAAATACAGAAGTGCAGAATTTTTTATCTTCGAAGGATTTGTTTATTGCGTGGACAATGCGATGACACTGTTGAACCGTTGAGTGGTGTTGGCGGAATCCAAACTGGTGGTCAGGGATTGCATCCAGAATAGAGCTGATGCAGTGGAGTATTAACCTTTCTAGGAGTTTAGATATGGTAGGTAATAGGCTTATAGGTCTGTAAAAGGATACATAGCTTCATAGCTTGGATTTTTTCCGGGTTTAGCTATCATAATTACTTCCGCGATCTTTAATTGTTGGGCGAGTAACAGAGACGCGGAATAGGATTGTATAAATAGGTTATCATTGCAATGCCTTTCCTTGTAAGTTCCTTCAACATTTTTGGTGTTATTTGGTTAGGACCAGGCGATTTTCTGACGTTTAGGCGATTGATTTTACTATTGACCTTTTTATGAGTATCTACCTAGGTAACTAGTTTTATGGAATCAGTAGTACCCGGAGCATTATTCAGATATTGAAATATTTCTTGGTTTGCTACGGCGCTCCGGCATCGTTTGGGGTAAAAACTTTAGCAAAATGTTCGGCCTTTTCTTTATTGCTGCGTGCCCACGGACCGGGTGTAGAAGTTTCCCTGCGAATTGGAGGATTGGTTTGCACTGATTTAAGCACTGATTTAAGCGCTGCTTTAACCGTGCAACGAATAGAGTTATGCTATCTGCTGAGATTAGAGATGTAGTCTCGGAATGAATTTCTGCGAGCCTCCTTTCACTAGGATTTAAGTTTGTTGGCTAATTGATTGTAAGTACTTCTGTCTGCTGGTGTACGACTCCGGTGCCATCGCACCCTGGCTTTCCTTAGTTCAATAATTAGTTTTTTGATCTCTAATGATATGGTTGTGATAGTTTTGTGGGTCTCTAGTTGGGGCGTAGCATCGTTGATGACAGAATAAATTAGCTTTCCAGTGGCTTCTTCTATCTATTCATGGTTTTTGAGACTAACTTTTCGGCGGGGGTTATGGTTTCGTTAATTTTGTTTCTGTATTCATCCCAATCGGTTTTTGAGTTGTGAAGCCTGGGTGCCTTTTTAATGTTTGTAATTGTTGTTGTTAATGTAGCAATTATTTAAGTGTGATCTGAAGAGAGATCATAGGTTAAAGGTATTCCAACCGTATGATACCTACTGAAACCACCCTCCAAGATGAAAATGACATTCAACAGGTGCTTGATGCACCATTTCAGATGTGCCCACCGCTTTAACATATCATAACTGCAGAATTCAAAACTATTAATTTATAAAGAACTAAATCCAATAAAGCCCTACGGTTTCATCTTATTACAATGAAAGTGCTAAAAAAAGACTCTAAAAAATGTATAAAAACCATAACGTACTCAATGCAGTCTTAAGGGAGGAATACTTCCCTAATCAGTGGAAAGTGGTCCAGCTCATAATGCTACACAAAACGTGGAAAAAATCCGATGCAACTAGAATCGTATAGAGTACCTATAGGCCTATAAGTCTACTGCCACTTCTATCCAAACTCCTGTTGAAACGATTGCAAGCAGTCGTAGAAGAAAAAAGGTTAATTCCCAACTATCAACCATCCAATATCATCTGGTGTCTTGAAAAGGCAGCGTGTTAAGACTGACGCTCTATCAAATTTACATCGTAGGTATACCAGCATCAGAAACAACTCTCACAGCCACATTTGCGAACGATATAGTTTTAGCATCGCATACTAGTCCTACACCTGCGCCAAGTGCATTCCTGTCCTTGCACACGCGTAGCATTCGGGAGGTAGCGGGTTCGAACCCCACTGCCGACTGCCTTGAATCGGGATTTTGGGTGGTTTTCCCGATTCAACAGAGTTAACCATCTCTGAGGTAACTACCGGGGCAGGTAGTTTTCCACCTAAATATAAGCTCTTTATCCTAGTTTATCCACATCCTACTTTAACCTATCCTTACATATCCGTTCTCCGTGGCTGAAGAGGAGTTCTGCCCTCCTAAAAGCGGCCCGCCAACTCATCTCTCCGGGGTGGAATGAAATAACGTTGAATTTCCTTTTTTTCCTATACCTGCCCCAAGCAGATCTAAACGATATTGAAACCTGATACTTCAATAAGTTTTTTTTTTTCAGGAATTGCCTAAAAACGGATTCAGTATCGATCTGTGCTTGTCATAACTATTTTACATTTTTTTGCGAAAATAGTCACAGAGCTGTTGTTTTAAATTGTGCAAACTGACTTGCATATCTGCTAAAACGTGCTCAGAATTTATTATATTATACTTGCTACATGCTAAATCTTGAGTTCTTGAATGCTCTAGAATAAATCAAACTTCTTTTTTCCAATTGAAGTCGACCATAAATTAAGTACAAATGCAATGCGAAATGCAACTCGATAACTTGCTGGTAATGCTTTTTCATTAGTAGTGGTTGTTGGTGTAAAAGTGGCTTGCTCCTGGTGGAGGGAGTATATCTTTCTTTCAGAGAATTCCACAGGCTTGCCTTTTTTGTCTGGTTGTTTGCTATTTAAATTTCGAAGTAGCTTTGATGGCTTAATGCTTTCTTCTGACAAGACTTCGCGACAAACAACACACTTCTGTTTATTTAAAATAACGGTAAAACCATATTTAAGATAATTCATCCCTGTACATCTATTTTTTTTTTGCTCTTCTCACTTCCAAACGTAGACAGTTCTAATCAGTGGCGGCTGGTGTATAAGGGCTGCCGGGCAGCAACTCTGACCTAAATTTTACAAAAGTTATTAGCAGGAATCAAAAATAAACGAAATTAAATTTCGTTTATGCCTATTAATTAAAACAGCATTGCATTATATTTTCAACTTAGACATAAATTAAATCGCTTCCGGAAATAACACGCACCTCATAATGCATAAATTCAAAGTTCCGAGCGGAACGTGGTTTGACAACGTGCGAAAATCGGGTAGATTTTAGTTGAAAGCAATCAGATTTTTATGTTGGACGGGAGAGGCTGAAATTGTTGCTCAGTTGATTACTTAGTCACGCGCTATTTATATATTTAAAACTGCTTGTGTTAGAATAGATAACAGTGACCATTATCTCTTGTACCGCTTATTAAACTGAAGCATTATTTTCTTTGTTTTATTGTTTAACTGCAATTGTAATAAGTTTGCAAATAGATTCCGTACCGTAAAGACCGTTTCTTTTGCATCTTCCCGTTTTGCTGTCTTTTAAAAAAGGCGACCTTTTAAAAACAGATTTGTCGATAAACTCGCTGCTATTTTTTATAAAATTTACACAGAAGGTTTGTTTTGTTATTGTTGTGTTTACGTGTGGTGATAATAATAATATAAACATTTATTTAGTATTTAGTAGTGTTTTATTTATCGTTGTAGAATTACGTAAATTCAATATGAATTCCGTTGAAGAACTTTTACAAATCCCCTTTTCAAGCCACTCCTTTGAAGAAAAACTTGAAATTAAATCATTGGTACGGCCTACCCCTAAATTAACTTTAAATCAAAGTGGGCAAAGCAAAAAAGGGTTCTTATAAAAAACAATTTATTAACAAAATGTATGAAGATGTTTCTTGGATATGTGGTTGTGAACTAAGAAATGCATTGTTTTGTTGAACTTTCATGGAGCTTCAACGGCGTGACAAGTTTGGCGCAGGGGTATACCGTGAAAACTAAACCTATATCATAAACGTCCTTATAGTCTGACAAATATCGGTCCAGTGAACATTGTCACTCAGGTAGATAGCTTATAGACAATTAAGCAACATAATGGACAAGTAGAGAAAAATAGATATATTTTGTCAAAAATTATTGATTGTATAAGATTTTGTGGGGCATTTGAACTGGCACTTCGCGGGTATGATGAATCTCAGTCATCAAACAAGCCTGGAATTACATCGTACGTCAAAAAGAATAATAACATTCTTAAGAAACACTATGTCGCAAGAACGGTTAAATGTTTTAGCTACTTATGTTATCAATAGAAAAGGATTTGGTTCAAAATATTAAACACTTTAATTCTAAAATCTATAGTCAAGTTTGTAAATTACAAAAACCGTCGCATGGACTTTCCGCCATTAATAAATAAAGATAGGATTTTCTCAATAATTTAGAGTTATTTTTTCTGCAGCCCTTACCCTAAAAACTCACGAGCCGATGGTTCTAATGAACTTTTTAAAAATCTATGATTATTTAACAAAATGATGAGTATAAGTGTAACTTATCGTTAAATATTCGATATTGCACTCAGTAGTCAACAGAACAACGCAAAGTTGGAAATTATGCTTCCTCGCACTTCGCTACTTATACCATATTGATATAATAATGCAAGATTGTCCAAAATCATTAACAATGCCACCTTATTACAAATTGTAAATTTTACCCACGTTTCGTCGACAATTATTGATATGTGTAAACCTATAGCCTTTTTATGGGTCCCACAATATTCACGCCAAAATTGTTTTACTTCCCCAAAAATGTATGATTACTAACGTTGATTGTAAAATTATTATAAATGTGCACCAGCTTATATTTTTTATTTCAAATTGTTTTACCTATGAATTAACTGGGATACTCTTATCTCAAGGTCGTTCTCAGGGTTCGTTAAATTAAATTTCAAAAAGACAAAATTACTCATAAACTTTCCAGATACAGATTTATTACAAAATTTATGCCCTAAATTTCCCTAACTTATACTATTTTTTAAAATTAAATTAAATCTAAACACTCACACTTATAGGTACTTTGATTTGAATTCGATGCAGTTTTCGTTAATTTGACCTTCCGTTCACTTTGAGTCCAATCCAAGTCCACTTGCAGCTGATTTGTATTTCACCCTGATTACCCCAACTTCAATTCAAATTGCAGTTCAATCTGTTCTCAGTTTAATTCAAGCCTTATTCCAATTACAATTCAATTCCACTTGTAGTTTACTTGTAGGTCAATATTATTTTATATTTAATCTTCCTTTAAATTAATCTTTTATGAATACAATACAATAATATACAACCATAACATTAAAATAGTAATCAATTTATACAAACGACACTTAAAAACTAATCTAACTATTATAACACTTTTTTTATAATTAAGTCAGTGTCCTATTTTAGAGCATACTTTATTTTTTATTTATTTCATAAATAATTATATTCTAAATTATTATTTACAGTTGATATCATATCCAGTAGCGCCCTGAAGGTCGATCAGCCAGGCGTATGCCCGGGGCCCCGGAGGCTAGTGGAACCCCGCACCGAGCTTCATAATAAAGCTTACTTTTGAAATGAAGCGCACCCAATTTCCAAACGTCTCACCGTTTGAACGTTTTTATAAACGGACAAACGGTGAGACATTCGTAACCGAATAGCTCGCGACGCTGGCCGGACTAAAACTACAGTGACTTTAGTCACTGTAACTAAAACTAGTGGTGGGGCTAGTGCATCTAGCAACACTGCTTACATCGGCACGGCGTTCAACGAGGGGGGCGCGTTGCACCGCTAGTCGTCCGACAACATTTTGTATAACACAATTTTCTAACTGTAACTGACAAATACGCCATTTATTTCATCTGCGCTCGTGTTATTTGAATATTTTCGCACATCGCACTTTCTTTATTTACTGAGGGCCCCACTCCATATTTGTGCCTGGGGCCTCAAAATCCAAAGGGCGGCGCATATCAATATACAGGGTTACTGGTAATTCGATACATTCCTTTGGAGATGTGATAGGGCAGGAGCTAAGAAACAAATTTAACCCTAACATACATCATACAAAACTCAATAGTTTTTGAGATATGTCAATTTTTGTGTTTTTCTCAAAAAAGTAGATCTTAATGTCTTTGAAGTTAATTTAAAAAAAATCTGCTTGACATTTTTCGAACTTTTTTACTGGATTACTTGTCCCACTCTATGGTCATCCATTTAGAATGGAAAATACCCGGAAACATTTCGATCATGTGAAAATTTTAAATAAAAACTTATAAAAAATAATTTTTAAAAGCCAGCTATGAAAATTACCAATTCGTTTTTCTCAAAAATTATCAACACAACATGCGTACAAATTATTTTAAAAACTTCTTTATTTCAACATCTATCTATCAAGGTACAAATGTTCAACGTGCCCTTGATAGTTCTAATAAAAAAATAGTATAAGTGATGCAAGTAGTATTGTTCTTATTTTTGGATAAACAGTAAAAACCGTATTGTAAAGGTAATTTTTTAATTCTTAATTAATTTCAAAGTTGCACTACATTTCTTGCCCAAAATGGGAGCCCCTACTCCGTATACAAGCACGGCAGCGTCTTCTTATTTCCGTGTTTGTTAGTCTGGTTGTGAGGATATGCCGTATATGTTGGGCAACGTCGACTATCCTTTGTCTAAGGTCTAAGGTATTCTCCGTATCGACTGGTGTTTCATAGACCATCTCTTTCATATGGCTCCACACGTAGAAATCTAGAGGTGTTAAATCTGAACTTCACGCTGGCCAAGGCCTGCCCTTCCAATCAAACGGTTAGGAAAACGTTGACCGAGTAACTGTCGTACCGTCAGCCGATAATGTGCTGGACAACCGTCGTGCTGTCTTGCTGAAATATTATTCGCTCAGTCACGGTGAGAGGACCATCTTCATCCTTCCATAAAATGTTCAGTAAGAAATTTGCATTGTCTGCATCTGAATTTAACATAAAGCGGCAGAATTCCACTCTCATTCCAGGATCACCTTCATGAAAGCCTTGGACAGGAGTATAGTGGTAAGGATGGCATCGAATGTCGCAATATTTCTTCCTCATCATCTGGTTGATAAACGCGAAGAGTACCGGCGTTACCTTTTCTACGTTTCACGGAGCCAATTTCAGCGACATTTCGATATGCCGTACCGAATACACGAACGTTTGGTATACGACGGTTAGGGAAGCGACGTTCATATTCTCGGCGAGCTTCGGCAGCTTTGCCGTCACAATATCCGTAGACAAACAAGATGTCAGCGTATTCTGCATTGGTGTAGGTGGCCACGGCACTTAAAACACAATAACAACAACAACAACGACCTAAACCAAAATCTTCAGCAACTAACTCAACAACAGCAACAAACTTAAGTTACACGGAGATAATAATGTCAGTTAATAATACACAAGCGTAAGCATCAAAGTCAAGGACTGACTGACTGACATGAACGATTTGTCATTTTTTTTTCGACGCACACATTTACTTTTTACTGTTTATCCAAAAATAAGAACCATACTACTTGCATCACTTTTACTATTTTTTTATTAGAACTATCAAGGGCACCACGTTGAACATTTGTACCTTGATAGATAGCTGTTAAAATAAGGAAGTTTTTAAAATAATTTGTACGCATGTTATGTTGATAATTTTTGAGAAAAACGAATTGGTAATTTTCATAGCTGACTTTTAAAAATTATTTTTTATAAGTTTTTATTTAAAATTTTCACATGATCGAAATGTTTCCGGATATTTTCCATTCCAAACGGATGACCATAGAGTGGGACAAGTAATCCAGTAAAAAAGTTCAAAAAATGGCAAGCAAATTTTTTTAAAATTAACTTTAAAGACATTAAGATCTACTTTTTTGAGAAAAACACAAAAATTGATATATCTCAAAAACTATTGAGTTTTGCATAATGTATATTAGGGTTAAATTTGTTTCTCGGCTCCTGCCCTATCACATCTCCAAAGGAATGTATCGAATTACCAGTAACCCTGTATAAAGGCGAGTTCTGACGTGTCAGTTTCGCTGATCATTTTGACTGATTCAGTGATTCAGTGAAACTGCATATACAGGGTGATATTGAAAAAACTGCCATGCATAGTACCACGTGATAGAGGACCATAAAATAATAAAAAAAGTTCTTATACGCTAATGTCCGATCGCCTTTTGTTTTCAAGATACAGGATGTTAAAAGTTTGTTAGAAAATTTAATTTAAAAAAAAAAACTACAATGCATAGTACCACGCGATAGAGGACCATAAAATAATAAAAAAAGTTCTTATACGCTAATGTCCGATCGCCTTTTGTTTTCAAGATACAGGATGTTAAAAGTTTATTAGAAAATTTAATTTTTTTTTTTAAACTACAATGCATAGTACCATGCGATAGAGGACCATAAAATAATAAAAAAAGTTCTTATACGCTAATGTCCGATCGCCTTTTGTTTTCAAGATACAGGATGTTAAAAGTTTGTTAGAAAATTTAAACTTTTAACATCTTGTATCTTAAAAACAAAAGGCGATCGGACATTAGCGTATAAGAACTTTTTTTATTATTTTATGGTCCTCTATCGCGTGGTACTATGCATTGTAGTTATTAAAAAAAAATTAAATTTTCTAACAAACTTTTAACATCCTGTATCTTGAAAACAAGAGGCGATCGGACATTAGCGTATAAGAACTTTTTTTATTATTTTATGGTCCTCTATCGCGTGGTACTATGCATTGTAGTTATTAAAAAAAAAAATTTTTTTCTAACAAACTTTTAACATCCTGTATCTTGAAAACAAAAGGCGATCGGACATTAGCGTATAAGAACTTTTTTATTATTTTATTTCATACTGTCTGGTAAATTCAGTTTCCCGGCGCCATTTTGTGTCCGGTAAATGAGCTATTACGGTATCAGAGCCGGAAAATGTTGCTTGGCAACATTTTCCGGACAGTTATTTTATGCACCCAATCAGAGCCCGTAAAAGTCTAACCAAGCCACACCTACCGGCTTTGACACAGTAATGTCACATGTTGACGTTTTGAAAAAGCGTCACATGTAAAAATTAAAAATCAAATTGTTGACAGTATGAAATAAAATACATAACGACATTCGTCCGTGAACTCTTTTTACAGTACTCGTTTCGAGTTTCAAGACTCGGCTCCTTGCGTCGCCTCGTCTTTAAACATCTTACTCGTACTGTAAAATATGAGTTCCCGGACTTGTGACGTTAATTACTATTATGGTCCTCTATCGCGTGGTACTATGCATGGCAGTTTTTTCAATGTCACCCTGTATAATGAACGTCAGAACACCTCTTCAGTTAGACTGATCAGTCATTTCTTTCTTTCAGTGGAAGTGAAAAGTGGTTCTACTTTTGTTCAGTTTAGCTGATCATTATTGAAAAGTAAACGCAAAAGAGATAAAATGATTAATAATAAAATGACACGTGTGGACGTATGCATTTTTATTTTCATTAAAAGTGAATCAGCCAGAATGAATCAGCGAAACTGATAATACTGATATGTCAGAAACTAATTTTCAGAAGGCTCCACGCTCCACATCCACAGTACAGATAAAGTCACTGTAATCCACAGTGCCATCCAGCACTCTCTCGAATATGGTGGAGAGTTCCGGAAACAGGAAGAAAGAAATTGCCCTACTTGGTGAGAGATGGCGCAAGTAACAAATAATCAAATTGAGCTTTTTGGTAACAGATGTTCCCAGACATTGGGCCGTGCAGTCGACGAGAGGCTAAAACCTTCACACGGCTGCGAGGTATACGCAAGCGTGACCACTTACTGGCTCTGAATATGCAACCCATATTACATTACAGGTATAGAAGTATGTATGTATGTATGCAAATGTTCATTAAATTTATATTTTATTTTTAAATACAGCTAATGTTCTCTTTTTTTGTTTAAATTTCTTTAATAAATTTGTTTTATACAGGGTATTTCAAAGTTGAGGCATTTATTTTAACAGGTTGTAGAACTCTTAAAAATAAATCATTTCACCAAAAATAAATAATAAATTGACTGACTTCGTGTTATTAATTATTGGTATACAATTTATTATTTATCACCATTCCCATTTCGAGAAAAATAGCCTATATAAATTTGCAAAAAAAAACGCTTAGTTTATGGTAATGGAGAAGTGAATAACGTGGAAGAATTAAGAGTACGAATAGAAAACTCTTGTAAAGTTGTTCACGGACACCGACAATTCATTTTCGCGGCGTATACAGAGTCATGGATTCATGGATACGTCGGACAAGATTGTGCGGGCATCAAACAAATGGTAACAACTTTGAACAATTTTTATAATTTTTTCTTCATATCTCCGCCATTTTGCAAATTTTATGTAGGCTATTTTTGGTGAAATGATTTATTTTTAAGAGTTCTACAACCAAAAAATGCCTCAACTTTTAAAACACGCTGTATTTAAACAGTTACAATTTTGATTATGTATTAGTGTAGACTGTAGACGACCATTAGCGAATTTTCAATGTTCAGTTAAATACAAATTTCAATATTGGTGCTGGCGCTATAAGAAACCTACTGCGTTTGCGCATATCTTGCAGCCGTGTGAAGGTTTTAGCCTCTCGTGTGCAGTCGCTGTTTTATTATGACTAATGACTGATGTTGAGTACGGCAGATAGGGGGCAACAAAATTCTTGTCAAAAGGGGGTTCCGCTAACCTAACACTTAAATCTATCACAATAATATATTAAATATTTTCCAAATAGAAAAAGCCCGCCCAAAATCGAAAATGTATAAGAGATTAATTAAATACAAATTCAACACTATTCTGATTATAAACTTATGGCGTTCGGGGATAGACTTATGAACGGGTAGCCCTAGAGATTTTTTTAAATGGGTAAGGACTTGGGAAACTTTTATTAATTTTCAATTTCAATACTGTAAAATTTTAATAATAATGTGAATGTCCTGCATTTTTTAAATCCCTTTTCAACAAAAGTTTATGTCTTTTGAGCTGTTTAAATGTCTCATTTTAAGCAAAGAGAGAGTTTTTTGTTAACTATTTTATGTAATTATTCAGGCCAAATATATTAATAGTATATTGCGTCATAAGGGAAGATATAGGCATATTTCATCCCGAAGATTTCTGCTGCACGAGCGAACGTAGTGAGCGAGGGCAGCAAAAGCCGAGGGATGAAATATGCCGTTAGATTCCCGTAGGGCACAAGTTATTTTTCCGCATCCATGAGAAGTTCGTATTAAATAAAAATAGTTATAATATAATTCGTACCTACGTTTTTGACATATAACCTCAAATTACACATGTCAAATTTCGGTATTAAAAATAACTTCTATAATGAATTTATGTAAAAAATAATCGTATTTGCTTAAATTTTAAAAAATAATTACATTTATCAATCACTTAAATGAAGATTTTTGTATAATCAAATAATAATTTTGATTCTAAATTCTATCGGTAGATGTCACGTCGATAGCATGCACGGTAAAAACCCGCAAATGTTCATATCGTCCCGCTTTTTCATATTTACCCGCTATCCGCCATTGTTAACCTCAAATGAGATAAATAATCTGTCAATTACATACCATGGATACGGAATAGTATATTGCGTCATAAGGGAAGATATAGGCATATTTCATCCCGAAGATTTCTGCTGCACGAGCGAACGTAGTGAGCGAGGGCAGCAAAAGCCGAGGGATGAAATATGCCGTTAGATTCCCGTAGGGCACAAGTTATTTTTCCGCATCCATGAGAAGTTCGTATTAAATAAAAATAGTTATAATATAATTCGTACCTACGTTTTTGACATATAACCTCAAATTACACATGTCAAATTTTGGTATTAAAAATAACTTCTATAATGAATTTATGTAAAAAATAATCGTATTTGCTTAAATTTTAAAAAATAATTACATTTATCAATCACTTAAATGAAGATTTTTGTATAATCAAATAATAATTTTGATTCTAAATTCTATCGGTAGATGTCACGTCGATAGCATGCACGGTAAAAACCCGCAAATGTTCATATCGTCCCGCTTTTTCATATTTACCCGCTATCCGCCATTGTTAACCTCAAATGAGATAAATAATCTGTCAATTACATACCATGGATACGGAAAAATGATTTTATTGAGTAACATTGAAACAAATTGCAAAACATCATAAGAAAACGAAATATTGCACCATTCTACATTTACAATTTTAAATACTGTATAAAAGTGATTTTTAGGTTTCGAGTTCCTTTGTGTCTTAACGATAACGACTGATAAACACTATTACACTTCATACAAGTAAATGTAAATACACATTATTTATTCCTGGCGGAGAAACTTTTCCACTATCATCAACTAGAAATCTCCAAACCTACCTAAACCAAAACTTGCAGACTAATGAACTTTCCATTTACACTTTTGGTAATTACGTCAGGTAAATTGAATTTCTAAATTGAGAACGTTTGTTTTTTAAGTTAAAGAAATGATAAATTTAAACAATACTTTAAAATATTTGACGTGATGATCATGCTCTTTAATAAATCCTCAAGTGTTCTAAAAATACTAAAACACACTTAAATATGAGTGAAATATTATAATCTATTCAAATTTTTATTTACATTATGATATATAACTGGACTGTATTGTTAAACAATGGCCTGAAAAATCGTTTTCCTATATTTAGAGGATAATTTTTAGTAATTTTAATCATTCTAACGAAAGAGCCTTTTGTTGGCAGACCAAGTTTTTTGGTGGCCACTTTCAAAATTATTGCAAATCTTTCTAACTTTTTGTAAAGTACGGTCAGTTATTTAATAGTATTACCAAAATTATCAAAATCGTTAAAGATGGACCCTGAAAACATTACATCTGCAACCGAAATTCCATCACATTTATCAAAAGTACTGCTTTCGCTTTCATGGGTTGATTATACCCTTTTCACCGTTATGTTTGGATTAAGTGCAATCATCGGGATATATTACGGTTGTTTTGGTAACAAGCAAGCTACCACCACGGATTATCTTCATGGTGGTAAGAAAATGAAGATTTTTCCTGTTGCGATGTCCTTAATGGCCAGGTATGTTTCCCTTTTCCTTAAATTCCACGTTTAAAATAACGTTAAATAAAATCTTATTTTAGTAATCTATCAGGAATTTCCCTTCTGGGGATTCCATCTGAAATTTACATGCACGGAACTCAATATTCGATGTGCATGATATCGGCAGCAGTCATGGTCTTCATCGTAGCGAACATATACTTGCCCGTTTTCTACAAGCTTCAGCTCAACAGTACTTATGAATATCTAAAATTGAGATTCAGCAACAGAATTAGAATAATTGCATCCGTACTTTATGTGATTTCCAGCTTCCTTTATATCCCCATTGTTATTTACGTTCCCGCCTTGGCTTTCAATCAGGGTAATTTGGGAAACTTGTTTGGCAGATCTGAATTTAACTATCTTAATTGCAGTTTCTGGTATTGATCTTCACGTGATAACTCCTGTCATTTCCTTTGTGTGTATATTTTACACCACACTTGGTGGTTTGAAAGCGGTCGTTTGGACGGACACTTTGCAATTTTCTGTAACTTTATTAACGCTTGGATTTGTACTAATTATGGGTACGATTTCCGTTGGAGGCTTTGGAGCTATATGGGAAAAAGCAGAAGCCGGAGGAAGATTGGAGTTCTTTAAGTAATAGTAGTTGTTAACCATCTTTCTTTGTAATTTTAATTTGAAACAATTTCAGTTTGGATTTGGATCCCACATTGAGAGCATCATTCTGGAGCGTTGTGGTAGGACATGTCATAGGATGGATGTCGTTTGTTGGTTGTAATCCTGCTACAGTTCAACGCTTTTTGGCCGTACCATCCTTGGGACGTGCTAAAAGGTAAATTTCTACAAGTTCACATTCAGACGAGTTGAATATTATTTTATTAATTTCAGATCTCTCATCATTCTCGCAGTTGGCATCATTGTTACAAAAGCAATCTGCTGTTTTTCCGGTTTAATAATGTACGCCAAATACCACGATTGCGACCCCTTTACCATAGGAAGTATCAAAACGTCCGACCAAATTTTGCCTTATTACGTCTTAGATGTTGCCAGCCAAATTCCAGGAATTAGCGGTTTATTTGTTGCTGGCGTATTCAGTACCGCTTTAAGGTATTTAGCATTTCATTTCAGAGAAAATCGCATAACGAAATCTGATTGATTACAGCACCCTTTCAACCTACTTAAACTCACTGTCTGGCATAGTTTACACCGATTTCGTGGCACCATTTATGCCCAAAGACACAACGGAAAAAACAGCAAGTAACATCATGAAAGTAACAGTTGTTATTTTGGGTGCAATATGCGTTGCTTTGGTATTTATCGTTGAAAAGCTTGGCTCTGTGTTAGAAGTATCAATCAGTCTGGGAGGAATTGCCGCAGGTCCACTTTTGGGTCTTTTTTCAATGGGCATGTTGTTTCCAATAGCAAATGAAAAGGTAATTCCGCTGTTTCTTTTCCCTTAATAACTGTTTCATAAGTCCCTATCTCAGTATCCTCATATTCCAAGGCTTCTTTCTTCAGTCTCCTCATTTATTCCATCATATCATGACCTTGAACTTGGTAAACTTCATCCTATTATTTTGTCTACCTTCTCATCCACTTCTTTCGGTTCTTGTCGTCATTTCTTTTTCTTGATGCCTTACAAATAAATCTAATAATTAACCGATGATTTTCAGGGGGCAATGTGGGGAAGCTTGACTGCGCTATTCTTCATGGGGTGGATGGCCGTGAAAACCCAGTTCCATAATTACAACGGAACTATTAAACATTTACCTAAATCTTTGTACACAGATGGATGTGGACCTGAATTTAACGTTACGTCAATGCTCACAGAAGCTATTCTGACATCCACGTAAGCATTCGGCAATTTTGCAATAAGGTCTTTCCATTCCCTCATAAAGTTAAATATCTGAAAGTTACATTTATGAAGAAATGAAAAGACTGCCCCTTTTAATCCAGATATATTAACACTGATTATAAATAGGGCAAGTCCTTCCGTATGCGGAGACGACGAACCTTTCTGGTTATTCAAGGTTTCGTTCTACTACTACACCACACTCGGTACCACTATAACCTTGGTAGTGGGTCTGTTGATTAGTTGGATCACCAAAAACAAGGATGATCCACCAGTTAATCCTGATTTGTTGAGCCCGTGTATTAACAGATTCCTTTCAAAGTCAACCAATACCATAAAATACACTTCCGTTGACAAAGGACTACATATCATTACCATGAATGACAAAGAAAAAGAAGTTTTAGATTCGTTAAATAACAGGCTACAGTAATGAATCTATTTGATACCTACTGTTTTATTTATTGTTTTATTTTTTACTCTGAATGCTATTATGGGGCAGGGTTTTTAGGTCAAAACAGCTTCTTCTAACCTAAGAATTTAAATGAAAATGTAAGTATCCCAACTCACAATTTGTATAAGAAGAAGGAATGATATGGTTTACTTAATGAAGGCTTTGTTCGATTATGTAATGATAAACTTCATTAAAACAAAAAAAAATGTTGTACATATGTGAGATATTGATTTTTGTACAAAACGTGTGACTATCCTGATTTTTAATAAAGATTTAATGTGAATAATTTTTTAATTCTGAAATACCAATAATATACGGACTACGAAGTAAATACATAATGTATTTAAAACAATTATTCTTATCAGAACAAGACAATGATGTTTACATTCATAGGATTTACAGCATGTATTTTGATTTATTTATACTTCACCACCGTATTAACGAAATTTAAGATAAATATTTGAACAATGATGATTATTGTTATGTAAAGTAGCGAAGGAATTAAACGACTTTTAAATAGACAGAGGGCTTATATTTGAACATTTTAACATCCGAATTGTTTATCTTACGTAATAGCACAGTGTTATAAAAATTTCCATTTTCGTTTAAAATTTTCCTATCGCAGCTTAAGCTGAACAAGTAAGATTCAGCACAATATTTATCCAAACGAAATTAAAATAGATTTTTAAAAGCAAATAAAACCATTCTTTGATCAAATTCAAACTAATAAAGATATATCCATTTAGATGCAAAACTTTATACAAAGTAGATAAAGAGGTTGCCTATACTGCATAAAAAGACTTGTATTTTACGTATTTCGCTTGTTCATTCAAATATTTAACCCACACTTACTAGCTGCTTCTTCATTCTTCATACTTTCTTATACAAGTTTTAAGTTATTCTTTCTATCTTGACATCAATAATAACAGAATACTAAACATATAAAAATTATTTGGGTTCAGGAACTTGATTAGTACAATTCTAAGCACAGACATACTCAGGGCTACAAGATTACTCTCTTTTTCTTTCTAACTTGCAGACGTTTTTGATTACCAACAATAACTGTAACATTAAAAAAATAGTCTATAAATAACTAATATGTTGAAGAAGATTTAAAATATTTATGTGCGTATCGTAAGTATCCATTTCTTAACTATTTTTTTTAATTATTTATTTATAATGCATATATTCTACCACTCAAAGAGTATAATTAAGAATATTTATACACAGCAAAATGCAAAAATAACTGAATATTTTCACCCATTTCTATGTTTATTTACATTAACATTAAAAACTGCAGGACTGAAGTTTTGACAGAAATAATATATTGGTATGATCTCACTTCTGTAAATATTATTGCATACAATTTTTAAATTTTCCGGCTAGCTCAATCTGTATTAAATTTTTAATCAATTTTAGAAAATCTCTTAACCCAGGGTCGTTAATGCGATCACATTTATAAATTTTAAATTTTTAAAATTCATAAAGTAAATTTTGCAACACCCTCAAAATTATGCAAAAACTTTAACAATAATCAATAACAATTCTAATATCTAAACAAACATCATCATCATCATCATCATCAATTGACATGTATAACAGGTAAAAGCGAAACAAAGAAAAATAATCACCTACCTGTATACTTACAAAAAACTCAAAAGAATTCGCCGACTAACTTAGTTGTTTGCGAGGGCCGTAGATCGCCGAGGATTGCCTTATCATAGTTAAAACTCATAAAGTGAATACTGATAAAAAATGGAAAAAAATTGGGCGCCAGAAAACTTTTCAGTTTTCAAAAAAATATAGAAATACAAATAAGTAATTTTAATGACTTCAAAATATTTAACAATGAAGAAATAAAAGCTAAAAATGTGCAACCAAACGTACAAAAACAAATCGCTTAGGTTAATTTCAAAGGAACCAAAAACTAAATATCAACGTTAGTTGAATTAAAGAAAAATATACATGAATGGTAAAAAAAACGATCAACGTGGATAAATAAAAAATAAATAAGCGCTTACCTTTATTACCTGAGTGAAAACAAGTCTAATAAAAAAATGAACGATCAAAAATAAATAGCAATAGCCTTGTTTAAACTCAAGCTTATTACCTTGAAAAAAAACACGCAAATTCGTTATGCTAATAAAATAAAATGGAAAAACCAACCTAAAGCGTTACAGAATATTACAACAAAAATATAAATTTATTTCGTGAAGCGAAAAAGATGAATATGAAATAATTAATATTAATGCAAATTAAATTAGCTGAAGGCGTTAAAATTCAATTGTACAAATATTTAAGTAAAGCAAAGTTAAAAATTAAGAAATTTAATAAATGGAATAAAACCAGGTAAATTCGACGACACTTTAACAATTCAAGAAACACCGACCTTGAGTCCTCCAAGCGATCGAATGGCGAATAACCAGCAATTGTAAATAACTTTTCTTGATAAACGTCAACCAATTTTGCAAGAAACGTATCCAAGACTCCATAAATAATGCAGCCGCAAAAAGGCAATAACCAAAAGAGCCGGAGTACGGTAAGGCAACGTAAAATAAAACGAAAAGAAAAGAAAGAAGCTGTAACAAAGTCGCCATTAACACGTGCGTTCAATGATAAGACAAAAATCTCCACTTACCACCAGTATCTTGGTGCTTCTAAAAAATAATTTCACAACGTGAAACAAAACCGAAAATCTCGGAAGTTATAATTCCGAAAATTCCATCAGAATTAAATGAGTAACTTCGGGATAAATTCAAACTCAACTGCTTCGGCAGACAACCCAAACGGAAAAAGCCAAGATTTCTCGAACGCAACGCCTATCATCCAACGCGCATGACCCTCTCTCCCAAATCAGAAAACCTACTCAAAACCAAAAAGTCACTAACTACGTTATCTTTTACCAGTGAATATATAATAAATAGAGGTTCAATAAATGCATTCACCGTAAATAAGCAATTGAAAGGAGCAAAATAATATAACGGAAAATGAACCGTTACACATGGAGCAGATCCTCGTGGATCAATCCTGGATTACGCCAGGCCCACCCCATGCCAACAGGGAACACTGTATGACGTTAACATGCCTGTGACGCTAGCCGCTAGACACCGCTTCTACAGTGCAAGGCAGTTAGTAGATCACATATTCAATGGGAGTCGAATATATGACCAAGATAGTTAATAAAGTTTTTTTTTTTTATATAAACCCTATTTCTAGTATTACCGCTAAATTCCCTAGGTCTATGGTGTGAACGCCTTAGCGCAGACATGCCTGCCCTGTTACACGTTACTTTATTCTAGCTAAAACTAGTCATTATTTTATCCACATACTCCTTGTTCCCTTGTTTCTATTTTCCATTATTATTGTAGTATAGGTTCTTTCACAGTTCTTCTATCTTATTCTTCCTCTACTTCTGCTTCCTCTTCTTCTACTTCCTCTGCCTCTACTTCTAATTCCTCGTTGTCAGATTCTTCGATTGAGTCATATATGCGATTCATTTCCCACTTCATCCTAGTTTTGCTCCTTGCCCACTCTTCCCAAGTTTGTTGTGGTATACCCGATCGCTCGATATCTTGTTTCAGTGCTGTGTTCCACGTGTAGCAGGGCCTTCCCACCTTCAGTTCGTCTGCTGCTAGGTTATATGCCTTCTTCAATATATGGTCTTCTTCTCGTCTTAATATGTGTGCCCAATATTTTAGCCGTGCCGCTGTCAGCTTTTTAGTTATTGTTTTCCCTTCCAGTACCTCGTGTGCGGTCGGCCCTTCGTCTTCTATTGAACTTATCCTGAGGAGTTTTAGGATTTTTTTTCCATTCTTCGCAGTGTCACTCTATTTCCCTTTGTGATTGCGCTGGTTTTTAGTCCGTATAGCGCCGTTGTTCCAACTATCGTTGTGTAGATTGTCTTCTTCAGTTGCGGGGGCAGTTTATGCCGTTGTATTGTGGGTAGTATGGCGTAGGTAGCTTGGTGAGCCTTTGTGATTCGTTGACTCACTGTTGCTGGCCTTTCCAGCGTGTTGGTCATATAAGCTCCTATGTACTTCAGTTTTCTGACTTGTTTTATTTCATAATTCCCAAATTTCAGGTTTTGCTCCAATGCCCCAAGTTATGTAGTCCCGGTTGTCGTATCACGGCTTCGCATTTATCGACGTTAATTTCTAGCCCCACGTCCTTCAGGTTTTCTGTGATTTCTTGCAGTAGTTGTCCCACTTCGCCCTTTTCTTCCGCTAGAATCAGTAGGTCATCTGCGTATGCTAAGATTTTAGGGAGCAGTAAGTCATTTCCGGTAGGGGTCCGATTTTGTTGCTTCGCTGGTAGGTCCCGGAGTGCTTTGTGGAGTGCAATGGTGAAGAGGCGGGGGGAGAGTGGACATCCTTGCTTTATTCCTCTGCGTTTCCGGTATACCTTTGTTCTTTGTCCGAACCACTGGATGGCAGTGTTTTCTTCCAGTGCCGCCTTGATTATCCTATTTATTAGGTAGTGGGGTGCTTCGCTGTCCGTTAAGCCTTCTATAAGGGCTGGGTGTGAGACTGTGTCGAATGCTTTAGCTAGGTCCAGGGTTACTAGAATAGTTCGCTCTCCTGCTCTCCAGCGTTCATCTAAGATTCTTCTGGCGACAAACAGGTGATCCTCCACTGATCTTCCATAGTTATATGTTGTGTTTGCTCTCCTATGAACATGTGTTCTGTTTTTCTAAATTGATCGTCATCCCCCACTTTGTGTATTAATCGTTTAATTTTCAGGCCATATAACTCACAGCATCGTAGTCCTGAGCCATTGCGACTTGGTCATCTGCGTAAAGTAAAGTAAATAATGTCCTGTCTTATAAAGGAAGTTTCAAGGCTGCGTCTAGATAAATGTTAAATAGTATTGGGGGCATGCTGAAACTGGATGTTAATGAATTTCCAATCTTTATTCTGCTGAATGTGTTTCTATAGAACTCTTTAATTGCTTTTATTGTTGTTATACTAATGGGAGATTCATTAATCACTTTGAATAGATAGCTCTTCGGTTTGGTACATTTGGTAATCATTAGTAATAAGCACTGTTAAAATTCCTCCATAAAGTCTGCTAAATGTGCTATTTACGGAGAGGCCTCTGTAGTTTGTACATTGATCTCTTGGACCCTTTTTGTAAATAGGTGTGATCCAGTTTTCTCTCCATTCCGTTGGTATTCCTTCACCATTTAGGCATTTTTCAAAAAGACATTTTATTATTGTGTACAGTTTATTGGATCCGTGTTTTATTAATTCGGAGGATATTCCTCCTGGTACGGTAACTCATTTGTTTTTCAATCTGTGTATCGCTTTCTTAAAAACGTCATCGTCTATCTGTATTCTTTCTTTCTCCACTCCGTACATGTCAGTTTCTTGTGATTTTTGAAACTTGTCTGTTCTCTGTAAACATATCTCCCAAAATAATTTTTCCATTTTTCCTTTGTTATTGTTTGTAGATTTACTTTATTGTTTGTCTGATTTTTTATACCTACTCTTTATGAATCTCCATGATTATATTGCTCTTCTTCCTCCTATGAGACTTTCTAGACATTCCCTTTCCCACTGAATGTTCTTGTTTTCTATAATCCTTCTCTTGAACTTTGCTCTTGCATGCTTACATACAATGTAATCTTTCGCCCGTTTATAATGCATATATTCTACCAACCACTCAAAGAATATAATTAAGAATATTTATACACTTCGATTAAAATGCAAAAGCAACTGAATATTTTCACCCATTTCTATATTTATTTACATTAACATTAAAAAAATGCAGCCCTGAGGTTTTCACAGAAATATATTCTTCTCTCTTTCTGAATTTAAATTTCCCAATACGCACTCCTTTAATAACGACAAATTAATTACTTACTTAAAAGGACGCTGTAAAACGGTAAAATAATTTCAATGTTATCGTAGTAATAATTTAACACTGAATTAATCTTACGTAAATCCACCATTACACCAAATCAGTCATTTAAAATGACGTTTGTTCTTTTACAAAAATATGCGCATAGAATACTGCTAATTACGGTTTATAATAACTATTCTGAATCGTCCACACCACAGAAAGTACCAAACATGCTATCCGCAACGTTTTCATGGGTGGATTACACGCTTTTTTGTTCAATGTTTAGCTTGAGTGCACTTATAGGGGTTTATTACGGATGTTTCGGAAATAAACAGTCAACGACCTCGGATTACCTTTATGGGGGTAAAAATATGAAAGTTATTCCCATAACTTTATCAATGGCTGCAAGGTATTGTAACTCCTATTATATTTTAATGATAAATGCAAATTAAGTATATTTTAGCACCCTTTCTGGTATTTCCTTGCTGGGAATTCCAGGAGAAGTGTATGCGTATGGAACACAGTTTTGGATGATCTGCCTTGGTGCCATACTAATGGCGATAATCAACAACTTCATTTATTTGCCAGTTTTCTATAATTTACAACTTAACAGTACATACGAATATCTTCAACTGCGATTTGATAAAAACACCAGGACACTGGCTTCATTTCTTTTTATTATGTGTACCTTTTTATATCTTCCGATAGTTATTTATGCCCCCTCTTTGGCATTCAACCAGAGTAAGTTGCAAACAAAAATAATTTTTACCAACTAGTGGACTTATTTTCAGTGACGGGCTTTGATATCCATTACGTAGCCCCAATTATGTCATTAATTTGTATATTTTACACAACAATTGGTGGATTAAAAACGGTAGTTTGGACCGACACTTTACAATTTACAGTAACGCTTTGCATCATGGCGTTTGTACTTATCACAGGCACGCTTTCCGTTGGTGGCATTTCTGCAATTTGGGAAAAAGCAGAAGCAGGAGAAAGATTGGAATTTTTTAAGTAAGCTATTTCTACGGACGGTTGGTGTCTTTTAAATGTATTTATTTTTCCCCTATTGTAGTATGAATCTAGATCCCACAACAAGAACAACGTTTTGGACAGTATCCCTGGGCCAAACTTTCATCTGGATATCATACGTCGGAATTAACCCGGCCAGTATGCAAAGATTCTTGGCTACAACATCGCTAGCAAATGCCAAAAGGTAAACTCATGCAATAAACTGTGCATCACAACCGTCTGGGTTATTTTCAGAATTTTGATACTCTTCGTGGTTATAGCCGTAATTACAAAATCAATCAGTTGTTTCTCTGGATTAATAATGTATGCTAAATACCACGACTGTGATCCATTATCTATGGGAAAAATTAAAAAGGTCGACCAGATTTTCCCTTATTATGTCCTAGATGTAGCTGGGCAAATCACTGGTTTAAGTGGCTTGTTTATCGCTAGTATGTTCACCACTGCTCTTAGGTAAATCTTGATTATCTTATTTAGGCATTGTCAACTTATGAAAAGTCGATATTTTTTTATTTTGTAATTTGATTGAGTAAACTGAGTATTGCACTTGCGCAAAATTTTACGGCCGAATTTTTACCGTGTTATGTGAGGTAAAAGTTTAAGCTATGACGTCACTGATGTCGGTCGCCGGTAAGAGCTCTAGCATAGCTAACTTAGTAATGCAGTATAATAGAGAGTAATCGCAAGTACAACGCTAAATTTAGGTTATGTTGCCGTGTTTATACAAGTAATTTTATGTGTTTAGGTTATGTTACGTTGTGTATAGTAGCCTCCGGAGGCCGACATCAGTGACGTCACGTATTAGGATCTGAATTCTCTCTACCCGTTTATTGTGGTTATTATCAAAGATATTGAAATTCTACCAATGCGGGTACATTTACGAGTATTTTAACTAACGTATTTTGATATTTACTAAATAAATATGTTGCATAAGTGGATAATGCCTTTAAGAAAACCTGTGATTAAACAACAAGTTTTATGACTAACCAACCATATTTTCCTTCCAGTACGCTTTCGACATATCTGAACAGCTTAGCAGGAACTATTTATACCGATTATATTCTGCCATTTTTATCCGAACAACCCTCAGAACAGCGAGCTAGCAACATCATCAAATTAAACACAGTTATAATAGGGCTCGTAAGTTTAGCCCTAGTATTTGCAGTCGAAAAACTTGGATCAATTATACAAATGTGGTTAAGCCTCAATGGAATCACAGCGGGTCCATTGGTCGGGCTTTTTACTCTTGGAATGATTTTCCCTTTTGCAAACTCTAAGGTACTAAGCAAATCGAAACAGTGCGAGTTCAGCTCATTTTAAGTTTTAGGGTGCGTTCTGGGGAGCATCCAGCTCGGTTTTGTTTATGTCTTGGGTGATCATCAAAGCGCAAATACACCTTAAGGACGGCCATATTAAATATCCACCAAAACCTTTATTTACATACGGTTGTAATCTAACAAGTTTTAATGAAACCATGGCAGCAACAACGACCATGTACGTTTTACTTGTAAAATCGCAGTTTATTTAAATAAAATAAGTTGTCCAATTAGGTTACCCACAATGGTCAGCCCTGAAGAGGAGCCGTTCTGGTTATTTAAAGTTTCTGTCTATTACTATACCTTAATTGGAGCTTTAGTTACTTTAATCGTTGGACTTGCCATAAGTTGGATTACTAAATCAGGCAGCGAAACTGAAGTTAAAGCTGAACTGTTCAGCCCATGCGTACATAGATTTTTTAGAAATACTAACAAAACCATTTGTTACGATATGGTTAATAATGAATTATGCACATTAAATGTAAATGGAGATAAGAAGGAAATTCTGGAAAACTCCAGCGTTATGTGATTTTTAGAAAAATACATTTTTTTATTACAAAGTTTTTTTTATTTGTCAACAATAGATTTTAAATTTAGAATAAGGATAAAAATAAAATGAAAACGTGACGTTCCGAAAGTTATACTTTAAATTGGAGTAAATACAAGTTAAAGCTTCATTATTACATATGCAATACGCAGCTGATAATCCAAAACATTAATAACAAGACTGTATGTCAACTATCGCAAGTCATTATCGATGTATAATTATTGCATGTCAATGTCTGAATCATATCAAAAGCAATCAAAACTCAAAGAAATTTAGAATTTTTCATTACAAAATTAATGTTCCAAAGTCGCAAAAAATATATACAGATAGCTATAAAACTATAAAAAATTATAAGTCATAACTTTTAGTACTTCTAAGTATGGTTTTTCATTTATTTTACATAAACTTATAAATAAATCAGTAGTAAAATTAGGATATTTACAATATTTACTAAATAGAAAAAAAATCAGTGACAGTTATATTTATCCACTTCACAAGAAAAGTAAACGCACACTTCAGTTTACTTTATGATAACTGACATTTTTATCTAACACAAGACATAAATCGAAAGACCTTCCTTCTATAATTCATGTTTTAAATTCCGATAGCGCATTTTTGTAGTGATTAAAAGTGTAAAATTAATTAATGTTACCTATTTACCTTAATTATAATAAACCTTGTCTATTAATTTGTATTTACAGCTAATTCATTAGGGTTTAGCAGAATTGTTATGGTAAATGCATTAACATGACCTTAAATCTTGCTAACTAAATGGTTTCATGTAATGATAAGGTTAATAAATATTTTTAATTAATCATGCAACACAAAATGATATCACGAAAAATAACAAGATTTAAACGAACTAGCAACAGTACGATAATGGTTGCGAAATTTAATCAATAACCTTTATAATTAATTTATAATAAAAAAAATATATCAACGACAATTAAAGGTTCTTAATTTGTACTTAATTAAGTAAAAATATATTTTTTAAATAAGCACTTACGCAAAGCACGCAAATAACAAATAAGCTGAAGATATACAGGGGTGTGCACAAAGCTTTTCTGGGATAAACCTAGATAGTAAAATCATTCCATGTTAATCTTCTGTCAATATGGGTGCATAACAGGAGGAGGGGGCAGTTGTCTCATTTGTTCTCATTCACTTTTATACGCCCTTGTTTTAACCATTTCTCTAGTTGATCCAAATGATTTTGTAAGTTATTGGGGCTTAGATGTAAGGCTAGAATTTCCATGTAATCGGGGTAGGTAGTTGTCAATGTTTGTCTGGATTCGGGTAGGTCTGTTACGTACTACATCAGATATAATAAAGGGGCCAAGGATACTACCCCGCGGTACCCCAGATTGAATATGATAAGGTTGAGTATATTCTTCCCAATACTTTATTTGGAACGTCCTATCAGAAAAATATGATTTGAGTAAAATATACTCTTGGTGTGGAAATGATTTTTAGCTAATCTATGTGCTTGTTCTATAGTTTCATGTCCATTTCTGAAAGCTCATCGATGATGGACATTAGACGTTTGGGTAATATTTTTTCAAAGACTTTGAACAGAATAATTGCAAGGAGACTAATTGGAAGATATGATGTAACATCATTACATCATTATTATTTGCCCTACTTACCACTAACAAAGGTAGTAAATTCTGAGGATAACATTGTAAATTTGTATTAATGCTTTAATACCTTTTTGGGAGAGTTCTTTTTGTATTTTTGCGTCGATCAGATCATATCCTGGAGCTTTTTTCGAATTAATTTCTGAGTGTATGGCTGAGTGTACTGAATTTAACTTATATTATTACTTTGCTGCTAAAACACGATCTTTTGTTATGGTATTTAACTTTATTAGGACAGAATTCTATTTCAAGTCCGGTAAATAATATTATTTTGTTTTTAATCGGCTAGCAAACAACAACAGCATTGGTGACAATAATGTTTAAAACTTTCATTGTAATTTATTTAATTCATGATACTTGTATACGTTTAAAAAATGTTTCAGAAATTAATGTCTGAGTTTTTCTAGGATTATTACTAGAGCTTGGATTTGATTTGGAGACAAATTTCTTGTAGGACTGAAAATTGTCTGTTGTTTAATATCAAAATTTCACAAACCCCGTTCAAAATAATGGATTCAATTAGTATTACAGTTTTTGTTTGTAGTTGCACCACCTATTCGTTTTTATTACGAAAAATATCAGAAAATGTTCAATACAGCAAGAAATGAATCTCTAACTATTAATAAATTCGTTACAATTGTTATTTGTTGTAAAGCCTCTGAGAGTTAATAACGGTACTTGAAAACAAACGCTAATAGGATGTTGGTTGTATTGCAAATCCTAAAACGTTGACCTTGAAGTTTTAATTTAATCACCTAAAAATCTGCATACTTTAGTTTTCAGACATAATGTGGTAACTAAAAATTAATTAATAGTTTATGGCTTCTTAAATAAAAAAAAATTAATTTATGTTGTAACCCCCTCGGGTAGCTCAGATGGCCAGGATTATTTTTGATTACCTTCACACCAGTAATAATTACAACACAGTTAAAAATAAAATATATTGTAAACAAAAAAAACCTTTCTGTACAAAATAAATAAAAATATAAGATGAATATAAATGTTAACTAATAATTATGAATCCTAAAAGTAACAAAAATTTAATAACTCTAGGTCTCAGTCTGCACACGGCTTTACGAGGCTAATCCTTGACTGCGCATGCCGGTCCAAGTTTTCATAGCGGGAGTCACGTGCAGTGTTGATCTAGTTCGGCTGAGGCCTTGACGGCGGACGGGTGTTTTAGTTCCTGCGAACAAATTAACTAACAATGGTGGTTAAGTGCACAATCGTTGTGAACAACAGGATAAACAATCGAGAAACTCCCCTGTGACGGGTAAGTGGCTTTAATCTTCTTAAAGTGCCGTTCGGGATTACCTAGTTAATTCGACTGCCTTCACGGGCAATCCTCGTGATTTCTACAAGTGACCCGGTAACTTCCCGGAACGCAGGTTCGGTACGGGTTTGTTTCGTTAGCTCGGTGAAAGAGGGTTGGGGAAGCTCTTCTGCCACTTGGTGCCGAATTGCGTAGGAAAGGTTTAGGGTGTACTATTATCGACCTCGTGGTGCCGATTCTAGTAATTAAAACGTTCGGTTATGCTTAGGGAGTGCTGGTCAACGGCCTCGTGGTGCCGACTTCCAGCAGGTCTCTGGAAACGGTTTCGTCGTCAACGGGGTGCCGACTACTTCCAGGGGTGCGGATGCAATGGTTTATTCGGCCGCTCGGTGCCGAAGATCACCAGGTACGGTTTTGGAACGGTGGGTTCGTCAGCGAGGTGCCGAACTTCCACCAGGTCAGGATTCTTACTCGGTTTTCCCTTTCCTACGGTGCGGTTGGTGCTGAGCTCTTCTCCGAATTGATGTCTCGACTTCTCTCTCCTACGGTGCGGTCGGTGCGGAGCTCTTCTCCGCATGGATGTCTCGACTCCTCTCCTACGGTGCGGTTGGTGCGGAGCTCTTCTCCGAATGGATGTCTCGACTCCTCTCCCCTACGGTGCGGTCGGTGCGGAGCTCTCCTCCGAATGGATGTCTCGACTCCTCTCCTACGGTGCGGTCGGTGCGGAGCTCTTCTCCGAATGGATGTCTCGACTCCTCTCCCCTACGGTGCGGTCGGTGCGGAGCTCTTCTCCGAATGGATGTCTCGACTCCTCTCCGGATGGAGGTCTCGACTCCTCTCCCCGAATCGCTCGATACTCGCTGCTTTTATACCCGGCTCGAATCCAGTTTTCTCTCTCCCGCCTCGCTGATTGAATAAGGTACGACAACGACATCGCACTCCGGCTGGACATTTTATCGGCGCGATTAACGCTTTCGCTAAACGTGTCCCTACAATTCTTTATTAACAGGAAAATTCCATTTACTTAATTTGTAATAATCAATCGCTTTAGGTGGCACGTTACAATGTTGCCACCTTTTTGTAGTCGGTTGCAATTCAAGGTAAATCTTTTTTTTGAATCGTACTGTAAAAATCCAAAATTTGGTGTCAATTGTAAATACAACCTGTAATTTTTTTAAATCTTTATCAGAAAGGCAAATTAATAATAAATATGGGGGTTTTGCATAAATGACATTTATTGAAAGCTAGACAATATTTACACGATTATTAACTTAATTAATTTTGTTAATTTTTAAAATATACAGGGTGAATAAAAAGTAAGGAACCTCGATGCTGGAGCCTTTATTATTAGTTTTAGAAAAAAAAGTTTTAGACAAAAGTTTTATAACAAATTATTTTCCACAAACTGGTTTTAAATATTTTTTTCAATGTCATACCTTTGCGCTATGACGTCATCGATACCTTTTTTAAATGGCAACCTATATTTTTTAGGCCGAAATTTTATAGCATTTTTTTTCTCTTTATGAACATCTAAAAATATCATACGGTTGCATAAACGAAATTTCTAGAAAAATCAAGTTGAATGTTATTCGTACCAGTATTTAACGTATGTACTTTTATCACAACAATTAAACATCTGACTATTAAAAACAAATACAAACAATGTTTAGCATTACTTTATTACAGAAGATGTTCAAATTGTTCCCCATTAACTATCTGACAATGTCCAATTGGATGAGAGAAATATGAGAAGTGAAAGATTGCCTTGGAAACAAATGCAAATTTCACTTGCGACAGTTTGTGTTTATTAAATAATAAGACAATAATTATTGTAATTTAAACTGCTTGAGAAAGTGATTCTCAACTATGGTACGTTTAACAGAAACAGAACGCATCGAAATTTTGATGATACTTGAGTACGGTGAAAGAAGAAGATCCCCTTTTGAGGTGCGTGATATATTTAAAAGGGAACATCCCTTTGGTTCCAGCAAGATGGAGCGCCCCCCCATTATGGCATTCACGTTCGAAATTATTTGGATACAATAGAATAGACTAGGTGCATCGGTAGAAGGGGTAGTATCGAATGGCCAGCCCGATCGCCCGATTTGAATCCGTTGGATTTTTTCTTGTGGGGCCATCTTAAAAGTGAAGTTTACACAAACAGGCCCAGAAATTTAGAAGAGTTAAAAATTCGTATTCGGGAAGAAATTCTGGCAATACCAGCCGAAGTAATTCGGAATGTATTACAGGGATTTTCACATCGAATTGGACATTGTCAGATAGTTAATAGCGAACAATTTGAACATCTTCTGTAATAAAGTAATGTTAAAAATTGTTTGTATTTGTTTTTAATAGTCATGTGTTTAATTTTTGTGACAATTTAATTCATGTATAAAAAATCCCATAAGCCGCTGTGATTTTGTCACTTTAACAGCGGCTAAAAGTTTGCCCTAACTTTTATCAACAGTAAAAGCCCGAGACCTTTTATTTTTATCGATAAAATTTCATTTTGTACGGAAACGAAGTTGCCATGGAAAATGGACGAGACTAGGCCTACATTAATTAAAAACCGGCGCCCGAAGGGCAAGGTTTTTTTTATGTAGGCCTAGTCGAGTCCATTTTCTTATGGCAACTTCGTTTGAGTAATACAAGAATGAAATTTTATCCATAAAAATAAAAGGTCGAGTGTTTTTTAATTGGAAAAAATCCTGAAACAACAAACAAATTTTTCCCACAACCATATAAGAAAGTCGCTCCTAACGCACAACAAACTAGGCGCGAAAGTTGACAATATCACCCGTGCGATTGACTTTCGCAAAACAAATGAACAACCCGTGCGATATGAACACGTATAGGGATATATCGCACAGTTTGCGCAATAATAGGAAGCTCCGGCCGCTTCAAAACAAAAAATGACGGTCGTTTTACCTGAACTGTCAGTGTTACTTTTTGATATGTACATTTTTGGTCGTGGGAAAAATAGTGTTCGTAAGTCGTTCGAAAGGCAAATATCTCCGCTCGTGTTTATAAATATTTCTACTCGTGCTCCGCTACGCTCCGCACTCGTATATCTATTTATAAAAACTCGCTTGATATTTGCTACTTTCGACACTTGATACGAAAATAACTATTTATTAAAGACATTTTTTCTGACGTTTATTTTAGCAATTAATGTCAAATAATATTTTTTAAGTTTAGGTTTCTGTAGCAACAGAGCAGACAGAGACGCGTCGTTTTTTTCGATGTGCGAGAAGGACGTAATGATATTTTTTATCATGATAAAAATGAATGATTGGCTGTTGAAATGCTGATGCAAGCGTTGTTATTGGACAAAAGTGATGTCATGACAGTTGTAGGATTTTTTCCGGCTAAAACACTACCTTAACTTTAGTTGCTATGCAACTTTGCCTTGTACGTTTCATAATTGTAGCTTCAATACCAAATAAAAAAATTAATTTTGTATTGTTCATTCATTAAATTGTCTCGCCGAATTACACTCGAGGTTTTATTTAGTCAGGATAAATATTTATTTGCAAAACTCAAACTAATATTGACGAAAAATTGACAGCAAATAAAATCAACTCCGGCCTTCGGCCGTCGTGATTTTATCTGCTGTCAATTTTTCTCGTCTAATTGCTAAGCAATACGTTTTCGTTGCAAATAGTATTTTATTTAACTACCATTATATGCGAGTCGAATACAATACTTTATCTACAACTACGAGATATTTATTTATAATTTTTGATAATAAAGGTAGGTAACTAATTTATTGAAATTATGATTTTAGTAAAATTTACAGGTTTAGTAGTGGCATTTCAAAGTTGTCATGGTTACTCCTCCATCAGCACACAATGTAGCTGAGAATCTTCACAAACAATGTCCGGTGTATTTTTCTAAATTTGATAATCTCATAACGTATGTCATTTTCAGTTTTTCTAAATTTGATAATCCCATAACGTATGTCATTTTCAGTATCCATAATTGCAGACTTGCACTTTATAACTGCACAAATCACTTTTATTAATTTGACGTTAATTTCATTTGACAACATACCCGTCTTACTTATTAAAAAAAATTGCCGCCGTGGAATATGGTTCATATTCCACTAGTGTCTTATGAGAAGTATAATATGAGCAGTTTTATATACTTGGAAGTAAATACATAATACGTCTATTATTTCATAGTTGTAGATAATAGTTATTTATTATACATGCGGATTAAATTAATGTTTAATGAGCGGTACGTTTATACGCGCGAGTGGCGGTAGCCGCAAGCGCGTTAATACCGCGAGTTAATACATTAATTTAATCCGCAAGTGTAATACAACTGTTTATTCAATTTTGACATTTACTTGACATTTTTAAAGCGATTTGACATTTTTAAAGCGCTAGCGGAATAAAAATTTTAAATCGCTAGCGGAATAAAAATTTTAAACGATTGTTTATAAAACATCAACTTTTATGGGCAGGCCAGAAACAAATAAACGTCAGTTTATACGGCAAAATTGAATAAAAATATTTATCCGACTAAATAAAACCTCTTGTGTAATTATATTCGATAAAAGTACGTACGTTAAATACTGGTACGAATAACATTCAACTTGATTTTTCTAGAAATTTCGCTTATGCAACCGTATGATATTTTTAAATTGCCAGAAAGAGAAAAAAAATACTATAAAATTTCGACCTAAAAAATATAGGTTGCCATTTAAAAAAAGTATCGATGACGTCATAGCGCAAAGGTATGACCTTGAAAAAAATGTTTAAAGCCGTCAGTTTGTGGAAAATAATTTGTTATAGGTAAGACTTTTGTCTAAAACTTTTTTTTCTAAAACTAATAATAAAGGCTCCAGCATCGCGGTTCCTTACTTTTTATTCACCCTGCATAGTACCTATAATCAATAGAGAGTCAAACCTGATAATAACTGCAGTCTCCAAATTCATATTATTATTGTGTTACTAAATTACGCAAATAGATTTTGAAAATATTGCTAATATAAAACCAATATGACAGTATGGCATGGGAGTTTTACAAAATTAAATAAATGTTGGATCGATGATTTTGCTAAAATGGGTTTTGAAATTTAAAGATAAAGTCGTGCATTAACTGAGACTAGATGAGTTAAATTGCAGAAATCATTTATTTTCCTTAAGGCGGTACGACCAACTCAAAAATTGCAAAGTAGAAAACGATTTTTCACCATAGTAGGTGAATTTATCTTTATCCCTATATTCCCCCAGCATACATATACAGGATGTAGAATTGGTTCACGCACCATAGGGATTTCAATGTTAAATTCTTAATTTTTAAATATTGGCTCCCCAAATTATTTTAGAGAAAAAGTGTAAATATGTTTCTTATAGAGAAAAAAATACTGTATACAACCATATCATTACTTATTTTTTTACTTTCCATACAAGGGTTAAAATTAAGGAAACTAAAACTGGCACTTTTGCAAAAATAGGTAGTGCCTTGGAATCGTTGAAACAAAAAACAATTGTTAGTTAGCTGTCATGTTAGCATCTTAATAATAAATTTAGAAGTATTTTAAGTAATTCTGAGTTAATATTATGTATTCGTTGAATGAAAAGATCCTAATGATAAAATGGTACTATTCTGGTAATAGCGCACGTGCAGTAAGTGATATGTTTGCTGCAGAATATCCGAATCGACCAATTCCAAACCACACTACTGTTGAAAGAATGATCCGCAAATTTGAAGCAACTGGTACTGTAAATAATAAGTACAAATGTAATGAAAACGCCCTACAGAATGTAAGACACCAAGAAAATGCAAACGCTGTCGACGTATTACTTTCAGTAACTGAAAATCCTAATGTAAGTGTACGCCAACTAGCAGAAAATATTGGGATACACCACACTACAGTACACAAAATTTTGAAAAAGCACCATTACCGTTCCTATAAATATCAGTGCCATCAAGAATTGCTTCCAGGTGATATGGAGAGAGTTTTGCTACACCATTATGGAAAAAGCAAACGAAGATAGAAATTTTTTAAGGAATGTGTGTTTTACAGATGAGTGCACGTTTACGCTTAACAATGAGCCAAACGCGCAAAACTGTAGGATTTGGGCTACACAAAATCCTCATAATTATTTAGAAACGAGGACCCAATATCCTCAAAAGTTAAATGTTTGGGCCGGTATCTTGGGGCATCATATTATTGGACCGTTTTTCCTTGGCGGAAATTTAACGTCAGAACGTTTTTTACAAATATTGTCCGAAGAAATAACACCAGCTATAAATGAGGTTGCACCGGAAAATGAAGAAGTTTGGTTTCAAATGGATGGATGTCCTGCACATAACAGTCGTGTCGTCCGCGAATATTTAAATCAAAGCTTTAATGGCAAAGTTATTGGTAGAGGATACGAAATTTGTTGGCTTGCTCGGAGTCCTGACCTTTCTCCTAATGATTTCTTTCTATGGGGAAATTTGAAATCAAAGATTTACAGTGGTAACCGTTTTGAAGATTTGGAACAATTGCAAACTAGTATTCAAGATCACTGCGTAAGAATTTCGCCATATCAGTTAGCAAATGTCAGACGAGAATTTTCTGATAGACTGGGTTATTGTTTAACAGTGGATGGAGGCTTATTTGAACATTTATTATAGTAATTGTTTTTTTTGTGTTACCTACTTAATTCGTTAAATAAAATTTGCTTCTTGTTCTATTGCAGAGTATTATTCCCATTATTTTAAAAAAATTTTATTATGTAAGAAAAACAAGATTCCACTTGTCAGAATGACAGCGGCCTTGTTTCAACAGTTTATCAAAGCATAGCTGGTTTTTGTTAAGGTGGCAGTTTTAGTTTCCCTGTTTTTAAAACTTGTAAGAAAAGAATAGTTATTTGTACAACTAGTAATGAAAGCAATACTTTTTTTCATGAGTTCGAAGTTTGATCAATCAAACGAGTGAAAAAAAGATGCTTTCATACGAGCTGTACACAATATTTTTTTGCATTTTGACATCTTAAATCCCTCAAAACAGGATAAAAAGGAATTGAGAATTTACAGTTGTCAAACTGACAATTTACAATATTTTATTTAAAGCACACTTACTTAATGCAAAATGTAAAATTAAATAGTTAAAAAAAGTGTTGCTTTCTTTACGATTTTTTAATAAAAAAAGTCCACTTTTTTGTCAAAATGCGAAAAAATAAATTTTCGGCACTAGAATGCATTGTCTAAACGCAAAATTACTTAAAATACGTCTAAATTTGTGATTATAGTAATTTGTATAACAAGTGTTGAAAGTACAGTTTTGCAGAACGAAAATGAAGGTTGCAGCCTGAGACGAAGTCGAAGGCTGCATTCATTTGAGTTTTGCAAAACACTTTCAACAAGTGTTATTACACACTATTTTTTCTACTCCTACAGAAGAAAGACATTTAATTCACTATTTAATATTTTAAAGCAAATTTTATAATTTTTTGTGGAATATTAAGTATGCTCATGGAAACTATGGTCACTATGGAAATAAGTCCGTTGCTATGAAAATAAACATATCACAAATATAAACAAACCATACAGTTAACCGGCACCATTTTGAAAGTGTGTTGCAAAGTACTTTGCAACACACTTTTGGATTTTGTCGCACAGTTTCGACAAACAATTGCTTTCAGCATTAAAAATCATGTGGAAAGATCAACTTTCAATAGTAGGAGTAGAAAAAAATATTAACATGGCAGCTAACGATCAACGGGTTTTTGTTTCAACAATTCCAAGGCACCACCTATTTTTGCTAAAATAGTAGTTTTAATTTCCTTGATTTCCCCTTTGTATGGAAAGTAAAAAAAATAAGTAATGACATGGTTGTATACAGTATTTTTTTCTCTACAAGAAACATATTTACACTTTTTCTCTAAAATAATTTGGGGAGCCAATATTTGAACATTAAGAATTTAACATGGAAATCCCTATGGTGCGTGAACCAATTCTACGCCCGGTATGTTAATAAATAACAATGATTACTTTATCGATTACGTAAATACGTATACTAAATAAACAAAATATATCGAAATTAAAACACGAACATACGTTATTATTATATTAAGATAAAATCGAATTGGCAGCCGCTTTTGGTCATCTCTTTATCTATGCTACTCACAAACAACTCAAGGTTTTTATGTTAATAACCAGATAGCATAATACATCGCGTTTGGTTTCTACACTCGATCAGGCCTTGACAGTGAACATACCAGCCGAGTTCGTGTTTACAACCAGTTCAGTTTATTATTCGGCTATAATTTTTACGTAGTACATTGTAGAGTTGCAATCGGTATTTATTTTTACAATGGCTAAAACTGGTAAGTGAAAACAAAACTGCTATTTTTTAAAACCTAGCGTTCAAGGCCTTTTAAATATGATTTAAATTAATGTTTAACTGGGAATTTAAGCATTTATTTTTAATTCAAAACAGGACCTGGTTATGCTACGCCCTTAGAGGCAATGAAAGGGTCACGTGAAGAAATCCTTTACGTTGTATGTGTGCAACCAAATCCTTCCAAGGATAAAACTGATCTCTTAGCAACTGTGGATGTTAATCCAAGTTCGCCCACGTACTGCAAGGTACGCGACGGTTTTCTTTTAGCATTGATTATATTAATTATTTTAATTTAATTTTAATTAGATCATCCACAGACTTCACACGGGAAACTCTGGAGATGAGCTCCATCACAGTGGTTGGAATATTTGTTCCAGTTGTCACGACGCGAAGGGTTGCTCTAATGTTCCTGTAAGAGACAAGCTGGTTTTACCATGCTTAGGCTCCAAAAGGGTTTATATTATCGACACTGGAAAGGATTCAAAAGCTCCACAGATTGCAAAGGTAGTTTTTTTTAAACTGTTTTGTAATGTAATTGGTAACAAAAATGAGCAGAATGGATCTTCGAATTTTATAAGATGAACCCTTCCTGCTACGGCAGTGATTATTTTATCAACTTAAATTAGTGACAAATTTGATTAATATTATTATTATTGTTAAAATGAAGTTATATGTCGCAGGTTATCGATTCTTCTGAAATGCACGACCTCGACTGTTCGTTTCCCCACACATCCCATTGCCTTCCCACTGGTGAAATAATGATATCCATCATGGGAAACAATGCAGAAGATGGAAAAGGAGATTTTATACTCATTGATGCCAACACACTTAAGACCAAAGGTACTTCTTTATTCTTTAGTGCCCGCATTACTCTTTCTTAGGGGTTAATCTTTACGCCTTCCCTTTATGTTTTTTCTTTTTCTTATCATCAGACGAAAGATAGGCCAAGTACCTGTTATTATATAAAAATACTAGTAGTTGCAAACCTTATTGAGCAGAAGGCGAACCCTATCCATTCCTGTCCCATATTGTTAAAACTGTTGCAACCCTTGTTAAAAGTAAAAACTACCAGCCTCAAAGAATTTAACTTTACAAATTTTCTACTATAGGAACATGGACAAAGGGTAAAAAGGCCAAATTCGGCTACGACTTTTGGTACCAACCCTACCATGACATCTTGGTATCATCCGAATGGGGAGCACCTAAGATTTTCAAAAGAGGATTTCAACCCCAAGACATTCTCGATAAAAGTGTATATGGACGTTCCTTAAACTTCTTTTCATGGAGTCGCAGAGAACTTATCCAAACTATTGATCTAGGGGACGATGGTATTGCTCCCTTAGAAGTTCGTTTCCTTCATGATCCCAAACAGAGTCAGGGCTTTGTTGGGTGTGCAGTTAATGCCAATGTCTTCAGGTATTTCTTTCCTTTTTAATATTCTACAGAAAATAATTTAAATATTTTTAGATTTTATTTGAAGAAAGATGGCACATGGAGTGCCCAAAAGGTAATCGATGTGAAACCAAAAAAGGTTTCAGGATGGGTTGCAGATTATATTCAAGGTAAATTAGTTACATATTGATTGGTTTAGTTCTTCTTTGCTTAAAGCGTTAAATTTTCACAGGATTAATGACCGACATTTTACTATCGCTGGATGATAAGTACCTTTACTTCACCAATTGGTTGCATGGAGATGTCAGGCAGTACGATATTTCAGACCCTGAGCATCCTAAACTTACAGGTTACGATTTGTTATCTTTCATATTCTGTAGTTCTCTACAGACTTGCTGATTTTATATACTTTCGTATACCAACATCATATTAAAAATCTTAATTTACTTCAGGTCAAGTTTTCTTGGGTGGAATGATTCTAAACGATTCAAAAGTAAAAGTTCTCGAAGATCTGGAATTAAAAGCTCCTCCAGAACCAGTTTACATCAAAGGGAAACGTCTGTACGGTTCCCCTCAAATGTTGCAATTATCGTTAGATGGAAAACGTTTATACGTCAGTTCGAGCTTATATTCTCCATGGGACCGTCAATTCTATCCCGACAGTATCACTCATGGTGGTTTTCTTGTAAAATTAGATGTAGACACCAAAAAAGGAGGAATGACTTTGGATAAAAACTTCTTGATTGATTTTGGAGAAGGACCTGATGGACCTATTTTGCCCCACGAAATGAGGTAATGTTTTCAAATTTAAAATGAAGCGAAAGCGTTTTATTCTGGACTTTTAGGTATCCTGGAGGGGATTGTACTTCCGACATATGGCTCGCTGAAGAATAAATGAAATAATTTAACCAACATCATTGAAAAGGTCTGCATAGAATGTTAACTTTTCTATATACTATGTATTATTGGAAAACGTTTTACTGTTTTTTTTTTGTATATTCAAACCTTAATAAATATTTCGTAATTATTCATTAACGTAAATTGACTTATAAAAAGTTAGCATAACTTAAAAGTTAATAAATAGCCCTTAAATTAATGCTGTTTAACTAAAAACTTTTCTCCGAATCCACGATTAATAAAAAGGAAATAAGCCCCATATCGTGGCCCCCACACGTAAGTACAATCCGCTGAATTAACCTCTGGAAGTCTGGAGGGTCTCAGCTCTATTTGCAATAAATAGGTACTGTCCCTTGTTGCATAAATACTTGAAGTTACTGATGATTTCGTCGTTAATCATAATTCTGTCGTCGTTAGTGCTACACTAAATAGATCTTCCGAATACAAATATATTAAATATAAAAGGAACGTGTCACATTCTTGCCTTATGCCTTTATGTTTTTCAAACGTTTGTGATGATAATTTTTGCTGGTCGAATCAACATTCAATCATCTAGACATCTTTATCCTCTATTCCTGTTAATGCTAATATCGACATATGATGTTCGACTAGTTCGACTTTGTCGAACGCCTGCTCCAAGTCAGAAGAAAATAAAGGTGTTCATATCTCGTTGTATCAGGACTTGGATATTAAATAAGTCCTCGCTCGCAGGAAGGCCATTGATTAAGCCAAATAAGTCTCAATGATCTGTTCTTCTAGTTTTAGCTATATCATGTCATTAATTGCATACAAAAATATCTTTACTAGGTGACGAATTAGACTTATTATTATTATTATTATCCTGTGTTCTTAAAACTCTCCAAACTTTGTTGCACGGTTTCTTTTTGGTATCTATAGAAACGTCCATAATTATCCGTCCTGTGGCGTTCCTCGGTTACTTTCAACAATTCTCCTCTTGTTACATTATTACTTTTCATTCTTCTGATTACGCTTTCGATTTCCTGTTTAAGAATTCCTAGTTGTGTCCTGTTTTATGCACGAATAGAATTATTTCTTTGATTTGTCCTTGATAATAATTGTTAAATGCATTCTTTGCATTTACTTAGCTTTCATTTTCATTCCATACCATCCTTCCCTATTTGTTGTTTGTAACCATGCTGATATTCCTTGATCTTTTTTAAAGAAATTAAGAGGGTCGTGCTTTTTCTCTAGTGCTTCAAATTCCAAATATTAGTTAGTCACACTCCTTTTGCCTCTTTAATTTTTTTCCTGCTGGTTTTATCAATTTCATTGTATTATATTTCATCATTGTGCTTTATTCTTCCATGAAGAATGTTTCTTTTATCATCCAACTTTTGTTCTTTTTATGACCCTTCGTTGTTTAGAATAATTTTAATTTTTTCCATTTATCTTCTACCTATATCATTTTTCGTTAATACTCGTAGTTGTTTCTCTAGGCTGTTCACGAATGCTTTCGTCCTCAACTTTGTTTTCCTTATACTTTCCGTTTTAGTTTCTGCTTCAATTGCGAACAACACATTATGTTAGGTGTTTCCTTCTCGATAGTTTTTTACGGCAATAATTGAATCTCGAAACCCTTTAAGCACTGAACCGAAAGATATCATTTAATCAAAGGTACTGGGTTGAAAATTGTCAAACAGTTTTAAGTAAAATTTCAAAATAAATTTCAATACAAGTTTTATTGGTATAGTTGGCAATGAAGAAAAGTTAAGGATAAAAATTGCGGTTATTTTTTGAGGGAATCCCACAAAGTCGCCACTTAGTATAGAAAAAATGGTGATTGTATAGCTCTGAACAGCACAATGAATTCTTGAAAAATTTCAAAGATTTAAAATTTTATATGATAAAAGTCCAAAAGATACTTCGAACAAGAAAATTGAAACCAAAGTTATGAATGAATTTCGTAAGGACATAGGGGTGGGACGTTTCTATCGCAGGTGCAAAGAGTTAAAAAATAATTTAAAAACATACAGAAAACAAAAGAAGCCTAACCGAAGTGAAACACGACTTAAGAGTTAAAAACGTGCAAATCATTGTTCTATCAAGTTATAAAGAATTCTGCGAATTGTGTCGTGATGAACGATGAGACATATGTAAAAAGGGTTTTCTACCTTCCTGAACCTCAGATTTTTAATGAAAACTTTAGTGCCCAAATGTTAATCTGTCAAGCAATGTGTCAATCGCCCATTTCTCACAAAACGTTCCACACATGCATTAAAATATGTTTGAACAAGAGGCTGTTACAATTTCTGAATAAGCATGACATATCTACTTTGTTCTGGCTGGACTTTAACGTTCCTCATTATGCGAAATTAAGGATTCAGTGGTAACTTTGCCCACGGGAAAAATATTGACCTTTTGTTAAACAGAAGCTTTAAAAAAGTCAAGAACGAGTAACATGCACCAAGAATTTAAATCTAAATGGACTAAGTACTCCAAACAAGTGACTCAAGAGGTACTGCTAACTCCAAAGGCTGGTTTTTGAGAAGAGTCAAGAACTTTGGAAAACAAAATAGAAAGTGAAATCTTGTTTATGAATTTTTTTGTTAAATATGGGGCTTCCAAAATATGTCATTGTAATATTGTTTAATTTTTTAAAAGTATATTTTTCACTTGGATTAAAAAACTGACATTTTTCGGCCCAGTCCTTATTTATCAAACTGGAATCAGTTCAATTAAGGTGGTTGGCATCGGAAGTACGTATATAATCTTGGGCAAAATACTTGCTATACAAACAAAATGTATTCAATTAAAAACTAACCTTATCATATTATGAATTCAAGTCTAAGCTGCATTTGAACATCTTATTGATGCTACTTCAAAATAATTCAAGGTTTTTATCTTGCTAACTAGATTATGTGTACATTTCTCGTTCAGTTTCTAACAGTGCAGTTCATTTCTTAGATTTCTAATCCTTACGACTGTTCCTACATCTACAATCAGTAACTTACTTATAAAATGTCCAAGACTGGTACGTAAAAACAAAAAGATCTGTATTTTAAAACTTCCACATATTCAACTTTAACTTTTGAATTTTTCAAAATTTAAGCAAGGCGTTTTCCGTTTTTAATTTTAAGTGCTTCCAAAGGACCAGGATATATGTACTACGTTTTTGAAGGCAATGAAAGAGCCCGAAGAAGAAATCCTTTACGTTGTTTGTATACAACAAAACCTTTCCAAGGATAAAAGTTGTCTTAGAACCTGTTGATGCTAATCCAAGTTCGCACACGCGCTGCAAGGTATTCTTCGATTTTATGCCAACATTAAACATAATTACTATTGTTATTATTATTTACTTCAATTAGATCATTCGTAGTGTTCACACAGGAAATGCTAGAGATAAACTTCATCACACTAGTTGGACCATTTGTTCCAGTTGTTACGACACCAATGGTTGTTGTAACGTTCTTGTAAGGGACAAACTAGTTTTACCATATTTAGGCCCCAATAGGATTTATATTTTTGACACTGGAAAAAACCATAAGCTTCAAATTGCAAGAAATGTTGCTCATAGAAGCTTTGCTCAACTACAAACGTCATCATCTTATCAACGTAAATTGGCGACAAACTTTCTATGAGGCAACAGTTACTTGCAGATTATGATTATTAAATTTTCTGATGCAATTATCAATCCTTCTGAACTACATGACCTCGACTGTTCGTTTCTTATTTATACGTTCTATCACAGAGCAGATATTAATACCTGCTCTGTGGTTCTATTGCCTTTCCACTGGAAATAATGGTTTCCATCGTGGGAAACAATGCAGAAGATGCAAAAGAGGATTTTGTACTCAGCGATGCTAACATATTTACAATCAAAGGTATAAAACAAAACCACTTCTTTGTTTAACCGAAATATCTGTACATAATAACTGACCTCATTGTTATTTATAACCAACATCATAATTATACAATTAAACAAATTAAATATGACAGTTTTTTGATGCAGTAAAAATTAATATTGCTTATGTAGAGACATGGACAAAGGGTAAATAAGCCAAATTCGGTTACAATTTTTGATACCAACCCTATCACGATATCAGGGTGTAGGGATGGGCCAAGGGTTTTCAAAAGAAGGTTGCAACCCCAAGACATCCTCGATAAAAATGTATAAGGACGTTCTTTGAGCTTCTTCTCGTAGAGTCAAAGAACTTGTTCAAACTATCGACCATGGGGATGACGGTATTGCTCATCTGAAAGTTAATTTCCTTCATGATACTAAACAAAGTCAGAGCTTTGTTGGGTGTGCAGTTAATGCCATTGTCTCTAGGTACATTTTAGTTTTAATGTATATGTTACAGTTAAAGTATGAAATGCCGTTATTCTATAGAATAACTAGGGATTCTATGAATTAGCTGATCCATTCAGTTAAAGTTTGAAATTAAAATAATATTCTACACTTTACCTAGTTAATCTGTAGATTAGCTAGTTATTCTATGGAATAACAGTGTAAAATCAGCTAAAGTGTGAAATACTATAGAATCATGAGATTTAAACAAAAAAGCAAATAATGAAAACAAAATTTAATTTTACTAAGATAACATGGTTCATATAATGGTGACAATATTACTAAAATAGCATTTAGATTGAAAGAGATAAACAGACAAATGAATTACTATTTAAATAAACTTAAAACTGAAATATGGTAACATAACTAAGAAAACCACACTAGAGCAAAACAAAAAGATGAATAAACGAACAACGGATGTCTGTTGTTTACACACCGAGGAGTATTCTGCCTAGTAAGTCCTCTCTGGGGTAGAATTGCAAGCACTTCCGTTGTTCGGAGCCCACGTAAAGCTGTAGGTCCCCTATGTCGCTAGGCTACTTAACACGCACGCCACAGGCATATGAAGAGAGGCAACGCCCTGTAAAGGGAATGCCACTCTAAGAAGAAGAAGAAGAAGATCCTGATATACCAAAATAAATTTGTATTTGCCGTCTGTGTGCGATTGGTAATCAATTAAGTCAACTTGTCAGCGAGAATTTAATTGAGAGAAGACCATTGGCTTGACAACAACACCTCTTTTTCCTTTTTAAATTTTTGTTGACAAGATTCACAAACAATGTTGTTATATCACGCTGGGTAATATTTATGTATTTTCGTTTTAATTCTTTAACCATGCGATCCCTGCCTCCATGTCCGATTGAAACGTGGACAGTATAAATAATGTCAAATAGTTCATCACTATCGCAATAAAAACTAACATCTGAAGTAGAATCTTTTAATGGCACTATTAATTTTTCATTGCCCTGTACATTCAGTATATCATAATGCTGAAGCAACCGGTAATCTCGATTTACTTTCCTAGTCATAGCTTTTGATTTCTTCACTTCTTCGATAAGGTTAAAATACTTTTCACGGGAAATCATAAGGTTATTTGACTTTTCTTCAGATAATAGACTATTGAATCTATTCTTCATACTTTCATTGTTTAGTTCACTAACTACATCAGATTCCATATTGAGTTTAAAACATACACATTTTGTTGAAACACGCTAGAAACAAGTGCACATTGGTAAACTGACCTCTAATTTCCTCTCGTGGCATTCATAACCGGAAACAATCGGAGGGTTAATCGTGCCCATTTTACGATTCTACACATTATCTAGGTAAAGTGTAGAATGCAGATAATCATTTGAAACTTTAACTGCCTTGTAATAGTTATTCTATACAATGCCTAGCTATAGTGTAGAATGAGCTTTCATTACACACTTTATCTAAGTAATTTCGCTATTCTATACAATATCTAGTTATTCTCTAGAATAACGTATTACATACTTTAACTGTAACATATACACGGACAGTAAAGTAATTAGTCTGAGATTTTATCTGAAGAAGGGCGAAACATGGGGTGCCCATAAATTATCGACGTGAAATCAAAGAAAGTTTCAAAATGGGGTGCAGATTACATCCAAGGTATATTTGGCAACTCAATTAATGACTTCTTCATTCCTTCACTAATGTTGATACTTTTTTAAGGATCGATAACTGACAATATATTGTCATTAACTGATAAATACATTTACTTTACGATTAGTTGCGTGGAGTTGTTAGGCACTATTCTTCTGGGGGATTATGGATTGCTCCGCTTTCTAAATACTTATGTCTACAGAAATTAATTTAAGTAAGATTTTTAGATTTAATTTAAAGAATGATAGAACTTGATCATGATAACCCACCTAGTTCTTAAAACTTTACAATTTCATCATATTCATGATTAGGAATATGGTTCAGATTAGAAGTCAATCTTCCATCAATTATCCCACTCATACATAATTACTTATTTTTACCGGATTGATGGCCGACAGTGTACTATCGCTGGATGACAAGCATTTATATTTTACCAATTTACAGGTTGCAATTTATTATATTTTGCTTTCTTTAATTCTTGACCAAGTTTTTGACTATAGTCCAGCATCGTCTTTCATGTTCTCTTGCCCTTTACAAACTTTCTGACTGACTTCATGTCCCAAGTTCCAACATCATATTTAGAACATTAAATTATTCCAGGTAAAGTTTTCCTGGGCGGAATGATTTAAAAGTAAAAACTATCGAGGACGTAGAATTACAGGCTCCTTCGTAACCAGTCTAAATGAAAGATGATTCCCCCCAAATGATGTAACTATCCTTAGAAGGAAAACGGTTGTACATCAGTTCGAGCTTATACACCCCATGGGTTTGTCAATTTTATCCCCATAGTATCACGCATGGTGATTTTCTGATAAAATTGGACATTGACAAACAATGGAAGAATGACCTTGGATAAAATCTTCTACATCGATTTCAAGGAAGGACCCGATGGACCCCAAAAAGGTTTCGCTAAGCTATAGAATTAAAAAGATTTAAAAATTTAAGTTGGTTCGACCAAAGAACCCGCTTTGATCCGACTAAACCTAAAGAGACCATTATGGAATACTGAATGTACCTTAAAGGACTTTAGTGATGACAACTGACAAACACACCAAATCTAAGTAGGGACTCACTTGATCAAAAAGACTGCCATATTGAAACAACTTACGTCCTGTTTAAAATTTATTAAATTGAATTTTGCATAACAAGAGCAACTACTAGGAGGACAGTAAATATAAAAAACCCAGGGCATTACAGCGCGCTAACGCCCCAGCCAGTCCGACCCTGTACTTAAGTTGTAGTTAAAGCAGTGGCGGCTCGCCAGGTCAAGTAGGTGAAGTGCCTCTTCACCTAAAATTTGTGCATCCAAATTATTTTATATTCAAATTATTTTTTATTTATCGACACTTCAATATTACGTATTGAGAGGATTTTTTTATTATAGATGCATATTATTTACCATAATATACGCCACTGGCCACTATCCTATTTTGTCATTGTCTACACCGCATTCCAATGAAACGAACGCGCCTGAAAGGAAGAGTTGGAATTGACTGGCTTTAGAGTGAAGTGTTTAGTTTTGTATCGGGGAACCATTTCACTAGATCCACATCGTGTCGGTGTTGGTTTATTTTATAATTCATTACTGGACAAAAATGAATCGACAAGTGAAGCTTTTTGTTTACTTGTTTATATAAACATCACGTCCCTGCAATAAGGAGAGAGACGCTAACCTACTTATTTTTCTTTATTAGTATTATTAGTCAGTTAAATGCTAGATATAATAGTCTTGAAGCATATGTGTCGTACAAAGGACGTATTAAAATAATAGTAAATCAAATATCTGTGATTTTATTAAATACCTGTAGGCTCCTAATTATCCAATAGTCGGTTATCACTGATTTCTAATAATTGAAACTCATGTCTTATTTTGGTGTTTGTTGTTTGTGTGTTTTTAAACATGAAACAAAGGCTTTAACAATTTTTGCAAAAAAGGACTTAAAGGGTAGTGGAACTTTTAGCATCATTTTTATCAAGAAATCCTATAGAAATTATATACCTAACGACGCCCCTGACCACAATAGCACTTCGCCTATTATTTGACCCACGAGCCGCCACTGAGTTAAAGCCGACTTAAACTACAAGCTTCTGCACTGAACTTGAAATCAATTCTTAGCCTTACATTTTCTAAAAAATTTTAAAAATATTATTCTTTCGAAATTCACGGGGAGAAAATATTCTAAATTTAAAATTTGCATCTCGTAAGTCCCATTTTCAGTTTCTCACACCAATTGTTGATTCGGCCTTTGTTTATTTAGAAACCGGAAATCAAACCATATACGTAACTAGACTTACAAGTTCGTTCCATAAATAAACAAAAGGAGACATCTGAAGATTATATTAATTGCTGATTTACATAAATAGCAATCAAGATATCTCACCAGTTCTTTTGTTAGAATTTTTCCAACAAGCTGCAAGCAGAATAAAATAACGCGAATAGGTAAAAAAGGCCGCGTTTAAATTATTTTCTTATGTAGATTAAATGAACTAAAGCTCAAAATCTGAAGGTGTGTGAAGTTATACACGAGCTTCCATATACACGAGCTTTCGGGCATGCGCACAAAAACCAGGTTGCGTATTCTGAAAGCGAGATAGGGCAACCCATGTAAATGGCCGCCATGCGAAGTAAACAAAACGCCCCTTTTCATAATTCTTTAAATAATTCAAAATTTAAGCGACACAATTATTCGCCATCCACACTAAACTGTTCTACATAAAATTCTGCGCGTTTCCCAAGAAAAATCAAACGCTGCCATGCACGTAGAACTGAATAAATAATGTTTAAAGTACACGGGCATTCAAATGGGCGAGCTCGGCGCGCCATTCCTAAATTGTTCTAAAATATGCAAAAACCAAGCGTGTGAATGATTCTCGTTTCTGTTAAAAGATCGGCTATGCTGGTTTATAGTTTCAGTAAAAATTTCGTGTCAATTCCTGTTCTAATCATGCTAATAATGTTAAAAAGTAACTTCGAAGTACAAAATGTTAAGCTCGAACTCCGGCCATCTTGAATGTCGGCATTCCCGTTCAAGGTAATTGAATTAAGTTTGAGATATCTAAGTAGCACATTTGATTTTGCTGCATACCAACCGATTTCTCATACCATTTTATAGTTTCATTCACAATTTTACATCAATTCTTGCTCTAATAATGCCACTAATGTGAAAAGCTCAATCGAAGTGAACTGCCTAGCCGGCCATCTTTGTATATGCAAAGCTATAGAGTAACAACGTTTATCGCGTTTGTGCCAGCGCTATCTTGTGTCGGTTATTGATTATACGGTCTTGTAGAAAGATGTAAATTTGCTATTGAACTAAAAAATTAGATACCTATAATAATATTATGTTGTTTCGAGAGATGGCTGTAGTGAAAAAGATTTTAGTAATTTTCAAGAGGCTTATATTCAATATAATATGTTGGCACTTGGTTGGCACTATTGGCAGCACATCATTATAAACTTACGTAACCTCTGTTGTATTTGTTTATGTTTATTTTAACCTAACTTTCGGAGATGGATGTACCAATGTTGATTTCGCTTTATAACAAAACCGTTATCTTTGTTGTTGTATAATTGTTTGTATTGTGTTCCAAGTCGAATAAAGTAAATTATGCTCTTGTTTAAACGAACGTACAGAGAAAATCAACAACAACAAATAATTTTGATAAATGTTTGTACGTTCACCATTTAAAATGAAATTTGCCTAATATGTATACTATTAATAAACAGATTTTTTTAAACTTAAAATGGTAGAAAATAATAGATGTAGGAATATTATACTGCTCTTTGCTAATAGATTCTAATCAGGCTATATAATCTGAAGGTATACGTTTGTAAAGGTAAATAAGTGGTAATAGGTGACCTCCAGGAGGTTAATTTTCTATTTACGCCATAGTTTTAAGTTCTTTTATAGTGATAATAAGTTCATCAACAACAAGTTCCCTCAAACAAAGTTGAGAAATCTGCAAAATCCAAGTCATTAAGGTTGTACCCTTCAAAATTAAATTTTGCAATGTATGCAGCTTGAACATTACTTAAACAACTGTTAGTAAACTGCTGATATTTAAAAACAGAATTAGAATAGAAATTTTTTTCAATTTTTGTTTGAATGTTATTTATAGTACTTGACAAATGTTTTGTTTGTCGGAGATGTGTTGTAGTTTTCTGTTGCCGCTTGGGTGACCTATTCCAGGTTTCTTGAGTAGAATTTAGCTCTTCAGTTAAATTTCTTTTCCGTATACGATTTTTTTGTGGCAATAAATACATATTTTCGATATAAAGTTTTTCCAAATAATCACTAGTTGCCTGAATAAATCTAGTACATTTAAGATTGACTCTTTTTTCTAAAATATGATTTTTTACCACATTAAACCACGATTCTACAGGGTTATTTGTTAATACGTCTTTTGACTTATCTTTAACTAATATTCTAGACCAAAATGGAAAATAAGATAAATATTTCTTTATTGATTTTTCTAAGAAACCTGGACAGTACCACGGGTTTTCAATAGTAGAACCTCCAAAAGTTACTACAGTGTTTCTAATTATCAAAAAATCATTGTAAAATGGGCTTTTTTTTATAGAGAGTGTCAAAATTAATATTTTCAATTTTATCGTCTAAATTTTCTAATACTTCTTGAGTTTCTTCTACTTCACAATTTTTAAACCTTTCCAAAGCAGCTTTCACTTCTTCTGTATAAAAGTTATTACTTAAGATTAATGCAAAATCTTTAAATAATGATTTGCACTCATCGTAACTTTTAGCCAGCATTAAATTGTTAATACCACCCACAAGAAAGTTTTTTAAGTTTTTATTTTTCTTTGCTTCTTGTTTTTTGATGAAGTGTGCAGCACAAATGTGAACTGTACAAAGGTTACAGCTTGCTTGTAAAACATTTTGGCTTTGAAGGAAACCATGAGTAATATTTAAATAATTTAATACTGACTTTTCTGCAAATGTTTCTAAAACGCCATGAATTAGCGGCCAACTAAAATCGACAACTACATTGTTGAAAGGTAATATTCCTACATGAAATGATTTGTAGTTGTACAACCAACTTTGAATAGCTAAAGAAGTGTGGGAACTAGAAATCATTTCTAAAATGGGCAAAAGTTTGTTTAGATTTTTATTGGATTGGTAAATAATACCCGCGTAATAAAAAATTCTCTTACTATTTTTATTAAATTTTCTTACCACACTACCAGTGGCATCCAAATGTAAAGTCACATTATTAATATTTTTAAAATAGTCTAAGCAGAAAGAATATGTCCAATCTAAATGTAGGTAAACAGCTGTATAAGATGTATTAAAGAAGTGACGAATATACTGTGTTTTTTGGTTTGTATACATTATTTCGACGGCTTTATAATCATCTTTGGCAAAATCATTTTCACACAAAGCTTCTGATTTAATTTTACGTGCTACTGCCTCTGGCACCTACTCGTTGGTCCTTGCTGTACAATAGTCACTGTATATTCGATACAGTTTCTATTGGCCAAGACCAAGCAAAAAAGAATCCAACTAACTTAAAATGTTTTTTTACTGCTATGTTGTTTTCGAAGGAATCCTTTATTTTGACGAACGACAAAAATTCACATGCGACACTTTTACGCTGAAAAAAGACGAAATAATTAAAACTAGCAGCAAGAATCTACTCCAACAGATACAAGGTTAGTAATGTAATGGTAATCTCTATTGGAATTGTAGATAATTAAGTTTGTTTTTTTTTTGTTTCATGACAACGACAGCTTTACAGTATATTTCCAAAAGCAGCAATCAGCATCAAAAGGCTCCGAAGACACCAACCTTTATTTATGCATATGTAATAGTAGTTTATTTTATTTAAAAAATTTTGAAATCAAAGAGATGTAGTTTCAATTGGAACAGCATGTGTTTTTTTTTTAGTAAGCTGAATAAATATAAATTGTTATTATACATACTTTGCTTTTTTAATTTCGAATTCTTCTCTTTATGTAACGTAGTTATTTGGTGACAAAGGCAAAAGCTAAATTTATGAGTTGCTATTTTGTGCCCTACAGTTAATATTGAAATCAAAGTTCACCCACTTATAAATACTTTAAAGCCGTTAACTTAAACATGACACCGTTTTCATCTATTTGCACATCCAATTCCAAGCAGAAACGGCAACGACCTTGTGTTCCACAGTAATCTGCGTCAAGCACCTACAAGAAGACACACCAACAAAGTTGCTATGAACTTATTATCACTATAAAAGAACTTAAAACTATGGCGTAAATAGAAAATTAACCTCCTGGAGGTCACCTATTACCACTTATTTACCTTTACAAACGTATACCTTCAGATTATATAGCCTGATTAGAATCTATTAGCAAAGAGCAGTATAATATTCCTACATCTATTATTTTCTACCATTTTAAGTTTAAAAAAATCTGTTTATTAATAGTATACATATTAGGCAAATTTCATTTTAAATGGTGAACGTACAAACATTTATCAAAATTATTTGTTGTTGTTGATTTTCTCTGTACGTTCGTTTAAACAAGAGCATAATTTACTTTATTCGACTTGGAACACAATACAAACAATTATACAACAACAAAGATAACGGTTTTGTTATAAAGCGAAATCAACATTGGTACATCCATCTCCGAAAGTTAGGTTAAAATAAACATAAACAAATACAACAGAGGTTACGTAAGTTTATAATGATGTGCTGCCAATAGTGCCAACCAAGTGCCAACATATTATATTCAATATAAGCCTCTTGAAAATTACTAAAATCTTTTTCACTACAGCCATCTCTCGAAACAACATAATATTATTATAAGTATCTAATTTTTTAGTTCAATAGCAAATTTACATCTTTCTACAAGACCGTATAATCAATAACCGACACAAGATAGCGCTGGCACAAACGCGATAAACGTTGTTACTCTATAGCTTTGCATATACAAAGATGGCCGGCTAGGCAGTTCACTTCGATTGAGCTTTTCACATTAGTGGCATTATTAGAGCAAGAATTGATGTAAAATTGTGAATGAAACTATAAAATGGTATGAGAAATCGGTTGGTATGCAGCAAAATCAAATGTGCTACTTAGATATCTCAAACTTAATTCAATTACCTTGAACGGGAATGCCGACATTCAAGATGGCCGGAGTTCGAGCTTAACATTTTGTACTTCGAAGTTACTTTTTAACATTATTAGCATGATTAGAACAGGAATTGACACGAAATTTTTACTGAAACTATAAACCAGCATAGCCGATCTTTTAACAGAAACGAGAATCATTCACACGCTTGGTTTTTGCATATTTTAGAACAATTTAGGAATGGCGCGCCGAGCTCGCCCATTTGAATGCCCGTGTACTTTAAACATTATTTATTCAGTTCTACGTGCATGGCAGCGTTTGATTTTTCTTGGGAAACGCGCAGAATTTTATGTAGAACAGTTTAGTGTGGATGGCGAATAATTGTGTCGCTTAAATTTTGAATTATTTAAAGAATTATGAAAAGGGGCGTTTTGTTTACTTCGCATGGCGGCCATTTACATGGGTTGCCCTATCTCGCTTTCAGAATACGCAACCTGGTTTTTGTGCGCATGCCCGAAAGCTCGTGTATATGGAAGCTCGTGTATAACTTCACACACCTAAAATCTGAACTAAAACTAAGCGCTTTTATACGTTATACTACAATATCAAAACTGAATAAAATTCAATCCGGCTCTGCCAGCAAGTAATAATAAAAATCAATTGTAAAATTCGTTAAACTTAGAAAATTGTAATGAATGGGTAAAAATAAACGAGAGGCTAAAACCTCCACACGGCTGCGAGGTATGCGCAAGCGCACTCCGCTAAAATTTGTCAATGGTCAACTGGGGTGGTTTACGTTCTTGGCATTTTTAAATTCATTATAATTTAATACAGAAACGAGATATCGTCTTATTCTCTACGTTGTGCCGTTAGTACAAGGTTTTCTGTGAAATTCATTATGCCGGTTGTTTGTTTAATTTGTGATCAATTGTTCTCCAGGCAGCATAACGACATAAAGACATTAAAACCAACACTATAACTTTTCGGTATTAACGCTTAGAAACAAATGATCGAAAAATTTTAACATTAGTATAAAGTATGCCTTCCTCTTACATCGAATACAGCTTGACATACTTAAAATCAAGTTGTCAATAGCTTCTTGAGGCAAATTGTCCCATAACATTGGCAAAACTCTTCTTAGTTCTTGAACAGTCTGTGGAGAAGGATTATGCTGCTCTAGTGCGTTTTTAAACATATCCCATACGTGCTCAATGACATTTAAATCAGGAAATAGAGGTGGTAAAGGCAAATGACAATAGCTGCTCTATGGGGTCTGGGCCAATATCAGCAGCACAATTAGCAACAATGTCTAAAATAATGTCATCTCAATATTTCTGACCATTCATATTGCCATCACACACGTATAGTTGAGTACGGTGTCCTAAATATATACCGGCCCACACCATGACAGAACCACCATTATACGGATGAACCGTCTGAATAATGGATGGGCGATTTCGTGGTGTAGTTTGCCTTCTCCATACTCTAAGTCGTCTGGAATCACTATGCACTTATTCAGGCCAACCCGAGATTCATCTGAGAAAAGTACTGTGTGCCATTCGACATCCCAGAGTCTTTGTTCTCGCACCCACTCGAATCTTTGTCGTCGATGTCTGTTGCTGAGTGGTACTCTGCACAATGGACGCCAGGAATGTAAACCTACCTCACGTAGACGATTTCTGACAGTTCTGGCAGAGATTTGTACATCTGTCGCATTTTGAAGTTGTCGTTGGAGTTGCACGGCAGTAACTTTCGGATGCATTCGGGTCAATGTGGTCAGTAAACGATCTTGCCTGACAGTTGTCGCTCGTTTTCTTCCTTGCCCAGGTCTTCGCCGAACAGATCCCGTAGGTCTAAATCTAGCACTTAATCGGCTTATTACGCTTTGCGACACGTTGAAGAAGTCAGCAACCTCCACTTGACGGAAGCCCCTGCTCTAGTGGCACTATCAATACTTAAAAAACGTTCTGCCATTATAATTTCTTATTTAGACACACAAACAGTAAGTATAAGATATTTTAAAAATTTCATCAAAAATTGCAGCAAACAATTTGCAAAACAACGCGTAATTAGTAAACAAACACAATTTCAGTAAAATAACAAAAACAAGTGTTTATAAATCAAAGGTGACCTGCAGGGTGCGAATCACCGCCGGGGATGCCAGGGATTTCCCTGGCTGTGCTTATATTCCCCCCCCCCTGTAAAATAAAAATCGTATCCCTGCCAGGGATGAATATTTCCCCGTCTGTGTAAATGCACAACATTAAAATATGTATAAAAAATTGCAAGACTTCTATTTTCCATAATAAGTTGCTGCTTGCTGCTACCGTTACAACATCGCATCGTGGCTTCCACATGGACTAAATCTCTAATACGCAGGTCGATCTTTAGAGCTTCAGCGAGATAACTTTTCCACTCTTAAAACCTGTATGCCCAAACGCAAAGTGCTAAATTTTCTCGGAAATGCATGCTGATAAACCTGTATCCAATTTCACTACTAACTATTCCATTCTGTTAGTTTTTACGTTTTGTGCGTACAGTTATGGAGTTGTCTAACCCTAACGGCTTATACAAATGCATCAAAGGTTTTTTTGTACTTGTGGTTTATATCCCCCCCCCCCCCCCCGTAGAATAAAAATCGTACCCCTGCCGGGGATGAATATTTCCCCGTCTGTGTAAATGTATAACATTAAAATATGTATAAAAAATTTGTGGAATAGTATCCCCCCCTGTAAAAGTTGTATGATTCGCACCCTGGTGACCTGATAATAACCAATAACCCATCCAGTATTTATTCTTTAATAGCAAACTTTAGGTAACTTAATATCCTTTATGTTGTTTTTTTTAATATCCCCTAATTTTTTCCGCCAGTTTATTTAAACAGTTACAATTTTGATTATTATTAGTATAGACCATTAGCAAATTTTACAGATATGAGTTATGAATTGTAATTTCAATGTTCAGTTAAATACAAATTTCAATATTGGCGCTGGCGCTATAAGAAACCTACTGAGTTTGCGCATATCTTGCAGCCGTGTGGAGGTTTTAGACTCTCGTTAAAAATAATGATATTAAAGTCGCAAACCCAAGCTTCATTCTCCTTATATCCAACTTGTTCCGTGCTGCCACCTGCATCAAACCGACGATTTATCATCAGATCCGAGCACACCAGAGTCGGTCTGTGTACACGAGGTAAATTCGATCTAACAAAACCAACCAGTCGAGCCCAAGATGCGGGTGTTGGAGTACATGTTCGGTGGAGTGTCTGTTTATATTTTGATTTAACTGACCTTTATATTTGTGACCTCTTACCATCATTAATAAACATTTAGTGTGTTAAATTAAAAGTAATAACAGCCTTCCAGTATAGAAAATTGAATAACTGGATTATCACTTAGTTTTTAAAGGTGCGTAGGTTTCATGCTATTTTTTGTTTACAGTAAGTTTTCAAGTACATTTGCAATTATTTCTGATTGCAATTATTCAATTTAAAATTGGGCCAATTTGTTATTCGCACGGTTTGATTTATCCATCGGCGATGATGGACGAGGATAGTTATTTTTTTTTTAAGTTTTAATTCAAGCAGATGATTTCAGTCATTAAAATTTACAGTTGACTGAAAGCTGGTGTTTGTAAAAACATAAATAAACAATTTACGTAATTGTAAACAGAATGCACCTCTCGTTTAAGCTTTTGGTTTATTTTTAGTAAACCACTTGCATCTCGCGCCTTCAGATTCCAAATATTTACATAAACGAATGCGCACAATTTGAAAACAAATCCCGATGGGCGATTCTGTTTGAAGAGTAAATTAATCCGGAAACTCTGAATTATTAACACAAACTGTAACTTCATCCACCTGTTAGGATGATCATTTAATTCTATAACCATTTTTTGCTTTTGGTACTTTGGTACAATGCATCTAAATTATAAACATTGTGGAAACATGAATAGTGAGAATATTACTGGAACATCCACGACCATGTCATGTGGGTGAATAAATAATTAGCCGAGTTTAATTATTCTAAAAATAAATATGAAGCAGTAATTGAAGGTTGATGTACGGTCAGGGTCTGCTTTTCACGTACGAAATGATATTAAAATATTTTGTAAATTATCTAGAAATTCTAAATCTACTGTAATATTTAGGCCAGAAATTTCATTGTCTGGAACCGCAAAAATCAACTTTCACGCATTTCCGAGATTATTTCGTTTTAAATGAACTACTTTAAAATTTCTACTTTTGCAGAAATAACTGTGAGTTACACTTCCTTGACATAATTTTGAAGATTATCTAATTTTCTGCTCCTTTAAGTTTTTTACTAGTATAAGAAAATTATGATATGAAAGAATGAATTAATAAAAGTCTTTCAGTAAAGGAACGTACGTTTTTTTATAAATTTAAAGTTAAACGGGACTTGATTTATTAAGTATTAAAATTCTACACGTTAATGCAACCAACGTTATGTAATGTTTTACATTTTAATTATACGCCATTGTTAGCACATCGCGATTATAATAAAAACTTTCATATGGAATTTCTCGACACGCCAACTACGTAAATTGATTATTGTTAATATTTATAACCATTATGTGTGGTATACAATCGAAACCATGCCTTTAGGTATTCTTTGTTAACTGTTTTCATAGGTAGAACTTGAAAGGTTATTATTTAAAAAATAAATAGCAAGAAACTGCCCCAAGTTAAAAAGAAAGAGGTCGATTTGTGAAGTTTACAAAAGCAAAATCCTTACCTTTTAAAACAGCTTTGGTATATCTACGATTGCTGAATTAATCCAAATCTGAAATAAAAATGTCATGTAGTAGGCATTAAGATTCTTTTACCATAAATTGTTTTCATTTGGAAAATAATCAAAGGAAAAATACAAAATAGGCAACTTTCAGACTACGTCAAGCACACAAAAGTTAAAATAACAATACTTATTTAAAAATACCCAACAAAATCACGTTTTACAATATTCAAGTAGAAAGGTGCTTACTTTATTTTTAGTTTTCCTTGAAGGTGTTTACAATGAATTTGTCTTCTTAGAAAACCAAAAATATCGTTTATTACAGGACGCTTGGTTGTAAATTAATATCGAATTACAAGACTTTGAGAAGCATTATAAATAATAGTTTTATAACTATTTCGAAGTTAAATTTGGTGTAAAGCACTAAAAACATAAATCCCATTCAGTTGTTTATAAAATATGTTTATGGAGATGTAGGTGTCACAGAATACAAGATTACATAATTTAAAATTTCTAACGTAAGTTGAATCGAATTGGTTTATATTTATTTCGTTAGTTCCAGAGTCCTAAAAATCCTAAAATCATTAATCCATCAAAGTCGTAAAATTACTTCATATCATAAAGGCGAGGTATTTTTGTCTTTATAGGCACAAATTTCACTTTTGTAACCAATTAATATAAAAACCAGCTACGAATTGCATATCCAAATTAATGTCCTAATTTTTTTCCTGAAGGATCTAAATTTAGTTTCGGTAGTTAACCAAGCAGATGTGGAACCGTCGTGTTGCAACTTGCATGCAAGTTTTGGATGTGCACCATATGGTTTAAAAGAAATATTTTTATAGGGATTTTCAAAAGTGTACAAGATTTGTCTAGAAAATTTATGGTTTGTTTACAGTTTTTAATTTCCGGCAGATTTTCAATTTCGGCAAATTTTAAGATTACTTAATGACAATAAAACTTGATGAGTTTTCAAAACAATCCTAGTTGCAATCCTTTGCTGCGATAAACTAAATGATTATTTAAGCAATCCAAGAAGTGTTACTGGTTGGAATGAATCAAAAACCCAGAATTTCAGCAATAAATTTCAGGTATTCTAACTTCATCTTCAAAATGTGAGTTCGCAATTTAGGGTTACTTTTCACATAAATTTGTTTTAAACCCTTGATTTATTAATAAATCTATAAAGTTAGAACTTTTAAAAGATCAAAGAAAAATTTTAAATTATTAAGTAAGTAGAAAATCCAAAAATTAACGAAAACATACAAAAACGTTAGTGATGCCTAAGTGATTCGTGATTTAATTACTTCCAAACGAACTTTAGCTTCGTTACAAAATTCGGAGATTGCATTGCACAAGGCTTACAAGAAATTTGAAACCTTGATATCAAATGATTTCCAAAATAGGCCAGGCCAGCAGGACAAAACAGTTCGATCAGTTTTTATCGGATCATTTGTAAACTCTTATTGCTTCCTGTATGTATAGATCAATGTTGTAAAAATAACCGAAATATAATTTTTTCTGTGCTTAATCGATCAATTCTTAATTGGTAACACCAGATAAGACGTTACTACACAATATCGTCGGGGGCTGACAAGGTTGAAATAAAAATATGAATCTATTTTACTCGTAGTTAGTATCTTCAAAGCCCCCTCTTTTTGCTTTTCATTTTTTCTTAACTAATCTTTAAGCTTATGTTTCTTATGTTAAAGCTTACTTTTTCATAATTCGTTCTTCTAAGTATCTATTGTTTTTTAGTCGCATTCTGAATCAAATGTATCAGACAGTTTCCTTCTTTTTATTTTATTCTTCAGCTGGCTTCGTATCGCACAAAGCAAAATACTAAATATTTATCGATGACAATAAAAATAAAAACAAACAGTTGCTTTATGCCAGTGCAAAATTGCAGGGGTATTTCCGTCCGTGTTATCTTTGTGTGTTAAACTTGGTATGTTTTCATTTTCTTTTATTCGATTCGTTTACGCTTGAACAAACCCCGAAATCGCTTTTGAAATAATCGTGGGAGTTACCATAGTAACAAGTACCAATAACATTTTAACATTAATTTAAAAGAATCAATCGAAATCCCTTCGGTGATCCAGCTCATTGAACCGAAATGTAACTGATTTGCAAAATTATACCATCAGCCCTCCTTTTCTAAGTTAAATTTCCTCATCCTCAGAACGTTTCATCCGACGACACCCACAAAGTTCTAACTAGCACGCATTTCCAAAGCTTTACTTGCAGATGATTTCCTGAAGTCTGTCAATGTCGAGCATTTCCATTTTGAGTTCTGCTTGTGCTTTAGACTCTTATGACAATGGTGGTAATGAAGAGGGCTTTAAGGGGTCTTTAAATAGCAATACAGGCAACAATTTTAGACCCGTATTTCGTCTCCTGCCAGCATAAAGCTGTTGAAATCAATTACTTACTTGTTCGGGCTCGGGGTTAATCGATTTTCTGTGTATCAAGGTGGAGGTTAATGCTTTTATACTCAGGAATATTCTTTAATATGTGACTGGAATTTCCGCGTCTCGATATCTCGATATTTTTCAAAACTACGTCCGTCGTATAACAATCAACATATTCATAGTTGAATCAATATATCAAATCAAAACGACGGATATAGGAAACGGTAAGACAGTAAATGATTGTTGCATTCCCATTTCCATAATATGATTGCTTTATGAAGTCCCCAGTTCGTGCCGGAAAATGTGGAAGAGCAAATGCGAGTGGGCCGTGACTGCCTAGAATTCCACTTAAGGATTCTTTAAAGAAACACAAAACTTATGTGGTTCTACATACCGGGCATGTTTCGAATTTTTATTCGCCGTTAAATTATACGTGATTTTAAATATGTGGGAAGTTTTATAATTATATGAAGACGAGAGATTTATGTTCGAAAATTAAAATGGAATTAATGAAGATCGTGTTTGTAACTAATAATTTCCAAACGGTTTTTCGACGAATGTTTTATTTAAGTAGAGGAGCGAACGACTAATATTTATTTGAATAATTATTGTGGATTAACTTGTATGCTTTAGTAATTTTGACTTTGGGAAACAGTTAGAAAAACCGAGAAAAACGGTGTTACCTTGCATATTCGAATTCTTTGTCAAAAAATTGTTTTTCCATAATTCATACGTATTTTCAAAAATAGTCCCTTAAATAGTCCATCGCCCAGCTTTTAAAGAACTCTCCAGTTTTAAGACATCTAAAAATCCATCTTCGGATTGAATTTCCCCGTTGTTTTTAATTGCATTTCCCACAACTTATGCAAAAATGATAAATCAAACTATGCTGTTATTCAAGCAAAGTTAATATTTTCCAGAATATCCAAATTTCAAAACAGACCAAGCTCGTTTAAATTTAGTTTTCGGTGCATTTTTACTATCAAAAAGACACGCAAACTTTGAGTTATGCTTAATTTAAAATACCATTATAAATTAACTAACCTTAATTACTTAATAACCTAACTGAAAGCGGTGGATACTCGTATTTTTCACAACTAATCTAAACCACAAAATTTTGTAGAATTATTAAAAGCTGCTTTCGTTTTTTTGTGTGTGAAAGCAGAATTTAGGTTCAAAGCAATTAAAAGGTGTTATCATCGCTCCGTGAAAAGCCGTTTAATGCAAACATAGCTTTTTTTAACAACCGGGTTTCTGTGTATATTTTCAGTTTCCTGTACTTTTTTTAACTTTCTAACTTTTTATGTGTGGATTACGTTATTCTTTTGCGGAATTTTCCCACTTTTCACTATTTCCTCATAACTTTGTTTTACTTTGTTAAATTTGCTACAATTCTTTCAAGTTTTTGCTAGAAGTTTTTACAGAAAAAAACTTGCATTTTCTCATTTTAAAGCGTTTATGTTTTGTTATTTGAGCATTTTGTTTCTTCCTGCTTTATTTTTGTGTTATTGTTATAAACTTGGAACATTTAATCGTTTATTAATTAAAATAAATTATGCGTATATCCAGTTGATTTAAAATTTTAATTCTTCATGCTAAAAGTTCGATTTAAACATTGCCCAGCAATTTTATTGTTGTTTATTCTCGAAAGGTAATTCTGCAAAAGCCTTAAATACCTTAAAACCTCTGGATTCTTTAAGACAAAATGTAATTGTTATCTTGCCCGATGCCCGAGGAAGAACAATTACTAACCAAATCAGAATATTTAGAATCTCCATAACAATAGCGACTAACCAAGTCAACTTGTTTACTCAAAACTTTTCTTGAATTAAGTCCTGTTCGTTTTTATCAAACACTTTGTTTAAGTAGTACTCGATATAAAACACAAGAAAATGCCATTAAAGTTAATCAGAAAACCCTTCATTTTTGCATATCTTTAAATACGATTTCAATTTAAATATTAACGATTTATTCACAATTTTAGGAAAACAATATTTTATTAAAAATTAAAAATTTCTGTTTTATTTAGGTAAAATAAAATTACATAATTGAATCAACTTTATTGTCAGTTTGAAATTAATTCTGTTCAAGAAAATTTTTCAAGGGAATTAATAAATTTGCTCTCGCCAGATGTTACGTAAATTTTAAAGATTACTAGCTGAAAGCTTACAAGACGTTTATTAAAGGACAGGAAAACAAAATTTATAAATCACGTGCCTTGAACATTAACCTCATCAATACTTCATAAAATTCAAATAGAAATAACACGGAAAAACCTTGGACAAGAGTAACTTCAATATTTATCAATACATTGGTGAGAAATCTGATTCACGTTGTGCAAATATTTTATCTATCCACTTTCTAACGCCTGAAAATTTCCCTATGTAATCTACTTTTTTAATCATTGTGTGAAATAATGTTTATCTTTTATATGGCACATTCGTAGACTGTAAAATTCCCAAAATTGTGTGCAGTAAACTGTCACTATCGCCCGTACTACCGGAGACACACCGACAATTCCCACGTTTTCCGTAAAATATCACGTTCACCTCTGCTGAAAGCTATTGATCTACTTATAATAATATTCCGTCAGACAAATTTCACGTCTTAATTATACGTTGTTAGACGCTCACGTTGTACTACAAGATTAAAGCCCTTCGGGCGAATATGTTTAGAAAGTTTGCAATTGCAGTTTATGTACTACCAATTTATTAGCTGACAGCTCATCCTTCCAGCGGGACGATTTCTATTCATTTACTATTCTTTTTAAATGTCAATAATATACTTAAGTAGAAAATATACGTCGGCTAATCGATACCTAAAGGCTGCACTTACTCACTTTTATTACCAACTTTCATTCGTTTTATAGATAAATAAACGCTTATTGTATATCTGCAATACATCACGATTTGCGTTTACTTGAAGGTTTAAGTATGTATTACATTTGCAATCAGCAACCTAATTTTCTACAGCTGACTTTAAAGTGTTAAACCTATAATTGGCCAATCGGCAGATGAGATTTATTGATTGAAGAAACCGTGAGGAGTTCCACAAACAGATATTTTCAATGATGTGTGAAATGTCAGTGAGGTAATTTTATGGTGGGAATTAACGTACGGATTTAATCACTAATTAATAAGGCTAAGGATAACTTGCATTATATGAAAAAACAAGAATCCTAAAGCCAAAGCATAATTTTTCATAATTCCTTCAAAGGAAATTTATTACATTTTTAAAACTACAATTTCACTCCTGAAGCCCCTTTATGGTAACTAGCTTCAGGTAAAAAAATCTATAATTGAATGATTATAAATCACAGGTATGAAGATCGTAAAGTTTAACTTTCTTTTCTTATTAGAACAACTCTTCCTCAAAGTATTTCAATTTGAGTGACTTTTATAGCAGCTATAATTTCAAATCCTTGAAAATAACAACGGCGATGTATCTAGTAATACAATCGCCGGAGGGGAAACACATTCTGTTATGGTCATTATTGTTACATGTCCGAAGATAATGATTGTCGTAACCGTGACAAATTTTGTTTACTGCGCTATAGTTTAATTTGTTTTGGTATTTTGGACGTTTTTAGGTCCCCAATAAATGCCAAAAATTTGAAGGTTGAAATATAAAACATGCTATCGTAATTCTGTACTTCCTAGAAAATTACTTTTTGCATTTGATAAAAATAACTGAACCATTGCTAACATTGATTGTAGTGATTTTGAAATGAACACTTAGTTTTAAGCTTTTGTTGTATGGAACCTATAAGCTGTAAGGCTCCCAGAATTCATTTATGCATATAAACATTTTCATTATTTATTTATTTACTATTAGACAATGTAATCACACATACATACATAATCAATTATTTAATCTAACAATTTAGTTTCACTATTGTTGCTTTGTAAATGGGACTTTTGAAGCTGTAAAGAGGTTATATCATCTGTCATGACACTTCAGGAATTACCTGTCGCGCTATCATTAATGAGTTAAATTGAGTATTGTTGACAAATCAGGTGACTTTAGTTACCATTTCATAAACCTTTAATTAGTGGATCTTCAATCTTTAATTTTCTCCTTGCTTACAATAATTTCCCAACCTTTATTTTAGTGTTGATGATGATCACTTTCATACTTTTTTGACGACCGTTTTCTTCTAGCGAAGATCTTGTTTAAAGTTGTCTTTAACGTAAACCTAAGACGATACAGCATTATACTGTTTTTAATGTGTAGAAAAGAGACGCACGATATTTCCGTGGTATTTAAACGTTGCGTTAAATTTAAACGTGAGGTGAGAATACCGGCCACTGCAATTAAAAAAAGAAGAACATTTACCGACAATAAACTAATAAATAGGTTATGTCTCTGTTTATAGCCGAATAGCTTTTTCTGTGTAAACTAAATCGAGCAAGTAAATTACAAATTCCACACTTCAAGGTTAATTTTTTCCTTTTGCTCTCATACAGTTTTTCACAAATTTTTTGGCTAGTTCCCAAGATTGCTTTATCATGCAAATTTATTAACCAATTCTTACATAACCTTCGTGTTATAATAACAACAACAAAATTTTGCAATTTTCACACCCCATTTTGTGTATACAAAACATTATTAAAGTCACGAAAAATACGACGAGCAAGATTTGCAGATAAGAAAGACACTTTCATTTCCATTGCGTGGGTTTCTAATTTAATAACCCTTTTGCATAATACAAACGTGCGTGTTTTACGTTTTAAATGCCCCACATCTGATGGGAAACAATTCTTCAAGTCAGGTGTAAAGAAAGATTTTAAGTAGGCACGTAAATCAGGTGTCGGATTGCAGCATACACACGCTAATAACGAACCGTTGTTCATCTTTAACCTGAGGCAACCAGAGGCACTAGACAGGCTGTTATCTTTCATTTTCTCAGCCACGAAGTGGTACTAGATTCTTCTATGTATTTAAAGAACGAGTTGTGTGGCTTTTATACCAGTAAAGAATACCGGTTTTCGTTTTTATGTGCCCCCAAAAAAATTAATTATATTGTATCATCAGGATGATGGCACACATCCATTTAGTTAACCTAATATTTATGGAATGGAAAAGTTGTGGAAGTAGGAAGTACTTTTAGGATTTGATGATTTTTGGGTTGTTTTACAAGTACTTTGATAATTTTAACGTTTTCCATTATTTTTAACCATTGTACCAAAGGTTTTGACTACCCAAAACTACGACTATTTTCTTATATAACAAAGGAAAACCCGTATTAAGTACATAGCTATTAGCTATTATATTTGAAACGCTTTAGTCATTCCTAACTTTGTTAATTAAATAACAGAAGTGAAATTTTAGTAAAGTGTTCGCGTTTGAAAATCATATTTTCTCTGAGGGAAGCCTCGTAGTTCTATTAAACTTTTAATCAAGATATAATGGAACTTTAATTTTTGATACCAATTCCTACAGGAAGTTTCCCAATTAATCTCCAAATCTGTCTGCAACTGACGTCCTCAATTATTTCGTCACGACAACAGCGGTAATAAACAACACTTGCGTTCTAAACAAACACGAAAACATGAAATTAAACAGTGATTCTCGTGGTTCATACAAGGTCTACATGATAACCCTGATTTTAAACCGGATAGTTTACAAACTCATCCCAAATGTTCCACGAATGTACGGCAAGACCATGAATTATTTACTGAAGCGGTAACCCAGAAGTTAGTGGAATTTTGGATTTTCGCGAACGTCATAGTAAATTTCCACCTGTCAGCAAAATCGAGAAGTCCCTCGGGAAAGATTCGCCAATTATTTTTTAAGCCCTATTGTTTCGTTCTCCTAACAAAAGCGCAAATTAACGGCTGCAGCTGCTGTTTCGGTTGTGATTAAAAACCCGAGTCGGTAGTTTCGTAATGCAAAGAGAAATTCTTTTCTGGTGAAGTTAAAGGTTATCCGAATTAATCATCACCACTCGACTAATTTTCTCCCCTGATCGTACAGGTTATCAAAAACTGGCGAGGTGAGTAATACAGTAACGTTGCTAAATGTGGTGAAAACCACTTTATCGGTCCGATTTTTCTACCCAGTGATCGAGAAACGACGCTGAGTTATTTATTCTTTTAAAATACAACTGTACACGATAACTTATAAATAACTCTTGTTCCAGAGGCAAAATTCTTCTCGCATAACCGTACTTTCAACCTCTGAATATATCTATCAACCTCAACCATCGAAAAAAGAAACGATCGGTATTTGCATCCATAAAAGCAAAAAATCGAATTAATCTCCGTGCTTGCTGATACGTACAACTAATTTTTTTTTTAAATTAAGCTTAGACTTGGAAATGGGTGCTTAGCGTTCGCGGGATGCAGTGCAAAAATAGTGTGGGAAAAATCATGAATGTTAGTTAGTGAACCACGCCTAGTCAGGCGCCTGAGAATAACTGTGCTTAAATTTATCTGGTGGACATCTACATTTTACTTGACTGTGGGCTACACAAAAAATTCGCGAGAATTTCGGTGATTTTTATGTTGTTGTTAGTATTTAACCTACTGCCCTAATTATGGTGATGACAATCTTCGTTAGAATAAAATTAGTTAAACGACTGTAAAAGTTACAAGCTCAAATCTGTTACATCTGCAAATATAATAAAACAGACAAATTAGTTAACTTTTAGATTTAGCAACATTGTTTTGTGTAGATTCTTTGAAAGCTTGATAGAAGAAAGATGCAAATCAGTAGTGGTTTTAAATAATCCTGTGGTGGTTTTAAAGAATCAAAAGAATAGAGTCAGACTGTTATTAACCTTGCCACATGTAGAAATTACAAATAATTACGCTTTGTACTCGCATTTAATAATACAGGGCAAGTCATGCGATTTATCAGCAGATTTACTAACATGAAATGAAACATGAATGTGGAATTTAATCTATGAATGTTCTGAGAGGCCAAATCATGATTGACTCATTGATAAGCAGGATGATGGAAATGCCCAGATTGCAAACAAATCAATACTTATTTGATGAGAACGTACAGATATTAATTTTCAGAACAATTTTGTTATTATAAAAGTGCAAATATTTCTAATTGTTGCAAAATCTCCTTTTATATCTTAATATCAGCAAAACATATTTTTATTGCCTTTTTACTCACACTACTTACTTTGTATAAACAAAAAATCAGAAGATTTAAATAAAATCTAATCAAATTTAATAATTTAAAAGTAATGTATCACCCTATCTAGAAAATTGCACTCATTAACTCCAAATATTTTTTTTTTATTATTTATTTAAAATACCCATTATAGGTAAGGTGAACAGACGACCCGCTTTTAGCGGGACAGTCCCGATTTTTAATAATTTGTCCCGCGTCCCGCGGAGTTTTAAGAAAGTCCCGCTTTTTAGAAAGAATATGCTTTCGCCAGTTCACAGCAAAAAATTAAATATAAGCATAAACGTAAACCTAAAAATTCACTCAAATGCGAAATATAATCCGGAAATATAATTTTGTTTACATTTTTAATATTGTCCATTAAATTTCTAAAGTTCATATAATTGTATTTTTTTCGTATGTTTACAGATGTTAAAATATTCTGTTTTTGAAATGTTTTTGTTTTGCTTTCTTTCATAATAAAATTAAAATTTAGTTTTATGAACTACATATTTTTTACTTTCATTCATAATACCACCATCCCACCCCCCATATCCTGCTGGTCGATTTTGTCCCGCCTTACCAAAATTAAAATCTGGCCACCTTAATTATAGGGTCTTTTAAGATTATTACAATCTGATTAATTGATCAGATCAATGCGTAATTTTATTCTAACTTAATTGATTACGTTTGGAGATTCTTAAAACTAAGGTCTTACTCACTAGCTTGCCTTGTGTTCTAGTAACTTAACTACACTAAACTTAACATGTAGCCCGAATACCGCACAATACTCTGCTTTGCACTATCACTATTTCACTAGCTCAAAAGGCTTCGTCCTCTTGAGTCTTCTTACTAGGTTTGTGTTGTCCAGGAGCTGGATATCCTCGACGTTCACATGATGGTGCAGCCTTTGTTGATGGCTACTGGCAAATTTGGCGATGGTTTGATCAACAGTATCCATTTGAAGATCCCAATGGATATCTTTGTTTCGGCAGTATCAGGGTGCATCAACGATGTTCCTTAGTGCTTTGTTCTGAAAGCGCTGATTCACTTGGATGTTGCTCTTAATGGCACAACCCCAGAGTTGAATGCCGTAGATCCAAGCAGGTTTCAATATTTGCTTATATAAAAGCAGTTTGTTATATGTGGACAATTTGGTAGCCAATCCATTTTATTCAGTTTAATACCAAGCTCTTCATGTTTCTTTTTGACATGAACTCTCCAGCGGAGTCTAGCGTCTAAAGTCATTCCCAGATTCTTAGCTGAGTTAGCATAGGGAATTTGGGTATCGTTGATTCTGATAGGTAGGTGTTGCTTCTGTTTGTTAGTAAAGTCCACATGTACAGACTTATTTTCATTTAACTTGATGCGCCAAGTTTTAGTCCAAATGTTAATTCTATCAATGGAGGTTTGAAGTTTCTCAGTAACCTCTTCATGATTTTTTCCAACGGCAACAACTGCCGTGTCATCAGCAAATGTTGCTATTGTTTCATATTTAAGACTTGGGATATCACTAGTACATAATAGATAGAGTACCGGACCTAGCACACTACCTTGTGGCACCCCTGCTCTAATTTCTTTTAATTCAGAATAAGTATCGTCGTGTTTAATTCTAAAATATCTTTCTGATAGATAAGATTGTAAGAGTTGTGAATATAGCCGTGGCAGAAACAAGTTCAGTTTATGAAACAAGCCTTCGTGCCAGACTTTGCCGAAAGCCTGACCAACATCGAGGAAAACGGTGGAACATACTTTTCTTCCTTCTACAGATTTTTCAATGACGTGTATGATTCTATGAACTTGATCGATGATCGAATGGCTTTCTCTGAAATCAAACTGGTGACAACGAATCAAATTCCTTTCCTCTATTATAGGTTTTAGTCCCTTAATGAGCAATTTTTCATATAGTTTCGAGATAACTGGCAACAACGTCATGAGGAGGTTTCCCTGGTTTAGGAATCATGATGACTTCTGCGACTTTCCACATCTTAGGAACATACTTCAACCTGAAGGATGCGTTAATAAGATTGGTAAGTTTCACTATGGCTTTTCTTGGGAGTTGTTTCAAATCTTCACCAGTAATTAGATCAAAGCCAGGGGCTTTTTCGGGTTGATGTTTATTTTAATTTCATCCGAGACTTCTTTTGGCGAAGTAGTTCTTTTGACAACATATTCTTGTTCTGGTTCAGTCGATCCTTGTGGGTCTTCTTCCTCATTTGGCTGGAAAATGCTCTCGAGATGTTCTGCAAACCTATATGCTTTTTGGGTATTGTTTCAGGCCCAACTTCCATCCGTATTTCTGATTGGAGGATTATGTAAAACAGGTCTTTTTAGTCGCTTGGTAGCCTTCCAAAGTGAGTAATCTGTTTTGTTATCATTAGTTAGTTCACTCAGGTAGTCTCCAATCAATTCGTTTCTGATACGCTCACTTTCGCGTTTTAATTGCTGAGTTGCGTTGTTCAAAGCTGTTTTATCAGTTGGTGCTCTGGTCTGCTGCCATTTCTGTCTAAGTTTTCTCTTTTCTGAAATAAGGTTCCTAATCTCTTTTGGATAGTTATTTCCTTTTGTTCTACGGATATACTCAAGAGTGTTATCCCATGCTGCTCGTTGAATGTTTTTAACAAAAAGATCAATTTCATCATCTAGTTGCTCTTCTGTTCTTAGTGGAACTGAAAGCTCAATCAATTCTTCAAGTTTAATTTTGAAACTTTGCCAATCTGTCATCTTGTTAGTTTAACTCGGTAGATTTTCTTTTTGGATTACACTATCACTTGGAGAGTGATCCGAGTTCGTATCCCACGCTTCTTCAATATGGATATAATTTGATGAGATATTCCTGATTACAAAAAAGTCGATAAGATCAGGAATTTTATGCGGATCAGTAGGCCAGTACGTTGGCTTACCAGCTGATAATACTTCACATTTTAACTGTTTAGATGCTGTTAAAAATTCCCTACCTTTAGTTGTAGTTAGCCTAGATCCCCAGTGTGCGTTCTTTGCATTAAGTCACCTCCAATCCAATGATGAATCTATTTCCTTGGCTATGGAAAAAAATCTATATACTGTTATTTCTTTATAGCATGTCTCGGTAGACAGTATAATGCCACGATTATTACTTCATATGATTTTGTTTTAATGTTAACATGTTAATTCCAAATATAACTTTTATTACAGTTCATATTAATGTTATGCATTTCCACATCCGTTTGTTACTTGCCTTATATTATTTTGAGACATACATTTTCAAAGGGCTGCAGTCACTGCTATATCTTTAGGAAAATGGGCTGCTCTTTTTCTTCGGCTGCTTTTGAATTCCTCTCTTAACTTCCCTTTAGAACTGCCTAAACCTTTCTTTAAAACTACCCTTAAAACTGAATCAACTATCCTTTAAAACTTAAAATCTATTTCCTCTTAGAACTACCTCAATCTGCCCTTAAAATAGCTTAACTTTCCTCTAAGAATTGCGTCAATTTCCCCTCCGAATTTCCTCATTTAAGCTCCCCTTTGGACTGTATTAACCTTCCGAAGGTCTCTTTCAAAACACCCACCAGTCTGTCTTTAAAAAGATAGAAAATACTATAAATTATTTCGATTGAAAGCCTCTCAAAGCCTTAAACTGTCTCAACCTGAGAAAATCTCGAAATCTCTAAAATTGCCCTTAAATATACGTATAAATAAAAATCTACCTGAATCATCAACTTCTCGTCAACTCTTAGGATTTCCATTTCAGTTTTAGAATTGCAAAATCTGAAAACATCTATTTCAAATGTTACAGACAACAAACCCATTTTAACACGAGATTTACTGTTTGAATGTGACCATTATTTCCGTTGAATGCGAAGTTTGCATGTATCGAACTATTTAGGTTATTTCAGTTTCATTTGGCTTATGGGTTCATATTTCTAGGCATGAATTTGGGTGTGTGGACTGTAGAGTAATTTTTACATTGCGACATACGGGCGAATAATTTCCAATTAAAACTCTTGAACATACGTCAAAAATTTAACCAAACTTCCTGAAAATTTGATCCTTATGAATTACTCTAATTATATTATTCAGTTTTTCAAAATTAAAATGGTACAAAATGGCAAAAATATAGTTTTTCAGGAAATTAAGAAAGATTTATTCCTTAATTTTGGGGAGCAATTCTTAGAAGTAAGGAAAATGAAACTTCATGAACTTTCATTAATAAAGGAAAAAGGCAAAAAGTGAGTGTGATAACAAATTTTCAGACATTTGTAATACCACGGAACCCAACAATTTCGCTCCCTCAGCATCCGAAATGCACTGCCTTAAGATAAAAGCTATTTATGAAAAACTGAAAACAAATGAATCGTAATTATTCATATTGCAAAACTCCACCAATTAATCAAAAGTATAACTTTCTCGTTTCTATTTGCGTTAAAAAAAAATCCAAAATTTAATTTGTCCGTTTGCAAGTTCCCCTTACAGGCTTTGCTTTTTCCAAGAGTTATTAATGAATTAATAAATCCACAGGCAGAAGCTTCAACTTGAAGTAGCTCGCAATTTTCTTAATAACTAAAAACAAAACGTAACTACTTCGAAATTAATTAAGTTAAATCCCAGTTAAGTACTGAGATTTACCTTTTAAATTACCGCTTGTGTGAAGCTGTACCGTACAAACGAATTATAAAACAAATTACTGGAAATTATTTTCAGAGAAGTTGAAAACCACAATAACCGCAACAGGAATACCTCCAGTAATAATAAAAACGACAACACGTCGTATTTTGCAAATGCATTTACAATGAAACTTTCAAAAGTCGATGTCAACAATTTGTTCGTAACAGGTAAACAAACCTGAACATTATTGCCGATAAATTTAAATTCCGCAATGCCTTCTACTCGATTGTTTTGACAGGGTACAAAACGTTTTCGCACCTCTTTTTTTATTGCCAACCGGCTTGCTACAAAACGGACTAAAAAGGGAAGCGAAATCGTAAATTGTAGGAACCCGTTTTATTTGAATTTCGGCGAGCTAAAAAGAAGAAAGTAATTGAAATAAATTCTCCTTGTATGAGGTGACGACAGGCTAGGGACACCTTCCCTTTTAAGTTGGGCTCATTTTCCCTCTGTAAAAAGCAAATAAAAATGCTTTACATCCGAAATAGGTAAAAAGGTTCCTTAATATGAAACAGATTACTTTTCTTTTTGCAATGTTAGCGAAGTAAATGCTTTTTTCTTTTATGTTTGAAAGTAGTCCAGGTAGAAAATAATCGTAAATATCTCCAACCATTAGAGTTTTTTTATACTCGGAATGGGGCTTGAACAAAAAGCTTTTCTTATGGAGCACAGATCTAGATAAAACGCACCGTTTAGCTTCTGGAACCTGGGTAATTTTCTTACCTTTTAAATAACTCTAACAGGAAGCTTTAAGTGTATTGAAATTGAATAGTAGAAAGTAGAAGTGTGTGAACGAGTTTTCGTAGGAAATAACAGAGTGCACTTTTAAATTTTCGAGTGTGAAGATTGATCATAATTACAAAACGGAAATGGTTTCGGGTTTTTAAACAAGAAAAAAAGAAACACGTCGAATTGAAGCTCAACAGAGTGTTAACAGCAAATTTTTATAAATCGGTGAGGTATGATTATTTAATGTTACCAAAATTAACACGTTTTATTATTTGCTGTACTCTCGAAGTTTTAGTAATTCTTTGAGGAAATTAAGTAATATCTTAACATTAACAATACTAAACTCTTTTCCTCGAATTCCCTCTTAAAGCTCCGCTCTTATAACCAAAGATCCGTTCCTGAACAATTTATCTTACTTGTATCTCATTTTTTCTGGAAATTAAGTAATTTCCTGATTTAAAAAAAGATGTAATTTTGTTATCTTTAATTTTTGCATAATTTGATGATTTTAAGTTTTAAATAAAATTAATATATTATTTTCAGTTATTTTAGATTCTTCTGCAGACATTACTGACGTAAACGTAAATAAATATAAACATAAAGTAATCATCTAATCATTAAGCTGCAGATCTTATCATGGTTGGTTAACCATGTTATTAAACATGTGCACATTTTACGATTCTAAAAAAATAATCAAACATTATAGTAAGTAGCTTTTTACATTTTTTATAGCAAATATTTCATACCTAATTTGGAACCTCTGATTTAAATCCCGTGCAAAACTGAAAATACTGAATACCATAAGCTACTCGTATTGGACTTTTGATTTTACAAAATTGATTAATAAAATTGTCAAACTGAAATTTAAGGAATAATAAAGTTCCGAATTCAATATTTGCCTAGAATTTAACTGCTAAAAACATAATATGAATTTGTTCTTGGTCTACTGGTTGGCAAGCAGTGAAAGATGGAAACTGTAAACAATCTAGTGCTGTATTAATACTAATTTGTTGTATCAGCAGGTCCACCCTTATCTGGAATTAAATGTTCAAAACTAGTATAGTGAATTTTAGCAAGAATGCAAGAGTCATAATTTACCTTAACAACAGTAGTACTACTTTCAAAAGTGAAAAAGGTCTTTAATTGTAGTTCATATTTACTATCAATTTTGTACTGTAATTTGTTAAATTAGCATTACCTGTTGTTAGGTTTTTACTTTAGCTTAGGTAATTGTAACATCAACTATTAAAATTTTGTGCCAATATTGTTTTAGTGAATTTACTGATGAAATATGGCTAATTTTACCATGATACATGATTAATTTTACATTAACCAAAGGTTATTTTTACTTATTCTTAAAGCTTATGGCAGTGTAATTATGGCCAAGCTATATCGTTACTGATCGAAACAGCTTGTAATCTCAATGCCCATTACAACCAAAGATTAACTTTTTAATGGGATGGGTAAAAACAGCAAGCAAGAGCCCTGATATCACGTGCTTATTCTGCACTATGACATTTAGATAGCGATGTCAAAATCGGTAGAACGCGGGTAGACTAGCAGTGAAGAAGGGGTACTTCGAAACACTTAAAAACCCTTTGAAAGGGATGATCGTAAACGGTAGAAAGCGCACCACTGTGCAAGGTCTAAAAGAAGGAAACCCACCACAGAAGATTCCCAAAGGGCTCGGACAAAGGGGTTATCGCATCCTGCTGCAAGATGTGACTTACCTTGCTTACTGAAAATGGCTTTACACTTTACACGTAAATCTTTAATAAAACACTAATACGCAAATATTATGGGGGGGGACTGAACACAATAACAAGACCAAGCTAAATTCACAATTAGATATGTACTCATGTACTGAATCAAAAGACAAGAAAATGAATACAAAGAAGTTACACAAGAGAGGGCGACAATTAAAATATGTTACGTTAAAAACAAGTCATAAAAACTACGCTCATGTTACGGGACGATAAAATTGAGGGTACTACATATACGTTAGGTAAGGGAAATCATTTACAAACTTAGCCCCTCAATTCCAAACAAAACATATGATCAACCAATCTTAAATTAACAATTCAACAAGCACCATAGAATTTTACACATGCAACAAAACACAAAATAGTGTCATAAACTTGACCTAACACGTGAACTACAAATGAAATCTCTAAAGTGAATCAGTACTGACAAACTACAGTCTGAACACCATTAATTAAACTTGACTTAAAACTGAAACTACATTCTGAACAACTAGTCAACTGATTTGCCAGCGGCCCTCAACCTTTACAATATGAACATAAACTCTGTCCAAAGGCGATTCATAAAACCTTCTTACAATACCGCCGGGCAAACAGAAAGACCAGCAATCGACTACTTTAAAAACACAAGTTGCAAACAAAACACAAAGATAAAAAAACGGCACTTATTAAACTTTAAGTTGAATTGAACAACATTTAAAAGCCCTGCCAGCAAGCGGCAAACATAAGGGTTAAACTAGTGTTGAAACACAAACGACGAAAGTAGATGCAGCAAAAAGGAAAGCAGATTTTACCTGGCGAGATGTTCGTACTTGAATTAGAAGACCAGGGAATACGCGACGGACGTTAAATGGTGGCGATCGGCAACGAAAGAGATGGTGTCTTTTTCCGCGAAGGCGGGTGCAAGACAAACGACGAAAAGATTCCTTAAGCTATGGGTTTTCTTAATCCCTCGAATGAGGAAATCGCGTGAGCGACACTTTAACTGTCACTAACCTTTCACACAAGACTATGTTTCTCCCTGATTATGTGACACTCCCTGGGATTATCCGGACTTATGCCGTAATATAGTTTAACGAAACTAACGAGGGGGGCGGGAAGCCTTCTCGGTGGGGTAGATACCCAAGCGGAAAACAAAGAACTTGCACACCCGTCTTAACCCGGAGCAACCAAGGACGTCCTATACGATCGAGAAGTTGCCACGTACTGCAGAGGGGACGCCGTAGAGGACTCTAAAGACACTAGCACAGGTCAGCTGACAAGCCTTGCGTACAGGGGATTCCCCGAACTGCATTACGCGGAGCTGTATTCAACGGAATAGGATGACATCAACATCAACAAAATACACGTGAATACGGTCACCTTGGGAACTTTTACAACGACGAAACATACTGAAATGACTTAAAATTTCGTAGAACTGCCATGAAAACCTTCCGTGCCCTCTAGACTAAAATGGAATTAAACTGTAGCAAAAATAACATAATTAACACGGAACCAAAATTAGAAGGGCAGGACCGTACTAAAAAATCTTACCAAAAATTCAAAATAACGTAAACTTTCCAAAATAACACGGAATTGCAAAACCACGTGACACCCTATTAAATATTTTTTCAGCTGCAGTGGCAGAAGAAGGCCACATTTGTACTTCATTAGACTGTTTTATCAATACCGGAATATCTTGGTTGCAGGCTATACCAATTCTATCTTGGATTGCAAAGGTGTCACCATCATACTTCAATCTAAAACAGATCCCCCAATTGATATAAATCTCACCCTGTAATAAAATAGGCAGGCATTAACCTATTAACAAGGTAAATACGATCCAGTTTATAAAATGCTTAGGGTTGTGTCATTGTCTAATAGATTCTCTTACAGGTGATTCAGGAAAAAGTCACGATTATTTTCAATAATTGCCTAAATAGCAAAATGGAAAAGTTTCAAATAAAATAAGATTCACTTTTCTTTACACAGATAGGTATCAAAAATTCGCATAAAAACAATAACCAATGCACTTGAAACTGCCAAGTCGCACAAGAGAATGAATCTGTAGATCGTCTTATTTTTTACTTTTTTACCACTTAAGCAAAATATATGTTTGAAATGCAAGTATTGCAAATTTTTTCCTTATTTCATTAACTTCCAGAGCTGCAATATAAAGTGCCAAACTCTCAATTTGTGGTTATATTTGATTGTTAAATGTGCAGCTTGACTATTTATTATAACAAAATTAATAGCACAAGTTGACAACAATACTTTTTTGGAAAAGTAGTACAACTGGAAGTTATCTTGACTTTTAATAGGTCGACGTTTTCATCAATCAAAACTAATTTTCATCGGACAAAATATTTTAGTTAAATTTTCACTTCACACAAAAGGCGAAATATTGTTAACTTTACATTGTGTTTTGTTAAGTTAACAACTTTACACTTCACACAAAAGGTGGACTATATTGTTACCTTTACATTGTATTTTGTTCAGTTAATTCGTTGCGGATTTCACATTACAGAATTTGTAGAAGTTGCACAAAAAAGAAGTTAGATTTTACTACAACTCAGTTACTTTAATAATTTTGTTAAATTAATGCAAATTTAACAAAATATTTTTTATAGTGTGGTGTTGATAAAACCTATGATTTGAAAAAATCCTGATATTTACAAAAAAATTTGTGTTGTTTAATGCAATTTATTCGAATAATTTTTCATTTTTTCCAATAATAATTAATCTAATCTTTCTGCACATATTATGGAATAAAATAAATGTTTGTGTATTATGTTCGTTTGTATATTTTTAAATTTTAAATGAAAATTAAAGTCATTTTTCGCGATTTAAATCAACGATAAATATTTAAAAATCCGTTGTTGTAAAGTAGTTAGTTTTATTGAAGTTCTGAAGCATGTGTAATAATTGTAATATTTTAATAAATGGTGTTTGTATTATAAATGATAATGAGAATAGAAAACCGTAACTAATTTCTAACTGTAGCAAAACAAAACACTGAAAATGCTTTACCTAGAAAAAACTTGTTGAAAATATTTCGAGATAAGTAATTTTTACCTTATTATTGTATAAATTGCACATTTTTTCTTGGTCTCATAAATAAACGTGCAAAATATTATTAAACAATGGCAACTTGTATAATTTAATAAAACTTATCAGTTTTATGCACAGAAACGTCACTAATTAAAAATTAAAAACGCAGACTATTATTTTTAAACAGCAATCCATAAATTCAGTTTGATATTACACATTATCGGAAAGCACCAACAAAGCCTGTGGAAGGTTTGGATTCGTTTTAGACAGAAGTGATATCGAACAAGTGTTTATCATAATTTCAATCAACTGATTAAAACAACCCAACCCTAAACAGAACATTTGTAGTTCTACAATTTAAAACTAAAGTAAACTTCAGAAACTCAGAGGACGACTTAAGAACTGTAATTTCATATTTCAAAAGAAATCAATAAACGTCTTCCTTTTTGTATTTCATTGATATGAAACTTAAAATAGTCCTTAATTGTGGCTTTCTTATAAATCCTGAGGGATTTCTACTTTTCTAGACTTTGTTAGTCTCTCTTGTCAAGAAAACTGCTTACAAAGTTAGCTTTAGGCTTTAAATATTTTATACCTTTATCTGTAAACTTTTCGGTACTTTTTCTCTTTCGCAAGTTAAAAGCAACTCTCGAAACTAACTTACAAAAGCGATTCTACCTGCTTGTCAAAAAACTTAGGTAATGATGCTGGATTGAACAAAAAAGATATTAAAACGCAGCATTCGTAAGAAACATTTCTATTTTTTAATTTAAATAAATCTTCGGCGAAAATGTTATATTTGGTAAAAAAGTGATGATACAAGCGTGCGAATCAAAATCTCCCGCCCCCAAATATTACACAAAATGTATATGTTAGTATACTAATCTTCATTCATAAAAATAAATAAATAAACAAACATCAAATAAGTAGGTTTCGAAGTCAAATGTATAGGAATTATTGAACTTCAGAATTCTAATTCGCACTTAATTAGCGAATTATAAATTTTAAACAGATTGATTATAATAATAATCGTCAATAAATAAACGAAACATCAGTCGATGAAGATGTTATATGCAAATTTCTGATGTCTTAATCTCTTGACATCAATGGGTTTTCAATGAAAGCATGCCATGCATGATCCACCTATAGAAAAAACGAGGTTAATTCGCTATTAAGTAAGACGCGCTAGAATTTTTTTCTTCTGTTTACTTTTTTTGTGGGAAATGCAAATGTACGAATATTTGAATAACATGAAATTTTCCTTAAATAGCAAATTAGAAAAGTTGGTGCTTTAAATAGGAAAGTGGGAGTTGATTGTAGTTAAATAAAAAAAATCTTGTAACTCGGAATTTCCATACCAGAAAATCCAGAATTCTGCATACAACTTATTAAATTTAAATTTTGAAAAATCAAGAAAAATATATTGTTTAATGACTATCATTTTTGGTTGTTTTATTATATTTTTTTCAACATTCTCCAACAATTAATAGAAAGCTTAAATAAGTTTTAAAAATCATTGTGTGTTTTACAAGATGGCTTTCTTCATGGTTTACCTGTTAAAAATACAGGCAAAATTATCAACACATACAAAAATAAGCTTATAAGCGACAGCTAGGATTTGATCAATGACAAGTTTGCCGAAATGTGCCAAATTAGATTAAAAATTTCTAAAGGTAAAAAGGATAAAAATGACAGTTTTCCATTTTTCAGGAGTTATCGATTTTAACCGTCCACAAAAAGCGCGACGCTAAAATCCCAACACATCCCAAATGTACCTTGAATCATAAAATAATAAAAAAAGGTCAAGGGTAATGTCCCATTACTTTCGAAAAGTAAATTTATTAAAACCAGTATTATCCTGGCAGCGTTACATTTGTGGTTTTAAAACATTTTTTAAAATAGTTCCAAAACGTTTAGGATAATTAATAATAATGCTTTTATACTGCTGTCCTTGGTTAGAAAGTGAGGCTTGTCAACTTTTTTATTTAAACATTAATTACCGTTATTTATGATGGTCCTAAAAGAGATTAATCAATGTCAACTGTGACATACCGGGGATTAACAAATAATATTGATAAAAATATGTTGATAAATTAAACACAGACGTTTATTGTATAGGAAATGGAATAAATAAAATTTTTATTAATAAACATGATTCATCTCCCAGTGTTGAATTAGAATAAATAACTTGTTTTTAAGTAAACAAATTATTCCAACTTGAAGGATAATTATTTATTAATGAAATATTAAATTTTTCTGAAGACTTGTAAATTTTAGCAGGGACCGCTTAGGTTCTCTCAGGAGCTGCAGATTTCGGTTCTACTTACAAAAAAGAATTTTTTATGAACAAATAAAGGGTTTATTTTTTATATCAATCATTGTTAAGAAACTAAAATCCTTCGCATCTTACGAAGTCAGTAGAAATGCATTGCTTTCATAACTGCACAAAAATTGTTTAATAATTATTAATAATTCATCCTGTTATCTGTAATCGAAAATTGAGGAACTACTAACTACTCGTATAGGTATTTAGTAGTACATCATAGGCGTCGATAAAATTCACAAACACTACCGTGGTAATTTTTATTACAGCACTTCTAAAGCGAAAATTTTATTTTATAAACGCTAGTATTGAGACAATCCAAATACCCTTCCAACTCTATAACCATACCTTGAAAACCGTCCTAATATCATTTTAATCTAATTACAGTATTTCGTAAGTCATAAATATTAATAGGTTTTATTACACTGTAGCATGGATCTAAGCAAAATCGATCAAAATATTTAATACATGATCGATTACGACAATTATTTTAATACTGTATTCGAAACCAACTGATGCATTATCCATTCAGGTACATTAATATTAATTTCCACCTTAACTACCGCGTAATGTTAATCTTCAGACGTTACACAGTTATTTTCTGTTGTTACACGAACCGGTACTAACGTAAATTACGGCTATCGATACATTAACTACTTATATTAATATTATAAATATTAAAACGCTTATAAATTTCTTTACAAGTTAAAAATAACGATACAATTATTAAAATAATAACAGTGGGCTGTTTTATTAAATCTATCAATTATCCTACACATTGTTAAAAATAAATACGATAATAACAGTAATAAATGTTGTAATCGTCGCTTGGATTACAAATCGCATGAGAGTAAAACTTTTTTTTGTAATAGATATGAATAGATTTTTCGTGCCGCTTATCTAAGAACCAACAGATAACGTAATACCAAAATATTTTTGTGAAATTCCATTGTCTTTGTGCAAAACAGCAAAACATAACCCACATATTCAGAACTTAAAGCAACATTAGTTATTATTTGTTAATTTTGTGTGCTAAAAATGTATTGTTAAAATTCAAGCCAAAGATGAACAGATAAACTTTTACGCAAGCACCTACGTTTGAATATTTACGTTTTAGCTTTACGGTTTCCAATTTGCACCGATAAAATAAAGACGAATTCAGAGCCCCATTTGTAAAATTTTGAAATCTTATATAATTAATCACAAACAGTTTTCATCCAAAAAACGATGCAAAACTTGCAAAATTTCTTATAATTCCAGTTTCATATCTTTTAAATCGAAAGTAGGCTTTTGAAATAACTTTCATCAAAAACTCGAAAAAAAGTATAAGATATTTACGATATTTTTATACCATAGTTGGCCATGTTAGGGAATTAGTTTCACTATAGAAACAAGACTGACATCACATTAATTTTAAAGATCAGTCAATAAGGGTGGGTATGGTTCACAATTTATTCTGAAAACCCAATTATTTTATAAATGTCCAAGTAGTCTTATTAATTAAGCAGCTTTTGACACTAAGGGTCGTCTACATAAACTAAGAATTGGCTATAGGACACAGTTGCAAGTTATTAAATTATTGGTCCGAGGACACGAAACACCGTATATTTTTCTGGAAATAATTTAACGAAAGTCGAAATGGTGTAGCGATGATAATACCACATCACCTAAATAGTACGGTAATTGGATATAATCCCGTTAGCGATAGAATTATTTCAATTACGGTGCGGGCAAACCCATGCAATCTGAACATAGTCCAGGTATACGCCCCAACCTCGGACTCGACAGAAGAAGAGTGTGAAAATTTCTATCAACGGCTGGAGACCACTATTAAAGCACTACCGCGGAAAGAAATTACTATAATACAAGGCGACATGAACGCAAAAATAGGTCAAACGAAAAACGAAACACATCTAAGAACTGTAGTAGGACAGTACGGAATAGGAGCGAGGAACGAACGTGGAGAACGCTTACTACAATTCTGCGCAGAAAACGACCTTGTATTAACAAACACGTTATTTGAACATCACATAAGACGAATGTATACATGGAAGTCACCGGGAGATAGGTATAGAAACCAAATCGACTTTATAATGGTTGATTCACGGTGGAAATCCTCGATCTACAACTCAAAAACCTATCCCGGGGCAGAATGCGGCTCGGACCACCAAATGCTTGCAGCAGAGATAAAAATAAAACTTAAAAACATAAAACAACAACATAAAACAACCAAACTGGATACCAATACTGTAATTCACCTGAAAACAGAAATTAACAATAACTTAGCAGCTAACAGAACTTATATACTAACAGAAGACTGCGACACAGAATGGGCGAATCTCAAAAACAATATTGAAGAAACGATCAAAAACCACCAAAGCAGCAGAGTAAATTCGAAGAAAAAATCAAACAAACACTGGATAACAGAACAGACCCTAGAAATAATCGAGGAACGAAAAGCTATAAAACAATTAGGAATAACCACTGAAGAGAGCATACGAGAACACAGCAGATTAAGTCGTGAAATTCAAAAAAGATGCCGTCAAGATAAAAATGAAAACATCAAAAACATGTGTAAAGAAATAGAAGAACATAAAAACTCTCATCAAGTACGCGATCTGTTTCAGAAGGTAAATTTACTGTTAAGGAAATTTAAGCCCAAATCGCTAGCAATTGAAGATGAGAATGGACAAGTCCTATGGGAGACTGAGAAAATTCTGAATAGATGGACAGAATACTGCGAGAAACTCTACAATGATGCTGAAACACAACGGAGACAGCACGACAGGAAAAATCGAGAGAAAGAGGAACCTGAACCAATTATCCTAAAAGAAGAAGTACAAGAAGCTATACACCACCTTAGAATAAATAAAGCACCGGGAGCTGACCGAATTACGGCTGAAGTACTTAAAGCTCTAGAAGATGCAGGTTTGGAGATACTACTGGTTCTGTGTAACAAGATATGGCGAACCGGAAACTGGCCGGAGGATTGGACTAGATCAATCTTCATCCCAATACACAAGAAAGGCTCCACAAGAATATGTAGAAACTATAGGACTATCTCACTAATATCACATGCTAGTAAAATTATGCTAAGAATAATAGACCAGAGATTACACCAATATATTCAACCACAAATACCGCCTGAGCAGGCAGATTTCGTAAGAGGAAGAGGAACCAGAGACCACATATTCAACACTAGACAACTGATTGAGAAATCACGTGAATTTAACACCCCCATGCTACTATGCTTCGTTGATTATAAAAAGGCTTTCGACTGTGTTCGATGGCAACAATTATGGACAGTCTTTGATGAAATGGGAGTCCCGAACCACCTCATATCACTGATAGAGAAACTGTATGCAACAAATCAAGCAGTAGTCAAGTTGGATAAGCAAGAATCAGACACATTTGCTGTAAAAAAGGGAGTGCGACAAGGTTGGATACTTTCACCCCGACTCTTAAATGCATATGGAGAGTACATAATGAGACGCGCACTGGACAACTATAAGGGCGGCATCTCGATTGGCGGGAAAAAGCTCACTAACCTTCGATACGCCGATGATACAACAATATTGGCGAGAGATGAGGACGAAATGCAACAAATGTTAGAACAAGTGACGAGAGAAAGCAGAAACTTGGGTCTGGAAATAAACTTAAACAAGACAAAACTCATGATAGTCGATAGAGGTCACACTCTGCCACCAAGACGACTTCTAAATAACATTGAGAGTGCCGATGAATTTATATATTTAGGGTCTCTTATAAGCAACCAAGGAGGATGCGAGAAAGAAATCAGAAGACGCATCATAATGGCTCGTAGCGCTATGGCCAACCTGACAAAGATATTGAAGGACCAACAGATCACAAGAAACACTATGATAGATTTGGTTAAATCACTCATCTTCACAATCTTTATGTACGGGGCAGAGACGTGGACAATCAAAGCAGCAGACTTAAAGAGAATAGACGCTTTCGAGATGTGGTGCTGGCGCAGAATGCTGCGTGTGTCATGGATGGAAAGACGCACTAATGCATCCATATTGCAGGAAATAGGAGAGAAAGACAGGCTTTCCACAATCTGTCGCCGACGAATTCTGCAATACTTTGGCACACAGAAGACAAACAGACAGCCTAGAGAAACTCATCGTGCAGGGAAAAGTAGAAGACAAAAGACCAAGGGGCAGGTCACCACCAAGATGGCTTGACGATGTAAAAGCCATAACAGGATGCCCACTACAAAATACGCTCAGGGATGCTCAAGATCGGCATTCATGGAGAAACACCATAAACGCAAATAATCATGGTATCGCGACTTCTCAGACATGAGAATACGACAGAAGAGAGAGAGAAGCAGTAAACGGCGTATAAAGTAATATCATTATTCAAAGAAATACCAAAAGCCAACTTCAAACAAATAAAATGTGACATTTAGATATTACGAGGGTGGATCGAATATAAACGAGCCTTTGTTCATAAAAATGTATTGTACAAAGTAGCACAAAAAATAAAATTTCGCTATTTTTCTACATATTTCCCTTCTTTGTCTGGACACTTTTTCCAACGGATTGGTAGTTTTTTCATCCCGTTTTCGTAGAAAGTTTCTTACATGTGTGAAAACGTTAAACCGGCTGAAATTCGGCACAGATTGCAGGCACAGTTTGGTAATGAAACCCTAAGCATGGCCACGGATAAAAGTTTGGTATAATGAGTTCAAGAAAGGCCGTGACCGCGTCGAAACTGTGAGTCACACTCGCTGTCCTCGCACCAAGCAAAGTTTTGGCCACCGTTTTCTGGGACTGGAGAAGGCTCCTGTTGATCAATTTTTTGTACAACCGAAGGACAATCAACGCGGCCTACTACTGTGACATTCTGGCTCAGGTAAAGCTTGCATATCTCTGGAAAAGGAGGAACTGCCCCATCCGAGACGTATTTTGCTCCTCCATGACAACGCCATCCTTCACACTACAGCTTTAACGCAAGCAAAAATCGCCAAAATGAACTGGACTGTACTTGAACACCCTCCCTGCAGTCCAGATTTATCTCCTTGTGATTTCCACATGTTTGGGCCTCTCAAAGAGTCACTAGCAGGCGAGCGATTCAAAACCGACGAACAGGTGGAGGCGTTCGTGCGTACCTGGTTAGACACCCGCCCTGCTTCTTGCTACGACACCGGGATAGAAAAACTATCGATCCGTTGGGAAAAGTATAGAAGAAGGGGATGATGTAGGATGATCCAAACTAATTCTATTAGCTGTTAACATTTTGTGTTTTACCTATTAGAAGGCTTAATATTGTAACGTCAGCGTCAGCACACGTGTGGGATCATATTCGTCATCCGCCGAGAAGCTTCCACAGCGGTCGACGGTTACTCATACTCGCGCGACTGGTGGAACTTTCTGGAATGGAGTTCTGGAAGGACGAGCTGGGATATATAAGGCGCTACCAAACGAACACGGGCAGTCTAATCCAGCCTACATAAACAGTCGCGAAGATGTGTGTCGGTAACGTTAATATAAATATACGTGAATAGTTATAAATAAACAAACTGTACAAATAAATTAATTAGTGTTACGGGTTAATATTAGTGTTTTGCATTAGACTTAATATTAGTGTTGTGTTTTAGTGTTAAGTTGTTATTTCGTGTTTCTTCGTTGCTTAATAATTTTAATATTTGTTAATAAATAATTCACACAACGAAGTTTAAAATAAACGTTTTAAAACCGTTACAATATGTTAAACAAGCTGGCCATATCGCCCAGAGCTTATTACTTAAGAACTAGATTTAATCATTTATTCCATTTAGATGTCTCTTTTCGATTTTTCAAGAATTGCCGACAAAAACGTTGAATATCACAATGAAACCTGTCCTCTTCAAGATTGAAATTTGTTTTGCGTTTTTAAATTTCATTGTATGCTCGGCACTTAAGTCAAAATTGGTTGGAATTTTCAGTTATAATAAAACTGTAGTCAGTTTAAGGCCACATGCTGCTTTAATTGTTAACTCAATTTGATTCATTGCAGTTTCAGTTTTGTAGTAATTTTTGGAGTTTGTAAATTTTTCACTGGTTTTTCTTAAAAAAACTGTAACGATTTACAAAATTTTATTTGAGAAAACTATGTATTTAATTAAGTAGTAATAATAATAATATTTTGTAAAATTGAGCAAACTTTGTGTTATCTTATTGGTTGGTGTTATCTTATTTAATTGTAATTTCATAATTATATTAGTTCGTCTTACGACTATAAGTATTTAATTAACTTAAGTCGCACTTAATTACAGAAAATAGTCTGCATCTCGTTTCTGTGCATTGAAAGTATAAATAAAATCACACCCCTTTTTGTACACTTTAATCGCGATTTTAATTAAAAATTACTTTTAAACGGTAAACTAATTACTATCCACTATTCGTGGTTTTCTCAACAGATGGAGCTTTTTGTGGAACCACAAAAAAGTATTTGAATTTTTGTTAATTCTTTCTGTGCCTAATCCTTTCTAAGGACGTTGACAAGGGGGTCAAAGCCATATTTTTAAACGACTTGGCGTCGTGAACTTTGTTATATGGTTATATCCCCCTTATACTATGAAAATGGGTTCTCTGCTGTGGTTTCCCTTTGCCTTCTGCAGAGTTTGTGACCATGTATTAAGTTTATAGTGTTACTATACGAAGTCGACCACTCCGCAGACAGAATCGTTAATTGTAACCAAACGATTAAATGGCTTCACTCGCTCAAGTACCAATCTCAAACAGTGGGGAATTCTTTATAAAACTCCTTGCCGCTGCGTGAGATTCGAATCCAAGACCTCCTAGCCAGGAGCTCAGAGCTCTTACCACTACGCCAACGAGCTCCCTGTTAATTGTTAATTATTAAGTTAAATTGTCTCTATGATGCTTATTTCTTTTATAACATTTCGATTTTTGGCGCTCTTCAAACTGATACAGAAAATCACAATCATAGGCACTACATTTGCCAAAAATTTTGGTAATATCATTATTTACTTAATTGTAATAAAATTTTAGTCTATTATGGGATTAGTCCCGAGTTGTGATAGCTAGGTACCCCAGTCCAGTACGACCAAGAGAGTTAAGCATCGTTGTCTTCAGTCAGTGCTGGAATGGGTGGTCCGATTGATCCGTTAACGAGGCACCCTATCTCCCACGAGGACTGGTCACTATGGAAGAATGACCCAAAACCCCCTCACTAAAGAAGGCCTTTGCTCTATATAGGGATGTGATGGGCCAATAAAGAAAAAAGAAGGAAAGGTGGGATTAGATTGGATTAAAATGTATGTAAAGTGATAAACTACAACTATCAAATCTTGAGGATCAGAATAGCCCCAGAAATCTATAGAAACTGAGCAAGGTGAAAAAACAACAGATTGTAAGAATTCTTGTTGTCTGGAAAAGTTATTCAAGGACACATCTCAACATATTCCCGCAAAGTGGGGCCGGCCCATGCAAGGCAAAAGATGCAGATATTCTAGAAGAAGTTGAGCAAGCCATGGAACATCTTAAAACAGGAAAAGCTATAGCTAACGATGGAATAGATGCTGAAACAATCAAAATGATGAAAGATATAGGAACAAACATTTTTCACCCTATCTTCAAACGATTTGGGACACAGAAATGTGGCCGAATGACTGGTGTAACTCTGTACACCCCTATTACACAAAAAAGGTTCCACGAAAAATTCGATAATTATAAATTAATAACACCAATTCCCCATGTCAGTAAAATACTACTTCATATTGTTAGTGACAGCCTGAAAACATATTTATCACGGCAAATCCCCAAAGAACAAACGGGTTTTGTGAAAGGAAAAGGTACCCTTGAACAAATTCTAAATCTTCAGCATATAATAGAAAAAGCCACGGAATATAATCACTGACTATCAAAAAGGCTTTGACAGCATTAAATGGGATAAACTCTGGATGATACTAAGCGGAAATGGAAGCACCAGACCACCTAGTTAAAGGATGATCAAAATTGATAAAAAAAAATGCCTGGATCGAAAAAACTATATTAGAGGAACTAAATATGCAACGTCTTTCCTCTACAATTTACAAGAGAATACTGAAATATTCTGAACATATTGCAAGAAGCGATAGTAGTAGTTTAGAAACATTATTACCACATAGTTGCATTGAGGGAAAAAGACCTCGCGGAAGATCACCAAAGAGATGGATCGATCAAGTTAAAACTCCTACTGGAAAACCACTTCACCTACTCACTCGTGATGTTACCAACAGAGACGAATGAAATCAAATAATAAACTTATCGATAACCTTACAAAACGATACAATATGATCATAACACTTCTGCTTAGAAGTAACGATGGCAGAGAGAAAAAGTAATAAATAAACAAACAAAACCCTCGAGGTACTTATTCGGAAATATTATTGTATTGTAGTACCTATTGATAAATAGAAAACGAAAATAATAATTCAAATGCTTACGACAATTAAAACTGTTATTAAAGAAATCTTTCCTCATGGTCAAAAATATTTGTTTGAGACATACGACAAACATGTAAATTAAAAAATTCGTCCAACTTTACCCAAAAAAATGACTTTCAGCATATTAAAACGACTCATATCTTTAATTGCAACACAAACATAGATAAAAAACGCATTTCATACGACGTACATTTGAATTTTCCTCATAAAAGATCAAGCTTTTTAAATCCAGCTCATTTGAAATCATCAGTTTTTGCCTCAAAGAGAATCTCATACAGCCAGCCACCAACAACCACCACCCCTGCTTTCATTTTTCAATTCGCATTCGCCGCTTTTGAATATTTAAAAAAACTGAAAGCATTCTGCCGTGTTCGTTCAATTTATCCCAACCCTACAATGTGGAATATATGTATGTAAAACGCGGATGCACGCGTTCGTATTGAAATTGTGCAATAAATTAAAAATAAGTACCTACGTAATAGAAACCGTTAAGTATGATGTATGTTAGACCCATCAATCTTGTCTTACATGTTCACAAGCTTATGTGCCATACTTAAATGTGCAACACCTGTTACCTGTTATAATAACTTATTCTTTATTTGCGCTGGTACATTTACAATTCCGTCATGGTATTACCTTTCCACGTTTTACTGTTATCATGCGGGATTTTTAATTAGTTCCTTCGAGAATTGTGTAGCACGTCGACATATTCAAGAAGCTACTGGTTTTTTTAATTTATAATAATCGTGAAATTTTATTACCGGCAACATTAAATGAAAAAGTGGGTAACATCAAAATAAAACCGTGTCAACCGGTTGGCACTTTGATTTGTTGTTAAACTCGAATTTGTGAAATTCGCTCGTTTGGTGTGAGATAACGTGACGTTTAGAAAAAGTAGAAAATGGATAGAAACACTGGGAGTTAATTATACACGCAGCTGGTTACGGAATTATGTTCACTTATTGATTAAATTTATTGTCGATCAATGGCAAGGTTCAACGACTTAGAAATTTAACTAGGAATTTACGTAACTACCTGGGAAATATTTATAAATTACTTTATACATTTTTCTTAAGGGAGAATTGTAGAATTCTTCAAAACGTGATACCTATTCCAGGCTTTATTAAGTAGAAGGAGTTATTCGGAATTGCTGTAATAAATTTCCCTTGCAGCCCAATATTTTGTGTAATAAATAATACAAGAGTAATAAAATTTTTATTGTTTTAATATTAACCGAGACAAATGTAAGGAATGTCTTTAAATGCAATCAAATTGTTCGGCAGTTTTCGTGCTGTAATTGCAGTTTTCTCGACATTTATTATCTCGCATTTTTCGTAGAATTAATCATCTTTGGATTTGAAGTATTTTGGACCATTGATTTTTTACTTAAAATGTTCATCTTTGTATTTTTTAGACTATAATTATAGCTTTTTTAAAGCCACTTCTTTTCACCGATAATTCAAATAAACAAGCATTCTATATCCTTGCAGATTTCCATTTTTACCAGAAACTACGAGCATTTGTACTGCAAATTATATAAAAGAAATACTGATTTTGGAAAGCAAGCGTTTTGGTCTCTCGCAAACAAAAGAAATACCACATTAACTGGCTCATCATGCGGTTGATTCAAGAGGAAAATAAAATAAATCTGAGCAAGTTTTCGGAATGGCAGAAAATCTAATATAAGTACAGGAAATTCCATTTAGAAGCATCATTTGTTGAATGAGAGCAAGAAGAATATTTTGTTCGTGGCCTTTATAAAAGCAAATGTTACATTTTTGTTGTTATCAAGAAAATTAAACTAAGTTAAAGGCAAAAGAAGACATTTTAGGGAAATTTTTATTTTCATATTTGCTTTCACTTCATTTCAGTTCAATTTAACTTTGTGTAGTCTAATTTAACCTTTGCAAAATTTATAAAACGATTTTCTAAAAAAGACACGATCTAAGAAAAATAAAATTAATAAGTTTGAATATTGGAATTGGATATATTCTTTGATTTAAATTTCTCCAGGGTTTGCCTTTGAAAAACATGAAATTCCAAAAATAAATTAAGAACTGTCATTGCATAAACGATTCTGTTTAAAGCAGACTGAAGAAACGCGACGTGAATTTCAATGTTGCTTGAATTAATATGAGAAATACGCTTAGTTATAATGTTATAAATCAAATTTTTGATTTCTGGAATTACCCTCAACAAAAACGTACGCACAAATTATTTCGATTCTTATACAACTCTATAATTTAAGTAGTCCGGAATTCGTGTTTGGGTCTCCTAATTTATTCATTCAATCTGATTTAATATTTTTATCTGTTTGAGTCAATTTTTGATTTTCTAGCAGAAATTTGTGGTTTGAAGTGTGCTTTCTTTAGCAATGACTTTTAATGTGGTTTTACGAAGTGTTACTTCATAAAGTCTTTTAAAGAAAATGTTGAATATTAGTTGAATTTAAATGTTATAACACCATAATTGATTGAATCGACTTTTACTTGATGAAAATCCATAATGCGATAATTAAAGAAATACAAAGTTGATTTTCACAAACTTCTTTATTGCTGTTCCATAACAATTGTTTCGCCAAACGTTGGCTTGTACTCACCATCTGAAGAAGCCAACGTTTGGCGAAACAATTGTTATGGAACAGCAATAAAGAAGTTTGAGAAAATCAACTTTGTATTTCATTAATTATAACACCATTATAGAAAACAAATTCAGAACTCAGAAGTCTGTTTAAAGTAATTCCCTCGTAAACCCACAATCGTTTCTTTGGAAACACATCAAAAGAAAATATTCCAGCCCTCAAACTTTTCCAACTCCTCCAAAACTTTATTTTCGTCGTTATTTTTAGCTGTCTTTATAATTACGATTTTGTCGGATTGGAGAACCTCGAAACTCTTACGAAAAGCACTTCTTATTAAAACAACCAAGCGAACTTTTCTGGGTATTTAGATTTTATTAAAATTTAAATTACAGATCGACCACGAATTTTAAAAAATTTAAACAATGGAAAAAGACTTCGTCCTTTATTAATATAAGCTAAAATTATTGCTAATTAATTTCGTCTATTATTATGAATACTTTGGGAATATTTTTTTTTAATTTTCTTCCTAGGTTGCGTCACTTCAATTCTTTTCTTTTACAAACTATAATTATGTATCAGAATTGGAATCTGAAGGTCATCAGGTGACAAAACTATTAAGTTAGGTACATTCCATCTCATATCATTGTTCCGCTAACAAACACAACTTTATTTAATTAAATACTTAATAACCAAGCATGGTGGTTACGCTTGCATAATTAGGAGAAAACGCCATTCTTCAGTTTATTACATAAGGTTCATAAACCGTAATTACGTAAAGTTATTCACGAAAATATCATTATTAGTATGCGCATTTCATATCCGAAGACCGCCTTGTAAATCGATTAACCATAAAACCTCGGGACTGTACAAAGAATAAGCCGAATAATTACGTAAATCATCTTATCCTTGGAAATGGCAATGACTCTTTTATCTCTCACGATATTGGATTGATTTCTTCGATTCCCTTGCGAAACCAAAAGCTTGTGAATGGGCGAAATTGTTAAATTTGTACGAGGCGTGCCTGTTTTATGTCGCGGCTAATTAATTACCATTTAATTGCAGACACGAGAAAGAAAAACAACGAAATAACGAAGAGCTTTAATTAATCAGAAAACTTTCGCGAGTAAAATAAACATTCGAACTAAATCTAAATAAAGTAATGCTTTGTAAAGTTGAGCGGAAGTTTAATCTCGTCCTAATATCACCTAATACTTTTTGAAGTGCTTTTAACATACATCCACCCATTCGTTGGAATTTCATACATCCAAAAAGGAATCCGCATTCATTTACTCCATTCACGAACGCTCGTAACACTCCGATAAAAGCCCCGAACTGCACTCGAATAAAATGAATAGTGAATAGAAAAGAAACCCATACAATTCTGTTATGACTATGGCTGCGAATTATTTGCGCAATGCTAGCACTAAAATGCAGTTAGGGAAGCAATAATCGTGCATAATGCAACGTTTCAACACAATAGACTGCCTACGTTACTGGTAATCTCAACGTTTATTCTCTGCCATTGTACGGAATCCACTCAAGTATATTAAACGATGCTGATACATACATACAGTTTTGGAGATACAAATACTGATCATGAAACGCCTACTTTGATTCACAATTGTATTATTAATATTAATGGTTTAATAAGTAATCCCCGACCAGACTTGTTCATCTCCAGTAGACGGGAATTACAACGCAATTAACTATCAAAAACTTTGCGAAGTCGGGAATTGAATTTCAAGTATTTCGAGATTCATTCAGTTCATGAGGAAGTTTCAAACTTATACAATTCAGTCATTCGAAACGAGTTCTAACGTTATTTTAGGTTATCGCTGATAAGATTGTTTGCTATTACGTATCACATAACAAACAACGAATTGGACGTAATTTTATTTATCGAACCTTTGGTATTTAAATTTGTTGTTTATTTTTACAACACCCTTGTTTGAACTCGATCAACTGACTTCACACCTCCCATTTTGTTAATTTACCTATCATAAAACATCCGGCCATTCACACCTTATTGGCATGGGGGTGGGCCTGACGTAATCCAGGATTGATACACAGGGATCTGCTCCATGTCAATTGATGATGATGATTTAAGCGAAAGTTATTGAAATAAGTAAACATTTTTCAAAATTACGAATTTCGTTCATTACTAAATTCGTAGTAATGTGATAAGGTCTAAGGTTAACACGGCTACTTAAAGCTTAAAACGTTTCATGTAGGTGTTAATTTATTCCGAATTTTAATCGTACACTGCATAAATTATTTTCTGACTTATTTATAACAAATTGGTACAACTCCTAATGCTGCAAATTATTTATAGCGTTGCCTAACATTTAAACTTTAATTATCAAAAGTTCATAACCTCTTACGATGAAATTGGTTTATTAGAAATTAATTTAATTAAATTAGCCGAAGTAATAGCACAATTACAATATGTAACAGAAAATTAATTTAGTTCAGTGTATTATTAATGTAACTTTTAACTATCGTTAAGTAAGTCTTGCTGTTATTTATTTTGTTATTGTTTTTGTCAGCTGTGCTAACAACGCTAACGATGATGATGACAGTAATTAAGTAAATTAAGGAAACATAAAGCATCGATGAATTCCAAGAAAAGTAGTTTTTGAGGGGATTGTCCACTTCGACTTTCAATAACGTATGTCTGTCTGTCTGTAAACAGACGTTCATATTGATCTGATTGTTTCCAAGAACGTTAATTACATGACGCTGTATAAATTCTTGTGATTGATATATTTAAACTGAACAAAAATTAAGAAAAGTTCAGAAATGAATATGCAAAACTTCTAAAAGATAATAAAACAAACTTATCCTAATGAAATGTTTTATAATCTTCCAACATTGTTTTTATAATCTCAAATCTTAAATTTCCGCTTTTTTGCCTACAAACTCTTCCTGAAAACTTTCATCACCCGAAGTATCTCAAAGTCGTTTAGTCTATGAATTCGTGATCGAAACAAAATGTCTTGTTAATGAATATTCATACATTTCTGATTGATTGATAATTTTGTTTCCTTTTACTATTAACTTTTTTTAGTTTTGATTACCGGACATTTAAAAAGATGGTTGTGAAATTAACTTTCTCATCTCGAAACGTAAAGAATCACCTAATTAAACTGCATTCATTGAGTCTTTTTTTAGTTTGGTTAACTTGCTAAATTGTAAGGTGCGGAAGGAATTCTGAGTTGAAATAGGATGTGCTTTCTTTTTATCTTATCGGTGTTACCTAATTTAATTTTTTTTTTTTTTAATGAGCGGATTTGTCCACTAATCATAGGAGTTCAAATAACAAAACATAAAACCGTCGTAAAATCCAATAAATTATCTGAAGTAGAATTTACAAAATTAATTATAAAGCATAAGATTTTATCTTTTTCTATTTAATTAATTTTAAATTTTATCGTATATCCCGCTTTTAAATAAATGGGCGGTTGGAGATTTTATTTTCAATTATTTGAAATAACGGAGAGCTTTTACTTTTTTATTTTTTTAATATCGGAATCTAGGTATCTTCTAATCAAAAGGAACAGTTACAGTAGCGGAAGTATCTAATATTAATTAACAGATGCGGTATTTCAGAAAACTGTGCTATTAATAAATAACATAAAATATTTAGATAAGAACATAAAATTAAATAAACTTTCTTTGTTCGCAGATTGTGGAATACTCCCCGTTTTTTCAAAAGACCATGGGGAATACAAGCAACATATCTTTAACGCTAACAATCACACCAAAGTTTAGAAGAAGACTTACTAATAACTTCAGGATGTAATTAGAATTAGGGCGCAAATGGGTGCCAATATGGGGAAGAACTCTTCGTTGCTGGATGCACTCCCGTCGGGCCAGGGCACCCTCCACGTAGTAATGCTGGGTTTAGACTCGGCGGGAAAGACGACGGCCCTTTATAGACTGAAATTTGACCAATATCTAAATACAGTGCCGACCATCGGCTTTAACTGCGAAAAGGTCAAAGGCATGATAGGTAAAGCCAAGGGTGTAAATTTTCTAGTGTGGGACGTCGGGGGCCAAGAGAAATTGCGACCTCTTTGGAAGTCTTACACGAGGTGTACGGACGGAATCGTTTTCGTTTTGGACAGCGTGGACGTAGAACGCATGGAAGAAGCGAAGATGGAACTAATTAGGACCGTTAAGTCTCCTGAGAATGCGGGCGTGCCCATTTTGGTGTTGGCTAACAAACAAGATTTGCCCGGAGCGAGAGAACCCCGTGAGCTCGAAAAGTTGTTAGGACTCAGCGAACTCGGTGGAAGCGGTGCCCCCGGAGGCCATCTCTGGCACGTACAACCGGCGTGCGCCATCACAGGTGATGGCCTCCAAGAGGGACTGGAAGTGCTCTACGAATTGATTTTAAAACGCAGAAAACTTGCTAAAATGTGCAAAAAGAAAAGTAGGTAAGATAAGTGAACACGAATTAGTCAATATTATTAAATTTTCGTGCGGAAGTTGCCGTTTTGTACGGCGTTCGTGTGCTCAGTGAAGAGAAAGTGTTTGATCAACGCGTCGAAATAAATCGGAAGGGAAAAACAGTTAAAATAATAACTTTTCTCCTACATTTCGAATGATGTTTTACGCTTAATAAGGAAAACTTTTTTATGCCGCTTTTGATCTCCATTGTTACGGAAATTTTAAGAGTTAACACAATTTTACATCAACGTAGGACATGGGCGTAGCAACTCACTTTTACACGTTTCCTACTCATTTTATTTGACAAATTATAACAAAATTTACAACACCAACTACAAATACAAAAATCGAACTTTTGTATAGACTTTTCTCGGCGAGAGAAATTATTTTTATTATGTCATTGACCACAGGAAAAGTAATCACAGTTTATAGTTCGAAAACTTTTAACAATGAAAAAATTCTTATATTAAGAAGAAAATTAAAAACCTATTTTAACAATTTAAATTTTTTCCTATTTTATATTTTACATGTAGGACTTAGATTCTAAAAATTTGAATTGCTTACAAACCTAAACAAACTGAAAGAAAAAATTAAGGAATACCTCAAATAAAGAAATATAAACCACCTTCAGTTGTGTATTTGTAGGTGTAACATTTTTCCTTATTTGGGCGTTTTCTAATTATTTTCCTATTAGTATTGATTTTTAAGTAAAATGCCAAAGATTCTTCTCTTATATAAGTGTTAATAATAATTGTAGGTATGTATACTGTAGGCGAATTTTGTACTGAAAATGATAATACCTGCAGTACTTTGTCCCAATAATTTTGAAGTAAATTAAAGTTAGGCCTATAAGGAAACCTTAATTGAAAAGTTTCAGTTTACTTTTCTCTCTTTCCTTTCTTCGTTCCTTCTTTTCAACTAAATATGTATTCCGATAAGTAACTACATTTAATAAGCACTTTTAAATATTGAAAGTTGCGTTTCCTCGAATATCCTTCATTATTTTTCCAAATACATATCATATGCAAACGAAGGTGTAGTAATTTATTATTTGCGTTGCTACGCCCGCGTGTAGTACAATTTCTCTCTAAATCGTTGAATTTCTTGTTATTGTCGTATCCTTGCCTTTTTAAAAACAGTTCACACTATTGAAATTGTGTTCTCAAGTAAATGGTGGCTTTATCGACCACAATACAAGGGAATCAAATAATTTTCAATTGTAATTCGTACGGTGCCACCTTGATTAGATCGCGTTTGAAAGTGAAAAGATTGAATGGTTTCGGTTATATCACATCAAACGAGAAAGCAGTGTGAAATAACGAGTGTTCCCAGAGCTTTGTTTGTGTCAAAATGTGCAATTATACATAATAGGGAACTATATTCATGAAACGAAAGCAAGTTAATTACCTGACTGTGATGCCTCGTCAAAATATTTTTGTAATTAGCTTACTTGTCATTAGGGCGCATTTACACCGAAAATTAGCTTAAGAATATTTCCGATGTAATCGCGCCCTTTAACGACGTACACGATTCTAAAGTTTCAAAATTAGAAAATTGCTCGTAGTTAAAAAAATAATTCCCGATTCAGCCCTTTTATTCATGAATATAGTTGTATTATTACAAAACCAAAGGTGCTCATTTATTTTTAAGTAGTTTTAGTTTTTAAGTAAGTACCACTAAATGTTTAGCAAAAAACCGACGTTGTGATAGTGTAAATCCGGATCTAAAACGCTTTCGTTGTCTCGTACCTCCAAATTCGTCCATCTCTACAACGCAAGATCCCACAGTGCCTTCAAAATTTAAGCAAAGCGGATTTTCGGAGCTTTCTTTAACTTTTTAGGTGTGCTTTGTTCACTTTTTGAATTTTATATGAATGTCGCCCTAATACTAAATATATAAAGAATTTAATCGGATTTATTCTCGGAATACTTCCTTGGTATCCCTTTTAATTCTACATAAGCTCGCTTCGCTTTGAATTAAACGAAAACACATTAAAAAAAACACACACTTTAGGCTATATGTTTAAATCCGCATTTACACATTCAAAATAGTTGAATTAATGTAAAAAGTTACGGCCTTTAACACGATACCTTTTGTTGTATATTTAATTGTTTTGTACTTTGTACTTTAAAAGTCTTATACCCCACGTTATATAATGCATTGTTTTTATGAGATATTAGTGTAAATTGTAGAAAAATGTGTAGACTAGCGTTATGAATATGAAAATTCCTGTTGCCTGCCATGTATCATTTGTAAATATGTACCTACGTGTAATGCAATTGTATAATTATTTCTAAAAGTTGAGTAAATTATGTTTGTTTGTAAAAATTGTTATTTTTTTCTTCTTAAATTGGACTTTCTTCACACGCTAAAAATGTAAAGAATTATTATTAGTATCGATAATCCTGAAATTCTGCTTCATACAGTGTCCACCTTGCGTTTGGACTAGTTGGCCATGATTTGTACTAGGTAAGTAATGATAATTGGACAACCTGTGACTGGTCTTTCGCCAAATTCTAGTGCTCATAAAATACAGTTTTCTGGTAAAATTAGTTCAAATCTCTAAAACTGCCAAAATCTGAAAACCAAAAACAAACACACATATAACCTTTAAATTTGTTCAGTGCAATTTACTGAAAGGCAATTTGGTGTACTATTATCTAAAAAGATCGCAACTGCATTATACAATGAGAAACAAACTGTTATTTAATCATAATAGTTTTGGCCGCCAGTTAAAAGTTTGATGGTATTAAATAAAATAAAAAAATTTTCGAAATACTTCTGGGCGATACGAAGAACATGTCTGTATTTTTTGTATTTTCTCAACCCTCAACCCTTGCTGCTTTGTTTTGATAGGTAAGTTAAGGTAGTTCTCAATTTAGGCAAAAATATTACAAAGCCCAATTGTTTAGTAATAACTAGTAACTTCTTTTATTAATAAAGGAAGTAACTCCTGCCTTTTTTGATAAGGAAAATCTTGATAAACTCTTCTAGCACTTTTAATTCGTATTAACTAAAAAACGAGCTAAAAAACTGAAGCAGAAGCATCTTTAAAAATTATCGTTTGAACTATTCTCAAAGTTAATATGGTAGTAACTCTCTGCACCGTTTCTTCTATGCGAAGAGTCGTGTTCATCTTCAGTTAATTAATTTGTGATATGTGTCGATGTTGCCGCCAGTTATTTCCATGCCTTACGATCTTAAGCTATGTGGTTAATTTGTTGCAGGCTTCCCTATCATCTTTTTTATTTGGTCAATCCATCCTTTGGGGGATCTTCCACGTGATCTGCTTCCTACGATGTGCCCCTGAACTACCAGTTTTTCTAAGCTTCTACTGTCCCTTCTTGTAATGTGTTCGTAGAATTTAAGTATCTGTTTATACAGGGTGTTTCGGAGCATTTATGCGTCTCGATCGTACATTTCAGAGAGTAAGCGAGAGGAATAATTGCTCGTTTGTTTGTTAAACAACGTTTATTATCTGTCATCAGTAAACTCATTAGCTTGTGCATAGATTGTTACTTTGCAATAATGCCATCGCAATTTTCAAATGAAGAATATGCGGATATATTTACGATTTTTGTGTTGGTAATGACAGAGCTGCTGTGGAGGAATATCGACGGCGTTTTCGAAATAGTGATCGTATTCCAAATCGTCAAGTTTTTGTTGATACGCATAGCCGACTGCAAGAAACTGGATCTTTGGTATTAAAATCAAAACGGGAGCGTCTTCGAGGAGTCCGAAATAACATATACTACAGACAATACAACGCAGTCCTGTACTAAGCACACGAAGACTAGCTGCACATCTTGGAGTGCCTCATGCCACGGTCTAGAGGACATTACATGATGACGGATTGTATCCATACCATCTACTAAAAGTACAACATCTGCAACCGCAAGATTATGGCCAAAGTTTAAATTTTTGCCGTTTGATTATTGCAAACCCAGAACTTTGCGGAAACACGTTACTTACCGATGAAGCTAATTTTACTCGTAATGGAGTAAATAATACCAAAAATACCCAGTTATGGGCTCGTAATAACCCCCACGAAACCGTTGAAAGCAGCTTTCTGCAAAAGTTTTCAGTAAATGTGTGGTCATCATTGGGAACCAACATATTAGCTACGCCTTATATTTTTGATGGTCGTCTTACAGGAGATGTTTATCTTAAGTTTTTAGAAGATCAGCTACCTCTACTTTTAGAAGACATTCCATTGTTAACCCGTGCAAGAATGTTTCTACAACAGGATGGAGCTCTTCCTCAGTTCCACCGTAACGTAGTGGATTATCTTGACCGTAATTATCCCAATCGCTGGATCGGTCGAGGAGGACCACATGTGTGACCAACACGGTCGCCCGACCTAAATCCCCTCGATTATTATTTATGGGGGCATATGAAAGATTTGGTTTATTCGGAAAGGCCAACGATTGAAATACACTACTTCAGCGAATTTTTAATGCTGCCGCTGAAGTACGAGGTACTCCTCAAGTACTTAAGAATGCGACAAGCTCTATATCGCGCCGTGCTTAAATGTGCACTGAAGAAGCAGGTGGCCATTTTGAGCAGTTATTGTAGTTATCAAGTTATTTCACTCGATTTGTAATTTATCTTTAAATAAAAACCGTTACTTTAACATGTACAAGGTGGTCCAAATTGGACACTTTTGATAGGAAACACCAATTTCTAGAGGAGATAGAAAAAAACTAAACTACATGTTACGAGCTCGATTTTTGTGAGAAAGTGAATGCCGAAAACCGCACATCGATATCTTGAACTGTTTAGAAGATATAGGGTGGTTTTCAATTTTGTGCATTATTGACCCACCCCCGTAACTTATTTATTTATGAATATTTTTTGTTTCTGTAAAAACATTCTTAAGGCACTTTTTTTAAAGGAATCCAATGGTGTCCCAAGTTTTTTTGTAAAAAGAATGGTTTTGAAGCTATGACATAAACTTGTATTTTTTCTTAATGCTGTTTCTAAAATACTATAGATGAATTTTGTTAATCTGGAGTGCCATGTTGAACAATAAAACGAAATAAACTTACAGCTGTTATAAAATACATGTTTAAAAAGCAAAGTAGCAAGTATTTTATATATTTAGAAAAAGACTATGCAAAAATATATAGGGTAGTCCATAAGAAAAAATACAAGTTTATGTCATATCTTCAAAACCATTCTTTTTACAAAAAAACTTGGGACACCATTGAATTCCTTTAAAAAAAGTGCCTTAAGAATGTTTTTACAGAAACAAAAAATATTCATAAATAAATAAGTTACGGGGGTGGGTCAAAAATGCACAAAATTGAAAACCACCCTATATCTTCTAAACAGTTCAAGATATCGATGTGCGGTTTTCGGCATTCACTTTCTCACAAAAATCGAGCTCGTAACATGTAGGTTAGTTTTTTTCTATCTCGTCTAGAAATTGGTGTTTCCTATCAAAAGTGTCCAATTTGGACCACCTTGTACATATATGTTTTCTTTAGTAGGCCATAACTCCACAATCTTTTCGAATCGGGCCGATATTGATTTGACTTTTTTTGCTTAAAATTACTTAGGGAATACACCTTTGAAGTTTGGCAGATTCCTCCTGAAACACCCTGTATATTATCGAAAACAGGCTTTGACTAACATTGAGTTCGGTCAGAATGAAAACGTTGGTTCTTCGATCAGCCCATGGCATTCTTAGTAGCCTCCTCCAACAAGGCATCAATTCTGCGTCTGTCCTTCTCTTTAATTATTTATCCATGCTTTGTTATTTGGCGGTCTCTCGGCTCTCTCCATACCTTTTCAAGTTGTGTCATGGCGTTCTTACTTATTTGAATGCGTCTGCGAATCTCGTACCAGGTATCTCCCTGAATCTTTATGTATGAGCCCAAATACACGGGGTGATTCAAAAATATTATCATTAAATTAAATGGTTTTGTGCTGACCTTGATAAAAGTACATTACAGCAAAAATTTAAAGCTTATCGCGATTTTTGTTTATTTTTAATTTTACTGCACACTTTTGAGAACCGCTGGCATTTAAAAAGCCTGCAATAGAAATTTGACCTTCCAAAATAAATGAAACATCACACAATTATGTAATTTACAGGTTTAACTTTTCTCTCGCATTTTTTTCAGGCTTGAGACTGACAGTAAACAATTATTGGCTTGTTTAAAAGGTGATATAGAAACAATTGTTGTAAATAAAGAGGAACAGGATTTACAGAAAATGGTCAAATGTTCCTCCATTGACTGCTACACAAGCATAAATACACACACACAACACAAACACAAATTAAGTACAATAACATCAATTAATTCAGTTGTTAAAAGGTTAACCTTCCATTAAAACGTTCGATGAATTCACTTTGAAAGCCAAGAATGAGCTGATATTAACCTACTTACGTAAGCAGCCGGTATCAGTATCAACAGCAAGGGCGTTTGATAAATTTATATTCCAGTGACCACCAAACAATTTTTGTGTTGATCTTTTTAATTTTTTTCTGAGTTTACCGTTTATTTGCGACACATGGTTTATTGAGAAAAGTTGTTCTATTTGATATACTCTACCTACCCTTACAATTAATGGCATTACTTCCTTTAATATCCTTCGTCTCCATGTTATCTTGGGTCTTCCTTGCTTGCTCGATCCTTGGGGGATGCAATCAAGCGCCATTCGTGAAGAATTCAACGTGGTTTCTTCTCAAAGTATGACCAATCCACTTCCATTTTCTAGCCATTGCGGTTTTAGATATCTCAGTTTGGTTGGTAAAGCGCCATAGGTCTACGTTTGTAATTATTGTACTAGGCCAGAACACATGGCAAATTTTTCGAAGACGTCTATTCGTAAACGCTTGGAGGTTGCTAGTGATTGCAGCTGTGGTTTTCCAAGTCTCGCAACCATACATGAGAATCGATTTCACGTGGCCGTTAAAAAGGGGTATCTTGGTTTTTCTAGTGATGTAATTTGAAGACCATATGCTACGTAACATGCCGAAGGCCGATTGGACTTTCGTGATGCGATTTTGGATGTCTTCTTCAGTACCACCATTGTTGCTACCATGGATTCTAGGTAGTAAAAGTTATCTCCCCATGTTATTCCTCCATTTCCATCATTTGCGCTGCTTATGACCCAATCCAAGGTTAAATTACACCATTCCTTATTAGGATGTTGTTATTCATTTTTCCTTTGTGCAAAGCTCTTCAATTGGCGTTTGTGTATAAACCTTTGATAATGTTTATGATCTTCTGAGGGATTCCTTTCAGGACAAATATCTTCCATATGGCATCATGACTGAGGCTGCCAAATGCCCCCTGAAGTCTATGAATATAAGGTAGAGAGGGGATCTCCACTCGAGAGATTGCTCAATAATTAATCTCGATACGTTTATGAGGTTTACGCAAGAGCAGGTTGGCCTGAAACCTGCTTGTTCTTTTCTAAGTTTTGGTTCGACAAAGTTGGAAATATGATTGAGGATCACCGAAGCAAGTATTTTGTAACTCAGAGACCCGAAAAGAAGTCTTAAACAACGAATATAGCAATTTAAATAAACTTATTAAAAATAGTGCTAGACACGACAAGCGGACATGGTATGACAACATTGCAAAAATAGCAGAACAAGCTGTTGACCATAACAACATAAAATATCTTCCAGTTTATAAAACACTTAACCAACAAAGGGCAAATGGCGACTGCGCACATTCGAGGCAAGTCCGGCAAGCTATACTAATATCCTTGGTAATCAGCAGGAGGAAAGCACCATCTAGAAAAATAAATACTAGACCACCTAACGAAATTGAAATAAAGAACGCCATTAATCAGTTAAACTCTGGCAAAGCATCCGGTATTGGCAACCTACCAGCAGACATTCTTAAAGTCGATAAAGATCTGGAAGACTACTCTTTCCCATTTTTAGCCATATTTGTGAAACTGAAAGAGTACCTGATGACTGGAAAGAGGAACTTGTGATTAAAATACCTAAGAAAGACAATCTGAGTCATTGTGAGAACTGGAGAGGAATGACTTTTCTAAACTCAGTTAACAAAATAGTATAGTATAGCATAGGCAAAAGGATACAGCATTGGCGGACTCCTTTGTATAACATTTTAAAAGGCTTTGAAAGTTGTTGCCTCATTTTGATTTTACCTTCTGCGTTTTCATACAGTTGTCGGATCATATTAGTCACATGCTGAGGTACACCTAATTCCGTTAGTATACTCCACATTTTTTCCCATCTTATGCTATCGAAGGCCTTTCTGTAGTCAATAAAGCATATGAATCGGCATAGATTGTATTCCCTTGCTTTTTCAATAATAATTTGTCGCAGGTTAAGGATCTGCTCGCGCATTCCCTTTCCTTGAACAAATTCCGTTTGTTCTTTAACAATTTGGTTGTTTAAATATAATTTGATCCTTTCATTTATAATGGAAAGTAGGACTTTGCAACTTTGCTAGCGTGTAGTGTTAGTGTTATTAGCCTGTAGTTATGGCATTTATGTTTGGCCTTTTTTATGTAAAGGTATGAACACCAGTCCTTCGGTCGGGTACTTGAATTCCATATTTTTTAACACAATAAGTGAAGGAGATCAGTCCCAACTTCTCCAATTGTTTTGATAATTTCAGAACTAATAGGTACCATCACCAGCAGTCGCTTTTCCCAGCGTTAGTCCGGTTGTTCGATTAGCTGTGCTTGGTCTTGGAATAGATCGCCACAGTAGTTTCGCCAGACTTGTAGGATTTCAGACACTTTTCTTCCTTCTTTGTTTTTTATGAGCCAGGTTTGTGGTTTCTACTGTTTGGTTATATCTTTAATTACCTTATCCTTATATAGTTTTTGGGGTCTTTTTGTTGTGCATACTCTTGTAATTCTTCACATAATTTTCTATAATATTCGTTTTTATCTCTTCTACATTCACTTTATATATCCTTATTTATTTGTCTGTATTGATGTTGATCATGGATACTGTGAAACAAGTTTGTATTATTCTTCTCCTTTCTTCTACCAGTTAAAAGGTTTCCGCAGTCATTCAAGGTTGCTTTGGAACATTCTGGTTCATAGTATTTTGGTTTTCAAGTGTCTTAGTTGTGGTCAGTTTCATAGACTTCCATATTGTGTCTGAGTTGTCTTTCTTTGGTTGACTTGAAGGTGCGATATTTGTCGAATAAACTTTTTTATTTTAAGAACTTTATTATTACTAAAATTGCTGCTCTCCAATAAGAGCTAGAAAATTACATTGATGTTCACACTATGAGCACTGGTACTGGAAAGAGGGTGAGTAGCCATTTTCACCAGCTTATAAAGGCTACCCAAATATGTACGTTAAAACGTATTTGAGGCTACCCCAACCACTACACTTCCAAACTAAAGCTACCAATTGTAAAACCTAAAATATACTAAATGTCTTCAGCAATATTTGTAAACGATTGTTTAAGTTCGTCTTTGTCAGTTAGTAACACATACATCAAGTTTAATAAAATTTGAGCAAGACTTGCATATTACAAATAAATAATTACTAAATTTAAGAACAAAATTAAATAGCAAAAATTCATTCAATAACTACATTTCTTGCTTTCATCAGAAATTCCAGATAACAAAATAGCAAATCAAGCAACCCAGGCTTATAGTTAATTTAATAAATTTCACAACAGTGTCAGCAAGATTGCCATCTAAATTCTACATTCCAAAAGCAAATTTCAGCAAATTCAAACCAATAAACATTGGAAAACCCATAAAACGGTAAAGTTAATTTCTGACCACCAGCAACTGTCCGGCATGTTTATAGACATTGTTTTAACCCCGGTCGTTTGTGTGAAATGAGGTTCGAAAGGCAACAAAATTCAAGTGTTAAAAAAACCAATATGAACATTCAGAGAATTTATGGATAGCGCATTTTATAAAGAGCGATTTTTATTATGGACCCCTATAACCGATTTTACGAAAATCTAAATCGAATTGTTATTACTGACAGATGTTATTTATAAAAATACGACCGAGAAATGTCGATTATATCTTTATTACATAATTTGCCCTGTTTGGTTTTTATGCGTTTATATTTAAAGGTTTGAACATTTTAGCACTATAATGTTGTGGAAACCATAAAATTGAAATTACAAACTAAAAAGGCTTTAATAATAATTTTTCTAAAGGACAAGCAAACGAAAATAAAAGAATTTGAACAATACTAAAATGGCAGTAGATTTCGGCGAATTTGAGCAGAAAAGAGATTACTGGATATTTTGAATGGCGAACTAGACCAATATACAAAACTACAATGTCATATCATAAAGTTGTTACAGCCTATTTTAAGGAATCACTAAAGTTTTTCACAGAAAAACTTGAATCTTTTGCAGCTTCTAAAATCCCCAATAAGTACATTTTCTATTTTATCAGTTTGTATTTTGGCACATTTTCTGTAAATCAGTTTCTGAAAGAGCCTTGACATCCTCAAGCCTTAATTTCACCCAATAAATAAAGAAATTTTAACTTAAACAATGTTAGATGTTAGTACCTATTATCATTATAATACTGCTAATTTTTCAGCAATTTGAGGAAAATTTCGCTCGTTTTACAATTAAGTAACAGGAATTCCAACGAATAAAGAACTGAAATCGAGCCAAATTTGAAACAAAAATTACACAAAAAAAATCAAAACGATTATGTCATAGAAAGTTAATATTCTGCATTCCCTGCCTACTCGTTAGCCAAATTTGACCGTTCAAATTTTTTAATTCCAAAATCCAGTCCGCTCACTTTCATTGGTCATTTTAAAAATTGTCAACGTTCGAATAAGGTCATGAATAAGGTAACAGGTAACAAGTACACGTGTTACACGAAGAGTGCTTGAACTTAATACCATCAACAGTTCTCAGGCGCCGACTGCATTTGCGAAGGCGTCTAAACCACGCAGGTCGTCCCGTAATTAAAATTCGAAAGTCCTAACACAGGAGTAAGGGCATTAACTCCCATAAATACAGCTCGATACAACTTGCTAAACACTACACGACAATAATTTACTGCCGCTTTATAAGGAAACTTATAGCCAGGACCAGATATTAACTGAAGATCTCTTCGAGCCCAGTCTTGCATTAAAACGTTTTAAGATCGTCCCAACGGTTCTCCTAAACCCAGGTAACCGTATTAAGACGTTCAACATCACCGAACTTTATTATTTGTGGGGGACATGTGTTGTAAACACCAAATTTTCTCAGGGTTTTAGGCTCGTGTAGGCCTACAGCCACCAGGACGCCTCAACTTTAAACGCACCTGAGCTAAGTACTTCGTGGCGTTAATTTTATTTATTCTCTAACGAAACTTCAAGAAATTTTTCGAAATTAAATCATGCGTTCTTGAGAACCGCTCTTTCGCCTGAGAGCATTTTAATGAAGAGCCACAGGTATTCCAGAAAGGTTGTTGATTTTCCCTTCAGAATAACCTCTGTGGTTAAACAAGATTTTGTGCTTGATTTCCTGGAAAAATACCGAGTTGATTGAAATACAATCTGTGCGGTTTTTAAATTGAGAATCTGATTACTAATTATTATTAAGGAATTTCCTGGATGAATAACTTGGTTTTTATTTTTACTGAAAATCACTTAGTGTTTTTGGGTTGATACTTTTCTGACTCAGGGTTTTAAGTATTTTTTTTTTAATTTATTTCACTCTTCATTTATTAAAACAAAATAAGACGAGTAACATTTTAACACCATAAATTTCCCCACAGTTTTAAGATCTCTGCTTTAATTAACATAAAAACATTTTTTATATTATTGCCATTAGTTCAGACGCCAACAAAATCACCAAATTAATCTCATTTCAGTTACGACTTAATGTTGCGTGAGCTACGTAAGTAGGCTGTAAATGTCAGTGCGTGAAAACACATTTGTAAGAATTTATTGGGTAGCAAAACAGCATAAATTAGGATTTTCCTTGTTACGTACTTTGTTGTTGTAATATGTTTTGTTTGGGACGATTGTTGATACTTTCAAAACTTTTCATATGGTTTAGGAATTATGTTGCTTTTTAAATGACAATAACACCGAGACTACATTTACAAGTATGAGTATTGTAGCGTTTACCACGAAAATTTAGATAAAATTGGTGAAAACTACTTCGAAAAGTACTAACTGCAATCCTAAAGTCAAAAAATCCAAAGCCTAGAAATTCAAACGAAAAAATAAATTAATATAACCCTGGAATATCATAAACAGAAATTACTTTTTCAGTGTTAAATATTAAACACTTTACAAATTATTTTAAAGTCAAACTTAATTTTGTAATTTCAGAAGACATATCTACAATCTCCCACACTTCTCAAACTACAAAAAAAATATTTTAATTTGTCAAAGTCACACACAAAATTATCCAAACCATTTAAAAGTCATCATAAGATGCTAAATTCAAACTCATATTTTTCTGAATTAGTTTCAAGTAAATTAGGATCCAAACTTCAAAACCCACCAGGCTTAATTATAGAAGATGCATTTGTCATCTCCCAATTACAATTTAAATTTTTATTTCAAATTCCGCCCAGAATTTTCCGAATTGTGCAGCAATCAATGTAAGATCTAAACTTCAAATTTAGAAACTTCTAAGTTATTTATTTAACAGGAATTGAATATTACCATCTGTTTTAAATAATGACAATAAGCAATGGTGTGATAAACATAAGTGAATAGGACATAGTGGAAGCTTGCCCAATAGCAAGCTCCTTAAATATACATATAACAAAACATGTTATTCTAGGTTAATTACTATTAATTGCAGAATGTTACGTAAGAAACAAGTTCAGATTCTTCAAGGAAGATCCAACGGATCAAGTTGCTTAAGCTTTTTCACTCTGGGAGCAATGAGGAGGTTCCTCGCCAGGGCGTTAGGATGTATCTTCAAGCGACCATGGTATCTCGGGTATTTCTTCCTTCACGTAGAACGTAGGGGATTCCTAGATCTTGATGGAGGACTTGTTAAGTACATACCATGGGGCGTTGCATACTGCTCTCGATGTTAATTGGAAACGTTGTAACTTTTGTAAGTTGGTGCTACTTGTATTTCCCCGCAGTTGGATTCCGTAGCTCCAGATCGGTTTTGGAATCGCCTTATAAAGTAAGAGCTTATTTTCCATAGATAGTTAAGTGCGAGTTTCGGCCCATTAACTAATACATTTACGATATTGAAGTCCAAGCTGGACCCTTTTGCTCAAGATGTAATCCCAGGTATTTGATTTCGTCTCTTAGGGCCGGTCTTTCCATCTCCCGATAAATTTAACTGGCAGATATTTGCCATGGAAACAATTGTGTTAATAATTGTTACCAAGGAAAATATCTGGAAGTTAAATTTATCGGGAGATGGAAAGACCGAGCCTTAGAGGAATTGCAGTATTGCACAGGTGCAGTGTTGGGCATGCCCATGGTAGCGTGATGGTCCCGATATCCAAATTGTTTCAAAAACTAGATTTAACCATTCTAAAAAGAGGTTCTCAAACATTTTTGATAATGTAGGGAGGAGACTAATGGGAGCGTCTGAAGGATCTTTTTCAGACTTGTGATGAATATAATTCCCGATACTCTCCACTGGTTTGGATAATATCCAGTCCTTAGCATATCGTTAAAGATGAATTTGATCATCTTGAAAGCTGCAGGCGGTAATTTCTTTAATATCCTGGCCGTTATTAGATCGAAACCAGGCGATTTCTTGAAAATTTTGTTAATCATTTCACGAGTTTTGAATTTCTTTGTTGGAATTTCCATTTGATAAGCGGCTTCGAATGGAATCTTTATCCCTCTGCAGACTCTGCACTATTTCACTTGGGAAAGGTTTGAACACTTATTTGGCTTAGGTGCTCAGAAAACACTTTGACTTTTTCGTGGTCGTTTCTAGGTTATTTTAAAGTCAAATTATGACCCAAACTGCAAATATCAACCATACTTCTAGAAGATGCATTTATCATATCCATTAGGAAAATTTAGATTTTCATTTTTCGAAATCATATGTAGAAGTTTCCAAATTACTTATTGTAAAGACAATGTAAAATTTAAACTTTAAACTTCAAAATTTATAAATTAGTTTAAGATCAAGTTGCACTTTAAAACCCAAACATAATTCTAGAGAATCAATTCGATTTCCAAACTTTCCCCATTATAAAAATATAAATATTAATTTTTCAAAGTCAGATCTAGAATTTTCGTAATTATTCTAAAGTCAGGCCCAAATCTAGTCTTCAAAATCTAGGTTTAATTCTAGAAGATGAATCTAGTTGTCATCTCTCAAGCTTCTTCCCTTACGAAAATTAAAAAATTCATTTTTAAAAGTCCTCTCTTTACATTTTACAAATTATTCTAAAGTCAGTGTAAGTTCCAACTTCAAACTCAGATTTCTAAATTCTAAGTCAAACTAAAATCCGAACTTCAAAATAGAAGTTTAATTCTAGAATGTGCATTCAAAACATATTCCAAGTTTTTGCTATTAAGGAAATTTAAATTTTCGTTTTTGAAAGTCATATTTTCCAAATTATTCTAAAATTAAGATGAGATCCAAATTTCAAACTCGAAAATTTCCAAATTATTTTAAAATCAGTTTAAGATTCAAATTCAAAAACCCAGACATAATTCTAGAGGATACGTTTTCACTTATTTTAAAAATTTTAATTTTAATTTTTCTTCTCTCCGTTTTTTCAACCTCTATCTGGGTCTTCCGGAGTTCACTACTTTCTTCCTTTCTTTTCTGCATATCCAAGCCCCTTCCCCCTTACTGAATATTACATTTTTGTTTTATATTGTGAATCTCCCCATGCCATCCTCTTCTTAGCCGTCCTCTCTTTCTTCTTTCTCTTTCGGTTGCCATTCCATGGTTTTTTTCGGGAGCCTACTAGTTTCCATTCTTTGGGCATGTCCGTTCCACATAAGTTGTCTTTTTTCAATTTCTTCAACGATGTCCTTTTCTGCTTGCATTATTTCGCGTACCTATTCTTATATTTCTGACTCTTTCTCTTCTAGATATTCTTGCTGCTCTTCTCCAGTATCCCATTTCCATAGCTTTTAGTTGATTTTTGTGTTATTATGGTGAAGAGTGCGGCATTACATTGGTCAGAGATTTGGCAGCTCTCAGAACAACATAAATTTTCATTTTTCAAAATCAAATATTCTAATGAAAAGTTAAGATCTAAATTTCAAAACTACTAACTAATTTCGTCCTAAATTCGTGTCCTTACAAAATAAAATTTTTCAGTCAAATCTAGAATTGTTTAAATTATTTTAAAGCGTGATTTAATATCAAACTTAGGATACAAACTAAACGCGAATCTAATCACACATAAAGCAAGAAAACAGAATTAAATTTTTAGTTTTAAAAGTTTTATTCCGAATCTTAGAAATGCAAAATCTATATTTTAGAATACGCAGTTATCTTCAAGTTTCTTTTTATAAAATTTTAGATTCATTTTAAATGCGAAATTCTAATTTCTAAAAATAAAATCAAAATTTCTTGGAATTCCAAAAGATGGCAAAATATCTTAACTTTGAACTATCCAAAGGTTAGGGGTATTTTGTGTTCACAGATTTAATTTCAAATCATGTAATTCCAAGCCTTAAGCTTGCTTCTCTTTATGAGGTTAACTTTTCTGGTTTAAAAGTAAAATTTAGATTTTTTTTTAAATATCTAATTTGAGATTTTCAGAAACTAGTTTTATGGCATATGGCATGAGCGCCAAACTTTTTGATTTTAAACTTAGAACAAAAATTGCAATTACATCAGAATTTCTGAATTTGAGTTTAATTTTTCGTTCTTTTACAAATCTTCCACATTTGAATCTAACATAATATTTCAACCTTATAGCTATTAAGACAACAAGTGTTTTATAGAAGGTTTAAAAATCGAGGTCGTAGTTTAAATCCGAGCGAACGAAGTGAGCCGAGGATTTAATAGACCGAGATTTTTAAACTATAAAACACGAGTTGTCTTCAAGATTTTTTCTAACACTAATATCAGACATTTTCTTTCACTAATATATTATTAGAAATTTTAATAAATTATTATTTGAAACGCGTCATAATACACAAAATGCGAAGATTGCTAAGCAACGACGTATTTAAAGGCCTATAAAATACGTTGTCATTGACAACGTATTTTATAGAGAAAGCGTATTTTAAAGGAAACATAACAAGTGAGCTCTTATGCACCATAGAAACAGTATAAGATATTAGTGTTAGAAAAAAGTCGTTTTTGGATTCGACTGACAAGCCTATTTTAAAATTTTACCTGCATAAAACCCAACCAGCAACAAAAATAAAAACAGATCGTAGTAAAAGGTAAAAGGCCGTTTCTAGTCTATCCAGCGACGTGAGTGACAACAATCCAATTTTACCTGCCGAAGAAAACCCAAGTCAAAATAGATTTTACATAAATTTTAAAATATCGTGGTATCAAGTTACGGATTTTATTATTTAAACAATCATACAAAATTTATTAGAATAATTTTCAGGTTTCAAAAGAAAACCGTAATTGATATTCTTTTTTTTCAGTTTAATATTGCTTTAAGTAGTCAGTAATATAACAAAGAACATTTTAAAAATCTTCAACCTGTCGTAGAATTTAAAACGGGGAAAATATTAAAAACGTCGCGTTATCTACTATTTCCCACATCTTTTTCAAACTAGATCGCGAGCAAAAACCCTACGGGACCGACAGCAAATTACAGAAACTGCAGAGAACAAAACCCACCACAAAGGCCTTTTAATCTTTTAGGTTCTCAATCCCTCTGGATTATGGAGCTCTTAAAATGTAAAATGGAAAAATGTCTAATGTCTAGGCTTCACTCGCAAGCTTTCAAGAACCATATATTTTACCTCTTGTCTAGGTTATTACCGAAGTACAACAGCTTGAAAGTGCACTGAAATAATAAATGGCAACGGCTGCAGTGCTTTTTAAATTTTAATGCATTTGTAAAACAGTTTCAAACGTCGTCTCTTGTTAAATTAGTAGCTAAAAAAGAAAAAAACATTGGGATTTTCTATAGAAACCATTAGCTCCTAATTGTCTACATCCAAAAAAATTAGTAATACAAAATATAAAAATTGATAGAAATTAGGGACCTATTTATTATGCATTTCAGCACTTCAAGCTTACATTCATATGAAGTCTTTGAAATTAACCAAAAATCGTATATTTTCTGCAACGAAATTTTGTACATAAAATTCTAACGTTTGAAAGGTTTGTAGTGTCGCTTTTCGAAAACTGTTTACTTCAAAAATGCAAGCCAAAAAGTACTGAAAGGTGTGGCTCCTAAATTATATTATTCAGATTCAGACTGTGATTTCTTTCGGATAGTTTTTTTGAAATTACATGAATTATCTAACAATAAGACATGCACACTCTAAGTTTTCCATATGTTTGAGGATATATTAATTGTCTACTGACGTAAGCCTCCTGAAAGGTTTAACAATTTATTTAAATAATAATTTCTTTAAGTATTTCAGTGATTAGAAAATGAAAGATGATTATTCCAACTCTTCAATATTTACAAGTCTCTAAAAATCAAATTAAAAAACGATTTTGAAATCTCTTTCAGTTATTAACTTTTACATTTTTTAGGGGTTCCCCAATATGAGTCCTAAGTTTCATAAAATCTTTGAGTAAATCTGATTGAAAACTTAGAGCATCTGTTTTCACAGCAGGTTTAATATAACCAAGGTAGATAATGCATATTCAGTCATGAGAACCTAATCTCGCCACAGCCACACCTGCCTTTTTGAAAACGAACTAATACTGAACTATATTACGTTTTGAGGATTATAATCAAACTGGCGCATTAAACCATAAAACCATTAATGGAAGATTCATTGTTATGCTTGAGAGCTCACATGGAGGCAGATTGAATTATGAGAATCTAGACAATCTAAAATTACTCATAAAACAACATGTTTTCACAAAAACGGTTAAATAACCTCATAAAAATTTTTGAAAGGAATATTTGCTTTTTCTCGTCTGAAAATCGATTTTCTCATAAACAAAAACCAGCAAAATTTAAATTTTTACTCTCAACCATGTCACTTAAATTTTCATTTGTTTGAATGTTTTTCAGACTATGGCGATATTAAATTCCTGAACTTGTGAGCTGCAATAGTCAAAGTATAAAAGCTTAGTTTTAATTAATAATTTTACCTTATAAGTTCAGCTTCAGCTTTTGCTTAATATCAATAATTTTATACAGAATTAAAAACTCAAAATTACTTTCCACGAACAAAAAGTGGTAATTAAAGTCAATACAGAAGCGCAACAAATATGAAATGTCAATTTAAATTTAACCTGGACAGAACGAGTAAACAACAAGGGACGTGTGTCATGATCCTACATTTATCTGATCCGTAACGTTTTAATATTATTTTGTACAAATGAAAAATTTCCTACCTTGTTACCCTTGTTAGGTTTTGTATTTCTGTGATCAAAGTTGCAAAAACTCGCTGGCAGGCATAGCAGACACCTTTGTTCTTTAGAAAACCGTGAATGGTGAATTAAACACATAACACGTTGTTGTAAAATTACACCTTTTACAATCACAAACCGTATTAGACTGACACAATTTTTAAGCAAAGTTAAAAAAGACACTTGGCGATAAAAATCAAAGTCAATGGCGTAGGGGTTTTAAACCAAAATGCAGAGAATGGTGGTAAAACGCTTAAAGCAAATTAATTATATTAAAAATTTCATGAACTAGCTCAAATTTTGTTTAAACAAATTTTACAAAATACATACCAATGACTTTAGATTTTGTAAATTAGAAAGGTAACCAATATTCCCTTTTTAAGTTTTTTACCACTCAATAATAAAGAAAATTCCATACTTTACTACAGAGCTTTTTATTTACTGCTTCTGAAAATTCTAATTTTGTTTCTCGTTAGAAGAGAATATAAACACCAAATAATTAGCGATTAATTGTAAATTATAAGCTATTCTTCCGAGTTGGGAAGCTCAGTAAGCTAGAGTGCATTATATGTATAGACTCCCCGCCACTGTAAAGGCCCAAACCTTTCCTCTAACACACGTGCAGTTTGACTACAATAAGAATTAGAGATAAAATTCCTCAATGTTCGATATTCATTCCACAGGTGTTGATGTATTCGTTCAAAATTTCGCTACTTGTAGTATGTATGTATAAATTATCTGTAACCTCTTACACCTTTCTGTGTCGAAGCTGGTGCATTAACTATGAGGCTCTACGTGTGCAATGCACAACCCGGCCCGTCTCTGCGAGTTACGGAGTTGGTGCGCCGTTTATACCTACATACTGCACCATGTGTAGAGTGTAATATCTATGTATGTAAGACCTTGTTGTTCTACCTCCTAGGCCTGTATTCGGAGGAGAACATCGTAGGTGCCCAACGACAAATGGTCACCAGGCTGTCTTTGTAACCTTTCTATTTTTTTTTTCGATTGATGTTTTTATGTAATGCATGTTCCCATGCCGGCACTCCGAGCGCACTCCATAAGCGAGCAAAGGTAAAGTAGCTCCTTTGCAAATAATCCCCAAAGCCTCGTGACCTAAACCCCATTTTATTTTAGCCGATCTTGACAGGATTTCGATAATTTTTGTACATTTTCCGGTTATATACCCTACATGAAAATCAAAAGTAAATTTGTCGTCCATATACACCAAAGAGATTTTTTAAAAACTGAATTGCAGCAGGCCCTGGATTACCTTAGAACTGTCTGTATTATTATTAACTGACTAAATGTGAAGTTTTTATTTCTGAAACTGACAAATATTTTTGTTACTTCAGATTTCAAATAGCTAAGCGGGAGGGGGGGGGGGACAAAAGCTTAATACAGACAGTTCTAAAGTTATCCAGGGCCTGCTGCAATTCAGTTTTTAAAAAATCACTCAGTACTTGCTTTAAAATTTCCTTGTTTAGGTATATTTCTCAGCCCAGTGGCGTATCCAGAAATTGCTCATGGGGGAGGGGGCAAGTCCATATTTCAAACCCAACTCCCCCCCCCCCCCACCCACACATGACCTTTTAGTTTCCTACCCCTAATTCCAGTCTAAACCTAGAACTGACATAAGCACGGTTTTTGTTGGTGCAGTCGGGTTCCCACAGCGCAGCGTGAAAGTCGGTACAGTTATTAATAAAAAAACAATAATACACTTAATTTTTTTATTTTTCGTTGAAAAAAATTTGTATATAATATTCATTTTCATTGCTTCGTGGATACGCCACTGTCTCAGCTCACTGTTTTCATATCTATGTTGGCATAATTTTCGGCTGCCACTTTATTCTTTCCTTTGGTTATGAGGTTATGACTAAAGCTCGGATTTTAGGCAAAATGCAATTTTTTGCCTATTTTGCCTATTAACCTGTTTTCTGCCTTTTTTGCCTTTTTTTACATTGGATGCCTATTATTGCCTTTTTATTAAATTCCACGCCATATTTTATAAATTTTAGCAAAAATGGCTTATTTTCCGTTTCTGAGACAAGGTTTTTTTAAGAAACACTACCCACATAATTGCAGTGTGAGGTGTAGTAAGCGTAAGTATGCCTTGAGAGATTATAGACTATAATCTCTCAAGGGTTTCAGCAATAAATGAACAGGTAGATTGTTTTACGACTCGTCCATCTGTACTTTCTGGAATTTATTAATGGTGGAGAATTTCCTTAATTCCCTTAGTGTCGGAGGATGAATAGAAATTTGTGTATTTACGTTGTAATATTTCTACGTATTTCTATTTCATATTTGTGGTAATTGTGCGGGAGGTGTCGAAAAAGTTCTTGAATGAAAAGTGCACTTTTAAGTAGTGAAAAGAGTAAAAGTTGCTTTCGAGATGTCTTCAAAACTTTGTGCGTGCATACGTTCTCATCCTGAGCTTCGAAAAATAAAATAATAAACCCAAAATAAAAGTTTTATTATGCTGATACATAAAAGAATAAATTTTGTAACCGTTATTCTGCAAGTTAAAACAACTAAATGACTTTAAAAGTTTTTTTTTAAATTCGCCCTTTTGCCTATATTTTTGCCTATTTCGAATTTTAGCTGCCTATTTATCAAAAATATAAATCCGAGCTTTAGTTATGACTAATAAATCATCTGCAAAAGCAATGTATGTATGTTTTATGTAATCTAATTTTATCAACAAATCGAACATTATATTCCATAGCCCCGGCCCACAGCAAGATCCCTGGGGACATCCTTTGCTTACAGAGCGTTCGTTCTATCTGTACTGTATTACTTTGTAGTATGGTTGTTCTATCCTGGAAATAATTTTCGGTAAGTTTTTATATACAATTGCAGGAATGTTAAATTCTATAAGTGCTCTAAGTATTGCTGGCCACCAAGCAGCGTCAAATGCGCCCTTGACATCTAAACTTACTATTTAAACCCCATTATTTTCTTTAAGCCCAGTCTTGTATGTGTATGTAAGACCTTGTTACTCTACCTCTTATTAGGGCCTTTTCACACAGAGCGACTGGTGTCTGACACCAGTGTCGGACACCGGTGGCTGAGTGTAGCAAACCATTGTTTTTAATACGATCCTACACACGACATGCAACCGTAGGTTTTTCCGTGTCTGGTCGCCCAGCGGTGGCTGAAGAGTGTTCGCCCTCGCCACAATTTGAACCACCGACACAAGTCAACGAGCTAGCAAAACATTGTTTTAAATTGTTGCTTACACACGAGACACCGCGGCGGCCAAGCGGCCTGAACTGATGCACATGCATTCTGCATGTTTTAATGCGTTCATTCTTGTGCAAACCTCCATCGGGAAAATATGGCTGATGAGATGAATACGGAAGATTTTATAAGTGCCGTTGAACAAGAGCCCCCCGTTTGGGATAGTTCCATCGACGAATATTCGGACGAAACTGCGAAGAAAAATGCCTGGCAACTTATAATAATCAAATTTAACGATAAATTTGACGAACTTTCGCCAGCGAAACAAAACATCTATCAATCATCTACCGAATCCATTTCAGTACCGATCAAATTATTATTTTAAAATAGCGTGCAATGCTCAAAATTTTGGAGGGGTTACGGTAGTTGACACTGTCGCGTACTAGTGGCTAGCATTCACGACTATCCAAACACTGGTGTCCGACACTGGTGTCTGACACCGGTGGCTCTGTGTGAAAAGGCCCTTTAAATAGGCCTGCATTCGGAGGAGAGCGTTGTTAATTAGGTACCCAACGACGAATGGTCACCAGGGGGATTCGGACCAAGGACTAGGGCAACTCTAGCTTGACGCTCTACCACTGCGGCACCCTGGCTATATTTGTATGTATGAAATGGAAAATAATGCAATTGTCATGAGATTGACTTTTTCGAAATTATTTCGTTCGTGTTTTGAATAAAATTTTTCAATGCATTAAGTTGCACTTGCACTCCTAAAGAATGCTGTAAGTTGTGCTAAAATTAAATAATAATTAATTCGCCTTTTGGGTGGAATTGTTAGGTAACGTTAGAGTTAAGTTAAATATCCAATAGGGAAAATAACGCAAAAGTTATTATTGTTAGTAATAATTAGTAGACATTGGATTTCGCATAGGTAGCTTTGTAATGTATTTCAGTTTTTAGTTTAAAGTGCAAACTGATCTAAAACTAAGTAACATTATATAATTTTTGAAGTTTAACATACTGAAACCTTGAAAGCATAATATTTCATCGATTTTAATGTATTTTAGGTGTGGGTGTGGTCATCAGCTCTTAGAGCTGGTTGGTCGCAGCCTTAAACTGCCTTTACTAGGAAAATATGTTCTTTGCAGCGGTGGCGTAGCCAGGATGTTTTCATGGGGGGGGGGGGGTTAACTAAAGGGAAGATATAATATCAATATATTTTGAAGTAATATAATAACTTTATTAGAATTTGTAATCAAATAAAGGCCGTTCCAGGTTCTCTTGGGGGGGTTTGAACCCCCCTTAACCCTTACCTGGCTACGCCACTGCTTTGCAGTGGTTTCCCGTTGCCTTCTGCAGATTTTGTAAACGTATATTAAGTGTATAGTATAGTAACCTTGCTATCTGAAGGCGACCACTCCGCAGACAGAATCGTTAATTGTAATCAAACGATTAAATGGCTTCACTCGCTCAAGTACCGACCTCGAACAGTGGGAAATTATTTGGGAAATTATTTGGGAAATTATTTGTAAAAATCCTTACAAATACGTGAGATTCGAACCCAAGACTTCCTAGCTATGAGCCCAACGTTCTTACCACTGCGCCAGCGAGTTTTTGGTATCGGTCATTATTTACAAGCGTTTATTAAATAATAATACGGCGAACAAGTTATCGATTTCAATTTTTTAGAAAACTTCTCAAATATGGGGAAAAGAATAGAGTTAACTATAGCACAACGGGAAAGAATCGTTATATATTTGGAAGAACGATATTCACAAGCCCAAATTGCAGCAAAAATGAAAGTATCTCGTTGCTGTGTGCAAAGGTATAGGGAATTTAGTATAACAAAACTCGGAAACGATCAGGAAGACCTAAAAAATTACCAAACGCTAGGATATTGAAATCAAAAATATTTCTTCGTTAGACAGACGGTTAATAGTAGCGAACATTTCCTCATTTTATTTCGTGAACAGAAAATTAGCGTTTCCACAGTGAAAAACCGTCTATAAAAGTTAGGACTAAGTGGACGTGTTGCTTTACGGAAACCATTGCTAGCTGCTGTTAATAAAGCCAAACGTTCGGCATGGGCTCTTCAACATACAAACTGTGGGAAAAAGTCCTTTGGACTCATGAATCCAAAATTTGAAGTTTTAGGAAATAAACGTCACGTTTTCGTACGAAAATTTGCTGAAAATTATCCGGTGTCCACGTAAAATATGGGAGTGGCTCAGTCGTTGTATTTTGGTAATAATAAAGTGGAAACTTCAGAAAATTTACGGCAATAATAACGAAAGAAGTTTACAGAAATGTTTTGGAAGAACAAGTTATCCCTTGAACTAAAATACTACTTAGAGGTTAGTATGCTTTTATGCAAGACAACGACTTAAAATACCAGCAATTTGTGCAAAAGTTATTTAAATGATTTGAAATCTAAAAAAGTAAAGGACTGGCCGCCACAGACGCAGGACTTGAACCCGATTAAGTTGGTGTGGGAAGATCTTGATCGCAGAGTGCGTCAGAAACAACCCTTTTCATCCCAAGAATTCAGGAAGATTTTGCAAGAATGTTGGAATACTATTTCTTCGGCGGTGCTTAAAAAACTGATTAACAGGTTGCCATGAATCTGTTCGGTAGTTATACAAAATCACGAAGAGTATTTTAATAAAAGTAAAGTTTAAACAGTAGCCCATTTTTGTTTAGCCCAATTATCTGCCTCAAACTTTCTGTCGGTATTGTATATTAACTGTGTTAAACTCATCCTGGTTAACATTAATACTACAATTTAATCATTACCTAAAAATTTATAGCAAAAGACCTTTACCAGTTAGTACCTACATATTCAGCAAACTTTATTTGTTCCCACAGTATCGAAACAATTCCCTATGAGAAGAAAAGGAAATGCTTTGCAGGTGAAATTATTATAATGTGAAGTTAAGATTCGATCTCCAAATTTAGGTTTGATTCAGTATCATACAATAAAACCCCTAAATTTCTTTTCAAATGCAAAGCCACAGTTTTAATTTTCAAATTTAGGTTTTGAATTTTAAAAATCATTTAAAAGCGAGGTTAAATCTGAACCCTAATTTAGATTCCCTAACATGTAATTACAATAATGTAGCTTGTAAATGGAGTCTACAAGAATTCAATTTTTATTGGTGAAAGATACATCTAAATCTTATAGAAATATCTAATTTTAAATCAAAATCGAATTTATCGAACCCTTAATGCAAGTTTATATTTTAAGCCATTGAAACTTCCTTTCAAATTTTAAAAATTGTGCTAGTCGAAGCCAAGATTCAAACTTCAAGTCTCCATTTAATGTCAATTCACGGCCTTAAAACCCTTAAATTTTGACTTGCACTTCAAAGTAAGGCTGAAATCTGCAATTAAGATCGAGATTGTCGAATTAAAATTCAATTGAGTTTTCAATTTCAACAAACATTCCAACCCATTTGTTGCTAATCGGCCAATTTCAAAATTTGCCCTTCAGATTCAAAATCAAATGTTAAATCTGTGAATCCACAATTAAGATAAACTCTTGAAATCACTATTAAGATTTTATATTTTTCAGTGCAAATCCGAATCATCATTTTTAAAAGTTTTAGTCTACTTGAAACTCACAATAGTTATTTAAGCCTCAAATACGCACAAAATGTTATATCTCGAAATTTTCAAAATCAGATTTGAAGATTTTGAAGTTTTAAATTTTAAATCAAGAACAAGTTGCAAACTTGAAACTTAGATTTAATTTTAACTCGCACACTTTAAAATTCAATTATGATTTAGGGTTTAAATATAAATTTGGTCTTATACCTTACAAGCCCCATACTTTCTTCTTGGACAAAACATTAAATTTGAAATTTTGATTTAAAATGTTGGTAATTAAAAAGTAATAATTGAAAAGTTAAATTCAGGCCAGGAGGCACTCTCGTTTACAATTTTGGAATTTGTATCAAAATGCAAACGTGTTTGAGTCGAAATCCCATTTGCCATTGTTGAATATTTGAGTCTTAAAGCTAAGCATTTTATCACAATTTCAATTCTAGATTCAACTCTGAATCGTAGTTATAAATATTAATTGCGTGTTCTTTAAATGTTGTTTGTTTGTGGTGATTTTTCTGATAATTTTGCTTTTGAATAAGTATTTCGCCGTACAAAAGTAAAAGTATTTATTAGTTAATTTACATTTCTTTAGATGCTAAGATAGATAATTAAGCTTAATATTTAAAGGAACATCAAAAAATAAAGTCTCTATGTTTGAATCTTATGTGTAATATATTAGATGTTGGCTATTTTCTATCCACAGCATTTAGATTTTTTAGTTCAAGTTCGACTTACATAGATTTGAGATTTCGCTAAGAACAAAATCAGTTTCAAAATTATCCTAAATTGCAATTAACCCCTTTTTAGAGAATATCCTTACAAAACCAAACATTATAAGTATAATTAATTTAAAGAGTTCTTCTAAAGGCAGTGAAGCATTTAAGCGTTCCTTCTTACTCCCGCAGGAGCGTTTCAACATTCCAACAGTCTCGAGCACACCTGCTTTCTTATAAAAACAGAAGTTAAGACAATGTAATTTTAAACAACGGCATAGAAGTGTACGGAAACATTAAATTTAACAATTTTAACTTAGATTTTTAAAGTATTAATCTAGACGCGAAAAAATATATAAAATAAAAACAAAATCAAATGAAAATTTTTGCAAAGAAAGCTGCTAAGACACATTTCAATAAAATGTTTTAAATAAAGTAACACAAGTGTAACTGAGCTTGTATTTCAAAAGAAAATCATTTAATAAGAATTTGCCGCCTACCACAAATAACTGAGATAATTAAGTCTGAAGGAGATAGTCAATTTTGCTTTTTCCCTTCGTATTAACAGATATAAGCTCTGAAAAACCTCATCCCTTGGGTCATCCCAGAAATGCGATTATTATATAAGTATCATCCAAGCTCCAAATTTTCTGCATTATTGAAAATATTAATTAATTTTTCTTCGCTTTTACGCTTTTATTATATTCTATACTTAATTTCATAACGCAATAAATTGTATCGACTAATAAAACAAACCTTGAAAACGCTTTTAAATATAATTAAGATCTTATAATCAGGCGTTAGATATATAATTATAAAAATAACAGATAAACACGAATAGGAAGTTAATTATCCAAGATGTAATTAACTAACGGTCAGAAATTATCCCAATTTTAAATATGACGTGCACAATTACAAAATTATGTGTAAAAGCGTGTTGTTGAATTAATTGAGTGTTAAACCCTAAAATATTCGAGCTACAACCCTGGTTTATGCATTTCAAAGGGATCAACTTAGTTCGACGACATTACGGATGAAAACGCACGGAGTTCATCATTCAGGATCGAGGGTTCGGTTTTTCCGCAGCACGTAAAACAGAAAATATAATAAGTAAATACGAAAATAAATTGAATTATTGAATACGTCTGCCTGTCTCACATCAACGGTTCTCGTAGCGGATGAGGAAACAATTTCGGTTTATCCATTATTAATAAGAGAAGTAATTACGTTTTTTTTTCTGTTGCCATGTTGGTTGTGTAACTCATAACTGCATTCTCAAGGATACCTGTTTAAAATTAAGAGCGATTTAAATTTTAAAGCATGTGGGCTCTAAATGTTCTCGCAGAATCCCGAATAAACGTTGTTTGAAATTTAGGGCTATTACGAAATTAATTTTCCTTAATGCGGCAGTTTGTAACTCTAAGAAGTTACTACAATTAAAATTACTGACCTTGGAGAAGATTTACTGAACGGTCTAATACAGCAAAGGCACGCAAATGGCTTGAAGAAATTAACCTTCAATTCTAAAATAGTAATTAAAGTCGGTTTTGTTATTAACCTTCAAATCAAGCAAACGTAAAACAATTAACTGCCTCAATAGGAATCAAGGGTGAAATTATCAGTTAAGGTCAAAAATGTGCCTCGTTTATAGGCAAAAGTTTGCGGAAAACAACTTGTTAGCGATGTTTGTTGTTCTGAAGTTTATATCGATCCTTTAGTGCAGGTACATAGTTAACTTTGGTAATGTTGCCCTCATTTTAGGGAAACCTCCAGAGGGTGATTTCTCCGCTAGTGTACCTCATCTCGCGTTAATGCTTGCATTAATTAAAATTGTCCTTGGATATAAAGGAGGGACAACAGCATGTGGTCATGGAAACGCTTGTGGAATCAGTACACTAACCCAGTTGGCCGACTTCAGCACCGGATCAATATCCTCGTGCCAACTCCAGGTTCGGATTCGCCCACCTGCCACCTTATCGTTTAATTATTCCTCATCCAATGAAAATCGCTTCCATTTCCCGACACACACCATTTCCCCGATCATAAAGTTCCCATTGCCCCATTTAAGTCTTTTACTTTATGAGCCTCGTTTGAGGGTGTTAATATTCCTGTCTGCGCTTTGAAACTGCGACGGAGATGATGCAGTTGATTGAATGGAACATAAAGCAATCGATCATACCCAATTTGATCGTAACAGATTACAGATACCCGTCGCATACAATAACATCATGCATCAGTCAGCCAATCATTCTCATCAACTTCCAACTGACGACGTGACTCATCAGAATTTCAAATGCAAATCATTCTTCGTTGCGAGAACTTGTTGATCGTTCCATATTTTTTCAATCGCCAATCTGATTTATCAAAAACGCTTTAATCGGTTTAGATATTATCATGACCACTCTTTAGTGGCAACCACAATCCTCTTTACTGCAATGAATGCGAAAATGAAATCTCCCACCAGTAATAAAACCTCAATCAAAAGTGAAGAGCAGTAGAGAGCCTTTCTACATAAAAAAGTACTAAAACAAAGTCGAGACCTGGGGCTAAAGTCGCTGTTTATTTTATGGAGTAACTTCACTCAGCGCTGGCTTGCACTCAAATCATCCAGATTTAGATCGGCAGATGCGTTCATTCAAAAATTCTATCCGCGCCTTTCTGAACTACTCTAAACGGTTTGGTTTATTCGCCAGCTTATTTGTCTTCTTAAAATAGAACACCAAATGAGTTAAAATTACCAACACACTTTACCAAGACACAAAGAACCAACCGCTTTCGTAAAGATAAAAATATGTTTAGCCCTACTAAGATGATTAATCGTAATAGTCCTTATCCCTGAAAATCTTTGTAATGCAAGGGCTTCTTTAGTTTTATGTTCCTTCATCTTAGAAAATCTTTGCTGCGAGAAACTTGGAAAGCCGACCCCATTGTCGGTCTACGTTATTATTTCTCAGCTGCACCAGAATAAACAGATCGGTAGAAAGAAGCGAGGAAAATTTCGTTATCGCGGAAAAACTTTTTTCCTTCAGCTTGTCTCGCAACAAAGTACCGCGTGTTTTGTTATGACTTTATTATGCACCGCGAAGGAAACGATTTTATAGTTGCCCAAAATTTACCCCCATAATTCTTTTACGGGGATTATTTAAACGTGGGCTCCTTTCAGGAAGCAGTGCATACGTTCACTGTTTTTACTACATGTATAAATACTTTATTCCCGTACGAGGAAAATTCAGGACAACGCGAAATGTTTTTAAATAAAGTAGGCCATAAACTTCAATAAGAATAGAGCAACAGAAGGGACTTTGCTTATTGTTAGGAAAGGAGACAATTTTAGGTTATTGTCTTCGCACACACGTAAACCACATTTTTAGTTTTATTTGTCGGTTAATCCAATATACATGGTGTTGGTTGGGATAAAATAAAATTGACACTAGGAAACTTCGGAACGAAGAGATAAAGCTTACGTCAATACAAAACCGTCTATTTGGAAACAATGAGGGTACAAACAAATAAACGTAATTCTTTCGAATTTATCTATAAAATATCTCCACACTGGGCGTTTCAGAGTTTTAATACGAGGGCTGTTCTGTAAATTGTTAGTTAGAAGAATACGACGGAATTTGTAAAGAAAATCATTTTATTGTTTTTCAAAGTATTCCCCCTTAGACATAATACACTTCTTCATTCTTTGAAACCACTTCTCGAAACACGCTGAAAACTCTTTTTTTGGAAGGTCGTCAAGAATTCGCTGAAATTCAGCAACAGCCGCATTGGCGTCAGGAAATCTCTTAACACGCATGAGTTTTTTAATCAGCGGAAGCAAAAAGAAATCGTTAGGGGCAAGATCTGGACTGTATGGTGGATGAGTGACCAGTTGGACTCCGGATGCGTGTAAAAAATTTAATGTTTTTGCGGCCGTATGCGGAGTTGCGTTATCGTGGTGTAACAAAATTCCACGCAAACCAGATCTTGGGCGATCACTACACAATTTCTCGAAGACTTGAGGAAGGCAAACTTCTGTATACCAATCAGCAGTTACAGTTTTACGATCTTCAAGAGGAATTACTGCAACTGGACCACTGTATCTGAAGAAAACGGCAATCATTTTTTTGTTTGCACTTTTACCGCGAATAACTTTTGTTGGCATTTCCTCCTTTTCAAACACCCAAACAGTTGATTGTTGTTTTGTCTCGGGATCATAATTATATATCCACGATTCATCCCCCGTAACGATACTAAATACCTGCTTTGAAGATCCTCCATCGAACTTTTCTAACATAAACCTGCACCAGTCTACCCGTGCTTGGTTTTGTTCGTCGGTTAACAAATGTGGAATCCACCGACTTGCCAGCTTTCTTACACCCAGATGTTTATGTAAAATGATATCTACTGCAGATGATCCAATGCCTAGTTCGTCTTGAATCTCTCTATGAGTGATATTCCGTTTTTCCTTAATCAGCTTTTCGGTTGCAATAATGTTTTCAGCACAAACAGCTACTGCAGGTCGTCCAGGTCTTGGTTCATCTTCTAACGTACTCCTTCCACGTTTAAATTCACGGAACCAGTAACTAATTGTAGATAATGATGGACTATTGTCGCCAAAAGCTGCCATTAAATTTTGGTGACTTTGGACGTATGTTAAGCCTGGTTTATAATCGTAGAAAATCATAGCCCGAAAAGCATTCCGCGGCACTTCCATAATGCTTAGTAATAATCAAACGAATTATAACAATCAAAAATTAGGATCTCTATATGCTTTAACTTCAACCTTGCAAAATTGCAACTGGAAATTCTCAAAAGAATAAGCTTTCGATTGATGCAAATGTTTTTGTTTTTCTTCGCATCCATGTCCTGCTACTAACAATATACAGAACAGCCCTCGTATCTAATACTTTTAAAATGCCTTTTCTCAGTATGGTAACCAAAAGGAGTTACAAATGAGCATTGTCCGTATAAAAATGTTGAAGCTTTTTTAAGATATTTGGTGTAGCAAAAATAATGTCCTTTTAGGAGCTATAGTAACACGGATTATTGTTTTCCATCACAATAAAGTTACTTTCATCAATTTTCTTCTGAATATTTTGAAACTTTTTGAAATTACGGAAGGAACGAAAATCAAAAATTTGGCTTTAACACCCTGTCTCTCTTTTAGTATTAACTTTTGGATTAAAGTGAATGGGCCTCGGACAATCACAATAGTTTGAACCCACGAATCTACTGAGGTGCCGCGCCATGTTCAATTACTTCATTACTTAAGGACCACACTGTATATCCATAATTAATAACAAATACATCATTACATATTGAAGTGATATTTAATTTGGATGCCTATAATAAAAGGTTATGTTATTTTTGAGTTATTAACGAAAGTATTATTTTGCAAAGATTGGTAATGCAGAATTTTTTTATATTATAAAAAATTGTAATATAAATTTTTGAGATAGTTAGATTAAATTTAAGTTATTATAGTGATCATTGTTAGTAAATAATTAGCTAAATTAATAGTCTTAGAAACGTAAAATAAGTTACTTTAGAAACCTTGTACATCGTTATAGTGAAAAACAAATGTGAGTTAAAAATCCAGGATACAGAAAAGACAATTTTATAATTCAGTTGATATTTTGCATTAGAAGGGGCAAGAACGAGGTTAACTTGCTCGTCCCAAAAAGAATAAATAATTAACTATAAATACAGTTAACAAGATAAAGAACCAGTATTAAATAAAAAGAAAGTGAATTTGAAGAAAAATCAAGTGAAGACTGAACTTCAAGCAGAAGCAGTTCGAGCAAAATCAGTTCAAGCAGAAGCAGTTCGAGCAAAAGCAGTTCAAGAAAAAGCAGTTCGAGCAAAAGCAATTCGAGCGGGGGCAACGTCAAGCAGGAGCGAGTCAAACAGAAGTAGAGCGGATTTTTGGTATTTGGGGATAAAGAAATTTTTTTGAAAAGAAGAGGAAGTTAAAAGTAGATAGTGAGTGTATAAAAATAATTTTAAGATAATTTTAAGTAGGGCTGATAGGGAAAACAAGATAATAAAAAAGCAATCTGCATTATAAAATTTGAGTAGTTTTCTTTGGTTAATTAAATATAAATTTGGACAAACAACGAACGTACCTAACGACCCTAGAGAAATCTCTGAAAGCAATTTAAATTAAAGATCAAAGTAAATTATTTTTGAATATTGTCGTATCCAATGGCCGGTTATTAAACTATAAGTTCGGTGAGCCCTCGTTGCACTTATGCTGAGCTGGAGGCTAACCTTACTTACCCATCGAAAGAGGTGAAGAAGATCGACCCGCAATGTTACGCGGTTAACGGTTATCAAACGTGTTAGTATGATAACCGAGACCGCCGGCTTAACATGTCATTGGAAGCACGAAGAAGCATACGGTGGGGATATCACTGGTTTCTGGAATCGAACCCTGCTCCTTCTTCTTATACTCCTACTCTAGTTGTTCCCATGCCTCCCTGCCCAAAGCTATTCTTTTCCGAAGTCGCCCAGTAGTATGCACTATGTTGTCTCTCCATTTTGCCGAAGGTCGTCCTACGCTGTACTTAATTGCCCTATTCTTTCTGCTACATCTTCTACTTTAGTTCTATTTCTTATACTTTGTCTTTTAATCGTATGTCGAACATTCTCCTTTCCATTGCTCATGCCACGGCTTTTTGAATTTTGCGTCATTTTGAATTTTTGTAAAATTCTTTAGTACGGCCCTGTCCTTTTTAATTTTAATCCCGTGTCAATTATGTTATTTTTGCTACAGTTTAAATTCATTTCAGTCTGTAGGGCACGCAAGGTTAAGCTAAGTCAGCGCGTTTTCCCTGCAGTTCTACGAAATCTTCAAGTCACACCAATATTTCGCCATTGCTAATTCGGGGAAGCCCCAATTGTTCATGAGGTACGCCAGTTTGGGCCATTCAAGGTTTACCTCCGCCGCCCGAAATCGCGTTTGGGCATCTCTTTTTAACCTTCTTCATTTTACGAAACAGCAGCAAAGCACATCAGAGTATAACCAGCTGTAAACATCGATGGTCGTGCAATTGAGTTTACCGGACTTTTGGTAGAAATTCCCGTTTTACGATTGGCCTCTCATTACCGGTAGTTTTCCGGGAAAACTACATTACGACATTATTGTCGGATTCTCCCAGAGTGTGTCTTTTACTTCGTACCGGGAAAAGTTCTGTGTTGGGAAGTTCCGTTTAAGTGACGTTGGTGAAGTTACCGTTTCATCACAGTTCTTCGTCCTTTGGATTAATTTATCTACCAGTGAGGGCATCTCGTTGTCTTCACCCTTGTTTCCGTAAGGAGGACTCCATCCCTTCTTTTCTTGCCGACTGCTGTTATCTCTCCCTGGCCTTCTGATCAAGTACAAACATCTTACCAGGTAATTTACCTTCCTTTTATGCTGCTCCTGCTTTTGCCGTTTGTGTTTCAACACCAGTTTCAGCCCCTACGATTGCCGCTTACGGACCGGCCTCCATCAATGTTGTTGGGTTAAGCTTAAAGTTTAATACGTACCGCCTTTTTTTAGTATTTCTGTGTTTCGTTTGCAACTTGTATTTTAAAGTAGCCGATTTCTGACCAATCTGTTTGTCCGGCGCTATTGTGTTGAAGGTTTTGTGAATCGCCTTTAGGCGGCTTTTATATTCACACTGCAAAGGTTGAGGACCGTTGGCAATCAGTTGACTAGTTTGTTTTATTAATTTTGTGTTTAAGTAAAGATGGTAGTTCAAGTTTGTCAGTACTGATTCACCTTTAAAGATTTCATTGTCGCAAGTTTTAAGTAAAATTAAGTTAATATTTTGTGTTATGTTGCACGTGTAAAAATTTAGTTGTGCTGATTGAATTTTAGTTTAATATTTGTTAATCCTATATTCTGCCTGGGATTGAGGGGCCTAGTTTGTGAATGATTTGCCGTACGTAACGTAAATGTAGTACCCTCAATTCTATCGTCCCTTGAAGTAAGTGTAGCATTTATTATTTGTTTTTCACGTAACATATTAATTGTCGCCCCCTTTTGTGTAATTTCTGTGTATTCATTTTTGCCTTTTGATTTATTAAATATCTTACTGTCAATTTAGTTTGGTCTTGTTATTGTGTTCAGTGCTTCCCGATCATATTTGTGTGTTAGTATTTTGTTAAAGATTTACGCATACAGTGTGAGCCTGCCTACAAGTTTAAGAATTTCAGTAAGTAAGCTATTTCATAAAGCAAGGTAAGTCACATCTTGCAGCAGGGTACAGCTACAACCCCATTTTCCGAGACCTACGGGAATCTTCTGTGGTGGGTTCCTATTTAGACCTTAGGGTGACTATAATACCACAGTGGGGCCCTTTCTACCGTTTACGATCAACCCCCGTGAAGGGTTTTAAGTGTTATGACCCACCCCTTCTTCACTGTCAGCCTCTCCGCGTGCTACCGATTTTGACAGTATGGCCCTTTCCATCGCTCATTGTGCTGTTTATAATATTTGTATGGAATTTTTTATTAGTGACGTCTTTACATTTTCACTGCTTCGGAGTTGTCAAAAGTTTTAATAGTTATAGTGACATTTTCTTGGAGATCTCTAATGATTTGGATGTAACGGTGATCTATTTTGCATCTTTGAAGGCTATCTATAATGATTGACCAAGTTCCAAATAAACTAATCGGCCTATAATTCTCCAGATCTTCTTTATCGCCCTTCTTGTGCAGTCAAATTACTCCTTCTTATTTTTGAAGTGGCTTACCCTTTATAGGGTGTTGGCGGTCTTCTCTCCATATGTCTGTGGTGTGTTCCATTTTTCCTGCACTATTCCATTGATCTGATACTTTACTATCTATTAGACATTAATTTATTAAGCAAGGTTTTTATTGCTTGCAAGAGAGATTCATTTTCAGTCATAATATTCTATTAAAATCCTATCTTCACTTGGTGCTTTTCGGTTTTCCAGATACTTTAATGGGGTTTTTTTTTAGTTCTTGTATATTTATGTCTTGTAAATCCTCAGATCGCATATTCATTTATCTTCTGAATGTTGTCATTTTCGGGTTGCTTGTTATTATCTGTGTTTTATATAATTTTGTATAGAAATCATCTATTTTTGTCAGTATTTCTTGTCTGTTTGTGGTTTCCGTCCCATCTGGTTTCTTTAGTTTAAAAATGTTCTTGTTCCCTATTGTCAATTTTCTCTTCAACACTCTCATGTTTGCGTTATTCTCTATTACCTTTTCAGTTTTTTTATATCTAATCCAATTTAATTTTCTTGTTTAGTTCCAAATATATGTAGTATTCATTTGTAACTTAGAATAAAACCCAGAAAGAAAAGGCAACCCACATAAAGAAAAATTAGAAATATTAAAAAAACAACAAGTTAAAGGCATTTGATTAATAAGACCTCCTATCTTCCATTAGTTTTTTAGTTTTATCTTTATGTTCAAATTTTGTATTTTGTTGTGGGGTTTTTGTGGCAGATTTTCGAATTCTTTGTGCCCTTGGTGTTGTGAATTTTTTGAGTTTAAAACATTTAATTTTAATATTTATATTTTGCTTTTTGCTATTAATTAATTTTAGTGTCTCTAGATTAGCTACGCTGCGCAAGAAGCACGGAGCTATAGTACGAAGAAGAAAAAACCCAGTTTTTCTAACAACCTTTACGTTGACCATTCAATGGTCACTTCCTACATCTACTTTATTTAAGACTGAAACGTCATGCATTATATCTTTACGATTTCTCATAATAAAATCAGTTTCGCTTTTATATCTGCCATCCGGGCTTCTCCACGTTCATTTACATAGTATTTTCCTTTTATACAAGGTATTCATCATGTAGAAGTTATATTGTAACATAAACGTTGTCGGTCCTTCGTCTCGTAGGTTTCTTTCTTCTATCCCATATGCACCTATACATCTTTCTTCCACTTCCTCCTTTTTCCAATCTTTCGTTCCAATCACCCCATCACCTGTCTTCCGATCCTTTATTGAGGTCTTCGTAGAATAATTATTGTTGAAGCTCTTCACCATTTGCTGTTGGTGTATAAGCTATAAGCTTATACAGGGTCCGGCAGGGAGGTGTTACGTTTTTCAAAACACTCTAACACAGATGAGAGAAAAGATTACCTAGTTACAGGTACAGGTATACTTTTACAAAAATACCTAGGTAAAAATACATTTACCATCAAAATCTACCTGAATATTGTAGGTACAGGTTAGGTACAACCGCACAAAATTTTTTTTGGTCGATTGTCAAAATTGAAATATAAAAAAACTACCACTTTTTAAATAAAATCAAAATTAAAGGTTTTTCTTAAACATATCTACAAAAAAATCATACACATCATTTATATTACTTATTTTTCTTTAAGAACAATATTGTTTCAAGAGCCTCATCAGGGAGCCTATTTCGTTTGGGAGTTAAAATTTGTCCTCCTGTACTAAACAGTCTTTCAACAGGAGCTGATGATGGTATAATAATTATTGTATTATACATTTTAAAAATTCTTAAAATGTTTTCATAATTAAATAGGGATTTTAGATTTTTTGACTTACGCTACACAAAATACCCAAATGCCTCCAATAAAATTCGAACTATATGAACATACATATTTTCTTTATATCCATAATTATTGTTTAATTTGTTTATCGTAATATTACAGACAAAATAAAATTTAGATTGCACCTTAAGTTTTTATGTATTTTAGGTACAAGGTAACTCTAAAAAATACCTAGGCATAGGTGAAGGTAATTCTAAAAATATGGACCTTTTAGTATACGAAGATTGTACAAGTAAAGTACCTAGGTACGTCTCAACACTGGATACCTGGATAGTTCATTATTAATCCAGGCAAAATAGACATAACAGTTCGGAATAATTCGCATGGAGCTGAATTTTTGTGTGAGCCTTCATGTAATAGCTCTAAATGAAATGTCAAAAGTCCCCATCGATCCGAGTGCTGCTAAAAATTTTACGCGGGGTCAAACGTCATAAAAAACGGTATTTTGCGAATATCTCGTTAACGGTTAGTTTTATTGTAAAAATAGTTATTACGGAATTCATAGCTTATACAATTTTCCACAATAAAGGTTTAATTACTTTTTTTCATAGGAGTGACCATTATCGAGATATTGCGATATCAAGAATTGAAACTGTCATCTTTTTGAAGAAATGCATTCATTTCCACACCACCTTCGAGATAGAGTACTCGGCGCATTTTTTTTATAATGTGGTATCCCTAGTAGGCCTAATCCATGATTTTTCTAATAAAACAAGAAATTAGTCTTGTTCATACTTCGTTTCTAAAGTTACATATTCTTCTTCTTCCTCTTCCTCTAGCTGCTGTATTTCCACAGGATTCGCCAAAAAACAGGATGGATCAAAATACATCTTCAACAATACTTGTTCTTGCATGACACTGCTCTATGGCTGTATCGATTATTATAACAACAGCGTCATTTTCTGCTCATGTTACACAGATATTATCAGCTATGAATTTTTCGCACAACATTGAAATAAATCGATCCTTGTTGAGGATTGGGGATGGGCATGGAAAAACAACGTTTTGGAGCCAATTCAAACTCTGCTCCCATCTGCTCCAGACATACTACTGAACACTATTTTTGCAATTGCAGCAAGGGCTGTAATTATAATTGTGGTTGCAGAAAAGTAGGTTTACATTGTTCAGCAGTATGTGGCAACTAAAGGACGACGATGTGTGCGTCATCAATGAAGATGTAATCGATCCATCGCGTTTATTGGCGCAGCCTGTGGAAATAAATACAGCAGCTAGAGGAAGAAGAAGAATAAGAATATGTAACTTTAAAAATGGAGTATGAACATGACTAATTTTTTGTTTTCTTAAGAAAATTGTGGATCAGGCCTACTGGGGATACCACATTATAAGAAAAAACGCGCCGAGTACTCTATCTCGAAGGTGGTGTGGAAAGGAATGCATTTCTTCAAAATGATGACAGTTTCAATTCTTTATATCGCAATATCTCGATAATGGCCACTCTCATCAAAAAAAGTAATTCAACATTTTTTGTGGAAAATTGTATGAGCTACAAATTCGCTAATAAGTATTTTTACAATAAAACTAACCGTTAACGAGATATTCTCAAAATACCTTTTTTTATGACGTTTGACCCCGCGTAAAATTGTTAGCAGCACTCGAATCGACGGGGACTTTTAACATTTCATTTAGAACTATAATATGAAGGTCCACACAAAAATTCAGCTGCGTGCGAATTATTCCGCACTGTGGGCATTTTTGTGTCTATTTTGACTGGACTATATAGCAATATAGCATTCGACTTTCTCGTGTTTTTAGGGGAATGTTTAACAAATAACATGCCGCGTTGGCCAAGCGTGTTGGCATGTAGTGAGTAGTCCTTCTGACTAGGACTGTAGTCAATCGTGCTAGAAAGGGCGTAATATATGTTCAACAAAAACATCAAGTTTTTCGTTTGAAAAGCACGCCCTGACTTTTTTCAAATATTTTTAATGTTATCTTTAGCAAACATAAAATTCGGCCATTCCGCTCACCGCAAAAGGTGAACCTGCAGATCTCCATCTAAAATAATGCGTACAATTGTACTAACTGCAAAATATTTATTTATTAAAAATGGAAATGTCCTTATTTAGTTCTGATAAAAAAAATTGATGCGGAATTAAATCCAAAAACAGGAACAAGTGAAAAACTGGCTTGTTCAACAGTTTAATCCTTGCTGTCGTAGGTAATTTTGTATATGGTAAAATGGTTGTGACGATCAACATTAAAACTTACGTAACTTTTGTGATTTGAGTGATATTGTAATCGTATACAACTGTAATCGTATACTGTTCGGCAAATTGGCTAAAACAATGGCCGAATTTATCCTAAGTTTAATTTTTTTTTACTATGTTAACCCAGCTTGGAGCAGAAACAAGTTTTCCCTATAATTTGTGCAATTGTGTCCTATTTAAGGTTTTGAGTCTTTAAAGAATTGCACATAAAAAATAGTGCTGTCATATGTAAATATTGTTTTTAAGATGTACTTTTCTACGGTTTTAGAGAAAAACAATTATTAATTTAAATAATTTTAAGCATTAGTTTAGAAAACTTATATTACAAATTGAAGACGTTTCATTAAAAAAGCTATATTTGCGACCACCTAATAATGTTATCTATGAATCATGTAAAATATTGAATGCATTTCTAAGACAACCTAAAATTTTGTTATTTTTAATGAGTCAGTACTAATCAATCAACCTATGAGTATGCTTAATGCCACCGTTACTTTATATGAAATAAATACCACATAGTTTTGTAACAAAAAATCTAGAGATATTGTCAAGTAAGTATTATTTTAACTATACTTAAATTCCGGCTCATTTTAGAGCATGAATGCTTTACTAACAAATAAATTTCAGAGAACGTTTAATTTTGTTTGTAGATGCAATTGCTTTACCTGTTGGGAAGAATGAAATAATAAAGCAGACAAAAACCAACTAGAATGAGAATAAATGCCGTCTCTTATCAACCTTGACTTCCACCAAACAAAATATTTTGCATTTACACAGAAATTCTCATTTTGAGATTTTCCAGTTTATTCCAAAGACTTTTACAAAGGCGTTTAATTTTTCAGTTAATAAAGTGCACGATTGTAATTATATTAAATACAGGCTCGGCCTTAGGTTTTAATTTTTTCCTGAATAAATAGGATGCCGGACTTTTAGGGGCCTCGCATTAAGAAAACCTGAACCTAAGTATATATCCACAGAAAGATAAAGGTAGTTCAATCACATATTAGATTTTTATAAGGATACTAATAGAACAGATTACTTAATAAATCCTAACACAGAAGAAACTTTTAACGCCATTATCATCTACAGTTTAAAGGCACTCCACAGTATTTAAAAAAAATTTAAGGAAATAGAGAAATACAAATATCTTAGAAATCTTCTGGAAGTTGCAGAAACATTAGAAATTCCCCAAGGTAATAGGTAAAGCAGAATCACTAATAAATTAAACTGGAATTTCGTTTAGCCTTTGGTATAATTTACAGTTTCAGATTAATTTTATTAGTAAAGAGCAGAGTAATATATAAGGCTTGGTACAGCTCTATCTTCATTCGAAAATTTATTGCGTCGTATATCCATAGAAGAAAAGCGTTTCAGTAAGTGTACTGCCCTGTATTAGTAGAAAAGAGCTCGCTGATGAAATAGGAATAGCTTCTGAATTTCTAACAAAGCAATTGCAGAGCTGTTGGGATTATTATGAATAATAAAAAGTGAATTACTTAATCGAATGCTGGACAAACTAAGCAGTTTTTAGAGCTGTTACAGTAACTCGATTTTTTTGATTTTTGAGAAAATTTCAACAAATTGAGAAGGCTGTATTAAAAAAATATAGCCTGGATATTGAAATTGCCTGGCACTATGTTTACCTAGATTGGAGAATCTGTTTGTGATGGCGTAGAATTAGAAATGGAAGCCTTAAAATCAAACCTTTCTTTCTTATACCAAGGGAAACCTTTAAAGATCTTTCAGTTTCTTGCCAAAGGTAGAAGAGCCTCTGTTTTTATTTTTCTTAATTGCGTATGATTGGAAAGCCATTCGCTATAGCTTCAGGGTCAGGGGAGAAATGTTTTCCAGGCTTAAATTAATTAAAACTTGCTTAAAGTCTACGGTTGCTGAAAAACTCTCAACAGCTTAAAAATTTTGGTAACGGGGTGCGAAGAGAAGTTTGAAAATTAGCAATTTTTTGGGGGACTTGGCAGAACTAAAAATATGAAAAAAACAATTTAAGTTCAGATTTTTAAGAGTGTTCTCTTTGAGAAAATACTTTCAGTCCATTTCAACGGATTCTGATTGAAATCCCTGTGAAGATTATATTATTTTTTATGCAAATTTGTATCGTTACTTAATTTACATTAAAGATTTCAGTTAGATGTTAATGAAATTATAAAACAAATATTTACTTTTAAAGGGTAATATGGAGTTTGTATATTATTACGCACTGTGATTATATTTTGTGTTTATGGCTATTGATTTTTCTGACAATAATAGCTGATGATTTACATAATCTATTTTGATTACTGTTTCCAGTTTATTTTCTACATAATAAAATTTATTAATTCATGAAAGCAATACTAATGTTTTACGAAAATGAACAAATAGGAAAAAATGCAAGCTGAAGTTTTGTCCAAGAGACCAGTGGGAGCAAGATCAGGTTAGCTTTCAGCCAGGGGCCTTAGTGTGCTACACGGACGGCTCAAGGCTGACGGAAGAAGGACGCTCCGGTGCAGGCATCTATGTTTTTTTTAAATGTATTTCAGGCAGAAGTTATTTTATCGGTAGCTACAATGGAGGAAATACGAAGGTCAACAGAACAAAAAATCTACATTTGGTCTGTCAGCCAAGCAGCACTAAGGGCAATATGCTCGTCCAGGACAAGATTAGCACTTGTTCAGGAGTATGGCGACGCCCTACAAGAGCTGATAACAGCGAAAGATGTAGAACTCGTTTGGGTTCCCGAGCATTCAGGGACCCGAGGCAACGAGAAGGCTGACGAACTAGCCAAACTCGGATCCATGGAAACATGCTTAGGACCGGAACTCTTTTTGGGTATCACAAGGAAACATGTCTCAACGGCTCTTAGCGAATGGGCCTTCGAAATATCTAAGAGAAAATGGGAAAGGAACAGAGGCTGTCGACAGGCTAAAGAACACATAGCAGGATTTGGCTTGTAAAAGTCAACTTGGCTACTGGGGAAAAGCCGAACGACCTTAAATCTTTTGATAGGGATCCTGACAGGCCACTGTAAATTAAGAAGACACCTATCTCTGATAGGAGTAGAGCAGAACCACGAATGCCTGAGATGTGGAAGGGGCGAGGAGAGGGGAGAATGAGAAGCATATGGGCGACTAAGGTTCAAAACCTTCGGTGCGGTTACGCTTCAGAAGGAAGAGTTGTACTCCCTGGCGTGGACTGACATCCTAATTTTCATTAAAGAATCTAGGAGGTCACAGAGGGAGATAAGGCAAACGACGTAGAAGGTGGCGAGAGTGACTGAGGGGTCGGCAAAAAAGGCTTATAGTGGCCTACTTGCTAGACTTAGGTCTCCCCACAATTATTATTACTACTACTACTTTGTCCAATTGCTCACTAGTAATAAAGCTTTGCTTGAATAATTTCTGCTTTTTATGATTATGCAGAAATAAGAAAATCCCACTTGAACACAAAATGGAAATTTTGTTAAAATTGAGCTTTATTGATTTTTCAAGTGATAATTTCCCGAAGTTTTATTAATTAAAATTAATCAAATTTTATTGGTCGATTTATATTAATTTATTTTCAGATATTAATTAATTAATAATTTAGGTTTTATCTTTTGGTTATTTTATCAAAATGTTCAATTGCCTTTCGTTTCTGTTTGTAACATTATAGGTTTTGTCGAATTTTATCAGCAGGATAGGTACTTCCATGTCCTCCACAACCACAATTGTTTTTGTAACTCCATTCCGATTATGGTTTTTGCTGTATTTGTATATCAAGAATTTATCAGTAGATCAATAGATAATTTTAAAAACGAATTTTTTATTAATAAATATTATTTTATTATATTAGATTTAAAAAATAAAAAAATTATTTAATTCAAAATTGCAATTTTCTGTGCATTGAACTTTATGATTAATTACTAACAGTATTCTCCTTAACTTCCTATTTTCGTTTATTATTGGTGAGAAAATATTCTGGTTATTTGAAAACCCCGATTTAATAATAAATTAACTAAAATTTAAAACCTACCCTCCAAATTCTAAATTTGAAAATTTAATTTAATTAAACATTTGAAATATAAGGCGACAAACAGTTTTCTTAAAAGAAATTCAACAACACATTGTGACTGAAAGAAAAATACCAAAAGCATTTTTTCAATGGAAAATTGAAGATTCTGTAGAATCTGTATGGGGTGAAAGCAAATTTACGTGTGGCTAATACAAAACATGTTTTGGGTTTACCAATACTTATTATTTACATTTATAAAACCATTTTTCCACCTGCGGATACTTATTTATTTTTATAGATCTTAGATTAAATGATAAAACTACCTCTCTAAATCTTGCAATTAATTTGTTTTCCATTCAAATTCTTTAAAACGCAACATATTTGATATTTTTGTAAAACCTGATTAACTTGAATATTTTATTTGATATTCTCTTAGTGTTTGTTGTGTCGAGCTTCACGACATTTTGTTTTTATAATTCTTAACAGCTAAATTATTTAAAACTACTGAAAATACCTTCAAGTAAACCATTACTAAATGGTTCATTAACTAACAATTTACGTCACACAAGTCGCAGTTGATAACAAAAACAAATAAGTAAATAATTAATGTGATTTATTTTAAATTGACTAAAAAAGCTCAAATTAAAGGATCAAAAGATTCAATGTCTTTTATACCTTGGATTTTCGAATCCTTGAAGCTGAAATTTTCATTACAAGCAGTCTGATTTCTTTAGCTGAAAATAAACAAGAGGTCCTCTAAAACTTTGATAGAGCAAGTTAATTGCCTAACAATTTTGTTTCAATATGACAAAATGGCTCTTATATGGGGTTATTTACAACAATTTCGTGACTTCATATTCCATATCCATATACCTAATATAAGTTCAACCTATAACGCTGAACTAATCTATAAAAGATGATAATAAACTGTGTCATAAAAATTTCCAGTAAGAGGTTAATAAGCTCGAAAATGGTTCGATAACGACGCTACATTTCTTGTTGGTAATACGCTGTGATAATATTTCTTTGTTAACTTTCCAATACTTGTTTTAAAAATATTGAACATACTATTCCAAAAAGGGTGTTTAATTATTTTTTATAAACTTCTAATTATGATTCTTTACAACGGCACAATTGCAGGATTTATTAATTTTCAACATTATATTTTTAATCTTCAAATTTGTATTTTCAGTCTATGATAATGAATATTCCTGAATTCGCATAAATAAATATTATGTCATTTCATCGGTGTAACTTCACAGTAACCCGTTTTAAATTTTATTAGTTGTAGGGATGCTTTAAGTAACTAAGTCATTTTCATCAATTACTAATTTACAAAATCAATGAAACTTCCCGAATTTTATTTGTTATTCTTTTAATAATCCTAACGAAATGTACGAAAACAAATGTTCACCTAGGGAACTTAAGTTTTAATAACGTGAGCTTGTAATTACGGAAGTAATGACCTGTTTCAGACAAAACTGCAGTTTTCTGCGTATTTCATTCGGTGTTCTTTGTATAAGATTTTAATGAGATTTTATTTATGCCATATTTTCTGTTTTCGTAATTAATTCCAGAGCAGACAAAAATCATACATTTTCACCTGCTTTCCCTTGGACGATTTAAAAATTCTTTGCTTTAATGATAATCAACAAAAATAATATGAAACATGTACTCAATATTTTTCAATTACTTAACATTCGTTTGCAGAGCCAGTAGTTTTTCACATGCAAATTCAAAGGATTTTTGTATTCGTGTAGGAATTCGTCCAACAAATAAACAAATTTGGCAACAGCAATTCCAATTACTCCAATTTTCCTCTATAAACTATTATGCAATTGATTCAGACATAATACTACGTTTTAAATAATCACAGTTAAAATGTATTTCCTGCGATTTAATTTAATTTGAAAAAACATGTTATAAATGCATCAGTTCTGAGTCAATAATAAATACATAAACAAGCAAGCAACCAACCATAAAAATTTCAAAGCGTTTCTAAAAATTATAACCTCCTGAACCATAATTATTAATAAATTAAAATAACCGAACCATAAATTTTGTCGCATCCTGTGAATTCTATAATTATTAAAATTTACGCTTTTCAGAATACAACAAATTTTGTGTGTCTAAATTACGAGCAACCATAAAAACGATTTATTTTTACTACTGCAGTGTTGCAACTGGCTATGTTTGTAGCTCTGATTAACCACACGTGTTTTATAGCGAGACAACTGCATGCTTTATCTTCAAGTTTTATGCCAAATGGGAGTTTGCATAATCAAAAAGATATATTAAACTACGACTAACTGTAACAATTTCTTACGCTGTTATTTACATAAGTCACATTTTGAATACATTTTAAAAATTAGGCTTTTATATCAATTTTAGCCTTTTTAGAAAACGTAACTAACGCCTTTTTTATTAAGAAAACAGAGCGTTTCAATGGGAAAATAATCTCTTTTACATATAATTCTTGAGAATGAAAAGGAAATCAAATGCAAATTTCGAAAGTTGTTTAAAGCAAATTGCATGTAATTGTCTTCCAGACATCTTCTTATTGTGCTATGAAATTTGTGCAAAAATGTCTGCCTTTCAAAATACAAAAACCATCATATTTTTCAAATTGTTTTACAAAACTATTTAATGCGATGGATTAAATAAATTTAACATTTGAGTTACAATAGTTTGGTTAGACGAAATTTATCTAACTTAAAAGCCAAGGAACGGAACCTGTGGTCTGGTTCAATAGCGAACGTCAAATCCCTGAAAAACCACGAAAAGAAAAATGGATGTAAACAAATACATAAGCCTGGCAAGACCAACTGTACAAATTACAGGGGCATTCATTACCTTGTCAAATACCAGAAACAAGATTTTGACCTCAGTAATACAGCAACGCCTAATAAAGCATGTAGAACAGAAAATTGCACATTATCGATGTGGTTTCCGTTCAGGTAAATCAACGGTGGATGCAATACACGCGATGAACTAAATCACAGAAAAGGCCTATGAATTCGACATAGAACTTCACATAATAATCATAGACTTTAAAACAGCATTCCATAAAATCAAGAGAAAACAATAATTGAAGACATGAAGGAAGTTACCACACAAAATAGCGAAACGAAAATAACAGTTACTAGATCAACAGTAAAGGTCAGAAATGAAAATACAGAAAAAATAGAAACGAATATAGGACTACGGCAAGGAGACGCATTATCACCAATTCTATTCAATATAGGTTTGAAATGTGTTGTAAAAAAACAAAATATGAAGGTACCATCAAAAATAAGCAGATTCAAATACTACATATGCTGACGATCTAGTCGCTGTAACAAGAAGTAAGGACAAACTAACAGAAACCGTGAAGTAATCGAAAAAGAAGCTAAGAAGAGGGGCCTCATCGAGTATCGAAAAAATACAAGAGTTCAGATACCAAGGAGTTAGGAGTACAATTAAATTATAAAAACGACAAGCGCCAAGACATAAGAGAAATAATTCAATATTGATATAGACTTTTCAATATACATCTGTATATTAGCCCAGAAAAATCAGCAAGCAAACAAAGTTGAGAGTGTACAAGACAATGATAAGATCGACAGTGATTTATGCAGCGAATATAATCCGGTTAACAAAAAAAGCGAAGAACAGCTGAGGATTGTTGAGAGGAGGATACTGAGAACAATTTTGGGGTCAAAGAAAATTAATGAAAATGAATATGAACTATGAAATAGATAAAGAAATAGAAGGAGATGATATTGTACGAGAAATAAAAGCAAAAAGCATAAGTTGGTGGGGACATATTTATAATGAGGGCAGGAGATGGGAAAATGATCAAGAACATAATGGAAGCCAGGACTCACAATACCAAGGGGAAAACCGAAAATGGAAGAATGGAGTGCTAGAAGATCTAAAGACTCTGGGAGTAAAGAACTGGGGGGAAAAAATTAAAAATAGAAAAAAATGGAAAGAAATTGTAACAAGAGCCAAATCACACAAGAACCTATAAAGAAAGAAATACTCCTAATATACAGAAAGGGAGTAATTCATCCAAAAATATTAATGAGGCCAAGGTCGCCAACGTTTCCCTGCGGAACTACGACAAATTTAATTAATTAAGCCAAGGAACGGAGCCTGTGGTCTGATTCAATAAGTAACGTCAAATGCCCTGAAAAACCACAAAAATAAAAATTAATATGTACAAATACAATTAGTCAGGTAAATTGGTAAGACCAACTGTTGCAGCTATTAGCCCACCGACTTACCACTTATCAAAATAGTTAACGAATGAATTTAAGAATCTACCTACATCTCAAAAAGACTTTTTGATAAAAAATATAACAGGATTTATCAATAAAATTAAGTGAAATCTTAACTTCATTCCATATGTCTCCATTGTTTCCTAATGCACCGACCGATTCCACAAACTATGATATATCTCAGGGAAATGCTAACAAACAACAATTTCGATTCTAAATTAATTGGTGAATACGTGAGTTTAACCAACCATTGCATGTCCTAGAACTGCTTCCAAGTCGATGCCAAATTTAAAAATAAAGCATCATATTCCCTAGGATATGGATTAGATATGTGGATGATATTTTTGCAGTTTTTGATTAATTCAACCCACGATTTTGTAAATGAACTAAACCCCAAATTTCAAAGTATTATTAGGGAGGCTTATACTCCAAGGGTAGAAAACAGCTTAAAAAAGTAGATTTAGAATTTGATATTTATAGGAAAGAAAGCAATGTATAGCTGTTTATAATAGTTTCTCTCTTAAAACTATAGATAACCTTCTAAGAAGACAAAAGATAAAAATGAATACATATTGGAGATTTCTCAACCCTCCAAAGCCTTAAAAATCAAGAATCCCAAAGAAATTATATTAAAAGGTATTGGGAAATTTTTTTTGGTTCAAAATTGTTCACAGCTCCAACAATATTAGGAAATTTAGAAAACTCAAAAGACAAACTTCAGACTTTGGAGAAATACGGAATTTACGAAATGAAGTGCTCCCATTGTAATTCGAAATATATTGAGCAAACGAAACGTAATTTTGGTATTAGATTCCAAAAGCATTATGGCTCATTTCAGATTCAATAGAGTAGATAAATCAAGTGTAGTCCAACATATTTGTGAAATATGGCACAGTGTTCAAGACTCTGATTTGAAAAGTGTAAAGGCGGATTCGTTCTTTTGAAAGTTAAAAGACCTCGGACCGACGTCAAATTCCGAATTATATGCTTTGTTAAACTTAACGCATGAGCATACTGCGACCCGCTCACTCAAGCCCAAATAGTATATAAGCATATAAGCATAAAGATTTGTAAGGTTAGGCTACTGTCTCTGACGATTTAGTGAAGAGTTTTCTTCAGAAGTTCTGTCTCAGCCAACTTTATTTATTGTAATTTGGTGAAGAGAATATCTTCAGAGACTGGCTCGAGCCAACCTTGTAAAGAAAGTTTTACGCCGAGGATGGCTTAATTGCCCAAATACGTATTTGTTTATATTAATTTTTATTTTTGTGGTGTTTTAGGTATCTGAGGTTCGCTATTAACATTTATTAAATTAAAACTAAAAATAATACAATCTTTCATGCACATTCGCCTAACATTTTTTCTTAATTTAACACCAATGGAATATTACTATCTGTCTTAGTGACAATAAGCAATAGTTATGTGAATAATAAAAGCATGATAATGCATATAACATAACATATTATTCTAGGTTAATTACTATTAGTTGCAAACTGTTACATAAGAAACAAGTTCGGATTCTTCGAGGAAGGACAACGAATCAAGTAGTTTGATCCATTTCACTCTGGAAGCAAAGAGGGAGTTCCTAGCCAGAGCGTTAAGATGTATCTTTAATAGTAGAGTGATCGGCACTCCGATAGACGCTTAAAAATGACTTAGGTGGGGGTTTCGGGGTTACAACTTGAAACCTTGACGAAACGAAAGTTTGTATTTTGATGTTTCAAAATCCAAAAGCCGTCAAAAATCGGCCTGTGCAGAAAGGCACTATAATCAAAATTCGAGTTATCTAGCGTACTGTATAGAAGAGAACTTGAACAATTTTTTGATGCCAAATTTGTAAATAGTTTTGTGGAATTGAATTTTTTATGAATTTTCGAAAATTGCTCAATACACGAGCTCTTACGCATGAAAATAAGTTAAATCTTCGATATCTCGATTCGTACAGCTGCAAAATTTAATTCAATTTCATCTTTTTTTCCGCGCAACCTGCCGATACTTGAAAACGCGGCGTCATATCGAAAAATTGCATTCTTAAAAAAAGTTTGCTTTGTCTATGTAGAAGCCGAACACATAAGAATTATAATTTTTAATGGTTTTGTAAACGAGATATGCAATTAAATGTTATCACATGTTAAAATTGTGGTATTTTCGGGACTCCGAGCTCGGCGTCCCCACCCTGGTTCGCCTATCTTGCGTCTCTAGATTACCCGCAGCTCCATTTCACTCGCACTTTAAGCGTTGATACAAACAGGGTGCGAATCATACAACTTTTACAGGGGGGGATACTATTCCACAATTTTTTTATACATATTTTAATGTTATACATTTATACAGACGGGGAAATATTCATCCTCGGCAGGGGTACGATTTTTATTTTACAGGAGGGGAAAATATAAGGACAGCCGGGGAAATCCCTGGCATCCCCGGCGGTGATTCGCACCCTGGATACAAATATTAGACTGAAGTGACTGATGAAGTGAAGTAAAACAGTTTCAAATCATATAATATCATTTTATTTATTGGTATAAATAAACATTTCAGGAGGCAGACAGAAAAGTAAGTAGGTTTACTTAGTAACTAATAATGTTGATTCATTTTTGCTGTGTTATAAACTTAAAAAGCCAATAGAATAAAGTTGGGTTGGCTTGTTTCCTTACAGTCAGTTCTCAATCAAAAATGGCTACAACAGATACCACAAGTTCTGAGAGTGAACTAGAATCAACGATAAAATTTAAAACCAAAAATGGGCCGACGTGCGTTTTTTGTAAAAAAGTAGGAGCTTCTACAGTACATGCATCAGAAAACACTTCATACCTAATCAATTGTTGTACTAAGCTTAAAACAGTTCGTTCATCGATGGCAATTCTTTGTTTCCCCATTTCAATGTTTTGGCTGGAACTATCACCAACTAGTTCAATAGAAGACAAAAAAGATTTTGTAATTAGGCCGATTTCATTATAACTCAGATACCACTCATCTAACCTGGTACTGTTTTTAGTCAAACCAACAATTCCACCAGCATCTTTCGAAGTTCTGTTCAAGTGTTCCAATGCTTGATCTACGGAAATACGATTGAAATTTCCCCCAAGCCTTTTTACAACAAAATTGCCTTTTGTAAATTCTTCGTGTACTTCTGGAGCTGAATTTTGCAAATTTAACATGTCGCATAAATATACACATCCCCAGCGAGAGTAATTTGTATGGTCATATGCAAAAAACCAAGGTAACATGTTTCTGAAAGCCCGTAAATGTAATGTCCAGTTTCCACATCTTTCACTGTACAAAAACTCCAATATAATTTCGACAAGTTCTAAATAACTGCACCACAGCTGAAATGTGGGCGACTGATCACTAAGAAACTCTGTAAAAGCATCCATTAATTCTTGACAATTGTTAACAATTTGGAAAAAGTTCGCTTTCTTTAATTGCTTTATAAACTTCATTGGCCATTAACTTAGAAAGATCCAAAGTGTGGATTAAATCACTGTTACATTCTAATAACCATTTTTCAAACATCGGAAACAATATTCTCATTAGGCTTTCATACGTTAATTTATGTGCTCTTATAGCTTTATACAGTTATTTTTGATTTTACTCCACCTAATGCTGTGTATCTCTTATATATAGATGTCAGTGCAAAACCCTTTCCTTTTACTAAGCCATTTTCTACATTTGTGAACACATTTTTCAAAGCTGTATCTGTGTCTGTTTTTTTTTTCAACAATAGTTGTACCTGAGTCAGATCGTTTTTTATTTTTTTTACTTCTATCATGAAGCAATTTAGATGGTATTTCACTTCCATTGCAATTAAATCGTTAGAACCAATTCTTTTTAAAATGTCGAAATTTGTTGCAGCTATATTTCTAAATTCTTTTTCGATGTTTTTAGACATTACTTGGGACAAACGTTTCCCAGGTGAACGTTTCTGACAAAATACACATTTATTTATGTCAAAAAATTCTTTACGTACACTTCTACCAACTGGGGGTGGAGGTGGTGGTGGTAATATTCCGGCTGCTTCATATTCTTCACGTCTCTGTTGTTTCTTACGTAAAACTTCTATATTTTTTTTGCTGGTATAAGTCAAATAGCATGATTTGTGCCAAACCAAATGTTGCCAGTTTCCACTTTTGCCGTCAGTGATTGCATCGCGAATCTCGGAATCTACAGATTTTCCAATAGTTTGCCGAAGTTCTGCACATTTCGCGAAAGTACTGAAACATTTTTCTGATGCATGTACTGTAGAAGCTCCTACTTTTTTTTACAAAAAACGCACGTCGGCCCATTTTTGGTTTTAAATTTTATCGTTGATTCTAGTTCACTCTCAGAACTTGTGGTATCTGTTGTAGCAATTTTTGTTTGAGAACTGACTGTAAGGAAACAAGCCAACCCAACTTTATTCTATTGGCTTTTTAAGTTTATAACACAGCAAAAATGAATCAACATTATTAGTTACTAAGTAAACCTACTTACTTTTCTGTCTGCCTCCTGAAATGTTTATTTATCCCAATAAATAAAATGATATTATATGATTTGAAACTGTTTTACTTCACTTAATCAGTCACTTCAGTCTAATATTTGTATCAACGCTTAAAGTGCGAGTGAAATGGAGCTGCGGGTAATCTAGAGACGCAAGATAGGCGAACCAGGGTGGGGACGCCGAGCTCGGAGTCCCGAAAATACCACAATTTTAACATGTGATAACATTTAATTGCATATCTCGTTTACAAAACCATTAAAAATTATAATTCTTATGTGTTCGGCTTCTACATAGACAAAGCAAACGTTTTTCAAGAATGCAATTTTTCGATATGACGCCGCGTTTTCAAGTATCGGCAGGTTGAGCGGAAAAAAAGATGAAATTGAATTAAATTTTGCAGCTGTACGAATCGAGATATCGAAGATTTAACTTATTTTCATGCGTAAGAGCTCGTGTATTGAGCAATTTTCGAAAATTCATAAAAAATTCAATTCCACAAAACTATTTACAAATTTGGCATCAAAAAATTGTTCAAGTTCTCTTCTATACAGTACGCTAGATAACTCGAATTTTGATTATAGTGCCTTTCTGCACAGGCCGATTTTTGACGGCTTTTGGATTTTGAAACATCAAAATACAAACTTTCGTTTCGTCAAGGTTTCAAGTTGTAACCCCGAGACCCCCACAGAAGTCATTTTGCGGGGCTCCGATCACTCTACTATAACCTATCATAGTATCTCGTGCTGAGGGCAACGATTTCTTCCTTCGCGTAGGGGATTTCTAAATCTTGATGGAGGACTTGGCTTTGTACGTACCATGGGACGTTGCATATTGCTCTCAATGTTTTGGATTGGAAACGTTGTAACCTTTAGATGTTGGTGTTACTTGTAGTTCCCCACAACTGGATTCCGTAGCTCCAAATCGGTTTTAGAATTGCTTAAGAGCTTATTTTCTATAGACAAGTGCGAATTTCGGCCTATTAACCAATACATTTTGCGATATTGGAGTCCAAGGTGGGTCTTCTATGTTTACTCCATGTTATTTTTTTCTCAAGACGAAATCCCAGGTATTTGATTTCGTCTCTTTGATGAATTGCAGTGTTGAACAGTTGCACTGCTGAGAACGTCCCTTTTCGGAGCATAAACATGACCTGTGCTGACTTAGACGAGTTTGATGTTATACGTCATCGTTTGAGCCAAACTTCAATTTTATTAGGTGTTGTTGCAGGAAAAGTGAGGCTTGGTTGGGATTGTAATGGGGCGCTATAATCGCGGTGTCGTCTGCAAATTTAGCCGTTTATTTAGTACACCGGATTGAATGCCTACTAGAGAGGAGTATGCTTCTCCGTACTTCACTAGAAGTTTCCTGTTCTTCAAGTATGATATTAGCAGTTTAAAATATAGGGATGTGGGTAGGTTTAATTTGATATTATAAATCAACCCATCATACCAAACCTTATCTAAGTCCTGCGTGATGTCAAGCAGCTGTACAGTATCTCTTAGTGTTTTCAAGATCATCTTTAATTATTCAAACTATACGGTGGGTTTGTTCTATGGTAACGTGACGGTGCCGAAATTAATAGTTGGGTAATAGCTTCATTGTTTCAATGATTGGATTTAACCGTTCTAAAAAAAGCTTCTCAAACATTTTTGATAATGTAGGCTTTAGGATGAGTATAATTTCCACTACTTTACACTGGTTTAGATAATATTCAGTCCTTATTATAGTATTAAAGATGTGTTAGATCATCTTGAACGCTACAGGCGGTAATTCCTTTAAGATTCTTTCCGTTATTAGGTCGAAACCAGGCGATTTCTTTGAATATAGGTTGGAAATTTTGTTGAAAATCGTACGACACTAATTAACGACCAATAGAAACGTAATATTGAGCATGGTTACTACGGCAACGTTCAAATTTCTTGGAAATTTTTTGTTGATCGCTAGACCAACCTAGGTGAACTTAATAAGTGGACATTTTGATGTCAAATGTGACAGCTGACGTACAAGTTGCTATGGTTACGTTTCTAAAATTTAAATATGTACTGAATTATTATTGCTTTTAGTGGCGATGTCGATACGATTTATTACCGAATCTACACTCGAGCATTGATTCATGTCCGGGAAATTTTTAGTAGTGCATTTCAACAACGTAATCGGCCCTCGCGTTTTGTTGAAATGCACACTAAAAATTTCCGGAAAGAATTAATGCTCTTGTGAGATTATAAGTGATAATTTCACACATTTTGAATTTCTTTATTGAAATTTCCATTTGATAAGGGGCTTCGATGATTTCTTGAATGGAATCTTCACTTAGTTAGGTGCTCAGAGAACACGTTGACTTTTTCGTGATCGTCCCCTAGCCCTGTCACCTTTACTTTTCCTTACAGGAGGATTGTTACTTTGTGAGTTCTTTATTATTTTGGCGATTTCCATAACGATATAACGAATAGCCATATAGCCGTAGGTTTTCTAGGAATTGTTTGGTGCAACGATTTTTGTTTTCTTTTAAAAGTTCTTTTAATTTATTGATTGCGTTATTGAGGTTCCTCTTTTCCTTCGGTGCCCTTGTTATTTGCCAGCATTTTCTTAGCTTCCTTTTCTTAGCGTAACAAATGAACAGATTTTCCAAGCCACTGCATTTATTATTTTTCATAGAATTGTCAAAATAACCAATTTAACCTAATTTCAAGTCTGTTCAGTGGCGTAGCTACCGTGGAGCAGTTGGAGCAAACTGCTCCAGGCGCACGAATCATGAGGGCGCAAAATTAGAAAGGGCGAAATGAAAATTTGTAAAAACATTTGTATAAAAAACATTTTCGATTTGCCAGATTTTCTATAAAATATACAAAAAATAAAAAAAAATATTTTTTAGATAAATAAAACTATCAGCACCTACATATTTTAGTATGCACTTGACTTATCATAATTTTGATTTCAGAAAATATACATTATAAATTTAACATTTTATACACCTAAACCTGTAAAAAGTTATGATGATTGCTAACAATGTTTAAAAGCACAAAACCATAGGCCCTCACCATACGTAGTGTTTTACAGCAAAGAAGTTAGGTACATGTATCCGGGGAATCCCACGAGCGCATGTTAACATCGGCGCAGAATTTATACAGGTAAATATTCGGGAGTCTGGATATACAAAATGAATTAATTAATTTGATTGCCCACGAAATTAATGTCCAAATTAAAAGTGAAATAGAAGAGGCCGCTTTCATAACAATAGTAACAGATACAACGCAAGATCTATCAAAAATTGATCAGCTAAGTACTATATTCCGTTATGTTCTAATAAAAAAAGATGACACTTAAAAACGAATCGAGCTGCAAATAAAGGAAACGTTTTGTGGATTTACTCAGGTTACTGGTCAAACATCGCAACAATTAGAAACAACAGTTTTAAAAATTATCGAAAATTTTACCGATCTATCATAATTGCGTGGTCAAGGTTACGATGGCCATTATAGGCCATTAAGAACAAAAGGCCAGGTCTTCTCAGTTCGGGGACTGTTTTACTGCATGACAATGTCCGACCTCACGTAGCCGCTTCGACACGAGAACTGCTGACAAAATTTAATTGGGAAATTTATGATCATCCGTCTTATAACCCCGATCTTGCACCAAGTGATTTTCATCTAATCTTCACCTTAAGAAAGTTTTAGCAGGGCAGCGATGCAATACTGATGAAGAAGTAAAAACTCTGGTTCAGGATTGGATGAAAAACTTGGACGCAAATTTCACAGATAGTGTCATACAAAAGCTTGTGCCACGCTATGATAAATGTTTAAATTTAAACTGTGATTATGTAGAGAAGTAGTTTAATATACATTTAAGCAAATACTAATAAAAAAAATGAAAGAAAGAAGATCTTCTAATTTTTATGATCAATCGGAACTTAATTTGTGGATATACCTCGTACAGAGTAAAATACTGGAACCTATTAATACAGTCTGGAAAATGCTGCAAGGTGCTCATGAAGATATAGGGAAATCCGTTGAGATGCTTTCATCACTCCTAACCCAATTCCAGAACTTAAGGAATAATTGCTAGTTTGTTAAAAATGATGCCCTTGAGTTATCAGCTATATGGAATATTGAACCTTCTTTTCAAAAAAAAAAAAAAAAAAATTGCGTCGTGTGAAAAAATTCTTTGGTGAATTACAAGTAGATGAGCGCATTAAATTTGAATTTCTTATTAAGTAAGGTTTTAAATCGAAATAAGTACATTTTTAAATGTTTTTTAAAGTAAATGTTCAAAACAAATTTCGCCAGACCCCTTCCGAGAAATAAGGGGGCGCACCGATTTTACTTGCTCCAGGGCGCTGAATATGTAGCTACGCCACTGAGTCTGTTATTTGTTTTAAATTAATAATTCTACGCTTTTCTTAAAAAAATAAAAATTCTAAGTTGGGAGTAGTATTATTTAACTTAGAATTTCAGCATAACTCAGAGTTTTCATATCTATTAAACAATTTTTTAATGAAACGTTTATAGCATTTGTAGTTGTTCGCTCCTATTTCTTTTTATTGTCGACAAAAAAGGTAATGGCAATTGAAACAAACTTTTAACAATTTCGAGTATCTCTACTAAAACCTGAAACTTCTCTAAAATGATTTAAAGAAGCAATAACAAATAAATATTTTTCAGGGACTTATTTGGCAAATAAAATGATAAAATAATTGTTTTTTAGAAGATTATTTTATTTAATAGATATAGGCTACTTAGAATACTTTTTAAGTGGGCTAAAACACCTTTATTACAAAAAAATAATATGAAAATAATCTGTATCTGTAGCTGTAACCTCTTTTTAATTTTAAAATTTAAAAAGTATCTTTTCTAAAAATAAAATAATCAACGTTTCAAATTTTTGTAAAAGTAAATAAGAAAATTTCTAATAATTGAGCCAAATCTTTTATCAAATAAATTTTTACATTGGCTTCCTTTAGCACAAAATTTAAAGTGTAGGACATAATATTCAGTTTAAACTGTTAAAGAGTTTAATGTCTGTTTTACATAGTAGTAGTAGTAGTAGAATAATCGATGATAATAAATATTAATTTAAAAATATATAATATACTCGTATAGTTCTGCTAACTGTTTGTGAAATATCTTTGCACATTAATAATTAAATATGTAACTCATAAAGACACTTTAAACGCAAAATGTACGCAACAAAATAGTAATCTAATTTCTAATTTCACTTTTCAGAAAAACTTAAAAACTGATGCAAAAGTGTAAAATGTTCAGCACTTGCCTGAAGATTATTCAAAGGCTGAAACCTAATCAAACTTAAATTATAAGTTATAGCTAATGCTTATGAGTAGGTATAGGATTTATATGCACTTAAAAATGCTGAAATATGCATGAATTTATGCACTATAAAAACGTAAAATATGCACTTAAAACTCATGAAATATGCGTTTATTAGAAATTTTTAATAAATATATGCACTTTTGATGTCCAACCGTGTTGAGATGTTGTGTAACTTGAAAGTGTTTTGTTGCATTTACTTTATCGTGATGACAATACAACACCTTATATGAACCTTTCTGAACTGTCTTATTAGATTAGATTAGTAAACAAAAGTACAGGTAAATTTTTCTATGAACAGTAAGTTGTCAAAGGGTTTTTGGAATTTCCTAATACCTATTTATCATAATACCGCAGGATGTAAGTATTTAAATTTTAGTTGAAACTTTTTCTTTCTTAGAAAATATTAACAAGTACACAGATGGTTAAAGCAGTAAAATATTTTAAAGCCTAAAGTGTATTCAGGGAAAGGCTGCACTCGATGTAAACAAACAAGTTTGACAGCGGCTGATTCGCACGGCAAATGCTTTTGCGTAAAATTGTTGGCTGCGTTAGCGTGCGCGCTTGTAACGTGTACACAGGTAAGTAAATACGTATTTATGTAAAAATGCGTCACCGGTTATCGGATTACGGAACTTTCACCTGTATACAACCAATCACAGCCCCTATTTCGACCACGTGGTTGTCAACCATCACGTGGCTTTGTTTACATCGAGTACAGCTTTTCCCTGAATACACTTTAGTATTCAAGAGGTTTAGATTATGCGTTTCTCCTAGACTGAACTAAACCGCCCTTGGTGGTTATCTAAAATACTAAAATTATTTAAAAAATATTAGAAATTTCAAAATTAAAGCATGTAAAACGCCCAAAAAGTGGTAAAATATGCACTATCGTTCAAAAATGTTAAAATATGCATGCATTTATAAAAAACACCTAAATATGCATTTATATGCACTTTCAAATTAACATATGTGATTCATATGTGGCTTAAACATGTAGAAATATAACTCTGCATATGTTCGCTATAAGCAGAGAAGACATGCAAATGCATAGAAATCCTATATATTATGAGCTTTATCATTTAAATATGCTTATATTTAAATTTGTCAAATAACGCAAGAAAAAGCTGAAAACTTTAATAAAATTTGTTTAATTTCCACTTCCAATCCTTTTTCTAAAAACCATGCTTTAATTTTGGCAATCGAAGTAATTCCAAATTTCAAACTTATTTTTATCAAAACTGTCATTTAGTCATTTAATTGTAAAATCTTTGTAATGTACATTTACCGGAAAATTAGCAGCTTAAACAATAATCGTTAAAGCTATAAAGAGCCATCATACAGAATTTAAAATATAAAAATAGAGTTCACAATTGGTAAACAACTTGCAGTTATTAACGTTGATAGAAATTTTAGAGGAATAGAAAAAAATCTGAAATGGCAATGCTTAAATTTACAACATTACAAAATCCCTTGAAAATATTGAACAACTGACATGCAACAGAAAATAAATAGTTTCCAATCAAACGGGATGGTTTTTATTTTAAAAATCCACCCAGTTATAATTAAGAATAGTTCAATTCAAAGCAATCTAAAATGTTAGTAAGTGAATCACGGTGCATGCTATTTACAAGTATTTAGAAATTACCCGAACCTTTCAGAAATTCAAAATATTCAGTTTGTGTATAGGAACCTTAGTGTAATCCGTACAAGCAATATAAAAAGTACTTCATTTATATAATAAAAGAATTAAACAAACCCAATATCTGTTCAGTTCACCACATAACTCCCTCATTGTTTACCTGTTCTTATTCAATCTGTTCAAAGTTAAATTTACATTCGAATTCCTTCGAGCGTGAATAGATCACGCCATATTGAGATGAATAGATACCTATTATGCGATCTGGCATTGCAATAAATTGCATTGCATCAGACTGATGTGTCAGATTGTGCATGAAAACTGTAAATAATACGAGTGCATTTTTCCTACTCTTCGCATACTTGGAAGATAATGAAAGAGTATCAGCGAATAGTTTTATTTACGATCCTCGCCCCTCTTTGTTGCGAGCTACATTAATTAAATATGAAGCACTGAGCAGCGCGAAACATTCAATTAGTGTTTTCACTAACTTTTTTATATAAAGTTTGTAATAAAGTTCGTGCACGTGGTGGTAGTGGTACTTTAATATTTTAGCGGTAAAACCTGTATAATGACACATTCCTGATTTAAAATTTAAATTACGGTGGTTTCTCTCCAGACGTTTACTGTGCTTTTCATAAAAACCACTTATTAGCCTCGTCTTGTCCCTTTAATTTTGAACTTCAGCCAGAAATTTTTAGGAATAAAACGAATCAATAAGAAGAGAGAATCGAATAAATCGCAAATAATAAAAAGTAAAAGTAAGGCTGACTTTTTACTTTATAATCCGTGAGCAAACTGCAGAATATTTATATTTCCTCGTCACGTATCTTGTATCTACTTTTATCAAAAGCCCTTGGTTAAGTGTGTAATACAATAAAACAATTAATTTCATTCACCTGTAAAATTTGTTACTTTACATATACGTAGATATTTCCGTATCCGTTCTCGATTCAATCCGAAATAATTAAATATTGAACAATGTTTGCCTTTCGTATTGTTCTTTTATTGTTATTGTTTATCAGATGTGTATTTAGACCAGATTTGTTTTTAAACCTTTGTTTATAATTAATAGCGGCACGAGCCAAGTTCAAAGTATAACCAAACAAACACGTATATTAACCTCAGGACAGGAATTGGTCAAGGTTTCTGACGTAATTATTTATTATCTACCATGACTATCATCCCAAAAAAATAACATGAACAAATGATATTCCATGGAAATGGACTTTTAACCTTTGCTAAAACCTAAAAAATAAAATAAGACTTTTGCGGTGACTTTTTAAACAAATCTTAATTTAAAGGAATTATGTCAGAATTTTAATTAAAGAAGCTAAGAACGTAACTTTATGAGACTTTTTTAATTTCAGAAATTTCTGAGTAATCACTATGAATAATTCATTATTTGCTTTTTGTATTTAATTTGCACCTGTCACGAATATTTAAATGTCATTAATATTTATTTTTGATTTTAAAGCTTCTTAATTGTTTCTTACACCTTCTTTTTGCTGCTATTTCCTTTTAATTTTGTTCACTTGTTTTTCATTTTTCTGTTCATATTACAAGTGTTGCTCATATGTTGGTTAAATTCTAAATTTCTATTTTTATGCTTCGCGGACATCACAGGGAGAAAGAGTGGGTCATTTGAGTTGCCTCCCCCCTTCTCCATACTCATACACACCAAAGGACTTTGAACTTTTTTTTTTAATATCTTTTATTAGCAGCCAGATACATTAATCATACAATCTTTAAGCTAATGCGTTAACTTATGCAAGGATTTGGAGACTCTTGCACTGGTGTCTATTTAAATCGGATGACCAACATCTTTTCAAGCTTCAGTTTTTAATTGGTTGTAGTAGCGTTGAACTATATCAAAACATATCTTCAAAAACTGTTATTTTATAAACCTTTGCGAAAACACGTATCAAAAACATAAAGCATAATAAAATGTTCTGAAATGGTTTAATTTCTAATAGTAAAAGAAACGGTATGGTTAATAATTATGTATTAAAAAACTATCATTTTTGGAACTTGAAAGCTTTTAGGATTTTTATTTTCGTATTCGAAATCTTTAAATTTACCACGTTTTTTGAGAAAATATCGTACTGTACGTTTACTTCAGAGACAGATAATGAAAAGCAAAAATCAGTTACAAAAATATGTAAAAAAAAGAAGTCAGTCGGCAACATAGTTAAAATCGAATCCTAGAATATAAACACTGTACTAAGATGAGGCAAAATGATGAAAGTGGCAAAAGAACTGATAAAATACGAAGTGGAAATTAGCTGTACTGCAAGAATAACGAGAAAGAGGAAAGGAGAAACAAATGCCAAGGGCCTTACAATATTGTATTCAGGAGAACAAAAGCAAGGGAGAAATGATACGGGGCTTTCACATAGCAAAAAGCTGGTAAAAAACATAATACATTTTAGAGCAGTAAATGGGAGGCTAGCTTTGAGAATGGCAGGAAAACCATCAAGCTTGTCATTTGTAAATGTACATATATGCACCGATTGAAGATGCGTACGAAACCAAAAAATACCAACTGTACAACGAGTTAGAAAGGTTGTGCAGTAAAATCCCAAGACAGGACATAGCAATTATCTTAGGGGGCAAGCATACCATACATTCAATAACAAACAAGAATGGGCGCAGACTATGCAATTTTGCAATTACATAAGTATACTTAATCAGCAGCACCAAATTCAAGCATCATCCCTAGCATAAAATAACTTGAGTATGACCTAGCTAGAGGGAATCCTAATGAAGGAAACCAAATAGACCATGTTTTAGCCATAGCAAAAGCAACTTCAATCACAGTCGTAAGGTCATATAGGGGCTCGAATGGCGATACGAACTATTACTTAGTAATAACAAACAAAAACCCACGAAGAAACATGGAAAGCACGAGAGCAAATTGTGGGAACTAAAGAAAGTTAATAAAGAGAATATCAAAGAAGATTATGTTAAAAAGGTATACAAGAAATTACAACAAAATAAAGAACTAAATGATGTAGAACAAGAAGGGGAATGTATAAAAACAAGCATATTAAGAAGTGCAGAAAAAGTAACAAAAAACAAAAAGAAGAAGGGAATAAGGAAGGATTTGACGAAGACTGCGAGGACATAAGAAGACAAAAAACTGAAACTAGACTAAAGTGGCTGAGTACAAATCGAGCAGAGGATAAAAAAAATTTATAAGCAAAAAAGTAGTATAGGAGATATAAACAGAAAAAGAATGAGTGACTAAACGCAATGACGCAGGAGATAAAGAATGAGAGAAAAACAATAATGTAAAGAACTTGTGCAAAAAAATAACATACCAAAAACAAGAATGTCGCATTAGAGCATGAGCACTAAAGAATAAAGAAGGAAACATAAAATGGGAAAAAGAATAAAAGATTTTACCGAATGATGAGAAAGAAACACAGAAACAAATTGAAAGGAAGAGAAGACAGAAAAGATGATGATTAAACCAGTCCAGTTCCATCATATATGGTGAATTTCAAGATATAATTAAAGAATTAAAATGCGGAAAGCCGCGGGCCAGATACTATATGTAATGAAATGATCGAATACGGGGGAGAGAAATTGCATAAAAGGATGTACGAAGTAATAAAAACAATTTGGGTAAGAGAACAAATACCGGAAGAGTGGAACGAGTGGGTTATATTACCAATACACGAAAAGGGAGATATGGAAACATACCAGTATTACAGACCTATATCGTTTCTAAATATAACCTATAAAATATTCACCACAGTAATACAAAGGTGGCTACCAAAAATAACAGATGAAATGCCTAATAGGAGAGTACCAATTTGGATTCAGGAAATCAACGTTCAAAATGATAATGGAATAACTATTTACATGCTGTTTGTAGACTTTAGACATGAATTGGATAGAATCTCAAGGACAGCTCTAAAACAGACGTTACAAAAAAATAAAAATTCCATCAAAAACTCATACAAATTACTTTAGGAAATACAACAGCATATACGTGAAAACCACAGATGGAAAAATAGCGGCATTTCTAACTAATAATATTATTGGAGTAAGACAAGACACTACCTCCCATACTGTTTAATATAGCAATCGAATGTACAATGTGTCCACGGATAGGTGATACAAGAGGTATAAATGACCAAAAATTTTTAGATATCAATACGCTGTTTGGCAGTCTATCCCTGCTCGTTCTTAAATTCATTAAGCAGACTTTCGATTTTTTTAAATCAAGGTATCTGTGTTAGCACTGTTAAAACGAAGGTGAGGTTTAGGTAAAGTCTTAGTATTTTAACAAATATCGCAAAATTGTATTAGAGTAAAGTTGTTCGGAACACAAAATTACGCTTGTATGCAAAATTTGAAGTTGTTCAGACAGAATTGTTTTTTGTTAGTTTAAGGCTTTTGCTGTGCTCGTAGACGCTTCAAGAACACAAAATTATGATATTATGTTGTTTCGAAAACTTTATTTTAAATTGAAAGTTTCAAGAATAAAGGAAGCACAAAAAAAAGAATGTTGTAGTGTCTACTTGATCTGATTATAAAAATTTCAGAAATTTTTTCAAAGTCCAAAACTGAGGAAAATTGTGAATTTAAGTCTTAAATGATTACCTGCAGGAAAAGTAACATGAGAAATAGGACTATTAAACACAGCAAAAATTATTATCAAGAATAAAATTTTCTGAGAAATCAATAATAAAAAACTTTTTCCTCTTGCATCACCTATCCGTAGACACATTGTATAGTAAGAAAGGTCGATTGCACAGGAACAATCACGAACAAAGAAAATCAGCAAATAGCTTGTACTGATGATATCATATTGATATCCAGATCGAAATACAAGCTAACAGAGAAATTTAACAAACTAGAAAAGGAAGCAAAAAAGTTATACATGAAAATAAAAGTATATGGAACTCCGAAGAGATAAGCTTGAATCCAATAAAAATCTACAAATAGTTTTTGAAGAAGTCAACAGTTTTAAGTATTTGGGGGTGATCATCTGTAACAATAACGGAAAAACAGAAATTGAATAAAAATAGAAGCAGGCAACCGTGCATATTACGCTAATAAGAAACTACTAAAAAGTAAAAAGATTAACAAATTAACCAAGATAAAAATATACAGAAGTTTGGTACAACCAGTGACCACGTATGCAGCAGAGGCAATGTATTTAGCAAAGACCAGGAAAGAATTTTTGAGAGGAAAGTTTTAAGAACGATATTAGACCCCAAAAAAATTAATGACCAAGAATATATACTAAGGAAAAAAAGGATGTGGAACGAACACATTAATCGCATGACGGATGATAGACTGGCAAAAATAGTGAAGAATGGAAAACCAAACACAAAAACCAACCGGCAGACCACAAAAACGTTGGCAAGATAGCTGGTAGTCAATACCTCAACAAAACAGATGACAATGATACCAAAGAAACATGCCTAGGACTAATTGGAAGTCGAAGAAAAAGAAGAAAAATATATGAATGAATCATGAGTTGTTAAAAGAATGTATAAGATGGCTGGCTCACATATTCCAAAGTGAAGAAAACAAAAACATAAGGAAATAACGCTATGGATCCCGGATGTGGAAAGACCAATAGGAACGCCTAAAATAATATGATTAGACGAAGAAGACAAAGAAGATTTCCACCTAATGAAAGTGAACAACTGAAGAAAAAAAAGCTTAAATAGCAATCAGTGGAGAAGAATACTACATGAAGCCAGGTCACGCACCAAGGTATAACCAAGTTTTGAAAAAGCAAATTGATTATGATGCCTTATCCACCCCCAAAAATAGGATAAGCAAAACTCACACCAGTGGCTATATCCAGACAAGAATGATCGCCCATTTAATTAATTACATTAATATTTACTTCAACGAATTCAAATTGCAAACAAAAATTGATAAATATAAAATAATAAACAGAAACCTAAATTTAATTTATGCGTCAATCAGCAATCAAAAGTAGGAAACACTCAAGAAGATTTCTGAAGATTCTTAACTGCTAAAAGTAACGAGAAATTCCCCCAAAAAAAACTAAAAATTTTGAAGTAGGTAAAGTTTTAAAATAGTAAAACTGGACCAAATTACCAGTTTGATGAAGTATTTATTTTTTGTGACATCTCTTGGTACTCGATTCTGTACCTTAAAGACTTGCAATCAAAATTGAAAGCCGTAAAGGGCAAAACGAATCTGAAACTTAAGAATTAATAGTCAAAAATATTTTCAAAATGTAAAACAAAAACAAGATATTTCCAAAAGCTGTCAACAGCTGAAATTGGCTTTTTTACTTTTCTAACTTCAATTTTAGGCTAAATTCTATTTTATAAAAATTTGTGAAATGTATTTAATTTTTCCTTGCAGAATTCTAATCAAAATGTAAATATACGAACTGCAAACGTGGAAAGTAAATATTTAGTTGTTCAAAATTGATAAAAAAAGGCGAAGGCAGGGAGGAATTTTCTGATGATTAAGAATTGTTACTTTCTTAATGATGATCTAAATTTACTATATAAATTTAATAAAATATTGGCTAATTTTTTCATACTTTTCCTTTGTAACTGATAATCTGTTATATATTTTTCTTTGAAAAATTGTTAATTGTTTATTTTATTTGCAGCATTCAAAATTTTTATAAATAGTACATATTTTTAATAATTTTCCTATCTTCCAAAGAACATTACAAATTACTAGCGATTTATTCAATGAAGAAATTACAATAATACACAATTTCTCTGAATTTTTATTGCTTAATATTTAAATGTTACTAACTTGAGGGTACAGCAATCATTTAAAGAAATTTCTAAATATCAGATGTTTTACTTTAAGGCTCTAGGAAAAACTTTTTTAAAACATAAAAATGCAAAAGTACAAAAGAAAAAATATCAAAAGATCCAAACAAGTTCCTTTTAAAAGTACGAACACAATATTTAAATTTTCAGATTTTTTTTATAACTAAAAATCCAAAAATATTTGTTAGTTCTCTTCAAAAAAATTATTCATTTTTATTCGACTTCTTTTGGATATATTTTGAAAAAATAACGGAAAGTTAAAAGATAAACTCTTCACGAGAAGAAATTCAAAAAGACAGTTTTTATTATTACTTTCTAAAAATATTTGAAATAACAATTAAAACCCTTACAAATAGTATAATAAAAAGTTGAAATCAGTCGAAATCGATTTTTTAAAACATCTCCTTTTTTTAAATATATACAAACGGTGAAATAAACTTCAACCCTTCTGAAATTTACCAATTAATTCTTATTATTACTTTTTCAGACGCCCAATACCAAGACCATATTTTTTGTTTGTAAATACAGGATAGTCCTTTCTCTCCTTAATTAAAAACAGTAAATTTCACCGGATATATTTTATTGAAAATTGGCGGTTTAAGGCAAAGCAATTTGTGGTCGATATAAATTCTAAAAAAAGTCAAATTTAATTCTCACTACATTAAAGTCACTTTAAAGCCAATTCAGCTCCAATATCCTTTCGCGTTTTTTCCAACACACAGCACTGGCCTTTAAAAATAATATAAAAAACTTATTATACAGTCAGGCTTGTAAAACTTTGTCGTTTTTCCGCAAAACTTTGAAACTTAAATTCTTAAAATCACAAAGTATTTAATGGGATATTTAAAGTCTGAAAGTTGACTGTTATATTCCGTTGTTTCCTTTACTTTGGCACTTTCAGCGTCGATTTTTATGCTCCATCACTTTATAAGTATCATTATTGTTGCAAGTTTTTAAAGTAATTATGCTTCAAGGCTGTACTTTTCTTAAAATTACCAAAAACAGTGAAGATTTCCACACGACAGGCACGAAAATTACATAAGAATTAAAGAACGATTATCTTCTTTTACGCAATTCTAGTTCTAAACAAGCTATTTAAATTCAACTCTATGCAATTCTTATCTAGTTTAATTCGGAAACGTAAATGTTCCAAGAAGGCACCTTAACAGCTCACTTGGGATCGATAAAAAGTGCACGGATTATGTTGTCATCCGGAAGGGCACTTCCCACTAGTTTTCTTCGTAAAAGTTATCAGTTAATCAGTTCCTGATTGCTTTCCTGGCAATATCCCGTGCATAATCGCCTTAAATCTTCAGAATTCGTTTCGAGCACCTATTATTTATTTTAGTGGGCGACATCTTAGTTTGTGTGTTCATCAACCGGGATATTCATTAAATTTCATAAATAAATAGGGAACTAAATGTTGTCTTCGGTAAACGAAAATTAACAACAAAAATTTTTTATTTACAAACATGTTTTCAGTCAATCTTCGTAGAACAATAGAATACTAACGCGTAGTTACTAACTTAAAATAATGTTAATAATAGGTAAATATCATGTTTCCTAATGCTTTTCTGAATATCAGTTTGAATAATGAAAATAGGTTATCTGATATTTAAATGGATACAAAGTTTTCCTTGTTACAGCATTTTGTAAGAAAATCTAGATAAATATAAGCACTCTGAGATTTTACGCAAACAGGAGATTCAATAGGACGTCCGCTCAAACTCACCAAACCTTCAAATTTTTCTCATTTCCTTTTTAAACGATTATTTTATAATTTTATACTTAACGTAATACTCGTATATCATTTAAATAAACGTTTGAAATACAACTAAAAGTCTTTTCAGGCTTTCTCGGTGGCATAGCAGGGAAGAGCCGGCTTCATGATCGAAAGGTCCCGGATTCGAACCCAATCATGGCCAGATTTCGGTTTGGAGTAGGTTTACGTTCGAACCTGGTTAACATAGATTAAGCTTATATAAAGCCAGTGACCTTGCTTGGACGCCGGTAGACTTAGTTAAAAAAGTTTCTTTCTAAGCTAAGTTTGCCAACCAAACCATTTAAAACTCCAAAAGCAAAATTTAAATTTCCAAAAGACATGCAAGCTTAGATCTCGCCCTTTAAATAAACAAACATATAAGCAATGAGAAGAACACCTTTAATTTTTTTATAATAAAATGCACTTAATACAATTATGTATATACAGGTTCAAATGTTCTTTAAAAGCAAAACGTTTCAGTTTTTCTCTTCCTCCTTGTCTTCATCTTTCTTATGAGCACGAATTCCAATAAAATCTTTGTAATCTTCGGTATGACTACAAAAATCCACAAAGAAAGCCAAATATTCGGTTTCTTCTTCTGTTAATGATTTAGGTGGAGGGGGTGGCCTCTTTACTTTTTCCAACGGTGGTGACCTCCATTTCAGTGCTAAAAATCGTATCACATGAAAATATTCAACGTTATTAAGGGGAAAAACTAATTAAATGGATTAATTTTACTTGAAAATTTTACAAAAGTTAATAATAAATGAAATATGATTACGTCTATTAAGCCTGAAGACGGGTGGTTCCAGCAACCTGGCCAAATGTTTCATCAGCCTTTCAACCTGTACCACTTTCCTAGCAGCATCTTTAGCAACCGTCATCATTCTGGCTTCTTCTCTATAACAAGACATTTCTGCTTTGTACACCAACTGCTCTGGCAGTCTATCCAGCTGCAGCAAATAATCCCGATATGTCATCTCGATCGTCTTCATCATATCGACCATGCCTAGATTAGAATCATTGGCGGCGATACGACATTCATACACATCTTCAACGAAGACGTACATATTTATAGATTGTTCATTTGCAATTAACTCTCTAAAGTCGCCGTTGATTAATTCTAAAGCGAGTTCTTCCAGATACTTAGCACGTTTTTCCTCCCATCTGCGTATATAAAACATAGTCTGTGGAATTTGACAATTGGTTTTCATACTTACATGATTCCTCCCTCAAGACTATCAATAATCTCCTGTAAGGCAGCCATATCCGCATCGAATTTCTGATGAATTTTCTCCATGCCTTCCCGGACGTGTTCCAAAGGAATCGCAAGTTTTTCAGAGTGTAACAAAGTGTTTAAATTCTGCACCTCGATGAAACTAAATACTTTAAGAAGTTCCTGTGGTTCGGTAAAATACAGTGTAGGATCGTACTGCATTTTTACATCGTCGATAAATTGATCGATCAAACTCTCAAGCGAAAGAACTTCTCCGCTCACCGATAACCTATAACGGCCGAAAACGGAAACGTCTGCTTGTTCTTCCTGTAGTTCTGTATCCTCCCCGGAAACCTTTTTAATATGATAAAAATCATATTGCTTTCGCCATTCCATCGGACTAACTAAGTATAAAAATTTCTGATACATTTTGCAGTTCCTCCATTTCTCCTCAAGATTATAGACTATCGATTTTAAGGAACCGTATTGTTTTGAAAGTTCCCTGTACTCTTCGTACTTTTCGACGGCAGCTGCTGCTTCTAATTCGGACTGCCTTAAAAAGGCCATAGAATTCGTATGGTCATTAAAAAGAAACTCCTCAAATGTATTAACATATTTCTGAAATTCTGCTTTGATGTTATCGATAACTTTCTGTTCCCTAATGAAATTCTCTTCGATTAACATTATTTCGTCTTCACGATATCCGGTTATGATTTTCGTTCTCAGTACTTCCCTTACGTCAACAATATAATCCCATCGATTAAATTTCTGTGGTATAGGGCGACCCTCAATCACAGTAAAGAACTCCGAATCCAAATCCAACATAGTTTTCATGCTTTTCACCTCAGGTTCTTTGACCCAGAGACGTCTTAACAAATCGAGTTTCTGTCTAGTTCGCTGACTTGGACGCTCGTTGTACTTTAACTTCATTTCTTTCCTCATTCGCGTATCCCTCCAAGCCCTCGCCATAACTCTATAAGAAAACTCTTCCAAATCTTGGGGATACTTAAAAGGCAAAGCTTCGGCATGAATATTTCTTTGATTGCGTTCGTTGATATTTGCTCCAGCGGTGAAGTAACGATCTTTGCTGGTAAAAATTCTTTCTAAAGCTGCCGGCGGTTTTAATTTTGGCTCCTTTCTTTTGACACGCCGCCGAGTTAATTGTACACCTACTTTCATTTTTGGTTGCGGTGCTACCCCAAAAACTTCCCCCTTTGCATTATCACCGACAGACGACATTTTTTTTACACTATCTTACACAAATATACGAATTTTTACTCTTTTGAATACTAAAACAGACGTCAAAATGTTAACCTTAAATGTGAAGGCACACTTAGATGTTTTATCGAACTAACTAGGTTTCCATAACGATTTTCCTCGTTTACTTTGTGCTTTAATGAAAAATCTATAACTCAAATTTAAATATAAAATCAATCGCGAACTTAACAACATACAAACTCTAAAAGGCGTATTTAATTTTTAAAACCGACCACATTCGCGGAAACGCTGAAAACGCATTTTCAGTAAGCGAATTCAAATGTAGCAGCAAACAAATCAATACGTTTACTATTTCTAGAAAGTACGAGGGTGTAATTCTAAATTATACATCTGCAGAATCTCAGGGAAACATTTTAAGGACTTAAAAGAGAGGAATTCGAGTTAGTCTTTTATGTATCAGCGTGGGCGTTGATAAATGTTAAAATCAGTTTACGAAAATACTAACGTTATTACGGTTTATTTAAACTTGAAGCGACGTTTCTCATTTATTGTTTACTTTATGTTACAATAATCAAGAACGTACGCTGAAACTTCTCAAAGGAGATGAAGAAAATTGTCTTGCTTAACTCTGAAGCAATTTTGGATTTACAAACTTCTCTGTAATTTTCAGCCACGCGGCAAACAACAAAAAGCTTACATTTTAAGTAAATAATATTTGTTAAAACAAGGTATTGTTTTTACAAAATCTGAAGTAGAAAGCAAATTTGTATTTTTAAAAACTCAGTGCGACGGAAGGTCTTGAGGGAAATCAGAACCGAAACGTCGACTGCCAATATTACATCTACGTAATATTCGAAGATTTGAACGTTGAGATACGTTTTCTGGAAAAGGTTGCATGTTACAATTTCAAACAGCAAAAATATTGAAAACGTAATTTACTGTACATCTTCTTTTTGGGTTTCCTTTCAATGATTTTAAAAAGTTCATAAATGTTTGCACTCTAGATCGTCGTTAAGTATGGTTGGAAACAATATTTAAAATGAAAGACGAAACTGGAAGTCTTCAATCTGTTTGTTTTAAAACTAAAATATCGTAGCAGTATGTATTTGTAAAAAATCTAAAAAAGATCATTGCATTACAAAGAGAGCAAAAATTATTAAATTTTTAAATGGTTGCAATTTTTTACACTTTGGGATGTTCTTAATGACTCCCTAAAATTAAGGTAAAAAGAATGAGTTAGCCAGTCCAGTAACAAATAAATACATAATAGGACAAATTTAAAATTCAATCATCTGTGCACTTTTACTTTTTGATATTAACCATTGCAACCAATCGTTATATTAATAATTCTTCCTGTTTTCACTCACGCGAACTTCAAACATGGTTACATTATGAAAAATTCAAGGGCGCTACAAAACAGGACGCATAAATTAACTTGCAACAAGCTATAAATTGTAAGTCGATACTGATAAATCAATTATAGAAAGATCTAAAAAGGAAAAAACGACATCAGATTCTACTAATAAAGTCATTCAAGTAATAAAATGCGTAGCCTACTTAGTTTTGCATTTCGTTTTCTCGCTTGCTAATTTTTTAGCAAGAGTAAAGAAATTTATGGCACAAAAATCCCCAAAAACAGTTTCACGCCAGTGAAAAAACGTGGTTAATAAATTAATTTAACTTATGACAGGTGCCAAATGAAATTGTTATAAACATTCCGAATTTGGTCAGATTTTTTTGGACATTTGTGTGTCATATTTTAGCCGAGTGCGTTGCAAACGTTGGAATACATTTGTGGGTTTTTAAAAACCAATCCATGCTCAAGTTATTTATAACCGTAAAGCGGTAATTAACAAAGAAGTTACTATAATTAAATATCCTTTTAAATAAACCACATTCGTTTTAATTTTCTGCATCAAAGCTTTTAGCATTAATTCAAAACAGCCCAGAAATGCACCTTAATACATAGTGACTAATCAAAAGTGAACGAAACCAGTTTAAAATAAAATATAATCACACCTACTCATCTGTAATTGTTATAATATATCAACTTGATTCATGCAATGAAAATAAAAGTACCTACTAATATCGAGGTCGTAAGCGACAGATGTACGATATGAGAGAAAGTTTACTATAATAAATAAATAAAAACCTGAAAAATCGTGGTGCAAAGATGACAATTAAATATAAAAATTATCACGACGACAGCAGATGGTCCTTAGAGGATTTCTCTTAAACATTTTTTTTACTTAAATAAACTGAAAGTTTATAGCAAGCTTTAATTAATACAACTGTGTGAAATATTTATTTAATAATGGGGCTGCAGCCCGCAGCCCCCCTCCATGAGCCAATAAATAAAAAGTATAAAAGATTTTTAAAAATGTAGGCTATGACTTTATCGTAAGATCACCTGCTGGTATTTCATTTTCTCGTCTACTTCGAATTACTTTTTATTTTATGATTAAATGTTTGAAACAAAGCATGTTCCCGGAACGCTTATTTCCCCGAGGATATTTTAATATTTTCTCATTTTATTGCACGTTTCCTTGATATTATTATCTCAATATCTGAACTTGTCACGATAAAAACTCAATGTTTTTATAATAATTAAAACGAAAGCAAGATAAGCTGAAATCTCCCTCGAAAGTAAAAAAAAAAGAAACACATTCAATATGTATTTCTCCGAAGTGAATATTTTGATAATAAACAGGCGCAAATAGAATTCAAAATCATTAAAATTTTAACATGTTTATTTCACAGAATGTTACTGCTGATATTCTGGCGTACATGAAGTTGTAAATAATGGACGATCCCAAAGGTCTGCTGCATTATTTCCGTGTTCCGGAACGAAATTCCGGATGTCCGTTCTTTTAACAACTGTAAAATCATGCACGCTCTGTTGCACCGTATTTTAAATGTTATTCACGTATTACTCTTTAAAATGATTTTAGGAAAAATAAAGGTGACCTTGTGGAAATTGCGACTGTAAAGCTTTTTATATTTAATTTTGGCATGACTGACGGGTAAAAATTGATTAAAATTTAGAAATAGGTCGTATCTGATTTTATATATTTTATACGGTTTTAACCTTTCCTTTACGACCCACACGGATCTAATAAGCTATACACATGCATAGATAATAATAGCTTTTAATCGATAATAAGCAGCTATTTTCAATTAAACATCGTTCATGCATGCTGTTGATAAACTCGGAACTTCTAAAATAGGTTAACCCTGATCATGCACGAGCGTCTATTTCCTCATCAACTTCTGGGTTTTGCTAAGCGAAAATCAAACGTTAAATTTCAGGAAACAGAACCGAACTCGTTTTCGGAATTTACTGTAATTTTTACTACGTTTCCCTCCAGTAAATATCATGACTGAAAGCCGTTTTCGGATAAAGATACATAACTTTTATCTAAACGCAATTACTTCAATGCACGTAATCTTAAAATTTTAAGTTATGAACAAGTCGTGTTTCCGTTTTATTTATAGAATTGATACCTACAAGAATAACCCACCTTTATAAATTATTCATGAAGTCAATTACGCTTCTGTAACCGAAATTTCAGCGTCAGTTGGTTCGGTTTAAACCGATAAATCAAAACTACAAACTCAAATAAATAAAAGGCGACAGGTACGTATGCGTGCGTTTGTATTAATCGTTCTTGAATCTCGGAAGTTCAAAGACAGGGCTGTAATAAAATAAATTTCCAGCGAATTAATCGGGCTCAGAAATTTTCTTCTCGGTTTTTGTTATGGTTTTCGTTTCCTTGTTAAACGATCGACTGAATGAAATATTTGTGAACTGATGTAAGGTTTCGTTGACATTGGCATTGACAAACTTGGTTGAAGAAGGCGAAAGTCCACTCCTGTGCGTGGAATATTTTATTAGCATAATATCGACCGAATAACACCTGTTCTTGTGATCTGTGTACCTCCCAAGACAACGCATTCCAGTTTGTGGGTCAACTAGTCGTGTTTTCTGTATGCAAAGAGATCGCGGTCATGAGGCAATTCTTCATCTTTAAAAGGCATCATTCGATAACCTCGTTAAGATATGTTATAATTGCAATTGCTCGTTTCTCTTAGTGTGTTCGCATGACCAGGAAATGAAGATATGTATTACCATTAAAAATTATCATGGTATTGCGCTTACTATCCTAGAAACACGACACGTAACTTTACTGTTCGTTGAATTTTTTACTTAGAGAAACGTGGAACTTATTGGATTTTAACGATAGGTCAAATTAACCCATTAACCCACGAACTTTCGACAGTTTTTGTTTTTGGGAGATTAGCGTCAACCTGCAATTTGTAATGGTTTTGTAACATTAGTCGTACACGCAAAACCCGAAGAAATTTCTGCAAGAACCTCTAATTGATGTTCATTTCCCTTTAAACTAAAACCATTATAAAACTTTTCATTCTGAAAACATACATTAAACCCCTGTAAAAGCTTCAAAATATCAGGTTCCATTTTATTTAATGTTTAGAAAACCCATGTTCGTGATGGTTTCACCAAGAAAATCTGTTTTATCTACCTATAAATTCGATTGTTTAAGAGATATTGAAAGAAATTTAAGAACTGCTGAAGTAAAATCGATTATGAACTGCATGTCTGAGTAGGTACAACAAATCAGTATTACTTCATTATAGCACATATTATAATCAGGCCTTAATTAACTGACAAAATTTTTCACTTAAATAAACCTAACAATTACAATTTAAAACTATAGCCCTAGAAAAGCAAGTCATGGCTATCCCTTCTTCAAGATGATAGCAAATATGCTAACTTCGCTTTTGCAGCATCCGTGTTTAATATAATTAAGTAGATCGCCCAAAAAGTAAATAAAAAGCAACAGTTTATATTTATAAAAACTTGTTCTGTGTAACCGTCTATCTTATTACTATTTATATAAATAAATCTTACATAAATTAAATACGTACAGAATACTGAATAATTAATATATAAACGCTTTCAGATCATGCAATCATATTTTTGTTCTGTTTGTTGTAAAGAAGGTTCGTGCCTGTAACTGTTTTTATAATGAATATCATATCATGTTATTAATAATTAAGATGCTTTCGAGCGGAAAATTTCCATAAATAAAATTACAGGAGCAACAACAGCATGTTTTAATAAGCTTCGGAATGCCTTTTTTTTAACTAATAGGTACCTATAGGTATTCGTTTTTCATAAAAGTTTTGGTTCAATCCAGTAACAACAGTTTGCTGAAGCTTAAAAAAATCAAATTTGATACTTACAGAATGAATACATGTTAGTTATTCGTTGCTATTCATAATTGCAACTCCTAAAATTTACAGTTAAATTCAGTAATTAAAACGACAAAATTAGTGAAGCTTTTAAAATAATAAAGTTTGAAATAAATTTTTTCACTTACAATACCACGAGTGGTCAAAGAATTGTCGATTATTTTTTTGCTGTAACATCACGAATGTTCCTTGTGCTTGCATATGAATATCACGAGTGCGCAGCACGAGTGGTATTCGCAATCACAAGGAACATGAGTGATTTTACAGCAAAAATAATCTACAATTCTTTGGTCACGAATGGTATTTGAGGGACTATTCAACGAAAAAAAAATCATTTCCATCGAATCATTTTTCATAAATAGGTCCACATTCAAGTTTGTTTACATGAAAATTGTTCCCTGTGGGATATAACCAGCAATAAAATGTTTTCAAAAAATTGTCGCTCCGTATCACTAGTGAAATTTTATCGACAATTTTTTCTAGTGGAAATTGTCGATACAATTCGTTTTGATTGGCTCAAAAACGTCAAATCTTGCATTTTGATTGGTCGATTTTTGACAGATGACATATGAGTTGAATAGTCAGTAAAATTCTGATGGCTGCAATTACAAGAATGGCGGCTTTTAAAAATTAAATTGAAATAATAAGGATGGAAATATTATTTTGATTTATGTAATTATTTACATTTCACATTTGAGTATTTATTTTGTTTCTAACTAAAAAGTTAGAATTTAATACAGGGCGTAATCAAAAACGAGTTCAGCTGGGTTTTACTTTTATTTTTCTTTATTTATTTATTTATTTGTTTGTTTCTTTATTTATTTATTTATTTATTTATTTATTTATTTATTTATTTATTTATTTATTTATTTGTTTATTTATTTATTTATTTATTTATCTATTTTTTATTTTGGTTATAATGAAACATAAATAATCTCAGAAATGGAGAAATTGAAAATAGATGTAATATCATTAACAGAAACAAAGGGAAAAGGAAACGGATCAGAGATGATTGGGAACTATATTTAGTGGAGTCCCAAAAGACAGCCGTGCCAAACGTGGAGTCTCAATGTTGATACACAAAAGATTTAAAAAGAAAATGACCAACTGGGAGCCTATAAATGAAAATATCACCAAAGTGAATTTACATATCTATGGGAGCCGAATTACCTGGAGTATATACCATTTCGGAAAATAAACCTGTTGCAGCAAAGGATGATTTTTTCGAAAAACTCAATGAAGTAATAACGGACATTGAAAACGCCAGAGATGTCGTAATGTTAGGTGACTTCAATGACCACCAAGTAAGAAGATTGATGACAAAGTGATAGAACCCTTCCTTGAAGACATCAAGGTAAATGCAATGCCAGGCGGTTAATAGATCTCTGTGACCAGAACGAACTAAAAATAACACATGGATTTTATAAACATAAATTAATCCATAAGTATACCTGGGAACAATAACCAAGACAACCTAAGTCTATTAATGATTACCTGATTATGAAACATAGAACCCTTATCCAATTGCATGATGTAAGAGTACAGAGGGGAGCAACCTGTGGGTCTGACCATTATTTATTAAGAAGAAAAATGTATATACCCGGATGGAATACTTATCAGGGAAACTGAAATAGGCAAGGAGGTGTAAAAAAGACCCGATAGACTATTCTAAATATAATCTAGATAGTGTACTCCACGAATGCACTAACTATTTATATCAGCGACGCTTAGACGAATATCTAATAAACTCGGAAGATGCAACTTTTGAAGAAAGACACACCAATATGATAAAAAGCATTCATAAAGCTACGCGTGAAGCCATAGGTATGAAACAAAAATTGAAAAGAAATAAAATATGGTGAACAGAAGTGAAATAGAAGAAATGATAGAACGGAAAAAAATCACCTTAAAAATGAAATATGGGATAGCAAATACCAAGAAATAGAAGAATACGTCAGACGAAGGAAATGTATAGAAGCTTGGAAATTTATTGGAAGAGCAAAAAAACTGGTACGGAAAAGGTGACCATACCAAATACATCACAGGAGCAATAAAAATAATCACTACGAAGATCTACTGCAAGAAAACAGACCACACTACGGTCAAGACACCACAGAAATTAATGTAGAAGGAGAACGAGTTGAGATAGAGAAAAGCAATTAAAAACTCGAGAATAGAAAATCCTGTGGACAAAACGAGATGTATGCGAAATTAATAAAAGATGGTACAGACAAACTTGTCAGGATACTAATGCGTTCCCAAAGAATGGAACATGGCTTACATAACAACGATCTATAAGAAAGGCAACAGAAATGATTGTGATAACTGATAACTATAGAGGAATTTCAGTGGTGAGTTCGATCAGTAGGCTATATTGAAGAGTATTGAGAGACCTAATAGGGACGAAATTCGTAGAGGAAGAAGAGCAAAGCTGTTTTAGAGGTGGAAGATCATGTACCGATAACTTATTTGCCATGAAACAAATAATTGAAAGAGAGCAGTAGTAAATCTAGAAACACATTATTATTCATAGACCTAACCAAAGCCTATGATAATATATCTGTCACGGGCAATGTGGGAAATCCGGGCAGTGTTCACAATGCCCGGGCAATGTGGATAATGTACTTTTATTTTTTAGAAAAATGTTCTTTCTCTACCTCTAACCTCCAATAAACACCTCTACTGTTTTGGCAGAGGCATTTACTGGAGGTTAGAGGTAGAGTAAGGTAAGTTTAAAAAAAAGTAAAAGTGTTATACTAAGTACATTATCCACATTGCCCGGGCATTGTGAACACTGCCCGGATTTCCCACATTGCCCGTAACATATCCACTTGCAAGTTATGGGAAATATTATAGAGTACAAATATAAACCAAACCTTGATCACTGCGACTAAGAACTTGTATCACAATGCTACCTCGAGAGTTAAGCTAGGGAACAAACTATCTGCACCGTTTGACGTAAGAAAAGGTCTACAGCAAGGTTGTTGTATATCCCAACACTATTTAAGGTACAGGGTCGTGGAAGAAAGGGAAATGTTTTACCGGCATTAACTACATAAAAATTAGTGAAGAGTTTTTAAATACATATATGCTTTATTTTGTGATTGAAAAATGACGTTTTTCTTCTGTAGTAATTTCCAATGAAGAATGTCAACAAAGTGCAAAGCAAAAAAGGAAGGCAAGATTGAAATGGGTACAAAGAGAAAAAGCAGAGGATCTGAAAATTTATAAAGAAAAACAAGATATGTAAGGAATGAATGGAATGAATGAAGAATGTCAAGAAAGTGTAAAGCAAAAAAGGAAGGCAAGATTGAAATGGATACAAAAGGAAAAATCAGAGGATCTGGAAAGTTATAAAGAAAAACAAGATACAATGTGATTTTTTAAAAACTCAATTACAGCAGGCCGTATTCTGTCTTAATAACCTTAGAACTGTCTGTATTAAGTCAGAATACGGCCTGCTGCAATTGAGTTTTTAAAAATCACATTGTATGTAAGGAATGAATGGATAGAACAAATTAGAATAAATCGAAAGTAGCAATAGAAATAATGACATTAGAAAAATATACCAAGATATAAGACAGACGAAAAGAATAAATAGAATTAGGATAAGAGGAATGAAGAGAAAACAGTTTCTCATAGTTGTTAAATGAAGAAAAGAAGAGAAATTAAGAAGTAGATGCACCAACATATGAAGAATGTGAACAAGTGATAAATAAAATGAGTAATGAGAAGAGGGAAAGCAGCAGGAAGCAACAGGATAAACGGTGAAATGATAAAATATGAGGGCGAAAAGCTATGGAAGGGAATATATGAAATGATAAGCTATAAAATAATACCAGAGGGGTGGAGCTAGGGGATAATAGTGACAATTTTTAGGAAAGGAGATCCAGAAATATGTAGTATGTAGTAATTATAGGGGAATAACATTGTTGAATGTAGATTATAATGTGGGAATTACAGCAGATGACCGATGTTCAGATGCGGGCTCCGGCGGGTATCGGCGGCAGTCAGAAGTGCGAGTTTGTTTCACAAATAGTAAGATATAAATGTTATTTAATTAAAATAAAGAAGTTGTGCAAAGGGCTCTGTTTAGCTTTCCTAGAATCCCACAATAAGATACTAACATCGTTTATACATACTCTGGCTAAAATGTTTTAGGACTGAGCTCATAAAGAAAACGGAAAGTATGGTAAAATATTTTTTATTATTAATTATTCTATAAAGGTGTTCATCGTTTGGTGCGCTCCGCCAGCCGCTCCAGAGCATGCTTAAAATCCGTTGCTGGAATGCTTCGTAGTTCCTTCGTTACATTAATTTGGATCGTCTTGATATCCTCTAATCGCTCTCCTTTTAGCTTCAATTTCAGCTTTGGAAACAAGTAATCCGCTGGTGCCAAGACCATCGAGTACGGGAGATGATGTAGCACAGTAACACTTTGTTTTGCTAAAAACTGACGAATTACTGTTGCATTGTGAGACGGGGCGTTATCATTCAGCAAGAACCAATTTTTATTTCCGTGCAAATCGGTTAATTGCTTTGCAACCAGTCTGATCGTTAACCGACGATCGTCTTTCAATGCAGCGTGGACAGCTTCGATGTTGGTCTGAGTTCGGCTGGTGCGGGGATACCCCGTTCTTTCGTCATTGTGCATGTCCTCTCCACCATCTTGAAATATTGTTTCATGACAACCGAAAATAACACATGATACGCAAAACTTTGTATCTTCGAGGAAACTTAACAGAAATCGATGCAACTTGGTAACCCTATTCAGAAGACTTTGAACTGCATGTTTTCCTTTATTGTACATAAATAGCACTACTTACACCGTTTCTGTTACAACAGTCCTAAAACTTTTTAGCCACACTATGTACAGAGAAAATTTGGTCGAACAAGCAGAGAAGATAATAGGCGATTACCAATCGGCATATGTGATTCAGCAAATAATAGAAACAAATACACATACTACATACTACGTATTTATATACATTAAACAGAATGGTACTTACGAGTTACGAGTTAGTCACAAGCCATTGGCCTACACTTCGGCCATAAGAGGAAGAAGAATTAGAAAATTAAATAAGTATAATAACAAAGTTGATTCAAATGATAGAGATGACGATGCAGGAGACCGCAACGATAGGGCGAACAGCAGAAGGAGCTACAGAGAAATTTGAAACAGGGTCTGGTATACATAAATATTTAGATCGAAAACGGGACATTTTTAATAGTAATTTGTAATACAAGTGTTGAAAGCTTGCGTTTGCCACACGAATGTGAAGTTTGCAGCACGAACGATAGTGAGTGCTGCAGTCACATGAGAGTGGCAAATACAAGCTTTCAACACATGTATTACACACTATTTTTTCTACAACCACATTTCCATAAAAAAATTTAAATATTTCTGCAAAATCAAATCTGACATTCATCAAATGTCATTATGACATTTTGATTTCGGTGCGGCAAAATTATACTTTGCCGCACCGAAAATCATGCATGTGCGTGCGGAAAGTAAATTTTCCGCACGCTAATTTCACTTGTTCGGCAAACACTCATTTTCAATACTCGTATCTATGGAGACGAAGTCTGAAAATCCCACTTTCCATGGTGGGAGTAGAAAAAATGCATTTTTATAACACGAAACGGTCACCACAATTGTTAATAAATAATATAAATTACATGATATAAACTAAAAACGATAAGGACAATGATACCAAAAAAAAACAGAACAAAAACTCTTGTCATGTAATAACAAATAAAAAAAGAAAACAATTATTGATATTTTTCCGTCGACGAAATTTGTTTTAATAAGTCTTTTTGAAAAGAAAATTGTAAAATTCCAGACAATCCATCTCAATGTTAATTTTTGTTATACCATCAATCTGAAATTAGTTCTAGTGTGCGTTGATTGGTTGGCTTGGCGACTTTATACTTTGTAAGCCAGTTCATAGAGGGCAACGTGTCATATCATCAGCTACAAACATTTCGAAAGTTTCGGAATAAGTACCTACGTGAAAAATTGCGCAAAATATTATTTCTTGTTAAAAAAAACGGGACAAACGCCCGTCCCGATGTAATTCATTGGGACAACGGGACACACTACTTTAAAACGAGACGTATGGTCACCTTAGGCATACGGCCAAGTGATGCATTATCCGCAACATTATTTGGGCTAGCATTAGAAAACATAATAAGAAAGACAGATGCAAAATTAACAACAAGGAAGTGCAAATCATAACATATGTGGATGATTTAGCAATAGTGGCAAGAAAATTAGATGAAGTATTTAGCCATATACACGGTGGGCCAAATTTATTTGGAACCCTCTTTGGACCTGAATAACTTTTTTGGTTTTGGTCCGATTTTGATGAAATTTGAAACCCATATTAATAGAGCATATTTAAGTTAAAATGTAAAAGACTAACGGAAAAACTTAAGGGGGATCTAAGTAAGGGGCATTTTTATAAAGCCTTGCTTTCAAGGTCGTTGCAAAAGTTACCCTGTTAATATTTAAATTCAAAAAATAGTAAAAACTAGTAAGGGAGGACACATCCATAATGAATTTAATTGTTATAAGTAACGTCAAAATTTTGTTTCAAAGCCTACTACAAAAATCGTTATTAATCCGTATATCGAAGATTAATTAAAATAAAAAAGTTTTATAACAGCGCTAGCAAAACACTAGCAAAATAAACGGGTTTATTACGATATACGAAAGCAATCTGAAATTTCGATGGATTTTCCTTTTGGATTAAAAAATAAATTTAATAAAAATAATATTTATGGCCTTTCAGAATGCCTTTCATTTTGCTCCGAACGCTTAAAGTTTTTTAATACGATTTTAAGGCTAGTCTTTCCGGATACTTATTAATAGTTTTTACTATTTTTTGAATTTAAATATTAACAGGGTAACTTTTGCAACGACCTTGAAAGCAAGGCTTTATAAAAATGCCCCTTACTTAGATCCCCCTTAAGTTTTTCCGTTAGTCTTTTACATTTTAACTTAAATATGCTCTCTTAATATGGGTTTCAAATTTCATCAAAATCGGACCAAAACCAAAAAAGTTATTCAAGTCCAAAAAGGGTTCCAAATAAATTTGGCCCACCGTGTAGAAGAAGAAGCACGGGAACGGAGGTTCGCTGATAAACGGGTGCAAGACAAAGTATATAAGATGTCAAAGCAATAGAACTACGGTACGAAACATAAAAATAGATGAATACACATTTGAGGAAGTACAATCATTTAGTTATTATCTAGGAATGAACGTGAATGGCACAAATAATAGGAGCATTGAGATTAAAGAAAGAATACTAAAGGAAAATAGAGCATATTATGGCAATAAAAAGAAATTTGTAGGTAAGAGAATAAGTGAAAAGACGACGATAAGAATATACAATAGTTTGATAAGGCGCATAGTACGGGAAGAACAACAACTGGGAGTATGGGTGAGAAGAATACTGAGAAACATATTAGGGCCAAAAAAGATAAAAGAAAACTATTATTATAGAGCCAAAATGAACCACGAAATACTAAAAGAAACAGGAGGGGAAGATATAATTAAAGTAATAAAAACACAGAGAATACTATGGTTGGCGCACATTATGAAAGCGAAGAAAGCTTAATAACGGAATGGAGACCCACATAACCGCGAAGTAGAGGAAGGTCAAAAATGAGATAGTGGAATGAGGTTTTGGAGGATATAAGCAAAATGGAGATAAGGAATGGAGAAGCAAAACTGAAAATAGGAAGGAATGGAGAGATCTATCTAAAATAACTAGAGCAAAAGACGGACAGCTATAGAGAAAACTAGTGATGGATAATATGGGGTCTTATCCCTCCCGAAAAAGCGGATAATTCTAGAAAGAATTGGAGACCTTTATTATTACTACTAATATTAGCAATTTACAAAAACTCCAAAAAATAATACCGAAAAAGAAGGGCGGAATCTGTTTCTGATTATACCTCGTATATTCGACGTTAACTAAGAAAGCTTAAAAGTTATTGCTTTGAAAATTAAGTTTCAACCAGGTTTGTAAAATATTTTATTAACAAATACAGAGTATTTAAAATGCATTTACAAACACATGTACGTGTACGCAAAATGACACTCAGAAATAATTTTCTATTAATTTCTAACCTTGGAAACATCGCAATAAATAACTAAAACAAAATCGAACTTAGAATGTTATTTATGTCTTCAAGATAAGATGAACATCTGAATGAAGTCTTGAAAATAATGTATAAAAAATAAACTTAGGAACTTTAACGTAAGTTTTGAGGCACTGTAAGCATACAAAAAAATCTTTTGAAAGATCAGAATAAACAAAATAAGTATTTTAGGCAAATAAAAAAAATTAGTTTTTTAACCAAACATTGAAGAAACAATTACTGAACTAATTAAAACGTTAAATTAATCAAGGACTTTTTTAAATATAAACATTAAATACGGGATAAGTTAATTATCAAGCCTTTCTATAGAAAACAAACTCAATGTCTGCAATTAGTTTATACGCTTGCAGTTAATAAATTTGTCGTACTGGCTGCTGCTACACTTATGGTATGAGCTACGACATGCATTTAAATTTTCATGGCAAGCATCAGAAAAAGGAATTTTCAAAATCACCCAAATATATTTTAATTACAAATATCCTTAAACCAAACCATAATTACTTACATTCATTAGGAATTTTTTTTAAGACATCATATACCTAACTGTAACTTGCTAATAAATAAGTAGAACTAAACCTTTTTTTAATTATAGAAACTGCATTACTAGTTTATTTGATTTTTAAAATTAAGGATATAACTTAAACCTTAAATTTAATTTTGATCGAAAACAGGTTTTCTAAAAATATAAAAATAGTCTGTTGTTTACAAAAATGAAAACCATGAATATAGAAACGAGCGATATTTTTGGGTTTAAATCAAGCTAAAATCAATATAATTAACTCAAAATAAATAATTAATTCAACATATTCCTATTTAAATTAATTTATCAAAGTCCCTAACAGAAGTTCGTTTCGCTAGAACTTCCAATTAAACTTTGATATGTACCAGAATTAATGAAGGGTTAATATTAATATCTATAAACATTATTTGAAATGAGGAATCTAAATTAATTTCGGACAGGCGGCTGTTTATGAAAAGTTAATATAATTGCTTTTGATTCCGTCTAACGCGTCCTATATTACATTTATATCAATTTATATTTACGAAAAATACTTGAAATTCAATTACCATTGTAATTAAGGGGAGCAAATTATTTACACATGGAATCATTGGCTGTAAATCGACCTTTAAATATTCGTTTTGGGATTTTTATGAGTTTCCAATTTCTGGGTAATATTATCGATTGAAAATAACAGTTCTCCATCGACAGTAATATTTAAACAACCACATGAAATATTAGTTTAGTTAAGAAATTAATTTCAAACTTTAACTTTTTTATAAAAAATGTATCTGTTTATGACAGCGTTAAGATTAAATATTTGGAGAAATAAACAACAAGGGCAAGGTTATTAGGAGAATGAGAAAATATTAAAATATCCTCAGGGAAATAAATGTTTCAAAAACATAAGAAATATGTGTGCTTTCCAGAATATTACTCAAAAAATAAAACATTCTTGATAAACAGACCAAGGAAAGTGAATGTTATTAAAAGTTGTAGTAAGAAGCATAACTCATACTAAAAAAATAATAGTTTTTTTTTATATTGTACTGATTTATATTAGTCCATCCGTTCGCTGCAAAAAAGGCCCTGTCACGATTTTTTGCTGGCGCTTTGTCAGTAGTTGCAGGGTAGCGGGGTGAACATAGGGTACTATGTCGGGGTGGTGGAAGTGCTCATGTGACCTGTTAAATTCAAATTGAAATGTTGCATCGATGTTTTGTTGAGATTTTTCGCTTGCAATGTGAAATATGTTTCCAGACATCGAGAACAATCCAAAAATACCTCCGCCAGCGTTTTCTGTGGTCAGGTTCGGCGCCTAGGCCCTGCTTTCGGAAAGTCCGGAAAGACGCCCCTCGGCGCCATGATGTAATGGTGAGACTTTTCAACGAAATTGAATATAGCTTAACCGTGGGTTTTCTGAAGCTAAGGTGCTATTGCCAGCGTTTTTTTGTGTCACCGAAAGGGATAATATGCAAAAAAGTGTTTTGCAACTTGGTCTTACGTAAACTTTCTTTGCCAAGGGTGTAAAACCGGAACCAATAGTCGAAAAAAGGTTTTTTATCTTCCAAAATGTTTGTATGACTCTTAACTAAAAGTATTACCCTTGCAAGCGTTTTTTATCCAATAGTTTTACCCCATTCACCCCTATATGCATCCCCATAGGCCCTCCGGGTTTCCGTGAAACACATCTGCGAAAATATTTGCGTTTTGGGAGCAGGCTACAACTGGGTAAAACTACTGGATAAAAACCGCTTGCAAGGGTAATACTTTTAGTTAAGAGTCATACAAACATTTTAAAAGATAAGAAACCTTTTTTCGACTATTGATTCCGGAATACATCCCGAATTTCGTTGAAAAGTCCCACCATTACATCATGGCGCCGAGGGCCGCTTTTCGGACTTTCCGAAAGCAGGGCCTAGGCGCCGAACCTGACCACAGAAAACGCTGGCAGAGGAGATTTTTGGATTGTTCTCGATGTCTGGAAACATATTTCACATTGCAAGCGAAAAATCTCAACAAAACATCGATCTAACATTTTAATTTGAATTTAACAGGTCACAAGACCACTTGCACCACCCGGACATAGTACCCTATGTTCACCCCCCTCCCCTGCAACTACTGACAAAGCGCCAGCAAAAACTCGAGACAGGGCCTTTTTTGCAGCGAACGGATGGACTATATGATATGGGAGGCGAGTTACACGGTTACACCTATAATCTACTTTAATACAAATAAAGGAAAAATCGATTTTTTCTTAATTTTCGATGCTTTAGAATTCTACAATAATGCAAAGAACAGTTTCAGTTCGTTTACATTTCCGTTTTAAAAGAATTTAAAAAATATTTTGCAATTTTTATTATGACCTTGCCTATGTCATCTCTAAAAACCATAGCTTTTATTGAGTTTTCAGTTTGAATATTAAACAAAAATGTATCTTAAATATTCATTTTCCTAAAAAAAGGTTGACCTAAATTCTTTCATTTTCAGGCACAATTTTCCAATATTTCATTCTCCTAACTAAAAATTGCATGTCTGTAAAGCAACCCTTGTCTTCTTATCCTACTTCGGACATGACTGATCGATAATTTGAGTTTTATTAAAATATCTTCCTTCAGGGTATCACATCAAATGGTTTTTTAAAATGTTTATATTATCTTTAATATAATTTTTTATTAAAAATAAATATTGGCAGTTTCAGTATTAGTCAAATTTAATTACGTATTACTTGTAGAATTAACTTTAGTTCGTTTTTGGCTTCAATTTGTAGATTTTAAAATGTCAACAGATGAAATATTAATTGACACGCATTTCTTCCGAGAAATCTTTGTGCGCATAAAATGCATTTTGTATAAACCTTTTTAATAAACATTGCCTTAAGCTATCAGATATTAAATTTCGATTATTAAAACTTAATTTAAAGTAAAGCACTTTAAATTTTCGTATCATAAATGACTAACGTCCTATGGTTTTTTAACTTTTTTCTTAGAAAGACATCAGAAAATTCAGTCTGTTTACTGATGTTTAATTTTTTAATAAATAAAAATGGTGATAAATTTTTGAATGATTGGCTAATAAAACTGTAATCTTCGAAAATCAATACAATGATAATCAATTATTAAATGTTAGTCCTAATTAAGGATGTTTGGGTTTAAAACTATTCGAAATTGAATTCTTACATCCATATATATTTGACTTTTTGGAATTTATGACACGAATCTTTAAATCCAATTCGTATTTAAACTTACTTTGAAATTCGAATCTACAGAGTTAAACTCAAGATTTCAACTTATTGAATCCACACTTTGCCACAATTTTTCTGTTTCTGATTTAAATTTTGATGCAGAAACAAAGAACATTTTCAGCGATGGTTCAAATCCAATCCTGTAGGATTGATTTTTGGTATAGTATTATTTAAATCTTTAAATTAAAATTATTTTCTGCAAGGAAAAATCTGAAGTAAGCGTTACTATTGTTTGCTATTTAGCTAAAACTAACAATTATAACAATTAAGTAGTAACTCAGTTTTAATTAATTTTTGTAGACTTCAAATTAGTAAAAGCTATATTCAAAAATTTATTCGGAACTCTAGCAGATATGACTTTATTTTATTATAACTCAAGCCCAAGTTACTTACTTTTCGAGTCTCAAATCCAGAGCTGACGATTTGCGTAGTTTAAATCAAGATTCATAATTCAAAGGTGGAAATTAAATCTTCATCCCAAAGATTTGAATCTTAGATTAGGTATCAGCTTGACAACTTCCATCCTAATCCTAAAATAATTTTTTTTAACAAATTGTAATCGTGATTAAGATTAAAAAATATTCAAAATTAAAATTTAAGAACTGTAAATCTCGGATTTCACAAAATTTCCGCCTCTATTTCTAGATTAAAGGTAAGAAACTGTAAAGTTAACTAATACTTGAATATGTTTCAAACCTAAACCTGGTATTCGAGGTTTCAACCTGAATTTATAATTTTAGTTGATATTTGAATCCCTGTCTCGAAGAGTTGAATCGTTAAAGCTAGTCACCTCAGTCCTAATCTTAAAATAATTTATTTCAGTTAATTATTAAATAATTTTAATTTAACAGACCCCAAACGTGGTAAACAATTTGACGATACATGAATACTCAAATTCGGTCAAATCTTACATTTGAAAATATATTATAATTGATTGAACTTCAAAATATAAAACCTTAAATTTAGCTCCTATTCGAATCCATTTCAACATTCGAATCTTATTCTTATGCCCATTTAGTGCGTCATATTCGTTGCCCATTTCTTATCCCTATATCCACTTTATACAGGGCGATTCAAAAGTATTGTCATTAATTTTAAGGGTAGTAGAACATATCAAATAGAACAACTTTTCTCAATAAACCATTTGTCGCAAGTAAATGGTAAAATCAGAAAAAAATTAATAAGATCAATACAAAAATTGTTTTGGGGTCACTGGAATAGGCTCTGTTTACATTTATAATCTAAATTTATCAATCGCCTTTCTTGCCCGTACTGATAAGAGAGCTCAGGTGTGATGTGTACGTAGGTTAGTCAGTTCATTGTTCACTTTAGAAGTGCACTGTTCGAACGTTTTAATGGAAGGTCATCCTAACCTTTTAATAACCGAATTAATTGACGTTATTTCAATTTACGGGAAATCTCTTCAAAATGCTGCAGTACATCTGAAAGACAGTTTGTGTTTGTGTTGTGTGTTTGTTTATGTAGAAGTTAATAGAGAAACATTAGAACACTACAAACTCGGCGCTCTGTTCAGCATTTAAAGCCATTCTGTCGGATTCAATATAAAATCTACTATTTCAGATTTTAATTTCGAGCCAGACACAAATAACGATTACTAATTTTTAAAACGAAAACCTACTAAACTGATTTCTGTAAATAAATCCAGTTTTATTAATGCTGTCTTTTGTATTTAAATCTCCAGTTAGCATCTAAATTTTATATTATGTCTGATGTAAATTAGGAATTTTCTTATAAAAAAGGAAAACAAGCAATAATCTAAAAACACCACAGTTACTTTGCAGATTTGTTAGTTATCCAGGAGTGCTATTAAAATATTAAACTTAATGCTTTGATTTAACTGGGATTGGGCCTTCGACTATTTTTGATATCTAAAAAATCACCTGGTCACCTGAATCTTGAATTTAAAACTCAAATTCAAGATTCTGACTTCATCTGAATTGCAGAATTACATTTAGAAGTGAAATGTTATGAAACAGAATTTTCTAATTGAATTCCGATGTAATCTTAAAAAATCAAACGTTGCTTTGAATTTCTAAAACTATTTACTTTCGAGGGTTGATTTTCAGTTGAATCTGATCCAAATGGAATGTAAAGTTTGTAATCTTTGAAAAATTTAGAAACGATCTTAGGTTAACCAGCGGAATTAAACTGAGAATTTTTAAAGGATTTTAAGGAATTTCTTCCGAAAAGAATTAAATCCTTAATACCTAGTATGATGTATTCTTTTGTTTATTTAATTCTTTCGCAGTAAAGTTAAATAAATACAACTAAATATTTTGACTGCCTTTAAGGGAAAGATTCAATTCAATTAAGGTACCTACAGCTACAGGTGAAGAAAAAAATGAAATCGATTTACAACGTTAATCCTAATCTTAAAATTACTTAATTCGCATTTTCAATGATTTGGGGTTTGAATTATGTTTACATTACTGCTAAAAATCAAATGAACAGTATATAAAAAGAAAAACGGAAGTTAATTACGAGACGTATTAATCTGCAACGACGATCTACTCAGAGGCTCTCAAATTATTTAAAATACACTTTATACATTATTAAAAATAATGTGGCATTTTTTCAGAAGAAAAATAAAGTTTCTCATTTTCAAAGTAAGAAATATAAATTATTAAAGTTTTATTTAAGAAAAAACTCACAAAAAGTTTAGAAAAAGCACTGAGGAATTCAGTTATTTTATAACAAATAACAACAAGAAAATAGCAATGTTTCTTGCATGCACAACAAGACGTCATTAGTTTAATTAAACCATAAACTACACTTTCATATACCTTCATTAAGCAGTTTAGAGAGATAATCTTAGATAAAACAGACCTTCAATCTAAATTTACTTTTTATCCAATCGATAATCAGTTAATAATAACCAACATACCCAATCGTGCGTGCAAATTTCTGTACCGACGGCTACATTTTTGTTTTATTTTTTGCGCCGCTAACACACTTATTTTAAGCCAAAAAAATCGCAACCCACGGAAATGAAAGTGATACACATACCATTTTTAAATGTAGTGCGTAAAATTTGCATTTGGCAAAGGTTACTGATCTCACGTTCATTCTTCCGGGTTGATGCTTCTTCGCGTTTGATTCTCCTCACATTTCCCGTGTAAGTTAAACTCTTTCCTTTTAATCATTCTCACTTTGCATACGTTACGTAAGACACTCCTTTTTTAGTAGACCATAAATTATTAGCAGCATCATTTAATACGCAATTTATAATTAATGTCTTTACTAAAACCACGTGCATATTACCTTTCACCTATTCACACCAAAATATTTTTTTTGTACAAAGGTCGATTTAAGGAAGAAAGGAAGGATATTTAAGACCCGAAAATGTAATTAACATTACAAGCCGAAATTAGGATTAATAGCTTTGCGTTTTGTTTGTACAGTACTGCCTTTAAATTGCCTGAAATTAACACTTTACGTCACGCATGAAGTGTTGGGAAGTAAAATTTAAAAAAAAAGGTCAACAGCATTTTAATAAATGCGAGTACAAAATACTCGAAGATCTAAAAATACGAACTTACAGAGTGGGTTTAAATTAGGTTGAATCACGGAAGATTAAATTTAGATTTGCATAAACTCTTGATTTTTACAGCAAATAAAAACAGATGAAATGTTTGCATTGTTTGGTAATAATTCTTATAAGCTAACGCAAACAAATAAACTTATATTAAATTTTAGATTGTAATTATAATAAATTCTAAGTAGGTTAAACAAAGTAGATGAGCTAAAAGTGTAAAATTAAATTAAAGATAAATCAATAAAGTTACATAAATTAAGCACGCAACTTTTAATGGAGCAAAACTTTAACTAAACGTGGTTTTAATAAGTTGTAATAAACTGAAATGACCTCAAAACATTAAAATGAGGAAAGAAATCTATTTGAGATTAAACTGCTGTATCAAGGTTTTCGGTTTATTACCTTTGTTCTTTTTAAATTGAAAATCTGGAACTTAGTTTTAGTAACAATGAACCTTGATTTTTTTATCGACCACAAAACGTTTATTTATATCTTAGTTTTATTTATTGAAATATTTTTTTCTGTTAAGCTTAATTATATTCTAGAGAAGTATGCTTTGTTAATATTTATAATAATATAATATTTTTTAATATATTTAAAATAATTTAATAACAATTTTGAATTTACCTATATAACCCTTGATGTCGGTGTTTTTCAAGATTTGAGCAAGTTTCACCAAGAAACTTTATGATTACCCATTTTTTTTATAAACAAAGATTAGAAAAGAAAAACCGTGAAAAGACTGTGGAAATTTTAGTAGACGACCGATGTTCAGGTGACGGTCCGGCGTGTATCGAGTGAATGAGGGTAGTAAGTCGGGTGCGCGAGAAATACGGCATTGGCGGTAGACGTGCGAAACAGTTGGAAAAATACTAAAGTATGAAATTTAATTAAAATAAAGAAGTTGTGCAAAGGCTTTGTTTAGCTTTCTTAGAATACCGCATACATTTGGGGGCTCCTTCGCGATTCATTTACATAGGAAGACTAAATCAGAGTGAAGACGTTAAAAGTTTAGTAAAATATCGGCGTTCACGTTGCATGTTGATAACGGTTCGATGTATGGGATGAAAGCGTTGATGAGTACGTTTTGGCCATGAAAGAATTAGCCAATCGAAGAGCAATAGAATTACGTAAATAGATGGCATTCAGGATCATTAAACTAATAAAATTGATTTGTATAACGCGAACTATCAACGATTTTAAAAATTAATTAAAGATTTACGATGAAATAAAATCAAAATTCACACGGGGAGATTCTCCCAAAAACAAGCAAGTGCAACAAAATGCAAATCCAACAACAATACGCCGTTAAATTGTGGTAAAAATGGTCACAAATCCTCAAACTATAGTTGCGAGCAATTGGGAACCAAATGCTTCAAATGCAATTGTTCTGGACACAAGGGTTAGGATTGTAAATCGAAAGAACAAAAGAAACAGGTAGCATTATCAGTCACAGTAACCGAGTCTGTATCTGTTACATCATCAGGCGTTACAATAAATGAATTAAGTTGCAACTCAAATAATAACATGTACAAAAATGTTACAATCAACAATTTTGATGTTGAAGCGCTAATTGACACGGGTAGTCAAGTGAATTTTATTCGAGATGTACACAAACTGTTAAATTTTCCAACGCTTAAAACTACTAATACTTCGTTAACTGGGCTTGTAAAGTCCCACATTCAATCTTTAGGTAACTTTGAAGGTCAAGTCAAAGTTGATCAAAACGGATTTACTTACTATCCATGTTGTTCCAAAAGCAGCAATGTTATGCGAAGCTATTATAGGCAACGATCTATTAAATCAAGCTGAAGTGATTATTAATTAAGATGGTAATATCTAAAATTAATAAAATATATTATATAATAAATCACCAGACGGACCAAATATTGGAGAAGAGTTTAAAACTGAAATTGCAAATTGTAGATACTTATACCAACTAAGTAAAACAAAAAATACGAACATCGAAATGAGGGTCGTGCTGACAAAGGAAAATCCAATTTATCGCAGCCCACGTCGATTCCCTTTTGTTGAACGCGAAGTTATGGATAACCAAGTGGAAGAATGGCTTGGAAATGGAATCGTAGAATCGTGTAGTTCAGAATATTCTAGTCGAGTGGTCGTAACAATAAAGAAAAATGTTTCGCATCGAAATTGCATAGACTGCCGCAAGATTAATAAATTAATTGTCAAAGACCGCTATCCTTTGCCTATTGTAGAAGATTAGTTAGACAAATTTTCAAGAAGCTCGCATCTTTCCTACGATCGACGTAAAAAACGACCTTATAAAGAGTGGCAAGCTTGCTGTTGACAAAGAAGACGGCGAAGAAGAAATAACTGAAGATGAAAGCGCAGTAAACGTGGACGACGATGACAATGACCACGAAGAAGACGATGGGCAAAAACGAAGATAATTCTGAAGACGATACAGAGAAAGAAAATAATGATGATGCAGGAATTCAGGACAAGAAAGATAAAAACGGAAACGAAGATATGGTTGAAGCTAAATAAGTTATAGACCGACCAGAAAATCAGAAAACAGCATATGGAAATTCCGCTATAATTACAGTATAACCAGAAATATACAGTACTGAATTAAATCTGACAGATAACAAGTTAATGTGTGTTTAAAATAAGTTTCCATGGCAACTCAGATTAGAGTTACAATTTCGGTACTGTATATTTACGGTCATAGTGTATTTCCTATCAAAGTACTGCGTTTACATCCCAAGAGTTCGAAGATTATTGTAAAAGGGAAAACATTCATCATTTTAAAGTTACTGTAAGTTTACCTCGCACAAATGGGCAGGTTGGAAGAATGAATTCCATCATATATAACCAACGATCCAACTAAATGGGAAGTATAAATACATAGGTCAGCTGCAACAAGTATTAAACTCTACGTACCAAAGAAGCAAACATATAGAAAAACATACAATTTAAGAAGACGTGCTCGAAAACAATGTGGAGCAGATGACGTAGTCGCTATCAAAAGAACTCAAAGACTGCAACTAGGATCTAAATATTTGAGACCGTATAAGATCATCAAGGTTAAGCAGAAAAAGAATACACCCGCGAAGATCCATTCCGTACATCAACGTGTGCTGAGTATATGAAACCATGGATCCCTTGAAACAATGAAAACCGATCATCTGCGATGATACTCACAATAGCCAAACTGTGGGAATTACTCAATTACAGCAGATAACCGATGTAAAGGTGGGTTGGGTGTCTGGCTGTCCGGTGTGCATCGGTTAAGTGAGGATAGTAAGTCGGGTGCGCCAGACAATTGAAAAAATACTAAAGTATGAAATGTAATTTAATTAAAATGGAGAAGTTGTGCAAAGACTCTGTTCAGATTTCCTAGAATCGCACAATCCCCTATTGAAAAGTATCAGCCGATAGCATACGACTACGGTTTCGAAGTGGGTTTTACTCATCGGAGAGACACTGCCAGGCGATACTCTTCACAAGTTTAGTGCCCTTATCAAGTGTTAAATTTCAACGCTACTCAAAGCGGCCGGCGCATAACCTTTATAATGTATAGGTAGAAGTCCCGCGTGCGCCAGTGCTGCGTTCGGACGTGTTCTTGAGAGTATTCGTGTCGAGTTATAAGGAATTATTTATTCTAGCATAAAATTATTTTGAAAATAGTGCTTCAGCTTTAAACTATAAATCAATTCTTAATCTTATAGCTAAATATCAGCGCGCGACAAGCCACGATCGCCGCTATTGCGGCGGTTGCTGGAAACTGATTATCAGACCTTATTTAACAGTAATAAGTGTATCAAAGTTCTTTAAAAACAGCAGATGCTAACATTCAAATGCCGGAGACGGGCGGATTTAAATTGAATCCACCAACCATAATCTTCCAAGGTGCAAATGTCAATACTACACCTGTACCCATGGAAGACCAGGACCTAACAAATACCGAAACAAATTCCAATTCAAATAAAAGACCGTTGTCATCGCCGGATGATATCGACATAAATAAACGCTATCTATTTAACCCGGACACACTTGTAACCAAAAACAAATTCTATTCCTTGTCGCAAAATATTGAAAACTCCTCGCAATCTCAAGCAGAAAATAATATACCACTAATTTACCTAAAATTCCTCCAATACTACTTCCTAATGGTACACACTATCAGAACATTATTCAAGATATTAAGAAACCCACAAAAAAAGATTTTACTACTATCAATAAAGGTAACCAGCTGAAAATCAATCTCACAACTACGGAGGATTTTAGGAGCCTCACTAAATTCTACGATCAGAATAAGGTAAGCTACTATACTTATCGTAACCCAGAGAATTCCGCTATCTCAGTGGTACTACGTAATATACCTATATCAATTACTGAAGATGAAATCAATACAGCTCTAACCAGTCTTAACTATCCTATTACATCGATTACAAGATTATTAAATAATAACAAAAAGCCAATGCCGCTAATTGCTGTTGAGCTACGAAAAACACCTGAAGCTAAAGACATTTTCAATTTAACAAGGTTGTTTCATTGTGTGGTAACCGTTGAACTCCGACGTAAAAGTAGTGATGTCCCACAGTGCACAAACTGTCAATTAATAGGCCATACCAAAAATTATTGCCATTTACCTCCTCGCTGTGTAAAATGCACAGCACATCATCACTACACGCAGTGTTCTAAACGCAAAGTTCAAGATAAACCACAGTGTGTGAATTGCGGAGGTAAGCACACCGCCAACTACAGGTGCTGTTCTTAATTTAGAAAATTAAACACTAAACCATCATCCGCAAATCCCGATGCATTTATAACTGGCAAAGTTACTTCAAGCCGCACCTACGCACAAACTGTCTCTGGCATCTTCAGCCAACCTAAACCGCAGGCGACAAATAGTAAAAATTCGGACGCCGATTCTGTTATGTCAAAGATATTTCAAACCATCATAGAATTAATATCCCCACACCTTGATCAAATAAAAAACTTTATTATGTCACTCATTGCTATGCTGTTTAAAAATGCCAGCAAATAATCACTATCCTCTCAACATGTTAACCCTACTCAACTGGAATGCCAATGGTTTAAAAGCACAGCGCTCGACCTTCATTTCTAGGCATGGTATTGATATTGCCTGCGTAAGCGAAATACACATAATTCAAAAAGAAAAGTTTACTATACCTGGCTATCAAATTTTCCGCAAAGATTGAGAAACTGCAATTGACTGGGTTGGCTCAGCAATAATAATAAAACGAAACATTGTAACAAGTCAGCATATACTGGAAGACATTCATCTAATGGAAGCAGTAGCCATTAAAATAACATTGCAACACAATGTCACGCTAAAAATAGTTGCTGCATATAAACCTCCAAATAACCAATTAAATGTCATCGAACTTAAAAATATCTTCTCCGATTCGCTTCCCACGATTCTAGTAGGTGACCTCAACTGCAAGCACACCAACTGGGGCTGCAGAACAAACAACTCCAACGGAGTCAAGTTAAATAACATTACTTCTCAGATAGCCGTACACATATCTGCACCTACCGACTACACTTATTTCCCTTATAGATATAACCAGAAGCCAGATATTCTTGATATAATTCTACACAAAAAGCTTTCTCTCCCAATAACACACTAGTACGTTCTAAGCGAACTTGACTCAGATCATTTACCTGTTTTGTTCACATTAAACTGCATCGCTCACCATTATTCAAAACTCCCTACGTTGCTAAATGGTCCCATCGACTGGAAACGCTTCCAAACTATAATGGATAATCAGATCATATGCCCAACTAACCTATCTACCCAGGAAAATATAGATAACTCAATCAAAATATTCGAACATGAGACATTTATAGCAATCCAAAAACTCACCATAGCCACGACCAGAACACATAGAAGATTCAGTGATTGTAATCCACCAATACAAATACAGAAACTAATCAAAGAGAAGCATACTGCACGTAGACAGTGGCAAAAGACTAGAGATCCAGCGGTTAAAGCCACTCTAAACAGGTTGATTTGGTTGGTAAGAAATGAACTGGATAAATTAAGAATAGAATCGTATAAAAAATATATAGGCTCATACAACCCAGCGGATCCCAACATGTGGAAGGCTACAAAAAAAAAAACTAAATCAATCTACCATAATTCCACCACTTCGAACTAATGATGGTATACATGAGGAAGACACCTGCAAATGTGAAGTGTTTGCTCAGCAGCTCGAAAGTACATTTACCACTACAGTTGACGAAAAATCAAACCGTATCATTCACATAAAGAATGAAATAAGTAAGATTGATACGAATGACATAGAACTTACAGACCCAGTATCACCTTCAGAAGTTAAAAAATATATTGAACTGCTCAAAACAACAAAAGCACCTGGCGCAGACTTAATTCCCAATATCCTCCTTAAAAACCTTTCAAACAAAAGTATAGCATTTCTAACGGCCATTTTTAATTCTTGCTTGCGCATTGGATATTTCCCAACCACATGGAAACATGCAGTAATTTTAATGTTCCGAAAACCTGGGAAGCAGCACAACAATCCTGCCAACTATAGACCAATCAGTTTGTTATCAATTATCAGGCCGATATTCACCTACGGCTGCAGTGTTTGGGGTGCAACATCTAAAACAAACATACGTCAACTCCAAATTTTGCAAAATAAGATTTTACGCATCATAACAAATGCTGAGTGGTTTGTCAGAAACACCCAAATTCATAGGGAAACAAGTATGCCCACAGTCGAGGAGTTTATTCACAAGAACTTAAAGAACTTTTATAATAACATAAATAAGTGCAGTGGCGCAGTATATTATAACATAGGAAAAAAAACCTTCACAATAGACTAAAAAGGCAATTACCAATAGATCTTATAAATGATGACAACGGTTAACGTGTAGTAATAGTAACATCCACAATTAATACGTACAACTAAATATTGTCTGTCTTACGAAACAATTAAAAATCAAAACAGTGAATTCTAAAAACTAGTGATTAAGGTGTCTCAGCCGATAGTGATTTCCGTGCTACCTATATGTATAAACACTGCCATGAATAGCATATAATATGCTGAACTGGCAAACAATGAGAAGAGAGAGATAATGTATAGAAATTAAAATAACGTTAGGCAAAACAGCGTTACGCAACTTAGAACTGACCAAATTACTACAAACTGTCCAATTGTCATTGCCAACAGAATAACCTGAATTTCAGATTCTGAAATAATGGCCAGCTGTTATCCAAACAATAAAACAACGGCCTATCAGTTATTATATAAATCATAATGTTTTGGTGTATTAAAAAATAAGAAAAAGGACTGCCGAAGGCATTAGAACAAGGAACAATCATACTTAAGAGAAAGTTGTTAATAATGTTACTGCCACAAAGGAAGTTACAGAATTTTTTCTGTTTTATTAGCACTTAATATACGAGTATTTATAAGTAAATCATAAGCAATACATAACTGCAGAACCTTGTATCTTTTATTTTCAAAAAAATTAGGATACAAAATAAAATAAAATTTAAGAAAAGTGTAGAAGAAAGTTGCTTAGTGTCCGTATTAACATGGCAGATAAACTTGGAATATAAGATAAGAATCTCTAATTTATTTCTCCGACAAAAAAAATTGCTTGGCTGACCTAACAAACTTTTTATTCGAGCGTCCAACATTTTCAAAACATCTCATACAAAACAGCCAACGCTACTCCTCAAATTATTATTGATTATTATTATAATTAATAATTTTCTCTCGATTATTTAAACCGACATAAATAAAATAAATTCAAACCGACAAAGTTCAATCCTTTCTCACGCCGAATCATTTAACGCATCGCAATTGCATTGCCCTTAATTCGATAACCACCTATAAAACCCTAGACAAAAGCAACATTCTATTCGCTTAACAACATAATAACAGTCAAAAATCACCGCCCGAAAAATCTGGCAACAGACAAAGATTGAAGCAGTTCTCGTGATTTTCAGATGTAGGGTTGCTTAATTTATTATTTAAACTTCCGTGTGGCGTATTTCGGGGCCCCGGTTCGGGATTTCTTTGATGCGTGGCGTGTCAGAGGGCACTTCCTAGCTGTATTTTAAGCACATGTGCTCTCCAGACTTTACGGCGAATAGGAACAGCTGATAAGATTAATTTGTATTTAAATGAATAATATTCACATTATATAGGCGGTGTTTTCATGACGAGCATATCTTTCGGTTCGATCAAAGTCCTAATGCAACATAAATACGGGAAATGCATTTGTGATAAGAATTTGAAGTTATCAAAGGTAGATTGTGCACAATTTATTTAAGGATTTTAAGATGAAAGCAAACTGAAAAGTTCTTGTTATGATTATTAAACTGAAAAGAAAATGATCATGATATGGGAAAATTTGGAAAACTTGTTGCCTTGCCCACTACCTGGAATACTTAACTTGTATCATTAGCTGAGACAAAAAAGGTTGCTCTTTTTATTGTTCATCTATACAAAACAGGAAACTTTGAAAACTGTTAATATAAAGAAAATTAAAAATTTTGAACTAGGTTGAGCTTTCATTTAAATAATAAAATAATGGAAATCAGCCAAACGATGTTTCATTTTAATATGTGCCACGTATGTTGTTGCAAAAATTTAACAATCCTGAAATTTCTTAATTCAAAATATATACTGACATAAATCAGTTCAAAACTTTAAAACTTATATCGATATGCAGTCATAAAATTTACATTTGCGTCTTCAACTTTCAGCATTAGTTTTCGGAATGCTCTAACTGTGATTTATAATATCCCTAAGCAAACGTTTAAGCATAAAACGAGTTTAAAATCATAAAACCGATATAATAAAGTTTGAATTCAGCAGGAAAATTAAATTTAGTTCACTTCATAATATATAGCTAATCTTACCGAGCACGAAGATGTATTCAGCTTATCAAAACAGCTTTCGGGATCAACAAGCAGAAATTTACATTTTCAAAACTAAATTTACGAAAATCACCAGAAGGGAAATGCTACAGTAAAGCAGAAGTATTTATGTGAGCTACAAACTATTCTAACATCCTTCAGGACAAATTAAACCAAAATGTGTATACGAATGTAAATCAGATAAATTTATTCTAAAACACCTCGAAAAATAAATACTAGAAATCAACCACATCTGAGAATTTATTCGCCCAGATTTTTCACCAATAACTAAAGGTTTTATTTAGCTATTTTTCAGGGTCGATACTGTGAAATTTATAACTTTCAGAATAGATGCGAGCATAAATCAATTTGCACAGTCTGCTATCTAAACCGGCACAGACCAAACTGCAATCATTTTTAACAGTTTCCTTAGAAACCTCTACAATCTTGGAATGCTATACTTCATCTAACCGAGCATTTTTCATAATTAACTGATTGATGCTGCAACTTTCTGAATATATCCCAACGTAAATCATACTGGAAAGTGTTTTAACCACTCTTGTTTTAAAGTAAACTTATAATTAATTATAACTTAAACTTTTGTAGTTTAAAATTGATTAATTTGAGAAATAGCACCTCAAAGTGGACGATCGATTTTTTTATAACTTGAACAATACATAAACTGTTATTTTATTCAAAACGAATTGGCAAGAATTACATTATCCTAATCATCAGCACTGTTAAATGCATCGACTCTTGCAGATAAACAGTAATTTAGATTTATCAAAACAGGAATTTAAAATTACAAAACAAAGAGGACAAGGAAATTTGAATGACTGTGAGTTTCAATTTTTATTTCCAAACAGTCATTCTCTTCTGATAAAATTTCCAATTTTCTAGAATTCTATTAGAATCTTGCGTGATTTTTCATAACCATAACTATTTAAAAGTACAAACAAAATTTTCAGGGAATTCTTAAAAAAAAGAAAACAAAAGTAATAAGCCTTTTTTTGTTAATAAGATCTAAAGTTTTAAGAAAAGTTCTAGGAATTTTTTTGTGTAAAAAACTTGTCATCTAATGTTTGTTCGGTAAAAATCCGCACAAAGCTTGTTGGTTACTATTTTTATTGCTTTGCATTCTTAATGGAATTTTGTACTTAATCATGTACTAGCCATTACGATGTTGCTAGAATCAGGTTTACAATTGATCAAGGCTATAATCAGTTGTCAAAATGACTTTTAAAGCGAATGATCTACGTGACCAACCACGTGTACAAGTTCTTTGAAAAACACTAAAATAAAGAAAAATCCTTTGTTGTTCATCATTTTACTGAAGAGAGGTAACAAAACGAACAGTATGCAGTAAACTGAAGAGACAGAATAATGGATTCCCACCATCCAGGAAAATTGGCTCGGAAAAAAATTCCAAAATTATCACTCCTGCCAAACTTGAGGCGAAAAGAATGACCGAATCTTGATTCTTGCTGCTGCGAGAACATTCAAAGTAAACAAGAATTGGACACATCAAGTTCTTCAGCAAAAAAAGAACAAATATTAAATGCTACAAAAAGAAAACGTTCTGGATGGAACTGAAGTTCAAATTGGGTCGGCAAACCACAAAGCGCTTGGCTTTTCAAAAAATTCTCTAAACGCAGCTTCATCCTCGGCACTGAATTGTATATTCGGGGCCATTCCAAGTCAGCCTTTTCGAAATTAGTCTTCTGTTCCTGCTTTTGTCTTCTTGACTAATTGATTGCGTTTCGTAACCGAATAACTTCAAATTTATTTTTTTTTGCACTCCCGGGCGTAAAGTGACTACTTTCCGTCCGCGAAGAGGGACGTAAAGTTAATTATTGCAGACCTCGGGCACACTTTACGCCCGCGACAAATTAATTTAAAATAGCACAATAGTTATTTAAGTATCAAAGGCGGTAGGTGCGTTTTACCGGTCGAGGGTAAGTGTTTTTACCCGAGACCGGTAGCGCCTACGCCCGTGATGCTTATTACAATTTTTGCATGATCCATGCAATAACCAAATTAAACGAATCTAAATTTGTTCATGTCAAAGTGACAATAATTGTGTGATAACTGTAGAATTATATAAAAATTCCACTATCTAAAATGATAAAAAAACACTCACACATTTTCATATTTTATTACTGACCGCCTCCCGATCGGTAAGTGAATGCTTACCGATCAGTAATTTGTAAGTCAGTAATTTGTAAGCATAACTTACTATTGTCATAATTAAATCAATAAACACATCAAATTGACGGATCGTGCAAAAAAATAAGTAGATTACCTTAGTTACAAAACAATGTTTATAAAATCACTCTTGTCGTGAATGCGTCAATTTGACATTTTTAAAAATGCTATTAGAAAAATTTTACTATAAATCAAAAAATTTAAATAAAATCTCCGTTCGTGCAAAAAATATTGTATGTACCACAGGCGTAATAAGCGACTTTGGCCTTTGGCGTATTATAACCCTCGGCTAAAGCCTCGGGTTATAATATTCACGCCGCAGGCCAAAATCGCCTTCTTTATGCCCTTGATACATAAATAACTATTTTGCAATCCCGAGCGTAAAGTTAGATACTACTTTACGCTCGCGAGGAAGTGCGTAGTTAATTATGGTAGACCACGGGCGCACTTTACGCCCGCAACAAATTAATTTGAAATATCACAAAATAAGTAGATTGAATAGCAAAGAAATTATATTTTATAATTTTACATTAACAACACAATTTGTGCAATTATTTAAATGAATAATAGGAGTATTTCTTGCTTCTGATTCCACTTGGATTTGGTCAACAGGAAGAGAAGATAGTTTCTACTTTCAACCATGATTCGAATGGGATTTTCAGCGGTGTTAGCTGGAATTTGAAGATTTTGTGAAGTCTTGAAGCTTCCCCAATTATTGATGACGATGGGGGCTTTCCAAAAGAGGTTTCATCAAATATTATTTTCTTTGCAATTTACATTTTATTATTCGTGGGGTGTTCAATATATCCTTCGGAAACACTAGTGGATTTCCTCCCTGCGTTACGATTTTTATGTTTAATATGTCCTCACCTGCGTCAGCCAACAATATGTATGTAGCTGATGATCGGCTAAAAATGTAGCCAGTACAGCATTGTGAATCAAGCAATTGCAGAAAGCTTGCTATTTTACTAGACATTTTTTCTTACAACTTGTTTAGTACATTTTTCCGTTATTATACGAGGTGTGTTCAATTGAAACCCATCTTTAGTCCATCATCATCATCATCATCATCATCATCATCATCATCATCATCATCATCAATTGACATGGAGCAGATCCTCGTGGATCAATCCTGGATTAAAAAAATTTATTCAGAAATATAATTACCACCACAATTAAGGCATCTATCCCATTGTTTCACCAACCGATGTATACCCTGCTCATAGAATTCTTATGGCTGCTGACTGAAGAATTCTTTCACGGAAAAGAAAATATTCAACAGAAGAAATGGAGGATTCTAGAGCATCCACCCTACAGCCCAAATTTATCGCCTTGTGATTTCCATATTTTTGGGCCACTGAAAAAGGCGTTAAAAGGTAAACGTTTTCAGTCGGACGCAGAAGTACAAAACGCTGTGAAAGAATTCTTCAGTCAGCAGCCACAAGAATTCTATTAGCAGGGAATAGGTACATCGGCTGGTGAAACAATGTGATAGGTGCCTTAATTGTGGTGGTAATTATTTGTGATTATATTTCTGAATAAATTTTTTATGGACAGAACACAAAACAATCGCTGATGTTCCGTATCAGGTTTCCGCAAGCCAGCATACTTTCGGTCAAAAATTTTTAGAAGACCCACTTTCCCCCGTTAAAAAAACTTTTCCAATTTATTAAGGACTTCAGTTTGCCAATATTTCCGAAATGGGTTCATCTTTAGATATAAAGATTGACGCATATTGGAAAGTCATTAAATTTTTACGAAACCATTTAGACATTTGGGATCCTAGTAACAAAATGACTTTGGAGTTAGCATTAGATTGCGTCCTAAATGTTCATAACATTCTATTAAATCAAAAAGATGAAGTATATAGAATAGCTGTACAAGCGGTAAACATTGTCGGCTGACTTGTAAGTAGCCCACCATCTAATAAACCTAAGGAGGGACGAAAGACTACATCATTATCGGTTATCAACACCACATGCAGTGATGAGCCAGTTGGGATGGGTTTCTTCGTTATTGATTATAGTAAACATTCTTTGAATTTTTGTTTTTGTTTCTCGTATAGACTTCAGTAAAAAAAACTCACGGCGGCAAGCACAGGCAACTCCAAAATTTAGGGCCACCTATATTTTCAAAATAATTATTACAATTTTAATCAACTAGCTAGTTATATTACTTACTTTCATCATCAAGTATTGGCCGTCGGGAGCTTTGAGAAGGAATTTATTTATTTGTTGTCTATTTAGGATGTTGGACTTCTTCAGTTTATATTCTTCACTTTTACGTTTTAAAAATGCAGATTAAAGGTTGCTTTTAACATTGAATCAACATTCCATAGGGTTGAAGCGAACCAAAAGAACATTTTCACTATAACTTACGACTTTCTTCTCCCGGCATCAATTTATAAACTCGTCATATTATTGTTGTTGATAAATTTTTCTTGATTTTTCTGGAAGTAAGCCGAGACTTACTGCACTAGCAGCTTCTTTAATATCAGGAGGTGTGCAGTTAAACTCTTGATCACTTTCGTTATCCATAATTGCTTTAAAAAATTGCTTCGATTACTTTAGTTGATTTTGCGTGGCTTTCACAGAAAATTATTTTGACCTAATAATAATTGTTTTTGTTTAGAATTACTACGCTCACTACCTTAGTTACAAAACAATTTTTATATAACTTGTAAAATCACTCCTGTCGTGAATGTGTCAATTTGACATTTTTAACAATGCGATTAAAAAAATTTTAATATAAATAAAATCTCCGTCCGTGCAAAAGTATTGTATGTACCACAGGCGAAATAAGCCACTTTAGCCCTTAGCGTGTTATATAATATTCACGCCGCGGGCCAAAATCGCTTTCCTTATGCCCTTGATACACAAATAACTATTAATATTCATTGAATTGAGGTTCCAGAAATATTTAATTAGGCCGATCTTCTTGTTTAGGACTTCTTATAAAACACGTTCGACGTTTTCTTCGTTTTTAAGTGACTTTGGACGTTCGCAGTTAGGGGCATCTTTTGCAGAACCACAAGTTCTCCATTTATTTAATAAGTCGTATACAGCACATAGCACGGAGTATAAAGACTCCATAGTAAACATTCTTCGGACGAGATGCCTCGGGTTCGAGCCCAACCACGGTCAGATTTCGATTTGGAGCATGATTGGCGTTCGGACCTGTATATGTAGGTTAAGTTAGATTAAGTTTAGAAGACCAATAACCACAGCAGTTGAAGCCGGTAAGTTCCTTTCTTTCTTTTCATTTTACCCTCTTATACCTTTACAATGTCGAGGGGCCCGAACACACCGAGCCGCAGAGTGGTCACCCATTCAAGTTCTGATCAAGTACGCCTTTGCTTAACTTTCTATATTGCAGTACTACGTGCGCTCCCACTCTGCCGTACTGCCGTACTGCAGGCCTGCCGGTAAGTTTAAATTAAAAAAAAATATTCTTTGTTTAGTTCGTAGGAATATCGTCCACTATCATTTGTAAAGAAATTGTTTAAGCTTAACATATTCATTTGGTTGTGTATCTTGATCCATTTAGTTATTATTTACTGACAAAATTTTACCAAGTGATCAACAGAATTTATAATTAGAGCAGGCTGTGATATTTACCATAAAGTTGGCAACACAGGCTTGCAGCTTGAAATTAAAAATTTTAAGTGTCAGAATTGAGACAGTGTCCAACCACATAGCATAAAATAGCACCAATCACAGGCTCCTCTAATTATGAATTCCGTTGATCACCTGGTATAACTACTTATGGCCAAAATTGTACAAGGTGGTCCAAATTGGACACTTTTGATAGGAAACACCAATTTCTAGAGGAGATAGAAAAAAACTGACCTACATGTTACGAGCTCGATTTTTGTGAGAAAGTGAATGCCGAAAACCGCACATCGATATCTTGAACTGTTTAGAAGATATAGGGTGGTTTTCAATTTTGTGCATTATTGACCCACCCCCGTAACTTATTTATTTATGAATATTTTTTGTTTCTGTAAAAACATTCTTAAGGCACTTTTTTTAAAGGAATCCAATGGTGTCCCAAGTTTTTTTGTAAAAAGAATGGTTTTGAAGCTATGACATAAACTTGTATTTTTTCTTATTGCTGTTTCTAAAATACTATAGATGAATTTTGTTAATCTGGAGTGCCATGTTGAACAATAAAACGAAATAAACTTACAGCTGTTATAAAATACATGTTTAAAAAGCAAAGTAGAAAGTATTTTATATATTTAGAAAAAGAATATGCAAAAATATATAGGGTAGTCCATAAGAAAAAATACAAGTTTATGTCATATCTTCAAAACCATTCTTTTTACAAAAAAACTTGGGACACCATTGGATTCCTTTAAAAAAAGTGCCTTAAGAATGTTTTTACAGAAACAAAAAATATTCATAAATAAATAAGTTACGGGGGTGGGTCAAAAATGCACAAAATTGAAAACCACCCTATATCTTCTAAACAGTTCAAGATATCGATGTGCGGTTTTCGGCATTGACTTTCTCACAAAAATCGAGCTCGTAACATGTAGGTTAGTTTTTTTCTATCTCCTCTAGAAATTGGTGTTTCCTATCAAAAGTGTCCAATTTGGACCACCTTGTACAATAGATAACCCAACTTACAAATTCATAAATAACGTTGATCTATGTTAATCTTCAATAAATTTTATAGAATCAGAATGACAACATACCGGGTGTTTGACTTAAGGGGCGAACATAGGGAAATTGCATGGGAAATCGTATATATGCAGATTTCTGCTCCCCGTTTGAGTTGATAGGATTGATAGTGGTATCAATCGAAAGACAAAACGAATGGGCTTAATTTGATACTACTTTACTTGAATGTGTTACTTGTTTAAAAAAGAAATAGCTTAAAAACTGCAATAAATAATTTGCATTTTATTCACAAAAAGCAGACCAGCCATGATGAAATTTGAAGTTTCTTTGTGCCAAAATAAATTTTATTTTCTGTCAGTTATCAATTCACGAATCTACCTAATTACTATGAATAGTAATGTTCAATATTTTAATGAGGAGGGGGTATTATTTATTGTCAAAACGTTTTATACTGGCATCAGTTTTCGCACAGTTCGTGATTTAAATAACTTAAAATTATCACGGCTAGTCTGCGTTTTGTGAATAAAATGCAAATTATGTATTGTTGTTTTTAAGCTATTTATTTCTTAAACAAGTAACAAATTCATGTAAAGTAGTATCACATTAAGCGCATTCTTTTTGTCTTTCGATTGATACCACTATCAATCCTATCAACTCAAACGGGGAGCAGGAATCTGCATATATACGATTTCCCATGCTATTTCCCTATGTTCGCCCCTTAAGTCAAACACACGGTATAATAAAGGGCTGGTTGCCCAAGCACGACTCAACAGCTTCGTCAAATTAATCATTCGTCAAAGTGAACAAAATCTAATCAAAATTTAAATTTCATGATCGTTCGAATATTTCCACTTTATTCTGTGTATGTGTATGTTTAATCCGCTCCCTGATCTGGCAATATTTCCCGCCCATCTCCATTTTATTTTCAGGATATGCTTGAGAATGTCCTTCGCTCTTGTCCTTTGCTTTTTAACAGTATTTGGTATTTTGTGTCTTCTTGTGATCACCAGCATTGCCCTTTCCATTACCTTTTGAATAATTTATGCCCAGATTTTTTGATAATAGTTGATATGATTGATTACTGGTATGACGCATATATATTTCGCATTTCAAGCACATTTTTGAAGACATTGTAAAGTTTACCAAATGCTGCCCAGGCTAGGCCTATTCAACGTTAGATATTACAGGTTTGAGTATGGTAGCGATATATTTTACTCCTATGATGTTTCAACGGCATCGTGAGATAATATTAAAAAAAAAGGAGAAATTTGAACAAAAGGTACTGCTTTAAATAGCAAGTGATCCAAAAGGTTTGAGCAAACCTCGACTAAAGTCTTCTGAAATGATAATATCAGCAAAGACATACATATTGAATGTTTGAAGAAAATATTGATTCCATAGACATCAATTCTAATTATACTCCAGGTTCATATACAAAAAATGCAGGTATTCTTGAAAAAGGAAAATTAATTCGTAACTAAAGGAGACAACCCAGTTAATACTCCAAAAATTCGAGTTATTGGAGATTGTTGGTGATATTTGAAACGAATGATGTACAAGGGATCGTGAAAAACCGAAAGGCATCAACAGCTTAGACTCAAAAACAAATACTGCAAAAGACTGATCCAGATTTTGTACAAAAAAAAATCGATCAGGTGCAGCACCATGGGGTAGTTGGAGCTCCTCCAGTGTTCTCTGTTTGCACATTTTCTTTTCATTTCCTCATGTGTTGTGCACCCAACGTCTTCTATTATTTTCTTGATGTACTTTAATCTGAGTTTTCCTCTTGCATTTTTACCCTTGATTTGGCCCTCGATTATTGTTGTGAGAAGCCCTTCTTTTCTTAATGTGTGACCAATGAATCTCATTCTCCTTTTTGTATTTCCTTCCTTTCATTACTAGTTCTTTGCGACCAGCTTGCTTTTAGCATTCTTCTGTAAAACTATTGTCCTAAAGCTTCTATTCTTTTCTTGCTTGCGGTCCCTATTGCCCACTTTTCAGCCCGTTGTCTATTCGATTTTTTAGGGATATTGCGTTGCTATTCAGCAAATTTTTCTTTTGATATAGTGTTTTTTTTACCATTGCAATTCTCTTTCTTATTTCTTTATCACATCTGGCATCTTTGATTAAAGTGCAGCCCGAATAAGAAAACTCTTCTACCTCCTGTATTTCTGTTTCATATACCGGGCGGTGCATTGTCTCACGCAACATAGGGATTTCAATGGTAAATTTTTAATTTGTAAATATTTGCTTCCCCAATTATTTTAGACCAAAAGTACAAATATGTTTATTGTAGAGAAAAAAATACCCAATCCAATGATGCTATTTTGCAGTTTTTCAATTTTTCCGTAACAGAAAAACTGTGGAAATTAATTCTTGCACTTTGATAAAAATCACTGATGCCTTGGAATTACTGAAACAGTCTGGCTTGTCAGTTAGTTACACTTGTTAAGTTTGTTTTAAATAGTTATTTTCATAACAAGTGCGGGAAGTTAGCGATTCCGAAACGAATGCAGAACGTTACAGAAACGAGCGCAGCGAGTTTCTGTACCTGCATGAGTTTCGGAATCGCTCTTCCCGCACGTGTTATGAACACCGTTTTTCCTACAAACGTTTAGGAATCGTCCTAAACTATCATTTTGTAAGTTTTCAAGTTGTCAAATTTGACATTTCCTTTTAAAGTAATAATCTAGTAAGGATGGTTGCTATGCGATTTTCTGAATTTTCAGAAATCGCTGTCACTTTCCGGCACTCCGTGCGGGAAAGTTACTTTCCTGCACTCCGTGCGGAAAAGTGCCTTTCCCGCACGCAAAATGAGTGTGGGAAAGTAACATTCCTAAACGTTTGTCGGAAAAAGTAATTTCCCTTCCTGTTGAATTTGTTGAATAATGGTTATTTGTTTACCAAGGCCAAAAAGTTACATTTTTCGTATTAAAAAATAATTTCAAACTGTCATTATGACAGAGGGGTGGAGCTATAACAGTGGCATAGCTCCACCCCTCTGTTTCAAAAATTTCATGGCATTAGTGATTTTTGTCAAAGTGCAAGAATTAATCCCCACAGTTCTTCTGTTACACGAAAAATTGTGTAGAATAGCATCAATCGATGCAGTATTTTTTTCTCTACAAAAAACTTCATTACACTTTTGGTGTAAAATAATTAGGGAAGCAAATAAGTACATATTAAAAAATTACCATTGAAATCCCTATGGTGCGTGAGGCAACGCACCACCCGGTATAGACTCATATCTTGTATATCCTCTTCCAGATTTTCGTTTTTCTCTTATTTATTTTCATCCCATATCTACCGTTCAAAATATCTTCAATTTCATGTAGTTGCAGGCAAAGTTTTTCTTTACTCTCTGCTATGAGAGCTATGCCATCCGCATATCTTATCATATCCACCCTTACCCCTGTATTTTTATCCCTGTGACTATCTTGTTTCGCAGTTCGTTTATCGCTTGTTGTATATATAAATTGAATAATAAAGGCGAGATGGCACACCCTTGCCTTACTCCTTTTTCTATTTCTAGTTGAAGCTAGGTCTTAATATATCCTGTTTTATTACATTAACAATACATAACATTAATCAAAAAATAACAAATAATTTCATTTGAACTATAAAAAGAACATGCTATGAAATCGTGATTTTTACCGGATAGATGATAAATCTAAATGTACGAAATCAATTTTTTTAGAAAATTTTTTTCAGTAGTGCGTTATAGGTATAGGAATTTTAGAAAAACTAAATAATTAAATTAACAAGTTCGTCACAAATCAAATCGCATTGAGAATGAATTTTCCGGCAATTACAAAACGCATTTAAATATAAAAGCAAACTTTACTTATCTCAGTTATAAAATTTTCACTTACAATACCACGAATGTTCAAAGAATTGTCGATTATTTTTTTGCTGTAACATCACGAATGTTCCTTGTGCTTGCATATGAATATTCACAATCACAAGGAACATGAGTGATTTTACAGCAAAAATAATCTACAATTCTTTGACCACGAATGGTATTTGAGGGACTATTCAACGAAAAAAAATCATTTCCGTCGAATCATCAATGGTCCCAAAACAAGTGCTAATAACTGCTAGAATGCATTTTATACATTTTGAAGCTATAATATTTAGTTGTGTACACTAAAATAGGCAAAGGAAAGATTATTCGTTCAATTATTATTAGATTTTTCAGTTCTGGGAAATCGAACTCGGAAATTACAAATTTATTAAAGTTATCGCGATATAGTGCAAGAAATATTGTTAGAAGATATAAAATTACTAGTTGAGTCACCACAAAGCCTCGATATGTGGGAAAAACTAAAATTACAGATGCCGATACAAAAGCATTAAGAAGAATTATCGAGAAAAACCGGCGTGCCAATTACCCTACGTTAAGCGCTCTGTGGAGTGATTCTGTTGGAAGGCACATTAGGAGATCCACATGTCACAGGGGGACTCACAAAATGGGAATTGATACTTACAAGGTAAGTGGTTTGATTAAAAAAAATAAAATGGAAACAGAAAAATATTTTTTTCTAAAAAACTGGTCTTAAAATTGGCAATTGTGGCCAAAGGCCAAAGAAAAGCCACTTTTAACGCCAAAGCAGAAGATAAATACAGTAAGATTGGCAAAAGAACATAAGGTTTGGGCACCTCAGCAATGGCATGCAAGACTTATCGCTCCGATAAGACTCGATTCGAAGTGCGTATTGGAGACAGTAGAGGCCGAGTTATTTGCAAAATACACGAGGCGCTTCAGGTCGACTGTCTCAAAAGAAAGGTCAAATTTTTTGCATCGGCCATGGTTTGGTCGCCGAAGGGGATAGGAAAAGTTCATTTTCTTGAAGAAACTGTGGATACAAACAAGTATCTGTACATTTTAGAAGAATCGCTTTCACCGGTCATGGAAGAATATTTAACATCAGGGCAAGATTTTGTGTTAAAGCAGGACAGCGCAGGACGCTACAAATCAAAAAAGCCTTCAAATAGATGGAAGATTACGGTATACCACCTTTGGAAGGGGTTTCTTTGTGGCACCAGATAAAAAAGGTGCTTCGGAAACATTCTGCTAGAACAATCCCTCAACTGAAGCAAAGGCTTCAGAAAATATGGGATTCGTTTACAGTAGAATTTTGCCAAGGCTTCGTTAATACTATGCCCCAAAGAATTTCGGATATTATAAAAAATAAAGGCGATATTACCCAGTGGTAGACCTTAAAATTATTTTCTGTTAATTTTACGTATTTATTCACATTTTTATTATTTGTCCTCATTTTGTGTTAGTTGTCGATTTTAATCACTGAATAGGCATTTGTTGTGGTTAAGAGATGCTAAATATGTTGTCAAATGAATAAAACAACTTGAAATTCATGAAGTACTTGTATTTTTGCTCTCCTAAGGTGGGCCAACTGAAATGGGACGGGGCTCGTAGATTCACGAATCTTTATTGCTATGGACGAAGTCCACGAGTGGAATTTCCTAATTACCACGAATGTAATTCGGCGTGATTATTTTTTAAACTACTCAACACAATGATGACAGTGCTGAATTTAATGTTTGTATTGAGACAAATGGCTGCGCTACCTTAACAACCAAGTCAAGGCTAACTTTTTTATGCATTTATTTAAACAAAGATCCAATGAAACATTGTGAAAAAATTGTCGCTGTAATCAGCTACTAGCAAATTGTCAGTGTAATTTTGATGCTATTGGTCGATTTGAAATTTTTTCTCATTATGATTGGCTGACAGAACTGTTTAAAAATAATCGAATATAATTACACAAGAGGTTTTATTTAGTCGGATAATAGTTATTTATTATACATGCGGATTAAATTAATGTTTAATGAGCGGTTGATACCGCGAGTTAATAAATTAATTTTAATCCGCAAGTGTAATACAACTGTTTATTCAATTTTGACGTTTATTTGACATTTTTAAAGCGATTTGACATTTTTAAAGCGCTAGCGGAATGAAAATTTTAAATCGCTAGCGGAATAAAAATTTTAAACGATTGTTTATATAAAACATCAACTTTTATGAGCACGCCAGAAACAAATAAACGTCAGTTTATACGGCAAAATTGAATAAATATTTTTTGCAACAAAAACGTATTGCCTGGCAATTAGACGAGAAAAATTGACAGCAGATAAATCACGACGGCCGAAGGCCGGAGTTGATTTTATCTGCTGTCAATTTTTCGAGTCTAATTGCTGTAAAGCAATATTAGTTTGAGTTTTGCAAATAAATATTTATCCTGACTAAATAACACCTCGAGTGCAATTCGGCGAGACAATTTAATGAATGAACAATACAAAATTATTTTTTTTATTTGGTATTGAAGCTACAATTATTAATCGTACAAGGCAAAGTTGCATAGCAACTAAAGTTAAGGTAGTGTTTTAGCCGGATAAACGTTAGGGCAAACTTTTAGCCGCTGTTAAAGTGACAAAATCACAGCGGCTTATGGGATTTTTTATACATGAATTAAATTGTCAAAGAAATTTAGTTAAATTCAGAGCTGAATATTATACAGATTTAAACATAAACTAATAACTCGTTTTTTTTTATAACAAGTAACATTTTTATGTTTAAATTTAGTGCCAAGAAAGTGTGAATACTTTTTTTTCTAAAAACAAGCTTCCCTTTTAAACCATAACTGAACCTATTTCAATGTGGTAATTCCAACATATTTAAAAATCGGAATTCTACACACATGATTTGTTAAGAAAACACAAAAACACGAAAATACCTTAAATTTGATTTTTCAAACATATTAAAATTGCCAGAAAAAAAGTTTTTCGTCGTTTCTTCGAATATGTAAAGCTTCATCGATAACTTTAAATTTAAAAAAAAACTGCAATGTAGTATTTTTAATTTCAAATGCTATCTTTATTGGACCGTAGCAATAATTCCAATGCTGCAATGTTTAAAGTTCACGGGCAATTAACTTATTTTGATTAAGTACATATATGAGCAAGCCGCTGAAGAAATATTAATAATAAAATAAAACCTTTACAATTTGTCGGTTAAAGTATTTTTTTATAATTAACTTTATAAATTATTCTGAAAGAAAATCACGCTGAAACTGTAAATCTTGAAAGAAATTTGGAAACATAACTCCAAATTGCAACTTAAACTTTTCTTAATTTAAGGAAGAATAGATATAAGGATAACTAGTCAGGTTTCTACAAACTATAAAAGGAAACTTCAAACATGTAATCCCTACAAACAACATTTAAAAATTTAGGTTGCTTTTGCACACTGAAGTTACCTAAAATATAAACTTAAAAATTAGTTTAGACCCAAAAACTATAATTAGGTATATGATTCCTAATTGAAAATATTAGCTAGATACTAATTTGTTAAACATAATTTTAACATGTTATTGGTATTTTTATCCAACAAAGATAATATGTTTCCGATCCTTTCTAGGTTTTAATTCCAAGACGCTTTGAAAATAATTTATAAGCAGTAACCAAGACCTACTTTCTCGAAATTGTTCTAAAATTCTATTTGTTAGTAAAAATTGGAACGATTATTAATTCAAAATTCTGACACTATAAATATGGAGTGAAAGTTTTTACTCTTATATCGTATATTGTCAGGTAAAATGCCACGTCCATTCTACATTTTACCTGAGCGTTGCAATTCAAAAATATAAGATATCAACCGAGTTGGATAGGTGGAAAAAGGAAAATGGGTAACATACATCAACATGACAGATCGTGTAAAGCAGGTAAAACATATCTGCAAGTCCAAGAATGTGAGATACATGTGAAACTGAGAAAAATGCCCATGTTTTATCGTGTTAGCCTCTTCTAACTTTTAACATCGCTTGTTTTCCGGTTTTTAGTTCGAGATTAATTTATAAAAGTTACGTAAAAAAATAACTGCAGTTTTTTCGTCCTTTTCTCCGTTTATGAGCTTTCAGGGACGATTTTTAATTAAGAATAAATCGAGCGAATTAATTTGATCAAAAAATATCAGCATTTATTTTTTGGGGACTTTCACTGCCAAAACAGGGACATTAGCGAACTTAATTCGGTGATGTGACCAAAGCCTAAGTTGTTTTGATAAAAATAACCCCTCAGTTTTATTGTAACGCCTTGATACGGCAATAACGAGCAAATAAAGTAGAAATATGGGACACAGAAAACGACAAAATTATTCCGAAGCTCCTGCAGACACATAAACAAGTACTTTTATCGAACCATCGACAATACCCATTTTACAACCCCGCAGTTGCATGCTGGAACCCGTTGAGTAATAAATATAAAGGCCAGACAACGGGGCTATTTTTAAATAAGAACGTATATGGACTGCGCCAACTCCAACGCTACTGTGAAAATGGAAATTGCTAAGAATATACAAGGACCAGCCAGACAGAGCCTCGTTTGCGGAGCTTATCCTGCATTTTCGCGTGGTGAACGAGGAGGAATGAACAGGCAAACTGTGGTTGCCGGTTGCCTAGCAGACTTAATCGATTGAACTTTTTATAAACCCCTTGTTACCTGATGAACAGCGTTAATAGGTCCATAAAGGCAGGATTTTTGAATTCCCACGTTTCATTAAAATTTTTATTACGAGCGTCGTGTTAAAACATTAGCTGCTCGAAATTTAGAATCCCCCAAGGATAATTTATTCATGCAGCTACCTTGAACATTAACTTTTATTGGCAAAAAAGCTTAAAAAATCACTTTTAAAACAAGATTTTGCAAACTTGCTAATAAAAATATGATTGCCTGCTTCGTTAATAAGAAATCAGACACTCGAACTATGTTTTGCTAAACCTAAACCAAAGAAAAATTTGAAACAATCAGTCATGTGTAAGGCCTCTTTGTCTCTGAAAGTCACGTATTTTTCAGTGATAAAGCAAGTAAATTGAATAATTTTCTTCGAAACCACAAAGCAGCTTCCTTCTTTTTCGTTCAAAAACTGTTTCCTTCTGTTATTCTCATTTTAATAATCAGAAAAACAAATTAATTCTCGTTTCGAAATTCCTCTTTCCCTCACACATGGTCTTAAAATAAAACAAAATCAAAACGTGTTTTTCAGAAATCCGAAACGGCAACGATATCTTAACATTTCCTGTATTTACCCCTGAGTAACTTACTAAAAAAGTAAGTATATAAATATCGTTAACGTTAAGCTCGGCTTTCGCCGAAAGAAAAAATATCAGTCAATAAATCTAATAAAAAAATAGCTCAGCTCTATAGGTTTTGGATGTGCGTGTGGGACGGGCTTGTTTCTCTATCTTAAAAATCGCTGAACAGATTCTGATTTGATTTAGAGGGTCAAACGTTTTTCTCTGATTTTTTTGTGAAAAAAGAAGAACTTTCCTAGCAAATTCAGCGTGGTATTTGTTTAAAAAATGCATAATAAATATTTAAATGCGAAATATGTCAGTCTGAACATAATAATTTAGCATTTAACACATGTAAAAAAATAAAGTAAAAGAAGTTAATTGAATAAGAACAAACATCTACAAGCGAAACGAATAAAAATAAGCCTTAAATGGCGGTGAAAACTGTAATAAGTAAAATACTCATAAAATTTCAACGTTATTCTGGTGGATGAAAAATAACATTATGAAAATAATAACTGCCTATGCAAGCACTACTATCTCTTATTACGTCAATTCATTGTCTAATTATTGCTCTTACACTACGTTGCGTTAACAAACAAGAACTCAGACGTAAATTCCCTGTCATAAAACTAGTTATTATTAATTAGTTGGGTTAGGAACAAATTCTATAGTCTTTATTTAAATTTAAAGCGACTTCCTTTGAATTTTTAGTTGACATTCATTCAGTTCATTAAATAAAAAATAACAAAGTCATTAGGATTAATAAAAGAAAAAGTTAATCCTATTGAGAACAGCGTAATGTACTTTAAAACAGTACAATGTTACTTTGTAATCCAACTAAAAGTTTAGTTCTAAATGAGTTTTCGTTTGAAACCTGAAATAAAATTGCATGCAGGATATCCTTTTTCGTTCTATTTATCTAAAAAAGCATGAAAAATGAAATTAAGTGCGGTACATTTCACGTTGTTCCAACTACATTTTAATATCAAAATTAATAGAAATGTTGTTGAAGTACCATCACGAAGGAATGTTTACGCCTTTTCACCCACTACAATCCTATCTCAGATTATATTTCAAAGAGAATTAATTAACTCCAATATATACGGTAGAAAAACATCGAGAAATATTTCAAGGACATTGACATTAACTTCCCCAAATACGAGCAGGCGTTTTGTAAATAACCCCACCATGCACTTCATAATTTATTATTATTGACCTGAAACGATACAGAAGGGGACAACTAGTATGTAAATTGTAAATGCTTCAAGCTATTTAAAAGCATAGCAGTTATAACTTTTAATTTTCTGTATGCACGAATGTACCTACTCGTATTCTAACTTTTAAAAATTACATCCCAAAGCAGGTTTATTTTATTGCTCAGAGTAATTAGATAATAATTTCAGGCTATTTTATTTATGATAAACAGCTTTAAGGTAAGAACTAAACAAATTGTAAAAACAAACTTAAGTTTTATTCTTCGTGGCATAAATTCTAATTTACCAAAAATGCCTGAGAATTAAAAATTAAGATCGTAAATCAAAAATATTAAAATTCGTAATAATTTGAAAACATGAAAAAATCATTGTTTTGATTACAACTGTCAAATTTGGGTAAATTTAGGCAGTTAAAAAGGTAAAATTACTTCAAAAGCGTGTTGTACGCTTTCGAACGATATTTCTTTTGTGTAGAAAGATCTTTTATGTGCACGCGTCTACACAAGTTGTTGACAGTCAAGCAAGTACTTTTCAAATGGTCTGTCGTTTTCATTGATTAACATGCAAAATAGTTATATAGCGCTTGAAGAAAAAATAGTATATGCCACCCGGAGCAGAAAGCTCTTTCTTGTGCTTCGCCCAGATTGCTTGGTCTCGGCTGCCGCCTCGACCGCTCAGCACAAAAAGTGGGCTTTCTACTCCTAGTGACGTAATATACTATTATTTCCGAATTAAGAAATTTAAAACAGGGTAACTCTAAAAATATAAAAATCTACTCTTTAAATGACAATAAACATTTTAAAATCATTGTACTAGCATGTACAGAATTCTCTATTCTGAGAATTCATCTGCTTCATTTTGAAACTGAAACAAAGATCAATGTTGTTGTTTGAGCTTTAACTCAAGCACCTAAAACCAAAAATTAATATAATATGCAAACGTTATGAGAATTTTCCTACAAATTAATCTGATAAAGTTGTAGCAAGAGGAATGAAGTTCAGTGTCCTTTGGTTTAATCTAAAACTCTGAACAAAAACCTTTTCGTTTCCTTGAGACACGTTTATCCTGTATAATCAAACAAATCGATCGATTTTCTTTATGTGACGTGCAGTTTAGATAAGTCTATCTTTCGTCCTGTAACGGTTGTTCTGATTACAACAAAGGGTAAGGACGACAGATTTATACGAAGGGCTAGAAAATCGAAACCACCTGTTATAAAATTTTGTTTAAATCCTTATTTTCTCTTAGGAAATTTAATATTTTACACATATTTAGTAATAATGCGAAAACAATCCATTCGGCAGGCCTTTAGGCAGAATTTGGTCTCAGTTCTTGGTTATATACACACACCATGTTTTGTGTGCTAAGTGGACATTTTTATTAATACAAAGTGTCTAAGAAAATTGTTCTAATTAATTAGAATTAAATTTTTACCTTACACCTATGGCTTAGCGATCGGTGTTAATTGTTAATTGATTAAAGGGTCATGTAGTAATATAAATTACCGAGTTTTTGTCTGAATATTGCAATACTGGCAGAAGTTTAATTCAAAGCGATTCTTCTTCTTCTTCGAGTGACTTGCCCATTGCCGGTCTTCTCTCCATACGCCTGTGATGTGCGTGTCAAGTAGCCTACATACATAGAAGCTTGTTAATAAACAATAATTAATATTAAAATGTCAACTTTCAGAAATAAATAACGGTCAGCTTTTATTTTTTATCCACAAAAATTGTCAACAGACAGATTTTACAATTCATTCTTTTTTGGATCACAGTAAGCCCGTGTGGGGTTGCTAGATCCTCCCCGGGTGACGGATTGGGGAAAGTTTGGTAGATATACCACGTATCAGAGAAATTACATACCCGAGGTGGACCAAAACTAGCACATAACGTTGAGGAGACAATTACAACAATAAACTGAAAATGACTTGAACATCTCTAGAGCGACCGAACGCCTCCCAGGATAAGGAGTTACCCTCTACCTAATGGCAAAGGCCTCCTCGGAGGGCGAATGAGCGGGTGAAAGTGAAGGCTCTTGGGATTAGAAATTGTCCCTAAAGACGGGCGAAGCAATAATTGGTCAACGGCCCGAAGATATAAAAGGCAACGGGAAACCCTCCACGGATATCCCTAGTACAAATCATCATGGCTGAAAACAAAACAAATAAGGCCCTCAGTCCCTGATAGGTCTTAGGTGACCAGAGGGTGCGAAGAATCCCCGGGTTAACGATGAACATAGGTACATGGAATATTACCTCCATTTGGCAATCAGTAACCAGCTTCGCCCCAATATCAGAGTAATTATGATACAAATACAAACAACCCAAGTACCCAACGCCCCTACAGGCAAAAGTAGCAAAGAAGAAGTAGAACAGTTCTACGATAATGTTCAGCAAGCGATAGATGTTACAAAGGCCAGTGATATTACAATTATAAGGGACAATCAGCAGATAACATCAACAATATTGTTAGAAATCAAATAGATATTACTTCCTAATTAATAAACGATACCGTAACTCCATTAAATCAGCCAAAACTTAGCCTGGCGCAGACATAGTAACAAACCACAATCCACTTCTTCTTCTAGAAGTGGCGTGTCCTTTACAGGGCCTTGCCGATCTTCTTTCCATATGTCTGTGGTGTGCGTGTCAAGTAGCCCACAGACATAAGGAACCTACAGCTTAACGTGGGCTCCGAACCACGGAAGTGCTTGCATTTCTACTCCAAAGAGGACTTACTAGGCAGAAATACCTCGGTGGTTTGCCATTACCTTCGGAGGGAAGCGGTTGGGTGTTTTCAGTGTATATGTGACCCTGGGAATCGAACTCGGACCATCTCAGTGGTCAGCCGCACGCTGAACCAACTGAGGCACGACCGCGACTACAATCCACTAATAGTAAAAATAGAAGTGAAGCTTAAGAAGTTGATGACCAAACAAAACAAAGATACCTACATCGAAAGTACAAGAACCAAAAATCAAGGAACAATTAATAATAAGAATTAATGAAGAACTAAGTAAAACCGAGACAGGCTCTAACGAAAGTTGTAATGAAACTGGAAAACTTTCAAAAACAAGGTAATTATTTCGAGTGAAGAAGTATTGAAGCTAAACAAAAATAAGAACAACAACAACAACAACACAAATAAACCATGGATGACGGACGAGATATTTCAATTAATGGAAAGAAATCTGGAGAAAAATACGTCAAACAGAAGAAAAATGGTATGAAGATAAGTGTGCAGAAGTGACAAAAAATGACAGCTTCAATGCTCGTAAAAAAGTTAAAGAATTCGCACGTATCAGCAAAATGAGTACAGGTAATATCCTATCAGATCAAAATGTAAAAATAAACCCAGACACGATAGAAAGATGGAAAGATGGAAACAATATATTCAAGAGCTTTTTGACGACGATAGACAACAAGAAGTGGTAGAAGAAGACGTACTCAGGGACAGAGAAAGTGGCTCAGACATAACGAAAGAAGAAGTTATGCACGCAATAAGATTAGCAAAGAATAACAAAGTAGCTGGCCCGGACGAAATACCAAGCATTAATTAAACTTATTGAGGAACAACAAATAGAAGTATTAACAGACTTGCAAGAGGCAGTTTATAACACAAGAGTTATTCCTACAGAGTTGCTTACATCAACATTTGTTCCAATACCTAAAAAAGCTAAGGCAAAAGAATGCAGTGATCACAGAACAATAACACACGCTTAAAATATTCCTGAAGATTAGACACCAGCGAATATTCAGAAAGCTACAACAAGATATTAGCGAAACACAATTTGGGTTTAGAAATGCATTAGGGAAAAGAAAGGCGTTATTTGCATTCAATGTTCCAGCTCAGAGATGCATAGATGTCAATCAGCCACTATATGTACGTCTGTTTCCTAGACTACAATAAGACCTTCGATAGAGTCCAACATCATCAAATGCCTAAAGTGAAGAACCTAGATATGAAAGATAGAATTGTATGACACCTTTGCTTCAATCAAGCTGCTGATGTAAAAGAGAAAAACGATATCTCAGATGAAATTAAAAATACAACAGAGCTATGTGCTTTCACCAATGCTCTTCAATTTTCATATTCAGGAGGAATAAATCAAACAGCGCTATCAGCGGGAACGATCGGGATTAAGGTTAGCGGAAAGTCGATTAATAACATAAGGTTCGCAGATGATACTGTACTAATTGCGGAAAGTCTAGAAGACCTACAGAGATTGATCGACCAAGTGGTAGAAGTCAGTGAACAGAATGAGTTCACATTAAATACCTACTAAAAAGACCAAATTCATGACAATTACAAAAACACAACAAGAACAAGAAAATTTGACAATTGACGGAGTAGTGGTAGAAAAGGTAAACAAATAGAAATAAATATTTGGGAACAATTGTCAATGAGAACAATGAATCTACGGAAGAAATCAGGTTAAGAATTGAACAAGCAAGAAAAATGTTGGAGAGGATGAAAACATTGTTTTGGAGCAAGAACCTTAATTTGAATTTGTAAGATCGGATTGTTAAGATGCTACGTATTCTCAGTGTTGCTCTACAGAATGGAAGCGTGGACACTCAAGAAAAACAATATCGATAGGTTGGACCTATAGAAGGATCTTAAAGATAAGCTGGGTAGCTAGGGTGATAAATGAATAAATGATGAGAAGAATGCGAAAGGAAAAATAATCAACACAATCCAGATCAGAGAGCTGCAATTTCTGGGTCACATAACGCGGCGGGGAAAAAGATACAATTTATTAAAAATAATAATATAAGGAAAGATACAAGGAAGAAGAAATCGAAAAAGAACCCACATTTCTGGATTAAATAACCTTAGAAAATGGTTTAACTGTAGCTCTACCAAAGGCCCAAATCGCCATGTTGGTGGCCAACCTTCTTAGAGGAGACGGCACCTAAAGAAGAAGAAGCCATGTTAATCTAAATAAACCTTTTCTTACTAAAAGTCTGTCTTAGCAGTGATAATTATTGTACTAAGTCATCGACGCACCAGTTTAATCTTAAGTTTATGATTCACGACAGAACCAACACTGCCATTTGTATTTTGGGCTATTACTTAACAAACCATATTTACAACCAGAGTATCCTTTACACACCGAATAATTAAGTTCCAATCTTCAAAGAGGTTAAAACCAACACAATAAAGTAAAAGCATGGCCTACCATGATATAAAAAATGGTGTAAGTATTATACAGTTTAAAATTGGAATGTGTTTCAACAGCCTGCTATTGCTTAACTGTTTTTATTTCATTGTTGTCTTAAAACATCTGAACGATATTAATGGTGAGTTCACATCAACACATTTTTCAAAATTATGTGAATCGTCGAAAAATAACATTAAATGTGTTCCAGATTTTACCTTTTTTCGAAAAAAAAATGTAACAAATCTTGTCTGAAAAGTCGTTTTTTCTTTCAGCCAGAAATTTATGTCAACTGCTTATAACATGACAAATTTTCATGTTCAACCTTTCTTTCTTTTGTGATTCCTTCACATTAAATTTCATAATGATCTGTTGAAAGATTTATGAAGTAAATCGTGCTGTAGACAGATGACAACTACTTATATTGTTTTCTAAAAGAAAAACTAATAACGCTGGAAACAATTTGAAAAACCCACACGTCACGTGCCTTTTTGTTTTATTATTTTTTTATACAAAACTAGGAACGGCTTCTTATTAACTCCTTTATTTACTTTTCGTATTTTATGAGCTATATTAATACAGCGGAAATTCTAGACGTGTATGTTATATTTCCAAAATTTCAGAAAATTTTGAAAAATTTTTGTACTTTTTCCACTTCAGCTTTTAATCCCAGGTTTTACTTGTGATAAAAGCAATCGAAAGTGTAACTTTCCTTCTTAGTTTTTTCTGTTTTTACAAAACTTAAATTTTCAAGAATTAATCGCTCGTTTTGACTTAGTCAACAAAATCATCGAAGCGTTAAGTTTCGATTAACCACTTTTCAAGTTTGGGTGTAAGAACCAAAAAAGGGTTGTTACCGAAACGTCAACAACAAGCTGTCATCATTTATGGGAAAGAAAAAAATTATTTTAAGCGGCGATTGACCTCGGAGCTTTCCAAATGAAGGCATGGCCCGCAGACCAGCAGAGTCCACTGACTTTCAATTGGATGGCTTCAATTACATTACGCCGTTACTGCACTTCTGGCCGCTCCATTAATTACGTTTTGTTTAATGGTTTATATATAAAAGGCATCACAATTTAAAACCTACGGTTTTTTGCCTTTGTAGGACATTATAGATTGTCTTCTGTATGAGTTCATTCTTATTAGTAAATTGCTGAACTCATAATTAAGTTGCGCAATGTCCCCACTTCTACTGGTCTTTAAATTACCTAACAAAAACCAAGTAAAAACAACTTTTGGTTAAACAATTCTATTAAAGTCAAAATCGCAATTACATTTCCCCAGAGTCATCGAGCAGATTTTTATCTTTAAATCGGATTTTCAGATTTGAACTTTACAGGCAAGTAAATCTAAAACAAACTTTCCAAAAGCTAATACCTATATTCCAAGCTAAGCTTGAAAAATACCGTTTCAGGATTTGGTTAAGCCCTAAATTTATTTTAAAAATACAACGCTACAAAAAGACCCATCAAAAAGGACATCCTCGTAACTTTCTCGAATAAAGGATAACGCCTAAACTACGTAAAACATTTTGAGAAAAATTAATTTAAAAACAAGCACCTCAGAACCTAGTTTGCTGATACTTGAACTGAGTATTCTGCGAGTTTTATTTTCTTTAATAATTAATTTCAGTTAAGGTTTCAAACAAATTTAAATTCTTTGGCGGCATTTATTTCAATTGTCAACGGAAAAAAGGATCATTTATAATTAATTGGTCGACTTTTTCTACTTTTCAAGGCGTGCAGTTAAAAATTTAAAATGTAAATCTCTGAAATTGAAGCTGTAAGGAATACTAATCGTGCAATCCACCCTTGGGCTATCTTACTGGGTTTACTTTGATTTTTTCCTAAGGACTCAAGACAGTCTTTGTATTAGTTAAATATACCATAAATGTATTATAATAACGATTGATTTGTTTCCACTATAATAGACAACCCACTTTAAAATTAAAAAGTCTAATTATTTATTTCTATGACTTGTACGAAATAGAAAATATGGGATGTACTCATTCGTTGTATTCACAATTCAATTATTTCCCTTTGAAGAAACAAACTTTGGAAATGGTCTAATTAATTACGAACTACCATAAACTACAATTTGTTTAATTTTGTGGCTTCCTGAATCACACTTTAATATTTTTCTAATCGATTTTTATTTATTGTTTTACCTAAAATTTTGAACATTTAGAAAGCTATTTGAACTAGAATGTTGATATACGTATAAAATTTTCATTTGCATTTTCAGTTTTAAATAATAATTTACACAATATTTTCATGCATTTTAGATTTATGTACTGCTAGGAGAACCTTTAATATTCTATTGCCTGAAAGTGATTTAACAAAATAGTTTTAATTTTCTTATGATTACATTACTTGGTTGTGTTCATAAATAATAATTTTAAAATACGCATCGTATGCCGACAACGTAAAATTTTATTCTTTTTTGTCAATTAGATACTTGTATTCCCAGGTTGTTACTAGGTTGAACTATCAGCTGATAGATCTACTGATGAAGCTGTTCCAAATATGGATGTTGATTTACGTCAATTACCTTGTAATAGGAAAGAAAAGAACTAGAAAAACTGGGGAATCTTGTAATACAAATAAAAGTAAATCGGAAATGTTTGATGAGCAAGTACTTAATACTGTGTTCATATTATGAATAATATTTTTTTCAAATAATGATTGTCTTATAGATTATTTGGTAGCGAAGACATTGACTTAAGACTATTACCGCCAGTATTATCGTCACATACAGGTATTGAAAGACCACCAACATCTTCACCACCTATTATTTCTGAAAAAGTCGATAAAACCACATCGAACAGGGAAAGGAATCTGAGAATCAAAAATTACCAACCTTGATGGACTTAAGGCAAAGGTAGCAAATGCTGTAAGTAAAGATAAACTCAAGGAACCAAAGGAATTAGGTATGAACTTTTCCTTTCTTTTATTGTTCATGTTTCCGCTGCTTTGGTTCAAACTGATGATAATTAAGGTCTTGATTTTTTTTTTCTTCGTACGTTAGAAGATTTTTATTTGCGTAATATGCCTTGATTCCTGTTTGTATTGTCAAAATATTTTCTAAAGGTTTGTTGTGGCGCGTTTGACATTTTAGCAACTGGTGACGAAATATCCATTTAACAAGTATAAAATTGTATTTTCTCCTTTGTCCTGTTTTGTCTAGTTGTTACAATTGTCATTCCTCAATAGCCTCGAAAGTCTAAATTTCATTTCTATTCGTCTGGTTTGCTTCACATAATGTTTTTCTTTTATTGATACTCAAACGATATTTTTGTGCCTGTTCCACCATACGAATTACTTTTCTCTAAATTTGGCCTTTTGTTATTTCCATTATTGTTTAATTGCCAATGCGCGTCACTGACTGAATCGCATCGTTGAAAAGTTTACCATTTACATTCACAGTTGTTTATTTGGATTTTATTTGTATCTAAACCTTTTATGGTAACCATCATGTCCATGCTTTCAAGAATCATTCAAACCAATTTGATAAGTATATGCAGAATTTTTAATATTCTTAGTACTTCTGCAACCTTTCTTCTATTCGTTGAATCAGTTATATTCCCTTCTACCTATATGCATACCATTGATGTAGACTGGCCAGGTCTGAATTCTTGGTAATAACTTAAAGTTAAAAATACCAGTGGTAAAATAGCCCCCCAAATGAATTTCCGGGTGAGGACAACTAAAGAACAGCTAAAAGTCAAAATACGAAACAAGGATACTATAAATATGGGAGCATGGAATGTAAGAACACTTCCCAAAAACAGAAAATTAGATAAAAATAGAGACTAAAAATACGTATCCCATACATAAGTGAACATCACTAGCCACAACAAGGCAACTTCTGCAGTAAAAACAAAATCATAAACACAGCCGTGGTAGGTGGAAATGCAGGCATGGGAACAGTTCTAAACAGGAAATTTGGAAATAGCGTAAAGGGATAACTTATGTTCAACGACAAAATTATCGTGATCAAATCAGAAACAAAACGAACAGATGCAGTAATAATATAGGTATACATTCCTACCTCTCAACGTAAAGACAATTAAATAGAAGCATACATGAAAAATCAAATGAAATGACATAGCAAGAACGAGGAGATGAAAACTTGATAATACTAGGAGACTCAAACTCAGTGGTAGGAGAAACAAAGGGAACAAGATCACAGGGAATTCTGCACAAGACACAAACTAGTAATACCGAAAACATTGTTCCAACACCACGCAAGAAGAAGATATACTGGGACGAGGCCAACGGATGGAAAAAGGTACCAAATTGACAAAATAAAGATACAGAAACCGAATAAAGCATAGCAGAAGGTACCCAAGTGTGGACGTAGGCAGTGACATAATTTAGTTAGGGTAAAGTCGGGTGAGATGGCCAACGTTTTGGGAAGTAGGTGCCTGTATATTTTTGGGAAGGGTTAAGCTCATTATACATATTTTTTGCAATTGCTCAACTATCATGCTAACAGGTAAGTAAAGAAACTACCGTTAAAATACTTTAAAAAATAATTTTTAATAGGTATTTAAAAAACTTGCATTTGGCCCTATCCCTATTCAGTTGGGTGAGTTAGCCAATGCAATAAGGGAGAGATGGCCACAAAATATAAATCAAACTAACATAACAAAACGTGAAAATAAACAACTTTCTAATGAAAAAATAAATTGGCACTCCACATCTAGTTACTGTTCTTCTTTTTAAACGCAGTTTTACCGAAATTTTGGCAAGTGTTTATGAAAGAAGAGCAATTTTCATGAAACCAGCTGTTACATATGATGCATTGCAACCAATCGTCTTTCTTTCGGGTGCTGTTGTAGCTTTCTCCACATCCTGTACATTCGGCCTCATCAGTATCCTCAACTGCATCACTTTCCTCTTCATATTGCACTTCTATATCCTCGTCCTCTTCATCTGAACTTGGCCAAGGGGAGCGTCTTCTCTTTCGAACAATTGTTTTTTCTAGGATCTTCTTTTCTGAACTGTTCTTCTTTGTTTGTTTGGTTTTCTTTGTAGCAACGGTCTTTGCTCGTTTTTTTTGCAGCGACAAGTTTGGGTGTGGGGTTAATGCGGTCTAAAAGTTTTCCAGGGGTCAAATCTGAAACAGATGTACCCTCGACTTGTGCATCGAGCTTCAGTAAATGCATAGCTACAAGATGGTATCGCGTCCATCAAAGTATTTGCAATTTGACTGATCGTTGGTTGATCATTTAGTTCTTGTGTTGCTTCAGCGTCTCTTGCTTGGGAGTTCTTATGTTGATTGTTTGTTACTTGTGTATGTGTCCTCTGATCTCCTGTTGTTTAGGTGTTTATTATATGATCAGAAACTGAATAAGCATGATCGGGTATGCAATTAGGGTCCCAAGGAAATATTCCCGTGGCTCTGAAGCCTGATATTGCATTTCCAACGGTCGCTGACTTTCCCCAACTTTTCGTTAGGAGTTCACCAAACTGCAGTCGTGCTAGTTTTCTTCCGGGGTGATTCTGCATCCATTCTCTGCAAGCTTGATAGTAATAGGTTTTCAATGACTTAAAAAAAGCCCTATCCAGCGGTTGCAAATAATGGGTGGTGTGCGGAGGTAAGCACAACAAAGTGACGTTATTTGCTTCAGCTGTTTCTAAAAGTCCTTCGCCTTTACGTGGAAGAAAATGGTTTGTGAACCAATTCAAAAAGATTGTTGCAGTTACGTAAGCTGATTTCTGAGACATCACAATATCTGAACCAGGCGGCATTGAATCAGTCCACTCGGTCTTTAAGTTCTTGCCTTTGAAGACACAAACTGGCGGTAGAAAAAAGCCTTCGGCATTGCAGCAGGCTATGCATGAAATGGTCTCACCTTTTTCCCCCGAAGTGATTGTACCGACGTCTCTTGCTCCTTTTTCGGCTAAAACATGGCCAGGTCGATTGTTTAATTGAAGACCTGTTTCATCGACATTGTAAATGGAACCAGGTTTGTCGAAAAGCTCATTTTTCTCTAGTATAGCTTGCAGAAGTTCAAAATAATTCCCCACATCTACGCGGTTCATGCCCTCACCTCGCCCGAGGGACACACCCTCAGCTTTTCTAATTGATAAGTCGGGATGTCTCCTGAAAAAGGACCTAAACCAATCAGGACCGGCAATTTCTTTTATTTTGTTAAACTTGTGATTAACATGTAGGCTTTCAGCGAAATTATAGGCAAGCTTTCGAACATCTGTCACCGTCATAGGGAAACCGTATTTTTGCGCCTTTTTAATATGTAGCGCCAATTTATTTTCATTGGCCTCCCCCAACATGCTGTCCGGTCCCATTTTACCAGTTGTGGACACATTAGTCTTTATTTTCCTTTCAAGAGTTTTCCTAGGAATACCATAATTGTTTGATGCACCGTTTACAGAGGAACCGTTCCTGACAACGTCAATTGCTCGCCTCACATTTTCTTCAGTATAATTTCCACGATTTGAGTTCTGTCTTTTATACTCCGTTGGCATTTTTCTGCAATAAATTCGAAGTGAAGTCAAATTGTGAATAAACAGGCGTAAAAAATAAGTGGTCATCTATCCCTACCGGTTGGAGGCTATCTCGCCCAAATGCTAGGGAGAGACGGCTACCGCGTCAAACAAAACCCACTGTAGACTTGTTACGGTTTTTAGAGGTTAGGATGCCTTAATAAACATTGTACTCACCTAATTTGAAGAACTAAGCAATATATTTCCACGCACACGTTCACAGTATCACATACTATGCAACGATACAGAAAAATTATAACGGCACAATAACGTTTTTGTTCTCTGAGTGCTTGAAATATCACTTCCACGCAGCTAAAAACCTAGCGGTCGTCTTCGACTAGTAACACCCTATCGTCCAACAGGACTCGCAGTACCATCTAACCAAGCTTTAATTAAGTTTTGACTGTTGGCTATCTCTCCCGCTTGGCCATCTCACCCGACTTTACCCTATGATGAAGATAAACTAAAATTTAAAAAAATCGCAAAAACTAAGGTAACTGGCTGGAACATAGATACGCATTAAAAGACGAGAATACAAGATAAAGCTTTGGGGAAAACGTAGATCCAGAAAAGGAACCCAAAGTAGGAAATGTTGAACGCAGATGGAACACGTTGAAGGAAAATATAATACCAGCTGCTGATACAAGCATAGGAAGGAAAACACAACAGAATAAAAACCATGGATTACGAATTACTTTTCTTTGAATTTGGCCTTTCTTATTATTTCATTGTCAGTGCGCGCCACTGACTGAATCTCATCAGTGAAAAGTTTACCATTTGCATTAACAGTTGTTTATTTGTAATTTATTTGTTCCCAAACCTTTTAGGTCAACCACAATTTTCATGCCTTCAAGAGTCATCGGTATATGTAATTCTAAATTATATCCCCTTAACTTTGCATTCTTCTCCTATGATATGTATAGCATTAATTGTAGATGGGCCAGGCGGCCAGGCCTAAATCCTTGCTAATAGTTACCTTTAATTTTGACACAAATTGACTCCACGCTAGCCGCCACTTGTTACAAAACTATCCCGCATTCCTCGCTTAAAAAAATAATCAAACATACGTACATTCAAAACCTTAAAACTAGTATACAGCGACAAAATTTGCATTTATGTTTTCAGCTTTGAACGAGATTTCAGCATATTGCACATAATTTCGATTTACAATATCTTCCAGCAAATGCTTAAGCATAAAACGGGCTCAGAACGAGATAACTGATATAATAAAGTTTAAACTCTACAGGAGAATTAAATTTAGTTCACTTCATAATATATCGCTTATCTTACACGTAGCACGAAGATGTATTCAGCTTGTCAAAATAACTTTCAGGATCAACAAGCAGAAATTTACATTTTCAAAACTAAATTTATGAAAATCAGAGGAAGAGAAATTCTACAGTAAAACAATAATGTTTATATAAACGTTTTTCAGGGCAAAATAAACCAAAATTTACGTACGAATGTAAATCAGGAAAATTTATTTTAAAACGCATTGAAAAATAAATAACGAATTTTCGCAGCAAGGAAAATTAACAAGATCTTGCAATTTATTCCTCCAGTGACTAAAAGTTGTATTTAACTACTGTTCAGGATCGATAGTCACGAAATTTATAACTTTCAGAATAGATGCGAGCATAAATCAATTTGTACAGTCTGCTATCTAAACCGGCACAGACCAAAACTGCAGTCATTTTTAACATTTTCCTTGGAATCCTCTGCAATCTTTGGATGCTGTACTTTATCTAACCAAGCATTTTTCATAATTAACTGATTGATACTGCAACTTTCTGAATGTGTACCAACGGAAAGTGTTATAGATGCGCTTGTTTTGAACTAAATTTAGAGCTAATTTTAAACGTTTTTCATTAAAAAAATATTACATCCTCGAAAGAATTAACTTTTTTTTATACTTTGTAAGTTATGGAATACAATACAGATACAAAGGTTATGTGGCAGATATAATTTAATTTTTGGAAAATAACAAGTAATGCTTTTATGTTTAAATTTAAGAGAAAAAATAGTTTTAGAAATAACATCTTAAAACAAGCTGATCGATTTCTTGTAACTTATACATTGCGACAAACTATTATTCTATTCAAAACAAATGTCTTTATGTTTCCACTTCTTCTTATAAAAAGAATATATCTCCCAGAGTTTTGTTCCAACTAACTTCACTTTTATAATTTAGTGAATAAAACATCTTCAGAGACTAACTCCAGGCAACTTTGTCAAAGAAGTTAACCGCTGAAGATGGTAATTTAGTTTCCAAAATACGTAGTTGTTTATCAATAATTTATTGTGGTTTTCAGGCTCCAGCACCAACAGCATCAGACCGCAGTCTTCATTTCAAGTTTAATTTAAGTACTAGTTTTAACTTCATGTTTATTAAAAGAGAACTAAAGGTAAACAATAATATAAATGTATCAAACAGGAAGTTTAAATTTAAAACGAGAATACATTTAGGAACTCCAATTATGAATGTTCCAATTCTCGCCAAAAGCTACTCGTTATTTAAAAAACACAACATTACTGAAATTTACTGGATTTTTTATAATTCTACCAGATACTTGTTTTACAAAGTTTCTAAATACATAAAATAAAAAGCTTCAAACAAATCTTAAAAAAAAATAAAGATAAAAGTAAACGTTTTCAGTTATTTCAGAAACTGGTGTTTCTGTCGGAGACATTGGTAAAGGTTTAAATAGAATATGAGAAATTTTCTGAACGCAGACCTAACTTCTTTTGAGAAAAAAATCAATTCAATAAGAAGTCTAAACGCATAAAAGCAAACTTTTCAGCAAAAGTAACATTTTCAATTATTCGAAATAGGAAATTTTCAGGGAAATTAAGTACATTTTGAGAAACATTTTTTTATGTATCAGGAGTATCAGAAGTACTTTACAACCAATCTAAAGCTATAAAATTAGATTTCCTTTCCTGGAAAAAGAAATGAAACAAACGTAAAAGTAAATGAACGTTTTCCGTTATTTGAGATAAGAAGTTTTCAGAAAAATTAGAAAATTACTATGTAGTATTTTTTAGAACAGCTTTTATTTTCCATCAGAAACCTTTTTGTAGCAAATAAAATTGAAAATAAAATTTCTAGCGTACTCTTTCAATAATTAAGATAAAAGGTTCTTAACGAAACTGGCAAATTCAGTACCTTTTCTACAATTTATTGTCTGTTTCTTCAGATTTCTGCAAACATAATATGACAGCAAAACTTGCTTTTTCAAGTAATTTATCATGTCTATTAAAATGGAGACTTACAAATTTGAAAGAATAACGTCGTTGTCATGAATTTTTTGAACTTATTAAACAATAATGACACCGATTAAACTCAAACCGTGAATTTTTCTTTTTTCCATCAAAGGTCATTTACATGTATATATTTATGTATATGTATGAGTATAACAAAGCTAAATAAAACGCATATATGAGGGGTATTTCAGAAATAATGCACACTATTTTTGTACTCACATATATATTTTATTTTAGGCAGTATCTCTTTACAATCTTTCTATACCTATACGAGTAGTCCCCCTGCTGTTCAATGACCAATCCGCAATGTCTTGGAAAATTTGCTATTCCACTGAGGCCAGCACCTTTGTTCAGTTCTCGAATGCGCCGGGTAACCGCTGTAGAAAGTTCTTTCACGGTGAGGCTCCTCTAACTTCGGGATCAAGTTGAAGTCTGGTGGACTCATGTCTGGACTGTATGGTTGGTGAGGTGACACTTCCCACTCGTACTGATGCAGCAAATCAGTCACAACTTTCCCCAAGTGCGGGCGTGCATTATCGTGCGAAATGTGTGGCTTACGAGTGAGCAAGTCAGGTTGACTTTTGTGTACTGTTCTGCGCAATTTCTGCATGATAGGTACTCTGCCGTCACACTTGTTCAACCTTGAACTCTGGCGGTCATTTCCTGGTGATCGTAAGCGAAGATCATCATCTGCTTGACCTGTAATTTCACCCGTCGAAATTTTTTGGGCCGCGGCGATGATGGACTTCTCCACTCGTTTGGCTGAGATTTCAACTCTGGTTCAAAATCTCTAATCCACGTTTCATCAATAGCGGCTATTAGAGACAAGAATGCTAGTCCTTCAACAACAAATCCTTTTTTTTCAATATTGTTGCAATGTCCAAGCTTTTCTTTTTCTGTTCAGTTGTCAAGCAGTGTGGGGCCCATCGGGCCGCAATTTTTCTGTTTTCAAATCGTTCTTCAAAATACGGAATACAGATGTTTAAATTCCTGTAGCTGCCGATATTTTCTCACATGTCGCTCAACGATCTTTGTCAATAAAATCCAACACAAGTTTCACACTTCGCTGATCAGTTGATGTTCTTGGCCTTCCTGGCCTTGGATCGCCATGTATGCTTTCACGTCCTTCACGAAAACGACAAGCCCAACGGGAAACTTTTAGAATCTTAGACCAGTTTTTATTTTCCTACCTTTCGTAGCAAACAAAAAGGAAAACAAGATTTCTAGCTTTCAATATTAAAATAAGAGATTTTCAAGAAAGTGGTAAATTCAATATATTTTTAATAATTTTCTGTTTTTCAGACTTCTGCAAACATATATTTTTTTTTATTTATTTTACGCATTAACAATCAGAACATTTTATATATACAAGCTATATACAAAATAATATTCTATGAGTTAATTTGATGGTGTAATATGACTTGAGGAGAAATCTATCCATCGATATTATTCGGCTTTAAGAATTTATTCTTTTAAATCGCTTAGCCATATTCTATTTAGAGGGAATTCTGGACATCGCATAGGTTTAAAGCCAGTTCATTGGGATGGACTTGGAGACGTTCGAAGTGCTTGTTGATTCTTTTTTGGCGTTCTTCTATTGTTGGTATATTGATCAGTATGTAGGATGTGGTTCGAAATGTACACTGTAGGGCATTTGTGATCATTCTTAGCGCTTTAGATTTGAATTGTTTGATAATATTTACAATGGACCTACTGGAATCATCACAAACACCAACTTATCAGCAGTCGACATCTAGTTATCATGTCCCTATAACTGCTCAAGTCGAAGACAAAAACCCTCAACTAAACAATATTCGCCCAATAAATAACACTGGTATGCAAATGTATCCACAAAATGCTCAAATACAAATATACAGCCACCATCACTCTATACTCAACCACAGATCCGAAATCAACCAGTTCTACAACAATCAGCCTTGCAAACAAATTATAACATGCACAGCAGCTCTATAGTCGGCTATTAATCATACGAGGAGGAAAGCGAATCCAAAAGCACTACAGTAAATACTAATGAATGGCCTTGTTCCTACGAGTAAAGGAAGTAGTAAAAGAACAAGATTCCAATCTTTAAAAAATTCCAAATCCCAAATTCCACAACAAAATAGATATTCAGCCCTAGCAGGCATTACCAATGATACAACCAACAATTCAGCACATCCAAACCGCCCCCAATATTTGGCCATGAAGTAAAGGATTATGTAAAAATGTTAAAAGCATTACAAGACGTTACAGAAATAGAGCAATATCAAACTAAAATCATGGCAAATAATGTAGTAAAAATTAATACAACCACTCCTGATACATACATAAATTACATAAGTTTAGTAAAATATATGAAGGACTCTAATATCATTCATCATACGTATCAAATGAAAAAAGAGAAATCATACAGAATAGTCATTCGAAACTTACATCCTACAACACCAACTGCAGACATTAAAGAAGCACTTTTAAAAGCTGCATTCAAAGTCAGGAATGCAACAAACATAAAACATAAAACTACGAAACTATCACTTCCAATGTTTTACGTGGAACTTGAACCGGGCGAAGATAATAAAGACATTTTTAACATACGAGTTATAAACAATCAAATTGTAAAACTAAAGTGTCCACGAAAAACCTCTTCCATTGCATGACACAAAATCACGCAAGAAGGCTAAATATACTCCTGATACGTGCGCCCTGTTCAATATATGTACAACCAATTAATCCAGCAAAATAATATGATATTACAAATATTACCAACAGTCTGGCATTCAATCGAAAACACTTGAAATGGAACTATTTCTAAAAATAAATAACATAGACATTCTCTTAGTAGCAGAAACACATTTTACATGCGTACTGTCCACCTAGACATAACCTCACAAAAAACGACTTTGGGGCATTTTTTGAAACCTTGGGCAACACCTTTATATGTGGAAGTGACTTTAATAGCAGACACGCCCATTGGGGCAGCAGATTAATTACACCTAAAGGAAGGAAGGAAGAGCACTATTGTAGGGTGTTAGACTGCGACTAAAGGGTTTTAATTGATTTACGTCCGTTGTCCCAAATGAAAAAACTTTGGCTGAAGGACCAGGAAATAACACATTTGTAAACACTTCACAACTTTTATTATTATTAAAACTAAAGGAATAAGTTACATGTAAATGCAGATCAAATTGCAAAACAGCTGCGAGCACCTGCTGCTATGCTCGTACAGGGCAGACTGTCTGGCGACAAGCGAGCTCCCCACTCCAGAAATCGCGGCAAAACAACGAAATCCAAAAATCAATACATTCTAGACATGTCGACATTTTGTCTTGGAAAGCGAAGCCTTGCAACGAATTAACATAAACCGTACATACATGAAATATGAACATTTAGAAAAACATGTAAAAAATAAAAACAAACAATAAAACTAGTCTACAATATTGTTACGCAGCCAAACGGGGCTCAGAAACTTCGGTAACATCCGGGTCTGGTAGACTCACGAGTAACGATGAGGTTGGTTAATGGATGTTTAACCGAAAGCAACATTGGGTGTTTCTTATCATATGAAAATTGAGAATTGTGGATTCTTTCGCCGACACGGAGTATGCCTTCAGAGTCTAGAAACGGGTTGAAAGATACCAACAAGAAAGAATTTGACAATGACCCTTGGAAATTTAACTGATCTCCTCTGGAAACGAGTCTCTTTGCGAAATTTTAACAAGTTTGTTAAGAGCTATCTGAAGCTCATCAGCCGAAAGGGGCCCAAGACGTCGATCGGCCTTGGGTGTAATAGTATTGGTTCGAAAGCGCAAACAATAGGCCACGGTTCTCTCTAATCGCGCCAAGCTAGAATACTTCTCGAAGGGAAATGAATGTCTGGAAGTGCTAGGCAAGCATCGTACTTCTTTTTTGATTTCAGGAAGATCGAAACGAACATGACTTAATGAAGGCCATACAGATTCAGCTTCACAAAACCATGGTGGGCCGTTCCACCAAAGGCTAGCTTCTTTTATAAATTGAGGTGCTATTCCAGGGGACAGAAGATCTGCAAGGTTACACGTGGTCGGAATGTGTCGCCAAGTGGCGTTGGGAGTTAGTTGTTGAACGTCAGCAACTCTATTGCATACGAACGTTTTTAGCAGGTTAGGGCTGGTTTTCTACCATCCTAGAACAATAATGGAATCTGTCCACAGGAAGCAAAGAGAACTAGGCATGTCAAGAGGCTTGACAACCTGTTCTGACAGTTTGGCGAGAAGTACAGCTCCGCAGAGCTCGAGCTTCGGATTGGTAAGCGGTTTCAAAGGAGAAACCTTGGATTTGGCACAAAGAAAGCTGACATGAAAATTGCCTTCAGGGCAATAGATGCGTCACAGAAACCATGAACTTCAACCTCAGTTGGGTTCACTCTAAGAACATGCCTTGGAATTTAAAGGTCGTTGAGCTCCACGAGCTCGTTACGATAAGCAATCCATTTCGAACGAATGGGACCAGGAACAGGATCATCCCATGAAAGTTTTTCCAATCAGAGCTTCTGGAGGATGATCTTTGCAATTATGGTACAAGGACTTAGTAGTCCAAGTAGATCAAATATCTGTGAGATTTTAGAAAGCATGCTGCGTTTGGTAAGCTTGTGATCTGACGAGCTGGAAATGGAATACAAGAATTGATCTGTACGAAGTGACCACTTTAAGCCAAGAGTACTGGTATGCTCATGTGTTCCCAGATCTAGAACACCCGAATGAATTTCTGTTTGGGGGATCCCCTCAAGAACCTTTACCTCGTTGGAGATCCACTTACGTAATTGAAAACAACTCGAAGCTAGTACTTTAGCTAGGTTTGTACAAATGAGAGTGTCGACGCCTGTCAACAGGTCGTCAACGTAGAAGTCTTCTTTAATGATCTTTGAGACTTCGGGACATGAAGTCTCGCACTCGATTCTCAATTGAGTCAATGAACGAATGGCAAGAAACGGGGCTGAAGCTGTGCCGTAACTGACCGTGTTGAGGTCATACACTTGGATAGGGTCTTTGGCTGGGCTCAACTAGAACCTGCCTGTACATCTTTTCGATATCAGCTGCGATAGCAAAGAGATGCTTCCGAAACCGGATCAGAATTGTAAACAATTCTTGCTGAATTGTGGGACCAACCATTTGAATACTACTCAATGATTTCCCAGTGGTGGTTGCTTGTGAACCATCGAAAACAACACGCAGTTTGGTAGTTAAACTATCCTCTTTCAAAACTCCATGGTGAGGAAGGTAGTAGGATATCTCAGACGAATTCGGGCTGGCGGCAGACATATGTCCCAGATCAATGTACTCAGAAATGAACTTGGAATAACGGGTTGACAAGTCTGAATTGGCTCTTGCAACTGCCTTTCTAGGGATAGAAAATGTTTTTCAGCTACTTGGTAAGAATCGTCTAGAACCTCAACTGGTTCTTTGAATGGGATTGAAACAATGAACCTACCATCGTCATCTCGACGAGTGGTGGTTTGAACGAAGTGTGCCTCACAGGCATTTTCTTCAATACTTCGAACTCTTTCAGTGGGAAAATGCTCAATTTCCCAAAATCTGACAAGAGGATCTGAGTCATCTTGTACTGAACTTAGATTGCACTGAACGGGGTGAGCCGAGGTGGCTGCTATGTGACCGGAAACGATCCATCCTAAACGAGTCTTTTGCAAAATAGGTAAGTCAGGGCCGAACCGAAGTTGTCCGACGCATAGGAGTTCCCAGAAAATAGGTGAACTATGGAGCAAGTCAATGGTACCTGGTTGACCGAAAGAAGGATAACTATCACGGCGAACACGAAAACTAGGGGTCACACATGTAATTTCATCGAGAACAAGACAGGACAGATTGACTTTGAAAGGAGTGTGATGAGCTTGCAGCTCAATGTCACACCTGGAACGAATACAAGTTGTGGCTTTACTTAGCCCTGATACAATGATGCTGACTTCGCGTGTAGGAAGTCTCAACCTTGTACATAGAACTGTACGAATAAAATTGGATTGGGAACATGAGTCCATTAAAATCCACAGCATTTTCAGGAAATTTTAAAATTTAATGCCTATGAAAAAGCTTCAGTTGTTTCTGCAGATTTAACACTTACGAATGTGGAAAACAGGTTTATAAAGTATGTCCCCAAAAACAAAACTCATAGAAAATTAACCATGTCGGTTTTTTACACCGCCATATTTAACCCCAATGGGCTGTATTCTGATCTTATGTTTAAAGTTGTCTCTAACTAAAGTCGTGGTTAGCATAAACGTAAAATGATATAGCTTTATATAATTTTATATGTGTATAACAGAGATACGGGATATTGCCATGGTAATTAAACATGACGTTAAATTTAAATATAAGATCAGAACAAGACTCCACAATGAACAAAAGCTGCATGTTTGTATCTGCTTCCAGTCCCAAGAAAAAAAAATTGGAGACTTTAGCACTTGAATACATCTCGTACTTATGAATTCGAATGCCAGAACCACAAAATACCATCTTTTCCAAATAATTTCGGCTGTTACATGTCAATCTAATAGGGTAAACAATAGTAATTATTAAATTAAACTGTCATCGACGTATCTAACCCATACTCAAAATTACTGCTTTGTATACTAAAACATTATGGTTCATAAAAAACATAATTATCAATAAAATAGAACTATTATTTATAAATGATAAATTAAATAATATTAAAACTTAAAGCTGTAAAAACCTGACCCACAAAAATACTTAAAAGTTTACATACTTAAAATTCCAAACACGCTTATCATTTACAATCGGAACAAATTTCTTATATAAATCATCTTTAGTGGTCATTAATTGACCACGCCTTTTTATATTAAAAAAGTCCGTATTTTACTACGGGACGTAAAAATCAAGTTTGTGTGGGTCAGAAAAAATGTTTTCCTAGACTTGCGAAATTGTACTTTTATAGAAATTCGACCCAGAAAATACAAGTAGGCGTTAGTGCAAATAGTTTATAACAATGTTTTGATAATTTTAAATGTCGCGTTCCTTGAAACACATTTTTATCATTGTTCAGTGACTTGATTTTAATTCAAGTACTGTAATTGTAAAAATTTAAAACCTACGAATGCGGACAATAATTACAAGAAAATCGTACCTACACAAATCGTAAAAGCAAAAACAAGTAGCAATAAATAAACAGATAATAAAATGGGGTCGTTTGACAAATTATGGTCTTATTTTACACCTGTTGAGAAAAATTTATATGCAAACATAACCTACTTAAAAGCTATAAATCGGCGATTATCATTTACAATTACATCGCGTGTGTCTTACTTCGAAGGTCTTATTTATGTAAGTAATGAACAAATTAACTTTCATCTGAAACCTGAAATAAATAAATCTTTCAAGACGAACTTTCAAGTCTGTTTTAAAAAGGATTTGCAATAAATTTTGCTAGCTGGTTTTAACACGCGATAATTACAAATTATTAATTTATATGTAAATGCAAAACACTTTCGGTGTTTCAGTCTACCTGCTTGTTCCTTGAAAATTTTCAGACTTGCATAAATAACAGTTAAATTTTTTGTCGGTTTACTTACTAACAAACACTTAAGACTTTAAGACAACCTCGGGTGCAAAGTGCAAAGTTAAAATAAGGCCCTTTCTTCTTGCAAAATCATGTCTCGAACTATTTACACACCAATCAAAAAATAATTCAAATGGTCTCTTGGTACGCTTCAAATTTAAATCCTAAGGAGACTTAATTGTCTCGGGCAAGTTTCAAGCTGAAATCCGCAACTTCAGTTCTAATTGCTAATTCAAATCACGTCCTGATATGCAGTCACGATAGCATCGAAAACCGAATAGTTAATCAGATCTAACGAATCCCTCTTGATTATGACTCGTGCCATGCAGTTTAATGGAAGCGTACACAAACGGGTTCTTCAGCCAGTGGCGTAACTAGGGGGGGGGGGGCAGGCCCACCTCAAGATCAAAGTTATTAATCTAAATTTCATTTAAAAAAATCGAGAATTTTAGGTATCGGCATTACAAAAGCCACCCAATATGGTGAATTTGAAAACCAATTTTTACGATTTGATCTGTGGCACAATCCCCGCCAAGCAGTACCTAGGTTTATTATATCGGTGATGGAACATACAATAAACAGTGGACTGGGCCCCCTACAAACTACGTTTCTGATTACGCTACTGTCTTCAGCTATGGATTCCGCTATAATTAAATTATTATTGTTATCGATTTCCGCGGACGCAAGTGATGGTATGCGAGCAGTTCAAGTGCTGCAGTTAGCGGACTCCGAAGCCCCAGGCTCTCTGAAAGACTTCATCCGCGGATTCTTGTTTTGATATGTGGGTTACCAGGATGATGGCAGGATGAAGGCTGGGCTACTGAACGACTATTTCCATTACAAATCGTTTTGTGCATTTTCATTGCTTATTTTTACGATTATTTTATAGCGGAATCTTTGGATTTTTATCTGATAGACCTGTTGAACAAGCACGATCTGGAACACACGCTCACTTTTTTTATTGTTAATTGAAATTCTCTTGTATACTTTTAAGAAGTTTTATTGTTTTGATTAATGCTGCTGACTTTTAAATAAACCTAGGGAGTTATAAATCCAGCAAAGGCGAAAGAAATTATTTTAAATAGCTCGAACGGGGTTTGAATTCGAACAAAATGGTTTCCCTTTCTTATAGTTATGGTTACATTTTGAATCAAAGTTTCTATTTTTGTTAACCAAAAGACATACAAGAAAAGCACAAATTATCAAAAAAGATCCACGTAAATATTTTTAAAATATTGACAACACATAAAATGATTAAAAGTGATTACAAAACAAAGAAAAAAATCCTTAAAAATGTAAGAAAATTTAGAACTCACTTCCTGACATTTTCTGCAAGTATAAAATAAATCGAATAAACTTCAAAAAAACAAGTAAAATCAATTTACATGCAAATATAACGCACGTGCTATAAATGCAAATTGCAGAACTAAATACCGCTACAGTTGCAAACATTACGAATTAATTTTATAGGAATATTATGATGTAATAAAATAGTTCAATTTGCAAAACTTTGAGTGCATCTTTAATTACGGCAATTAGACAGGTTTGGTTGAAATTAGAACAAACCACTTTTAGTGCGTTGTTTAATGTTTCCTAGTTTTCTTTTTTTAATGTAACTGCGAAATCTGCAATTTGCTAAAACTAGGATGTTGTAAAAGAAAATATTTGGATTTCTGAGGTTAAAAAAACTTACTATAAATTATTATTTATTGTTCAAAGATTTGTTGTGTTAACAAGCACAAGTAAATATACAATTGCTATATTTTCAATAAAGCTCTCAAGATCGCCACTATTTTTGTCTGTTTAAATAACAATCGCCATTTTGTCTTCTTTTAATGAAAAAGTAAATCTTTAAAATTACGTCATCTTTTTCTGTCAATTTGCACGAATTTTCAGAAACAATCTGTTATTTTTTTAATACAACAATAGGCCCCTCAGTTTATTTTTAGACGTTTAAAACTGATTTTCGAACAATCATTCAGATAAGAAAAGAAAAATCTGATTTTATCATCAAAATATTAGTAAGTGACAAATCAACAAACGGTATAAAGAATTATCAACTCAGAACGACTCTTCTTTTATTGTTTTATTGTTAATTCGTGCTTTCTTTAATTCTTCTATGTTTTTGTACAGTTTTAGTTTGTAAAAACAAACAGAAATTTATACCCGTCTCCTCATATTGATTAAAAAAAAAATCTATTCCAAGTTACCACAAAGTCAACTAAAACTGCTTCATCTAAGGTTTCGGTCAGATTGCATGTGACCGATTCGGGTTACCCCGAAGTGAACATTATTCGGTTGTATTTTGTTTGAGTGCGTTTTACACGATCACAGAATGGGTAGCTGTGCAAATAACACGAAATGCTCGAGGCACAAAATGGCAATCGATCAGGAAATTTTCACCTCTTTCGTAATAAGAATGTCAGACATTCTTAAATTTTTGTGTCGGTCGAAAACACCAACCGTATTTTACTACTAGTTTTTAAAAATATTAATCAGTTTTTGGATTTTTTGTTTAATTATTATTAGTTTATGCAGTTTTTATGTTGTAAGTAAAGACGTTATACAAAGAAAAGCTAATTTTGTACTTTATTTGTAACCTTTGAAACTAAAGAAATTTCCTGAAGGATTTAACTTTTCACATCATTCTTAAGAGATTGCTTTAGTCTTGTATGGATATTTCACAATTAGTTGCTGAAAATTAAAAGTTAACTATTTTTAGTACCTACTAACAATAGGCCAGTTCAAAGTTCAAAGCCCGCACTTCCACACCTCACATATGGTAATGATACAGCTTATGGTACCGGTAATAGTACAGGCTGTTTAAAATTACTTCTGACCTGTTTAAAGCTGTTTCTGATCTGTTTAAACAGCTTGTACCATTATCCGTACCATGAGCTGTATCATTACCTGTGAGGTGTGGAAGTGCTGGCTTCGAACCGGCCTAATAAAATTCTGCTATTCAAATTTTGAACCTTTTCTCAGAAATTTATTTTGAATAAAAGAGAATATTGTTGGGAAGAGAGCAGAAATACGAAGTGCAAAAGTTAGCTGGTGAAGTTTTCTCGACACAGTCACATTACCTAATAATTACGTAACAGTAAATAAATCAACATCTAAGGGTAAAGGATTTAAATGTAACACAAAAGCTGGGACAACGGAAAACTTAAAAGAAATACTTCCCAAGAACAGTGCAACAAGTACAAGAAATCCCTAAAATCGTCAGAAAACGAAACTGAAAACCTTTGAAGATAAGTTAATGGTAGTGAAGAGTAAATGCATACTAGAAATTTAAGTATACTTAGCGCACCTTACAACGGAAGAAAAGGATGTGCAGAAGAAAGAGGCAGAGAACGCCAAAAAGTTTAAGAAACAAGACACAATCACATCAAAATTGCATATCCGAAACGTACCGTAAATAAGAATGCATATACAGTGTTGGAATAAGGTTAAAGTATTCGTACAAGAGCTTGTGGTTCCATAAAATCAAAAATAAAAGCGAGAATAAGTGCTAGTTAACCCATTCCGAAAAAGAAAAATTGACCAGAAAGCGGTACCTACCACTTAAAAGACATAAGAAAAAGGTGGTTTAAAAACCTCAAAAAAGGTTTTTCAGTAAAAACACGAAATTATTATTTCAGTCAAAATAAAGAATAAGATAAAAAGGCAAAAACAAGTAAGAAAAAGGTGAAAAAAAGTAACCTACAATGTGTCCACGGATAGGTGATACAAGAGGTATAAATGACCAAAAATTTTTAGATATCAATACGCTGTTTGGCAGTCTATCCCGGCTTGTTCTTAAATTCATTTTAAGCAGACTTTCGATTTTTTTAAATCAAGAGGCATCTGTGTTAGCATTGTTAAAACAAAGGTGAGGTTTAGGTAAAGTCTTAGTATTTTAACAAATATCGCAAAATTGTATTAGAGTAAAGTTGTTCAGAACACAAAATTACGCTTGTATGCAAAATTTGAAGTTGTTCAGACAGAATTGTTTTTTTGTTAGTTTAAGGCGTTTGTTGTGCTCGTAGACGCTTCAAAAACACAAAATTAGGATATGTTATTTCAAAAACTTTATTTTAAATTGAAAGTTTCAAGAATAAAGGAAACAAAAAAATATTGCAGTGTCTACTTGATCTGATTATAAAAATTTCAGAAATTTTTTCAAAGTCCAACTGAGGAAAATTGTGAATTTAAGTGTTAAATGATTACCTGCAGGAAAAGTAACATGAGAAATAAGACTACTAAACACAGCAAAATTTATTATCAAGAATAAAATTTTCTGAGAAATCAATAATAAAAAAGTTTTTCCTCTTGTATCACCTATCCGTGGACACATTGTATGATGACTTACAATAGCTCTTAACAAGTTCTTATACAATAAGATTAGAATAGTTTCAATAATGTGAGACCTGAAAAATTTACAAACACCACCACCACCAACTAAACAGTTCGATTAACAGAAGAAAATCAATAAAAATAGTCGAAAAGCAACCGAATTTTCAGCAGGAAAGAACCTAAATATAGCAAAGCAAACATAAAGGAACCCATAAGGGACTGTGGGTGGAAACTGACACTGAAACAACACATCAAATCGGCCATTGCTCCAAATTTTTAAGTAATAAACATGTGAAGCTGTAGAGGAGCTCCTGTTAATTTTGTTCATTCTGTATAACGTATAAAAAAGAAACAGGACATAACACTTTTGAAAAATCTTCGATCATTGCCAATGCCCCTTATTTTTTCAACAAGCAAATCCGTGAGGCCATTGAAATCATCAAGACCCCTAATAACTTGAATCGTAACATTAGCTATCATCTATCCGATATATGGAAGTCCGCTATCATTACTAGCTCCGCTCCCTCCACCTCTGACCAATCGTCGTCACAGTCCGATACGCTTGGTCGGTTACAGCCGGTATAAAGTCGTTGCTTTTTCTGTTTTCCTTCAGAAGGGTTTCGCCTCTGGCTTGCTTGACAAGTTGAGTTACCGTTACCCTTCTGCCTCTTGCTAAAAGAGTTTCGCCTCTGACATGGTTGACACGTTGAGTTACAGTGCTCTTTTAGTGCTCCCTTTTCCTCCTGAAGAAGTCCCTTAAAAAAGTGGGCGAAACGTTGAGTTCTTCTGTCTCAACAATGACTCGGTCCCAACCTGGAAAACATTTTGTTAATACTGACACTGATCGTGGAAGTCTCCGAATTCAAGAAACGTAATATGTAAAAAATATGCAACAATATATTAACGGTAAAAGAAGTAGTTGGCAAAAGGAAACCGAGAAAAAGATAGGGTTAGTTTAAACAAAAGAATACGTAATAATTTATATCCGTATTGTAATACTAGAAAGAACAAGAAATAAGTTATCGAGAGCAGAAAGAAAACAAAAAATATTTGAACTACTAAGTCTCAAACAAAAATGCGGGACAGATTAGTAAGTGCTAGCAAGAAGTCAATTGTTAGTTAATTGGAAATGGGAAGATGTTAGTAGAACGATGAAGGAAACATGAAGTGATCAAAAAAAAAGAAGGAAAAAGGTAGACGAAGAAAAACTCGAATCAGTAAATAGTAGATCTGAACCGAAGGCCCGAACTGTCGTGCTCTACAAACCATTCAGTCCATCATAACGACCAAATCGTCAATCACAGGACTGTCAGTTCGTGAGCTGCAGACCGACGAGGGTTTCACCATACACGCACGTATCTGGTTTGAAGATTTTCGTCACTGTTTCTGTGGCTAAATGGTGTTAAAAAATATGAATTCGATTCAAAGAAAAAAATTGGCGGCACTTCTTGTTATTCTATTATTGTAAAAGCCTATAACTAAAGCAAACAACAGATTTTGGGTGAAAGAGTGGTTATTAGAGAGAGATAATTTATCCCACATGACCCTCATAAAAAAATTGCGAGTCAGTGCCAAGGAAGATCTGAAAAATTATCTGAGAATAGCACTGTTAAATTTATTAAAACCATATATCACAAAAAAAGATACCGAGAGAAAAGCTATTGCACCTGAAGAACGACTGATTGTTACGTTGTTACGTTGAGGTATCTAGCAACTGGAGGATGTTTTGAAGATTTGAAGTTTTCAACCAAAATTTCTCCTCAAGCACTAGGAAAAATAATTCCAGAAACTTGTAAATATGTATATCTGTAAGGCACAAAAGGATTATTTGAAGGTAACAGAATAAAACAATTATATTCCAGATTAACGTTACTTAAAATAAAACGCTGCTTGTTTGAAAAGTGGCAAGTTTCTAATAACTTTACGAAGATATCGTAATAAGAAAAATTCGACTCTAAGTAAAAATAAAGCAATGTTAATATACACGTCGATTTGAGTAAGAATTCTATTTTGTATTAGTTTTCCATAAACCTGGAAATTACCCATACATATCGACGAATTCTGTTAAAAAAATTGCCTTATACCGTTTATGGTAAAAACTGCAGTCCTGATACTGGATACTGACGATCAATCTGTAGATCTTGCACCACACACGTCAGTTTTTACTACAGTTCTCGTGGAGTGCAGATATAGGCCTGTCGTCCACCTGCACGAGAGTGGTGAAACTTTAACTGAAGATCTGCAGTTCCGGACTGCAGGCCGCCTGTGCATGAATGGCTACCATAAACCAGTCTTATGTCAGAACTAAAACTCGAAAGCCCGACACTAGAAGTTACTAAAATATCCAGTGAATTGAAAAACTACAAAATTCAAGAAAAAACTAGAATAACCATAAAACTAATAAAAATCGTAGGAAACGCGTTAACTGAAAAAGTATGTAACTTATCTAAGGATAGACTAACAGAATTGATAGAGCGAATTTGTCATAAAAATACATGAACGTCAGAAGAAGAGAAGACGCAATGTTTAGCAGAACAAAGCAAACTAAGTTTGGTTGGGGAAGATCACTGGAGATGGGCAAGGCTTCATAAACAAACTCGAAGAAACAGGTAAACAAAAAAACGAAACAATAAAATAAATTAAAATAAGAACAAAGGGCAGCAAAGAATAGAGGAAAACATAAAAAGTAGAGAAAAAGTATTAATTGGAAAAGTCCGCCCCAACAACAATAGGAAAAAAGTTTTGAAAAATTGGAGGAAAAGTTGTCAGTAAAATACATGAACATCAGAAGAAAAGAAACCAAAAGCGGAGCAAAAAATTGAAAATTAAGCTAAGCGGAGGAAAATCACTGTGGCTGAGTAAAGTGGAAGAGTTTGCTTATTTAAGTGATCAAAGGAAAGCTGTGTGGAATGGAAAAAGAGGAACGGAGAACAATAGAAAAATGTTTATGTTTATTTATTGGGCGAGATTTAAACTTATAATACGCGTCGACTGTTATAGTAATTAACACTACTCGATTATAATTTAGTCGAACATAACCGACTTCCATCCCTAAAAGGTATTTAAGGAGGAATGGTGACGGAAGCAAAACGAAAACGAACGAATGCTTGAAACTTGAAATAAATGGAGGGACTTCCCGAACGCCAATCTAGCTGTTCTGCCAGCCTAGACAAAACTGAAAATTTACCACTCTTATGTAATTAAAAAAATAACATCGGTTCGTGTCCTTCTCTAATTACTTATTTCTCTATGTTTTAGGATCTTCAATTCTTGAATAATAAGTATTTTGTAATTTTGTTTCTACCAATGTAAGAAACTAAAATAACCGTAAACAGCAAAAATGGGGGAGAACATAGAATCAATAAAAACCAGAGAAGAAGTATTAATTGGAAAAGTGCGCCCCAGAAAACAATGAGAAATCATTTTTGAGAAATTGGAGGAAAGGTATCAGTATAATACATAAATATGAGAAGAAAAGAAAACGAAAGTAGAGCAAAAAAAACGAAAATTAAGCTAGGCCGAGGGAAATTACTGGAGGTGAGTGAAGTGGAAGATTTTACTTATTTAAGTCATCGAAGAAGAGCTGTACAGAGTGGAACAAAAAGAATGGAGAAAAACGGAACAATAGAAAAAAATGTTTATTGGGCGAGATTTAAACTCAATAAGCGTCGACTGTTATAGTAATTAATTCTACTGGATTATAATTTAGCAGAACTTAACAGAGTTCCACCCCTGTAAGGGCTTTAAGGAGGAATGATGATGAAAGGAGAACGAAGGACGAGCGCAAGTATTAAAGCACAGTAAGTAAAATGATTGAAACTTAAAACAAATGTGAAAAGAAAGCCGATCTAGCTGTTCTGCCACCCTGTGCAAAACTGAAAGTTTGACACCCTTATTTGGTTAAAAAAATAACATCTGTTCGTGTTCTTTTCTACTTATTTAGTTACTTATGTCTTTATTTTTTAGGATCTTAAATTTTTTTAATAGGTTTTCTGTTTCTACCAAATTTGTTGCCCCTAAGCCACCTGCCGCCCTATGCGGGAGTGCTTTAAGAAAATAAATCTAGAATAATATATTAAAACATGAGTTACGTAAGGCAACAGACGAGTGCCTAAAATGCCTTAGGTAACAAGTAAGAGTTTTATACTATTTTCTGTGTTTCGGCTTTTATTTAGATTATTATGTATTTATATTTCCTTTTATAAAAATAGCTGACAAATTTTAATACGGAAAATGTTAGTAGAACAGTTAAAGTGGCGGCAGTGATTTATGTTTGACGTTTTTGTCGTCTGGCATTAACTAAAGAATAACAATGCCTAGGTTTTTAATGCGGGCATACCAATTCCTGACAAAAATATCACCAAAAATCATTTAAAAATGAAACTGCTTCTAGCATCAAAAAGCGTGCTAAAATAGTGTTATTCTAATGAAAAAACAGAGAAAAGGACGTTCAGAATTGTAAATTAAAAGCAGAAGAGAATGAAGGAAAACTTGTTCGAGATAATTACTAAATGTTTCCTAAAGAACTGATTACAAAAAAATCTAATGCTTTGTTTATATCTGAAGGTTTTCCTTAACTCATTTGCCACTTTCAACGGAATGAATTTTATTCATCGACTAAAGTATGAAACTTACACAAAAATGAAAATGACTCATTCTGCCTTATGCGATACTTGATCCTTTTCTAAAACTGTCTGTAGTTGCAAAACATGCAAACCAAAAGTTTTAATAATAGGTACATTTCTACCTGCATAATTAAGTTGTTTTTACATGTAAAAATATTCAAACTTTAGTTATTTTGTGAAACAAAAAAGGCTTATCAGATATTTAAGACATTTGAACTTCATACAATTGGGGGGTGATTTTTAAACTATCTGAAATTACAAATAAAAATTCTTTACTATTCATAAACTTTGTTACGACATAAACGCAGAATTTACACATTTAAAATGCAGAAGAATTTATATTTTATTCCATTGTAAATACAAACTACGTGCTTCAACAACTAATTAGCACATTTGTGTAATTCCTCCGTACTTATGTAATAATTTTATCATAAAAATGTAAAACACGTGCGTAAAATTACTGTAACATTAGCTTGTTTTTCCATAATCGTCTATTCCGAATCTTATTTCTGTTTCATTCATTTACTATTTCTAAAACTTTATTTCAAAAGGTGGCGCTGAAAAGAGAACTTTCCTTTCACATTTCATTGTTAAAAACTTACATTATCATAAATTCCTTTTTAATTCGAATGTAATTGCGAATTTGACCTCTTTCAAAAAGCTATAACTCAAACATCGTAATTTATTGGAAATTAAACATAAGACAGACATCTTAACTGTTGTAATAAATAACAAATCGACGTCAATTACGTCAAAATTTTCATTTTATTTTTAATTTAGACTGATAACCCCCCACTTATTTTCAGACTGTATTTTAAGAAGAAATTATGTTTTATCCCGTTGCAAATACGAGGCTACGTGCTTCAACACGAAAATGGGGCATTCACGTAATTCCGCTGAATTTATGTAATAAAACATCATAAAAATTGCGGACCTAGAAAGTAAATTACCCTGCAAACGTTTAAAAGTACTAAAAACGTCTAGTTTTATTTCGTACCTAACTATTTTCTCATTTCCTTACCTTAAACGTGACTTGATAAAATGCAACTACGTTCTGAAATTATTATAAATTCCAGGTTGACAATAATAACTCAAATTACTGCCACAATTTGCACTTTCCAGTCTTGACAGTTAACGTGCATTAGGTATGATTCTCTCTTAGTGGATTAGTAATAGTGTAATTATTCTATCAAGCAGTATCACTTCACACCTGTTTCTCCACTTTGCTGTTTGATTAGATTACCTATATCCTCAAGGCTTTGCCATAACTTTTGAATGTTTTATTCATACTTGTCTGAAGTACTGAAATTTCAATTCATTAAATCGTTTGGATTTGTATTTCATTCATTCCTTCATGAGAATACTTTTCAGTTTTGTTAGAAATTTCTTTATATTGTCAATTTTCTAATATCCGTCCACAGTTATGCAATTAAAAGGATAGTAAAGAAATCCTACGCACAGAAATGAAGGTAACATAAAAATTATGAAAATAATAATTTGTTTAAAATACGACTTCGGTAAAAATTAAAGAGCACGAAAAGGAAACTCCAACAGCGGAAATAATTAAAAATTAAAGGCGTTTTCTTTAGAGAACGCTGATTTTAAAATAAATATCCAAATAAGGCAGATTTATTAAAGTTTCAATGCTTTGAGCTATTTAAGTAATTTCCAATTATTTTAAAGGTTCGACTAATTATTTTTTATATTCATAAACGTGGGCTACTCAAATATTATACGTTTCTTTGTAGCTACAACCCGCTTTCAAAGTTAAACAAAATTTTTCTTTCAACTGTGTAAAATTGATGCCAAGCCATTAAGGTGTTCCAAACAAACAACTTTTAAACATCAAAAAAAGTTCTTTAAGAAGCCAAAAATCGAATTTCTTACCTTAATTTTTAGCAGTTCTGTTTCCCGCAGTGATTCTCTTCCTGAAAAAAGTAAAATAAACGAATCAGTATCTTCGAACTTTTGATTAATGATCCCATTAGAATCTTAAAAGTTTTGTACTTGAAAATTATTGGGCCAATTTATTATGAATCACAAACCAAAATTAGAAGTTGTTTTGAAACAGTTTATATAATTAGATCATCAGATTTCCATTTTTGGTTCTAATTGTAATAATTTTCACGTGGAAGGACGGCTTTTCATAATTAATTAATGAATTTTTTTGAACAAAAGTTTTATAAAATTCGAAATAATTTGTTCAGTAAGTAATGGCATAAAATATAGTAATTAATGGCATTAATGTATCTACATCATTGGAAATATTTTGCAATAGAAAACTTGAGTTTATTGAAACCCCAGGGTTCAAAATTATGTTTATTTTATAGTGGGTTTAATATAACTGCTTTCTGGTTTTCCTTTACCTTTTCCGCTATTTTTCACTTCAAAATGATTTATTTATTGTTACTGTTTTATGTTGCCTTCTATATGCTGCTGAATGTTTGGTTGCCTATAAACTTCTCGAAAACCTTATTTATTATTTTCGTGTCCTATAACTTTTTTATATTTCTATTAAAATAAACAGGCCAAATAGTATCTTTCGGTTTGAATAAACTATTTCATTAAACATTTCTTGTTTCTACATTATTTCCCATAAATTTTCTGCTTAAAAATGTGTTTGACCAATAGTGCGCAAATATCGATAAAAATAATTAACAATAAAAAGACTTTTAGTTAGCTGTCCTGACCAACACACAATAAGCTGCATACTGATCCGAAATTTATTTTTCATTTAAACTAAAGGATTGCTTAAATCAGGAACCAAATGTTATTTGATTGTTTATTTTTTGGGGATATTTTAATGCCATTTGCTAAAAAGTTAAGCAGGTAAATCTAACCACTAAAACCAACGTTTAATTGTTTCAGAGAAAGCTTCCGTTTCTTAGGATTAACCTTTAATTTTTAGCGACACAAAATCCACAAAAATAAAAAAGAAATTCACCCCAACAAACATTCCGAGAACATTTTAACAAAGGAATATCTGTCATTACAATTAGGTATTTAAACGAATTTGATAAATAACAAAATAATGATTCACTGAAACTGGAATTCGACAAATTAGTTTCGTCCGGAATAAAAGTGTTTTGGAGCCAAACTACCCGAATGCTTTGTATGAATCTAGTTAATCGGATTTTAATTTTTTTCATTTTATACAAAAACAGCTGTACCCTCTCTTGAAGAACAGAACATGTTATGAACTAATTTTTTATTAAGTTATTAAAAAATACTTTTACGCGCATAAATACTTCAACAGCGAACTGTTATGTGTTTTTTGAAATCCGCATTTAATTCACTTCATTTCTTCTTAATTATTTATTTTCTTTTAATTGTTTTTGTAAATTGTATTTCTAAATGTTTTACGTTTTCTTTATTGATTTAGGCCAGAAGGGTTCAAAGTTAACCCGGAATTTTGCCGCCAAATACAAAATAATAAATTTGTATATGGCGAAATAGCTTTTCTTGATAATACACTGAACAATCTAGAAGCCGTGTGTGCTGTTGTTGTGGTTACAATTGTTTTTGTTTAGTATATGCAGCTATGACGGACTAACTAGTTCATAATTCTGTTGTGCAAGGAATTATCATTAAATTTCTTAATCTGGGTACACCATTTTGTCCCAGAATCCAAAAAATCAAGCATGGAATGGAGACACAAAACTTCACCGAAACCTAAAAAAGCAAAGGTTATCTCTTCAGCTGGGTAAATAATGGCCACTGTGTTTTGGGACGCAGAAGGGGTTTTATTTACAGATTTTTTAAAAGATAGGCGCACTATTAAAGCGCCTTATTACGCTCGACTGCTTCATTTCGGACGAAAAGATGTAAGCGTTCGGTTAGGAGTGTGGTTCTCCTCCACGACAATGATCGCCCGCACACCGCCCAATTGACTAGGGAAACTTTAGATAAATTACTCTGGATCGACCTTGTTACTCTACCTCTTAGGTCGGTATCCAGAGGAAAGCGTCATTAATTTGGTGCCCAACGCCGAATAGTCGCCAGGGCACGATATCGACCTCCAGACTGCAGGAAAATCCTGCCCATCGAGATTCGAACCAAGAACCAACGCAACGCTAGCCAGGCGCTCTACCACTGCGCCACCCTGGCATTTTCTAGTTAAGTATTAGTGATTGTAAATTCGCACAATATGCTTGTAAAATATAAAGAATTGTATTAGTCATTTAACTAAAACTAATAGTAAACAATTGAATTGCATATACTAATAAGCTGGCGCTGCATTGAGCTTTATTTGCGTATTTGACCTGTGACAGTGCCATGGGCAAAAGAGACGAACAAAGCTTAAGCTTTGCATTTTAAGCAAAATTAACAAAAATAGAGAGATCCTGTTTGGAACGTTTAATGATAAGTTTATACAGTACAAGCTTGAAAAATTAAGCTAATTAACAACTATCTTAGCTTTGGGTACTGCCTTCAAATTAGGATTGGACATATTTTAGGAATATTTGGTGGCCCAACGTAAGAAAATCGGATACAGTTTGGCTCGCCAATATGAAAAGATTTGAGAAAAATAAACAAATATTAAACATAATAGACAAAGATTCACACTTACTTAGTTTCTGAATTGGAGATTACGGAAACTTGGGATATTATTAAAAATCCTACAGAAGATAAACCAATATCCGTAAATGAAACAGCAAAGCCTGTAGAAATAGAAACTGAAGATAATTTATAAGTTCCACGGTAGTTTAAGAAGAATTATTATTTAATAGTAATGCGTTTAAAGTAGGTATAATACGAAAAAGGAATGATAAAAAAAACTCAGTGGAGGTTGATGAAAAGTACAAACTACAAATCAAATTACTGGAGATTCAGATTTATAAAATTAAATTAAAGGAAATTCAAAATTAGTTTGGGACTGCCCAAAATCTGTAGATTGAAGTCATTGCTAATAATAACACAGATTCAGAATTACTATTAAACTGTACAAACAGTGTTAATTACATATAACGATTAATACGTTTTTATAGCGGGTGTCAATGAAACCTGGGGCACCCCTATTTTTAAAATTATATTTTAAGATATCAAAATGAAATTTGGTATATGTAATATACTCTTTAAATGGCATTTTTTGACATAGAACACATGTTTCTGTCACTTCCGGTTTCGCCGGAATTACCCCCAATTTTGTTATTTTAAATAGAACACCCCGTATATTTATACATTTTTGGAATTTCCATTTCATTCTACGTATGTTATATCAAGTTTTAAACATTTTGATGACAAAGTAAATACTTGCAGAAGAGTTTAATTATTAATCTAGGATGCCATGACCTGCGTAAAATGGAAGTCAGGGTGCTACGACACTCAAAACAAATTATTTCAGCACTTCAAGTGTAACAAGTCTGTCACTTTTTTGCGCATTTCATTTGTTTCAATTGTTTTGAAACCCGGTGTCTAGATTTAAACGTCCAAAATACGTTTGTTTTTTTTATTTGAACGGGGACTGTTATTCCGAATTAAATTTTCATATTAATCCCGCGTTATTGGTATCAATAAAATCCTTGAAAAACGCTCGTTTTTAATATCCTAGTCTCCCACCCTAGTGCCATTTGAAAAAATGGAGTTATTCTCAAAAAAGCATTTTTACCAACTTTATGTCATTCTAATACAACAACTTAAATAGTTAAACTTCTAAAACAATTTGTCTCGAGTGTTGGGGCACCTTGATTTTGATTTGGCCTAAGTCATGGTACTCTAAATTAATTTCTGCAAAAATTTACTTTGTCATCAAAATGTTTCGAACTTGATACTACCATACGTAAAATTGAATGGAAATTCAAAAAATGTATAAATATACAGGGTGTTCTATTTAAAATAACAAAGTTGATGTCAATTCCGGCGAAACCGGAAGTGACAGAAACTTGTTTCCTATGTCAACAAATGCCATTTAAAGAGTATATTACATATACCAAATTTCATTTGGTTATCTTAAAAAATACAAAATTTATGGGGGTGCCCCAGGTTTCGTTGACACCCGGTATAATTGTTCTGTTTTTTAAAATGAACCATTCAGTACATTTATCATTTGTCTTTGCCTTCTTAAATTATTGGTTTTTAATCTTCTAAGAGTTCTCCTCGATTTTCAAATGACCGAGCCTCAACTAATATGTAGGTCTTCAGTGTTGAAGAGCTGGACTTATTATTTAGATTTCTTTTCCCATTTAGGGATGCATTTTAAACCTCCCCAAATATTCAGTTCCCGTTTCAAAAATAAAGTTAATAGAATGTCGAGTAATTTTCTCTTATGACAAAAAAAATTGAAAACTCCATTTACTAATCATTTTATATACATAAATTGCAACTGAAGCTTGGTTTATAAATTTTTAGGAAATGGAAGAACCATAAACCTATCAACTAGTTAAGTCTGTTCTATTGTGCAATATGTGCTTGTCATTTTCATTAAAATACACTACTATTTTAAATTGTTCAAGTTATAGAATAGATAGTCAAAATTGAAAACTACATTATGCAACACTTATTTACAAAACTAATATTATTAACTTGTTATAATTGTGCTGAAAATAAATCCTAGCAGAAGCGAAGGTTCAAAAAGTTACTAAAATCAGCAATTTCAAAATCATAAAAAGTGAACTTTAACCAAAAAATTAACACATTGTTTTCATCTTTCTACACATAGAACGAGTTCTATTTAAAGCTAAACATGTAAAAGAGATTGGCAGTAAGATTTCGGTTTACTTTTGTAAAGTATGCATGAAATATATAAAAAAAGGTATATAATTAAACCGTAGCAAATATCACAAATTAGAAAGAGACAAAAAAGTTTAATATTGAATGCTTCTTTCTGAAAAAATATTATTTTAACTATCTGTCTTTCCATTAAAGAGTTTCTGCCTGATATGTGCTGTGACACACATGTTTCATACACTAGTGGTTTATTGATAATAAATAATAACCATTATCATCTCAAAAGATGTCTTATATCCATATGGAGTGGCATGCCAAATATCATCCAAATCAACCAAGCGTCTTGTTGTTATAAGAAAAATTAATTTTTTTTTCAAAGAACTTTGAAGCAGAATACTGGCTTAACGAGACGATTTTGGATATAGGTAAGTTGGGTTAAATCATCTTATTTTGCGCCTAGGAATCTGTGGTTAAGCCATGTCCATGCATTTTAGAGACACCCTGTATGTATAGCCTTTTTAATTCAATATTTTAGAAATACTTTAGCCTTTTCAGAAGAGTTCATAAACAATTGTAAATTTCTCTTAATTTAAGTTCAAAAAGAAATTCTGTGTGATATAAATTAATTTTGTAATGAGTTGTACAAACTTATAAATTTAACTACATATGTTTTAATTACAACTTTTCAATTTTATTTAGCTGTCCTGAACAACTCACTCTGACTTCATTCAACCATATCCAAAACCAGTAGACAGCGTGTTGACGCGAAATTTATTTTTAATTTAAACTAAAGCATTGCTTAAATCATAAACCAAATAGTATTTGTTTTTTTCTGTGATATTTCACCACCACTTGCTAAAAATTAGAAGTTAAACCGGTGAACCTAACCACTAAAATCAACGTAACGTTTCGGAGAACTTTTAAATACATACTAACTTTTAAGCATTAGTAACTAGCGGCATAAAACCCATCAAAATAAAAAAAGGTAAGAAACTCCCCTCAACAAGCACTTTAATAAAAGGTATACAGTGTGTCCCCGGATGGAGTTGACAATAGGTATGATGGACCAAAAATTTTCGAATTGGATTTTCATATTTTGGGATTAATCCCTGCTCGGTCTGAAACTTATTTTTAGTTTACTTTCGATTTTTTTAAATCAAGTAGGCCTTTACAGTTGAGCAAAAACTCTTTTCGTTTCAGGTAAAGTACTGTTTCCGTTCACAGTACGCCAATGTGTTACTAAGAAAAGTTGTTCAGAATGAAAAGTTATGGCGTTATGCAAATTTTCAGAACGATCGGCCTACTTTGATAAAATTCATTATTTGTCCATTTCGTTTTAGGTAAAGTACTGTTTCCGTTCACAGTACGCCAGTGTGTTACTAAAAAAAGTTGTTCAGAATGAAAAGTTATTAACTTTTAATGAAGAATGACTTTTCGTCGTAAAATTAATAATAAAGATTTTCCTCCTATTGTCAATGTCTATTATCAAACTAGGCCGATTGTTCTGAAAATTTGCATAACGCCATAACTTTTCATTCTGAACAACTTTTCTTAGTAACACATTGGCGTACTGTGAACGGAAACAGTACTTTACCTGAAACGAAGTGGACAAATAATGAATTTTATCAAAGTAGGTCGATCGTTCTGAAAATCTGCATAACGCCATAACTTTTCATTCTGAACAACTTTTCTTAGTAACACATTGGCGTACTGTGAACGGAAAATGTACTTTACCTGAAACGAAAAGAGTTTTTGCTCAACTGTAAAGGCCTACTCGATTTAAAAAAATCGAAAGTAAACTAAAAATAATTTTCAGACCGAGCAGGGATTAATCCCAAAATATGAAAATCCAATTCGAAAATTTTTGGTCCATCATACCTATTGTCAACTCCATCCGGGGACACACTGTATATTATCATGACTAAGTATTTAAACAAATTTTGCAAATAACAAAATAATAATTCATTGAAGTACAAAGAAGCTGTGATTTTAATTGCAGGTTAGTGTCAACCTAACCAACAGAGATTTAAAGCCAAACTACCCGAATCCTTTGTCATATATTGTTTAATATGAATCCTAGTTAATCGGAATTTATAATTTTTTCATTTTATTCGAAAAAGCTGTTTCTTGAATAGTAGAACTTGTTATGGGTTAATTTAAACTTAATACAAGTTATTGAAAAATACGTTTAAAACCAATTTAAATACGTCAATACGTCAATAGCAAACTGTGTTGTGTTTTGTTAAATTCACATTTAATTCATTTCGTTTCTTTATTAGTTATTTATTTTTTTCAAATTGTGTTTCTAAAATTTTTACGTTTTGTTTCACATATTAATGTAGTAAGAATATCCCAAACATGAATTATTTAATAATTCTATATTATTATTATATTGAAGCTGACCTCTCGGTGGTGTAGCAAACGAGTGTCTGTTTCACAATCGAGAGGTCCCGGGTTCGGATTTAATCATGTCCAGGAACCCGTGTAGGTTAAGTAGGATTAAGTTTAGAAGGCCAATGCCGTAGCAATCGACGCCGATAAGCTTAATAAAAAAAAATTGAAGCTGTTTTACCGCCTTCGGTGATAATTCAAAAGTTATAAGAAATTTAAATTATTGCATTTTAAATTTTATATAAATTTAAAAAGAGTGCACTCTCAACTTCTACATAGCAGGCTTTTCTATCAAGGTCTTAAAAAAAACGAAAGGTATCAAATCGTCTATTTTCCTTAAAATATTACAAATAACAATACACATACGACTATTGCTTGAATAGCTGCTACAATCTGGAATTTGCCGATTTTAATGAATTTATGGAGCATTAATAAAAAATAACAGAGATTTTTAAACTGAATTCCAAGTTTTCCTAAAGACTGAATATAATTGAAATAAACGCAAAAATCTTATCAAAATTAAGCAACATATTATAATGGTGATTTTTTACAGAACACAATTAACGTTAAAGATAAGTAAGTATTGCAGGAAATCTAGAGTTTTAACCAAATATCTATTAACAGCATCAAAAAATTACTCTGAGCATAAGCAGAGATTATAAAAACTACTAAAATCAGCAGTTCTCAAAATCAGTGAATTTTAAACAAAAAAATAAAACTTTTTTTCATTTTCTGACACATAACATGAGTTCTAGTTAATTATTTAAGATAAACAATCAAAATAATTAAAGAGAAACAGCAGCAATGATACAAATGAAATGCAAATATCTTAATTTCATTTTTAAAATATGTATGAAATATAACAAAAGTATAGAAACTAATACACAAATGTTAAGATATTTATATATAACAAAATAACCGAATTCTGGAATATTGATAATTAAAGTTATAAAAATTAAAAATTTATGAAAAATAAAATTAAGTCTCAGAAATATTAAAAAATGCGATCAAATAGCTGTCTAAAGAAACAATTTAAATTTTTACAAACTCTTCCAACACTAGTCACTAGTCATCTAAAGTGTCTAAAACTGAAGAAGGGACCTCCTCGTCCAACAAGACCTTCAACCTTGGAGATAAATTTTCATGACCAGGAAAACTAACCCTTAAATTTATAATAATTCCACTCGTAAGGATTTTCAGCTATTGGATAATATGTAATAATCAGAAATTAATATTTATAGAAAGTTCAAATTTTTATTAACTTCTGAAGACATATAAAAGTTCAAAGAAGAACAGAAAAACTTCTATAAATCTAACATATTTGATCATAATTGAATATTTTATGTTTACAAGAACATTTTGACTTTTTAATGACAAAAAGAATTTATCGTAAACTATTGCTTTGCAGCATCGAAGACCGAAGACAACCAAGCAGGGTAGGTCTTATACATTATTCCAGGCTTCCTGAAAATTGTAGAAAAGTGTATAGAAATTAGTCAAAAATAAGGGCGGCCGGTCGTCTCGGGGGTTCGCTCCCGGTTACCGATTTTTTGTAAGACTTGATACCACACTATAATCGTAAAAAATTCAACAAAACACACATTTTTATTAAATTTTGAAGAGTTCTCACATTTAAAAAAATACTCTTTTAATACGATATTTTAGTAGAACTTCGGCCTTGCATTAGAAATTATAAATTCCTCTTAATTTAAATTCAAAAAGAAATTCTGTTTAATAAATTACGAAAGAATCTGTTTAATTAATTTCGTAATAAGTTGTACAAACTTGTACATTAAATTACATGTTAAGAATATAAAACTTTTCAAAATTTTAATATAAACATTACGCATTTTAATAAAAAAAATTGGGTAACATTAACAAACGTAAATACACTAACTACAAGTACAACCGCCAAATGTGTTGCCTAATCTGTAAATGTTAATTCAGATTGTTTCCAAACCCTACATCTATGAAATGAAAAAATGCAGATCAGTTTTCACAATTGTAAGTTTACAAAATGCGTGTCAACATTTTTATCTACTAAATTACCACAATAATTTATTACTGTGTCAAAATCAAGCTCGATTCATTCTGAACTGCTTCAAATAAAAATACATTCTTAAAAATTATTTAGAAAATAATATAAATAAAAAATAATTCTTTGAAAAAATCTAAAAATCGGTTCATAAATGAATTTCTGGGGATGTCTAATTACATCCGTTTCTAACATACAGCATTTAAAAAGAATTTCACGCAGTTGCGTCGTTTCGCAATTTATTTCCTCCAGAATCCGTTCTACAACCGTAACCTACAAATTCAAACGCAAATCCAAAAATATACGAGAAGTATTTACAATTGTTTCGAAATCGCAACGTTTCAAAAGCTTTCAACCAGTCACACATTCACATTTCTGTCAAGAAAAGCAGAAATAATGGTCTCGATTACGTCAAGACGTTGCGAGATTAATTAGCCGAAAATATTTCACACGGGTGAATAGTTAACGATTATAACTAATTAAAATCAAAACATATATTTAATGGGCACAATGCCATCAAAGCGATTGCAGGAATACCTGAAACAATAGTGTTCTATGTTATGACATAACAAGGCCCCTCGTCATCCTTTCGACGCTAGTTAAAAGGAACCAGAGAAATAGCTCACTGAACAACGGGACTAATAAGATTTTCATTATTTGCATTAAAACAAAATGGAATAGACACTTGTCAGCGAGAACATTGGATGACTTTACGCCTTATGAACACGGTAAATTGAAATCTTGACCCATAAATTTCACATAACTATATGTACAAGCAGAAATGACATAATTGTATTTACAAACGCCGGGCAAAAAATGTTAAACTTAAGTTTAATTAAAGCAGATCTTTTTCGTAGATTACCGTGATTATTTAAGTAGAGTTCCGTTGTCGTAATAAAGAAAAAAGTAGGAAACTAAGAAAAAGTTTCTAGAAATTTAGGGAAAGTGTAACCTTTTTTAAATTGTTGAACTCTGGCCGAACTAATGCAGACTGTAAGATCTTGTAATTGATTTACATATTATTCGGTGAAACTAGATGAAAGCAAACACTGGAAACCTACAATTTCATTCAAGAACTAGAATTATTGGTTAGTTTGAATACGGAAATAGTCAATTAAGAAGATGCTCTTATGTTCCCATTCTGTCAGAGTTGAATGCTTTCCCTCTAAGATTGGCTTTTCCAGTTCATTAGTTGGTTTAATTAAAGATAATTAATTATTTTCAGCAGATCTTTGTTTAGTTTTATTTGTGTTCCTACTTTAATTCAAACATGTTGAGTAAAGGTTTAGCTATTTTTAACTATTTTTAGATTTAATTGAATTTAAAAAGTTTGTGGAGACGTCTAAAAACTTTACCGAAAATGGAGCACAAAAATGCATTTAACATTTAACATTGTATTTAGTGTATTTATTTCTTACTTGATTTCAAATTTCCATCGAAACAATTAAGTTAGGTTGGTTCAAATTAAATACAGTTACGTTATCTCAAGTTAAAAAGAGTTAGGTTAACTCAGATTCAGCCAAATCAGACTTATTAAATTACTTTAGATTATATTATCTCTAATCAGTTTAACTTAGGTTAGCTCAAGTTAAGTTGGCTTAGGTTAGATTAAATATTCATCAAAGACTTACGTTAAGTTAGATTAGTTCTAAACAAACTAAGTTAGGTTAGCTTATGTTAAACTGTCTTAGGTCAGAACCCATCAAACTTTAACGTTAAGTTAGATCAGTTCGAACTTAGGTTAGCTTAATCTAAGATGCATCAGGTTAGATTAAAGCTTCACTAAATTTGCCTTACATTAAGTTAAATTAATTCTAAACAAATTAAGTTAGTTAAGATTAGATTAGCTTGAGTTAAGGTGGCTTGAATTAGATCAGACCCTATCAAAATCAGACTTGTATTCGGTTAGATTAGTTCCAAGTAAATTCAGTTAGGTTAACTTTTTTTATGTGTTGGAGGGCAATCCTTCAAAAGGGTCCCCGTGGAAAAATCTTCTATTCCGCGGTGGACTGTGGGATTTCTATCCACTAAATCCTCCTCCCTGGTTGTGACAAGAATAGCCCGGAACCGCTGTCGCATAACTTCGCGCTATTCTAGGGGTTCCCATATACTTTATTTCCTTATCTCCTTTCGTCCTCTTCTTTTTCAACCATAATAGCTTTCAGGTATTTGTGGAGATCTTCCCATTTATCCTCAGACTCTAGCATTTGTTGCACTAAGTTCTCCTTTGTGGATGGCTCCCCTATAATCCGTTCCATCTCGACACGTGCATTTCTCCATCTTCAGCAAATGAAAATTGTATGTTCGGGTGTCTCCTCTTCTCCGCACTATACACAGTCGCTAGTATCTTTGGCTTTTATTCGCTGCAGATAACTTCCAAAATTACCATGTCCTGTAAGTATTTGGGTTAACATACGATATATTCCACGTTTCCATATGTTCTGTCAATCCACTTTTTTATGTTTGGAATCATAGCTTTTGTCCGTTCTGCTTTTCCTCTAAGTTGTTCGGTCCCATCAGCTTTGCCATCTTATGGTGGTCTCTTCTCTTGCCTCCTTTCTGGTGGGACGGTTTTCTTCCTCGTATCTCCTATACCTTTCCTCCACCAGAATATCTATTGGTGGTATTCCAGATATTACATGCAGGGTTTCAGACGAAGTTGTTCTGTATGCCATACATACTCTTATTAGTATTTTCCTTTGTGCCTTGATTATCATTTGTCTGTATTTATTTTTACGTATAGCTATCTTCCACGCCGGAGCTGCATATAATATTATAGAGTTTACGACTGTTATCAGGATTTTATCAGACTTTGGGCCATGTGTCCTGTGCATAACTCGGCTCAATGCAGCTGCTGTTAATTCTGTTTTTTTGGTCACCTTCTGTACGTGTGTAATCATACTCATGTTGCGGTTAAATTCTACCCTCAAGTAGTGATTTAACAGTCTTTATGCTGATACCGTTTATCTCCATGTTTACACCTTTTAGGGTTTTTCTGACTTCTAATATTACGGCCTCTGTCTTCTCCGACGGTATTTCCAAGTCGTGGTGTGGTTTTCCATCCATCTCTTTATTCTAAGTAGGGCTATATTTAGTTTTATTTCAAGTGCTGATATTGATTTTTTTGGCCCGCAACGGCTAAGTCGTCCGCATACGCCACCATTTTTATTCCGTTAGGTACCTGCAGTTTAAGCAGAGGGTCGTAATAGATATTCCAGAGGAGCGGGTCAATGACCGACCCCTGCGGAACTCCACATGTTGTATACCTGCTTTTTTCTTCACTGATTTTGAGTAGTCTCTCACTTAGGTAGCTCTATATTATACGGATTAGATATTTGTATTGTACTCCTCTAGTTTCTTTAAAATTATGCTCCAGATGACGGAATTGAAGGCGTTGCATACGTCTAGTTATAGCACAGTATAAACACTAACGAAACAGTAGCGACACTCAGTGTCGGCTCCTTTGATGTTGCGGATGCAAAATGCGAGGCGACGATCAGGCGCGGCCATATTGAAATGTAGTATTTTTCGTGTTCCGTGCTATTAAAATAAGCGGCTCATTTTAAAATATTTGATTTCTAGGGCTTATTCACTGCTAAATGATGGTAGAGATAACAAAAAATATGCAGCCAAATAGTCCTGTGTAAAATGGCATAAAAATTAGGTACATTCCTTTCATAGAACTTAAATAAATAAAACCTACCTATACCTACGTACATTATATATTTTATTTAAAATAGTTAACGAATGGTTTTACATAGTTACAATAAGTAAACCTTTACAAGTGACAAACTTTTATTGCTTTACGATTTTTTCCGGAATTACTTTTTAAGCCCCTATTCATAAATTTTAACAGATAATAAAGTCGAACGCGTACAAATAACTTATAACTTTATCAAATACGTTGACGGAAAATCTTTACATGGATGTGAAATATTAATTGCGCTTAAAATACTAATTAAATTTAAGTATACCAACAGTTTCTCCAACGGCGTATTTAGAAAAATTAGCAATTAATGTATTTTCTAAAAGTACAATATATGTATTAAATGACATGTGTGGTACTTTTAAGTTGCCAAAATGGTCCCTATTTCTATTTTCGTATGCGTGTTTTTAATACTATATTTTTGCCAAATAAACAATTATTGTTCACTTTTAAAAGTTACCATAATCAAAACTTTTAACACAGAACCGATACAACCTCACACAACCCTTGAATATACGGTACAACGTATATTGAAACCACGTTGAAACGGAAGGGCTCGAAAATAATACTACAACAGAAGATGGCGCCTTAGCTTGTGTATGTTCGGCTTTGGGATCTCACTCGATGGCCGAGTGTCGCTACTGTTTCGTTAGTGTTTATACTGTGGTTATAGTGACCATTACAGAGTATCCTTTGTTCCCGAAGCTGCCCTTCTTCGCGTCTTCCGCCTTTTTTTAAACAGCCCGCATGGCGTCTATCATCGAGCGCCCCTTTCTGAACCCATATTGCGTCTCCTGTAGATTTCCCTTTTCTTCTATTTCTTCTTCTAGTCTTTTTCTCATCATTTTTTTTTCTAGCACCTTTCCCATAACAGTTAACATACAAAGTGACCTATATGAAGCTTGATCCTCGGGAATTCGCCGATTTCTGACATATTATTATATACGGATAGACAATACTGTGTACGATTTATAAGCATTTCGTATAACAACTCGGTCGTTATCTCGTCTGGTCTGGTTAACTTAAGTTAATTTGACTTAGGTTAACTCAGAACCCACCAAATTACACTTACATTAAGTAGTTAGATAGTTCCAGAAAAAATGTTGATAGGTTAGCTTAGGTAATTTAGGTTAGGTTAGATTAAATCCTCATCAAATCAAAATTACGTGCAATTAGGTTACCATTCAATCAAACGAGATTGGGTTAGCTTAAGTTAAAATTAAGTTAGGTCAGAACCCATCAAATCCCATCAAAATTAAATTAATATGGCTTAGGTTAATTTAAAACACATCAAATCAGATTTACATAAACTTAGGTTAATTCCAATCAAATTAATTTAGGTTAGGTTAGGTCTAACAATTGCCTTTCTGAGGCTTGAATTTTAGATAAATCAAACTTTAAAGTGATATGGATTTTAAACAGAAACTGAAAGTGTTAGATAGTTCCAGTTAAACTAAGTTAGGTTAGCTTAAATTAAGATGGCTTAGGTTAGATTAAAATACATCAAAACGAACTTACATTCAATTAGGTTAGTTCCAATTAAATTTAGTTAAGTTAGTCAGGGCCGTAACTAGAGCTTTTGTCAGGGGGAGCAAACTCATATTTGCCGCCCCCACCATAGGCGCCGGATTTTGAAAATATTCATTTGAAGGGTATACTTACCGGGGGGTCTGGGGGATTACCCCCCAGGTAGAAAGGGGGGTTCGGGGGTCCTCCCCCGGAAAATTTTGAAAAATTTGAGTTTAAATCCACAGTCTTAACGCTCCCAATTGACTATATTTTTGCCACTGATTATCTAATTTAAGCTCCGGAAAACATAAAAAATAACGCATAAAATTAAAATCATTTTTATTGAGAAACGGAAAAAACAGTAACTATGTATAATATACAATATACATTGTATATAATAAAAATTTACATTACTTGAAACATATTGCGCCTCATACTGGTTCGTGAAATAAATTCGTTAGCGATATTGTTTAAATTCAGTTCGCTGGTTTCTTCTCTATGTATGTTTTTAGTTTCTTCAAAATATGCCGCCCCCTAAAAATTTGCCGCCGGGGGCACGTGCCCCCCCTGCTCCCCCCTAGTTACGGCCCTGAGTTAGTTCACGTAACCCTGATTTGACCTAACCTAATCCATGTTACTTAAACTAACTTAATTGAATTTGATTGAAATAAACGTAATTTAACGAAAGTCTAAGTTGATATAGGTTCTGCTATTTGTGAAGGTTTCAAAGGAATAAATTTTAGTTGCAAAATTGAAAAACGAGGTCAATTTTGGCTGTCAAATTCTGAGTTTAATTTCTTTACATTTTGAGAAAGGAGCATTATTACTTGGAAATCTAAGAGAAAGAAAATCACGTTTAATTTTTAGATTTGTGAGTAAAGTTTAAATTTCGACACCGATTTTAGAACTGCTAAATTTAAAACTTAAGTTTCAGAGGAGCAATTTCACAGAATTTGCCCCTAAAATCGATAATTAGAAAACCGTATTATCCAAAAGGCGACATTATCCCTTTGTTTAAATAAATTCCAGTTGGCGATCAACGTTGTTTAACCCCGCATTACTTTAACACAAACTTTGGCTGATTTAAAACTCTACATTTAAAAATACGTAGTATTGAGCTTTTCCCAAAACAATTGATTGAACTTGGATTCACCGATTAAAATCTTCCAATTTTACATGCAACGAGTTTCAGTAAACCAAATACGTATTTAGGTAACTAAGTAACAAGAAAAATTCAGAACCAATTCTTTGTCAAAAGTCTTTTATTGAGCATGGCAAAATACGTATTTGGTTGTCAATACTTACCGTTTCCGGGCTATTCAGGGCTTCATTTGTGTAAGGAAAGCTTTCTAAAGAACTGTACTGATGGTGCCGATTCTTTTTTTAAATGATACAACGTATTCGTTATCAATACTCCATAGTTTGTTTAGAACACTAAGATCACTTTTTAGTTTCTATGACAACTAAAAACTTGTTTTAAAACATACGAATATTCTAAACGCAAGCTTTATACCCAAATTTTAAAAATGATAGATTTCAATTTTTTTCAAAATTATTGAAACTCGAGCTTGAAACTTTTTTAGCTTTTCTAAATGCTTCGCGTTGTTTTAATTACTTTATATATAAAAATTGTATTGATTGTAACAATTAATCGGCTCATTTGTAAGTTTAAACTTTAAAATTCCAGTACGTAAAAATTAGAAACATCTTTAAGCTCCAAAACTTTTTAAAGGCTGATTTAGATTAGTTGAAAATTTCTGAAGAAACTACCAAAGAGGTAACCTGCAAAACCGAGACAAACAAATTACTTTTGAATAACCTACTTTATTTTAAAAACCTTTGAAAGTGGACTAAATTCAAAACTAGCATCAAAAATCACCTCCAAAGCTAACGTCACTTTTAGGAATCCACAAACCGTAAATAATTACTATACGAGTAGGAAATAGTAATGCACTGTAGACGACATGAAATTTATAACAATTAACTTACTAAATCAACTGACATGAAACGGTATTTATAATTATAACTAAAATATTGCGTAACTTTAAAAATATTGTTGAAAAAATTGTTGAAGTGAATTAAATTAACCAAAACAACTAAAATGCAAGTAACGTTTACGCTAGACACATTAAATAGATATCTGAGATCTTTTTATTGCAATACACGTAAAAAGGAAATCCATCATTTTGCAGAAATCAAGTTCGTTCTACATTTCTGAATTACACATACTATTTATGATATTACAATAGGGAACAGGTTGATGACAGTTCATTGAATTGCGATATTCATGCCAGTTATTGTTTTTTCTTTTATTTAAATCCAGTTTCCCTGGGTGCTGTGTAGAGGTCCTGATTTTGAAGTTTGAACAAACAATTAAATGTTCTAATATAACAACCCCCTCAAAGTTATGAAATTTAAAAAGATGGCAATTATTTAAGAAATTTAAAAATAACCCCAATTTTAGTTAAGTATGCTGAAAATGTGATAATTTTCTAGTTTCCAATAAACCTGTGTAACGTGCGATCAAAAAATCTTTCAGTCTTGGGCAGCTGTAGAGTGTTAAACATAGATTATTAATTAATACACATATTTACTTACCCTAACCTTCTAACCCAACTAAAAGCTAAATGTCGCAGAAGCTGAAACAGTACATTTAATTTTTAATAAGATATTAAAAAGACGCGTTGAAAACGGTTTTAGTCGACATCAGTTAGTTCGCCTTTTTATCTTTCAAACATATTTTTTAGCAGATAATAATAAATGCTTTAATTTAGCTGTACCGGTTGACTTTCCAGTTTTACTTTTTGTTGCTCTAAAATTAATATTCGTGTGAAATAAGGAAATACATGCGTCTTAATCCATAGCCGTCTGAACCTGAAAAACTTTTTGATCGCACGATATCTAACATAAAAGATTCAGAGGTAAAAAGCGAACTATAAATGATTTGAAATATTATAAACCTGAACATTAAATAAGCAATTATTGTACTTCAGTAACTTCAAGGCATCGACAATTAGAAATTTACCGAGAATTTCTGTAGAAATCACAAATTTTAACAAAAGGATTACATCAACGCACAACAGGAGATTTTTTTACTTAAGATTAAGTTATTGTCACCAAACTCGAGTCTGAATGTTCGGAACTGATTGTTAACTTTTTATTAAACTTTTTAAATTCTTCCGGTGCTTTTGTTTCCGTTCTTTTCGCAATGCTTATTTATAAAAATCTGTATATCCGTTTGGTAAAACAAATTTCAGTGAAGGGAACCATTTTTGTATATTTCTGTAGAATTTATCGTGAAAGTATTGCTTAGCAGTTTTTCTAGCTTTGGACAAAAACTTCGTGGCTTTAAAATGGGATTTATACATTTATTTTTTCGGGAATAATACATTCAGGAGATTAAGGATATAAATCAGAATTATTGTTTGAAATTAACAATACAAATTCAATTTCTAACTTTAATTCTGAACTACTGCTACTGCTATTGCTAATTTACAAAACTACGTAGAAGATGAAATAAAAGTTGTTTACTCAGTTTCTTATAATAATTAAGTAGATGAAGCAAGCTTTATTAGAAACAAATTAAAAAAGATGAAAATCGACCTTTTTACTGCATTTATACAGTCTTCTCTTTAGTTATTATTAGAAGAAATTTTTGAATTCTGGTTATATTCTGTTAAATAATAAATAATCAGAAAATGGAGAATGTTGACTTTGTAACGAAAATATCCCAAAGCTTCCAAAGCAGGCTAAAGCTCAAGAACTACCTAGAAAAACAGTAGACACTTATCAAGAGTGTCACGGAATAACAAAAAAATGTTCCAGGACTTCTAAGATAACACAATAAACCTCGTTACAGATTCTACAAAAATAACTGTAGGCTTCAAAATTGAATGGTACTTTGAGTAACCAAATACAAAATACTTTGCATAAATTTAATCTTCTCAAGCTTAAAATTACTTTAACAAGGCTTCCTATCTCTTCCCTAATTCTTTTAAAAACTCTCAAAATCACCAAAGCGTTCTGAAACATTGTCCGTTCTAGTTAACTATGAATTCATCAACTTCCTTCATAACAAAGTAGGAAATATACTTTAATTTTAAACCATCAACAGTTGTTACATCAAACCCTAGAATAAGTGGTCTTGACTACTGCGCTGTATTGATTCACTTTATTTATTTATTTTTGTTAAGTATTCAAGACACGAACTTTTTACCACCCACCATATTGTAACAGTCGCCTGTCATCTATCATGCCGTAGCTGTTCATCTTGTTTGTTACTTTTTTCGGACATTCAGTACACGCACTTTTTCCATTCACTGTGATAAATGCATTAGGTATATGGGTATTGTTTATTGCTACATATACGGGACGAACTGAAATGTCTTAGTCATTGCACTTTCTATAGGAGGCGTTAAATTTATGTTCCTACTTATGAATACTAAAGCATGATGGTTGAATGATTTGCGTGTATTTCTGGTGAAAAAGGTTACACGCTTTTTTAAATAAAATTTGTTTTGTTTCCAAAAATATCAATTAGATTAAAGTAGAATTTCCTCCAGAATCCCAAAATATAAAAGATTTAAAAAGGTAAAACTGAAAATGCTACAAACGTGCTAAAAAAAGGGCGTTGTTCCTCCATATTCAGCTGTGTAAATTTCATGTTTCAACGCTAATTACAAATAATACCAGAAGGGGATTAGATTTCTAGCGTATTCTCTCTACTTCTTTTATTACTTATCGATATATTTATTTATTAAAAAAATAAATAAATAACCGGGGTTTAACTTTATTAATTTAAATAATAATCAATTACAATTTGAAACTGAATCGCTCTGAAAAAAAATTATTATTAAAACCCCAATTTTTATAAGTCAAATGCAGCAGTTTAAATTCACAATTTGGTCTCTTGGTGGCGTAGTGGTTTAAAGGTTCCCTTTGCAACTAAGAGAACACGAGTTCGAATCCCAGACATGATGGGATTTGTAAATCCGAAGCGACACATTGGGAATTTTGTTGAATAAATTATTAATCTAGATCGCTAATACCCTCAATGAGTTCTAGTATCTGCCATGATAGAATTGATAAATCTGCAGCATCGAAGTTAGAAATCTAGTGGAGTAATTTAAATTAAGGTGGCTAATCACCTCATTAATTAGCACATATATCTTTTGATTGCATACTAGGTAGATGGCTTCTCTGCAATAAGGAGAACGCAGGTTCGAAACTCTGACTAGATTTGTAAACATTTTCGGATAAATTAGATTAAGATACTTCAAAAAATTTACAATATTTACATTCACGAAAACAATAGTTTAGTGTTTTTACTTAAAATTAACTTGAGAACATTTACTCAAAAACAAAAAATTTGTAAATAATTGACAGAAGCATTGAAGAAAAATAAATTAACTATATCAAAAGCTTTTGTAAACAAACAGAAAACTATGTCAAGGTGAAAAATGAGAGCTCGAAGCGATACACGAGTAATATAGATGAACAGCAAGAATTGACCTACTGCTCAATTTAATTATTGAATTCCAAAATAATCCGTTTATCAGAGCTATGTTATGCCAGAAAGGGAATAAATATATTTTAAACCTCGTTTTAAACTTATGGTTACGCTTATAATATAGTTATACTGACAGAATCTGAGGAGCTGTTTCAAGCTAACATTAACATTTTTAAATAGGATCTAATCAAAGAAGAGCTTGAAAATATAAATAGAGGAAGTTTAAAAAATGATAATAATAGAAAATTAGATCACTTATAAATACAGTAAATTCAAAAAGTATCTGTATGAACATTAACATTGGGATCCTCAAGGCTCCGTTTTGAGTGCTTTGCTTTTTATAATTTATATTAATGATTTAGATGAAATAAATTAAAACGTCAATTTTACCATTTATGAAGATGATACGTCCATTGTTGTATCTGACAATAATTATCAAAGAAATTTAAATCTGAAGAACAACAATGTGCTTGAAAGCATTACTGAATGATCTTCTATTAACAACCAGGAACGGATAGGACGGCCGGGAAGATGGGAAATTTGTCTAATGTCCATCTTATTTGAGATCAAATAATTGAATTGCAGTATCTTGACTTTACAGATTAAAAAAAAAATTGATGTGTACTTTACACCTATCCTAAAAACATAATCATTGATATAAAAAGTGCCCTGGTAAGATTCTTTATGTTTAGAAATAGAAAGATAATCACCATCAAATATAATTATTTTATTATTTTGACTAAGACCATATTATATGATGTGAGTTAGCCATTGTAGTCGTACCAACAGTGGTAGTGTTTTACACTTTTATACATGTTATAGTTAGCCAGGGTGGCGCAGTGGTACAGCGTGATCATTCATTGTTGGGCACCTAATTAACGACGCGCTCCTCCGAATACAGACCTAAGAGGTAGAGTAATAAGGTCCTGTACAGACACACATACATTACACTCTACACATGGTGCAGTATGTAGGTATTAAATGGCGCACCAAATTTGTAACCCGCAAAGACGGGCAGGGTTGTGCATTGCATCCGTAAAGCTTCATACATTAACGTACCAGTCTCGACAACGAAAGTTATAAAATGTTACAGACATTACAATACATACATACATGATGTACATATTGTAATGATATCATTTTGTTGTGTTATTTGTTTTTTAAATGTTATTTTGCATTAATATTAATTTTGAATATAAAGAAAAATAAAGATTGCTCTGAATTAGGATGCAAATTTAATTATATAAAAATTGTTAAATAATTTTAAAATAGTTAAAGTTAGATTTTAAGTGTTGTGTTTGTAATTTGACTATAATTTTAAGATTGTTATACTGTACCATTATTGTAATTAGCTAGATATCGTTGTTAGGGTGTTTGATGATGAAATGAATGTGTTTTACCATGGGTAAACGGATTTAAAAAGGACCTGGGATACAGGAAACAACAAAAACAAAATTTTGTAAACAAGAGGATTTATTTTTTGAATTGATAGTGAAAGGATGCACAAATAGTTGCTCCTGAAAAATAAATTTAATTTAATTTAAATTTAAATGAACAGAACCAACATATAAAAATACTATTTAATAAAATATTACAATTAAAAGAAGATTAAATATAAAATATTATAACAACAAATAAACTACAAGTGGAATTGGATTGTAATTGGAATCAAAGTTGAATTAAACTGAAATTAAACTGAACTACAAATGGAATTAAGGTCGAATTAAAATGAAATCAGATTGAGCTGAAATTGGAATTAAAGTTTGGGGTAATTGAGGTTGAACTACAAATCGGCTGCAAACGGACTTGGATTGGAGTCAAAATGAACAGTAGGACAAAATAACGAAGATTGAAACTGAATTCAAATCAAAGTATAAGTGTGAGTGTTTAAAATTAAATTAATTTTAAAATAATAGTATAAGTTAGGGCAATTTAGGGCATAAATATTGTAATAAATTTGCATTTTGAAACATTTATGAGCAATTTTTATTTTATTTTATTTTGAAATTCATTTAACGAATCCTGAGAACGACCTGAGATAAGAGAAATACATTTAAAAAGAAAGCTAAATCTAATTTGAAATACAAACCATAAAAGCTGGGGTACATTTGAATAAAATTTAAGATAATTTGATATTGTTGGGGGGGCCATTGTAAATTTTGTGGGTACATAACAAATTTTAGTGACCCAATGTAAGGCTAAACATCAATCATATCAATATATTTATTAGTTCCCCTCTGCTGTCAGGGTGTGCTTCTCAATGTTCAAACTTTTCCATTCTCTTTCATCTTGTGCTTTTATACTGTTTTCTTTCTATGAATTTTAAAACGAGCATAATTTCTAGTTCTTCTCGTACATTCGTATTACGTACTCAATTTAGACTGGTATTCCTTTCACATCTCTTAGTTATTTCATTTCTAATGCTTAAATTATATTTTCCATTCGTCTTGTAAGTGTCCAGGTTTCACTTCCATATACTAAAATATAAATGGTCTATATATCGTCTTATATACTGTTAATTTGGTTTCCTTCGACGTCTCTTTTTTCTCAATAAAATTGTATCTAATCCTGTAATATGTTTTAACAGCTTTTTATATTTTCAATGAAAATTTTTCATTGACATCCAAATCGTGTCTTCAAGCGTTTCATATTATGACTCCTCGGATATTTAAAAATCGCAACTTGTTGTATTTGTTTCCCTTTATTTGTACATTCAGTTTTTGTTGTCCTTGTGCTGTCATCATCACTTTTGTCTTCTTAATTAGTGCTAATCTTAATATTGTACTTCTCCAGAGTCTGGTTTAGTACATTTAAATTCTCTTGCATTGCAGTTTTGGTTCCAGCCATAATCACCACGTCATCAGCAAAAGCACGTTCCGAAATTCTAACCGCCTCCAGGCTGTTATTATAACCCGAAGCAAGTTTCTTTAGTTTCAATTTGCAGGTCTTCATTTTGTCATCCATATATAAAGTGAACAAGATCGGGTTGCTTGTCCCACTCTGTCACGGCTTTTGAAATTTTGCGTGAATTTAGTATAATACGTCCCTGTTGTTCGAAGTTTAAGCCGACCCTTAAGTTGCAGGATTTGCGCGAGTAACGTCAAATCAGCACATTCCCTTTTGGCTGCGCAATAATTCAGGGAAGTCCCAAATATGATGACCGAACACGATGATGCTATATTTTGCTCAGTGTTTCTTTGTTGAGAATCCGAGGAAGCACCCGTCGATCACGAGATGACGCTAGAGTAACGTCAGTCAAGGTTCCCCCCGCGAGCAGCAGGCGCGTTTGTCCGTCTTCTACTAACACCTTCTTCGCTTTACGGAAAAGAAAAGAGAAATCAGAGTTTAGCTAGCTTTCAACACCATCGGTCGTGCAAGTTTTCGTTCCGGCTTTGGTAGTAAATCCCGTTTGTCAGTCTCTCGTTCTCGTTAAGTTTTGGAAAAACTATCTTACGACATATTGTCGGATTATCCCAGAGAGTGTCTTATCGTGTCGGAAAAATATAGGTTTTGTGTGAAAGTTCCGTTTGATGTTTGGTGAAGTACCATTTCACACAGTTTCGTTTCGGATTAAATAATATACCTGCTTCCGGAAAAGGACTCCATCCATTTTTTCCGACTGCTGCTACTCTCTCCCTAGGATTTGAAGCTACCATCGCTTCTTCTGGGCTACCCTCAACAAAGCCCTTTTCCCAGGTAACAATATTTAAGGTTGCCCCTTTACGTGCCGGCTGCAACAATACCCGCTTCAGCCCCATTCAGTACTGTATATTACCGATTACTCGTAGACAGGCACCAGTTAATTTTGTCGGTAATTTAAGGACATCAAGCGTCCTTCTTTTTGCTTAATTTGTTCGGGCGGAGTGTTTAATCTTCATCCAGTGTGTATTACTTTTTGCTTTAGCGTTAACAATTCAGAAACAGTGCGAACTGTTGCGATGATTGTCCATTTTATGTCGCATGTATGAAATTATTTATAATCAGATTTTTAGCTTAAGTTTTGTCATCGCCATTCTTTTGATTGCGATTAAGAGAGCCTAGCTGTTAATTATCTTTGTCATAACTTGAGTAAATGTGGCATCGCTCAATCCTCCTTTCACGTAATTTAAGATAGTATTTATGAATTCATTTTGTGTCATATTTTAAATATGGGATCAGGACATTTGAACGCGGCGAATTGAACGCGAGCGGTTGAACGCGCTCGTTTGAACGCAAAACTTTTGAACGCAGGGACTTTTGGTCGCGGAGACGTTTGAACGCGGAAGATTTGAACTTGAACTTGTACTATATCCTACATTATACAGAAATAAACAAGTGTCGAAAACAAAAAATGCTTAAGTAATAACAGTAATAGGAAATTATTTAACATTTTTATTTTTACTTTCTACACCTGTGTATATGTATAACAGAGAGAGAGAGATGTAGATTATACAGGGTGTAGAATTGGATCACGCATAATAGGGATTTCAATGTTAATTTTTTAATATGCTTGTATTATCTCCCCCAATTATTTTAGAGCAAAAGTGTAAATAACTTTTTTGTAGGGAAAACAATACCGCGCCTACTTATGTATTTGCTGATATTTGTTGTTTAAGAAAACAGTGAAAAATTAGGTATAATTGGTGCAAAACGTACGAAGTAAAAGAGAACAAATCAGGATTCACTGGCGTTCAAATGTGCTTGCGTTCAAACATCGCTGCGTTCAAACGTCTCTACGTTTAAAAGTCCCGCGTTCAAAAGTCCTCGAGTTCAAATAACTGCGTTCAAGGAGCCGCGTCCAACTGCTCGCGTTCAACTGTCGTGGACCGTTTAAATATTTCTTGCATTCATTAAATCTCATTGTTAATTCATTACTGCCTTTTATTGGTGTTTTGTGTTTATATTGTAATAATTGTGTATAGCCTTGTGAGCCTGGCTATCAGTGTTTTTATTTCAGTAAGTAAAGAGTAAGTAACATTCAGCAGTAGGTGCAACCACCCCAACCCCTTTCGAGCCCAGAAGAAACAATCTGCGACACGTTCCTCGAGACCATCTTGGGTGATTTGCGCAATGGCGCCCATTGTCCTCCCGATACGACCCCCCTATTTGAAGGGTTTAGCGTTACGAATCCCCCCTTCTTCGACTGCTTGTTAGCCGCGAGCCACAGGACTTCGACGTCCCCTATAAGTTGTCGTAGTGCGGAATTAGCACGTGACAACTCGTCTTTTGGTTTTAAACGTTCTTGATTGCTTTGGATATGCTAGCACTCTTTCGTATGTCGTTACTGCTACGTTCGACTATGTAATTCCTCTATAGTTATTACTTATTACAGTCGCGTATGTCAATCTTTTTGTGGACTGGGACTATTACCCCTGAATTCGAAGACACACCCGGTTAGTGTCAGTGTTAAAAGAACATCTTAAGGGTCGCTTAATTACAAAAGCTACTTAACCACAACACCAGACACGCCTATCAAGAGCGTTATTGGTCAATTCAAAATATACTGAAGCCCAACATTTTTCTGCAAAATGTACTGCATTGCAACACATCTCCGTAAGCTATTACATGTCCTCCAAAATATACTGGAGCACAACGCTGGTGTTGTGGTTAAGTAGCTTTTGTAATTAAGCTTCCGAGTCGAGACAGAAGAACTCAACGTTTCATCCACTTTTTTAAGAGGCTTCATCAGGAGGAACAAGGGAGCACTAAAAGAGCACGGTAACTCAACGATTCCTGTTGGATAGATACTTTTATGTCTTAAATGAATATTTTGTGTATTGATAATGTACTTTTGTATCTTTCTATATCCTGCAATATGTTTTATACTCATGTATTTATACTGTGATATACTCTGTAGTGTCTTTCATTTCTTTATTGTATTGTATTTTATTTATGACATGCTTATACAGTATGTCCAGGGATTGAGTTACAAAGAGGTATTGACAAAAAAATTTTAAATTTAAATTGCATATTTGGGGATTAAATACTGCTTGGCTTGAAACTAATTTTAATTAATTATATTTTTGATTGTTTCAAATCAAGGGGGCTTTGGTGGTAGATAAAAAAGTATTTTGTATTTAGTTAAAGTAGCTTTTTTATACTAACTACGGCAAAACGTCATTAAGAAAAGTTTTCGCAATGTAAAATTATCGATCCATGCAAAATTTCAGAAATATCGGCTTACTTTTATGAAATCGTGTCTGCTTATTGTTAGACTTAATCAGTTTACAAAACGTTTAATTTCAAATTTTATTTACAAAAAATTATAAAAAAACAATTTATTCAAATAAACCACCTCCTAAATTAGCGGTGATGTGAATTTTAAAAATAAAATTCGCTTACTCAAGTTTCTTATGATTTTTAATAAAATATTTTCCAAAATTTCGAGATGATTTTTAATAAAATATTTTCCAAAATTTCGAGATAAATGTGAATAAAAAAAGAAGAACTGTAACAGTTAATCCAAAAATGAAAAATGCTTTAGGGACCCGAAAACAAGCAAACAACACAAGAGTGACTTTTTCTGAAAAATTAAAAATAAAATTTTTTTTCCTCTTTGTAACTCAATTCGTGGACATACCGTATATGCATATAAATATCTAGAGCAATAAACCTATATTATTATTATTATTATTATTATTATTATTATTATTATATTATAGGTAATGGTCACGAAGAGTAGGCACAACATAATAATAGGCGAAGAAAACATGAAACAAGTTGATAAATTTAAATATTTTGTGGCAATGGGGAGTGGGAAGAAACGAAAAAAAGATAGGTACACATCAAGAAGTAAAAACACAAATACTTACATATGCGAGCGTTGGGCAAGGCAGTAAAGAAAGCGTTTGAAATGACATTCTTAAGAAGAACAAAGGGAGAAACAAATGAGGCAAAATAAGAAATAAATTCTTCAAAGGAACACTGAGAGTTATACCAAGAAAGACAAGAATACAGCAGAGAGAAGAAAAATGATAAGTGATTAGTTAGGCTGGCTAGGTGCATATTCAAACCTAGAGAAGTAGAAAAATGAGACTGAAAGCAACTTGAAAAGTGTAGACGAGAATCACTACAAAGAAATGAGAAGAAATAAAATGACCGAATGTAAACAGAAAAGAACAGAAAATGTGAAAAGCAGCCCCGGAGGTGTCTTGCCTTACACTGAAAGATATACAGATTCAAGATTAAAGAAATAAAATAACAACTTTATATTTTATTGAAGTAATCTAAAATTGACTCCAATGGTGAGTTATATTAAAATGAAATTTTTAATCTGATTGTTTACTAAAACTGTACAAAAAAAACAATCATGATATCTGCTTCGCTAAAAATGTAACAAAAGGAATAAGTTCAAACATTACCCTTGTTTACATACAGAAGCAATAACAATTTAAAAAATTAAACAACGTACATTCACCCTCGAAAAACAGAACAAAACGGATTAAAACCCCCAATACAATCCACTAAAGTGAATTACATAATCCTGAAACAGGAATCAATAAAACTAAAATGTTCTGCACACTCTACACAAAATCTTTTAGCGAAGCTTCGTTTAAGCCCGAGGAAAGGTGTTTAATCTTACCAAGCTCAGCAGATTGATTGGTTGATAACGACAAAACTAAAGCTCTCTCACAGATATAAGGATTGCGATACCGGAGACAAACGAGACTGGCAGGAATTAAAAGCCCTTCTTTGGGCTCGATTTATTTTAAACAATAAATCTTCGGAATCTACGAAAACTAAATTATTATACAGAAATTCGTTTAGTAATTTCTTTGGAACATTTCGAATAATGAATATGGATTATAAAATAAGAATACCTGGTGCAGACTGTAAAACTTTGGACGAAACACTATAGAAAAATAAATACGAGGGTGTTTTTTTAAGTTATCTGCCTAGCTATGAAGGAAAACTCGCAGAGCTTCAAAACAATTTATTTTTCTACATGTGGCTCTGAAGTAAAACTGAAAGGCAAGCCCCACACATTGCATTTTAGTAGGTCCTGCTTAAACGGGAGCCGTTTGAAAGGATGTGAGTAAAGGGAGGATGAGAGTGGAGGGCATGGTAGGCAGGGCAGCCCAACAAAGTGATTAATAAGTAAGAACAGGGCGCCTTCTACCAGACAAGGTAACGTTGGTAATGGCGAAATGTGAAATTCATGGCTCCCGAATAATTTTTAAATTGTTGTGAGGAACAGGATTGGCTCTTCCATCTCAATAGTTTACCGACCCCTGGTCTACACTAATACACTTAGTTAAGCGTTTCTCTAGTTGTTTCATTCCATAAAAAAAAATTCTTTTGTTTGCGCCTCAAAAAATAACGGAACAGCGGCTTTCAACTCATCATTTGAGGAACATTTTCGGCCCCTGAGGTGTTTCTGAGGATGTTTGAACAAAAAGAAGTCGCAGGGCGCTAAATCAGCGCTATAGGTTGGATGTTCTAACACGGTTACCCGGTGAATCCATAGCTTTCTATAATGGCCTAAACTGTGCGAGCCCTGTGGACTCTGTAGCAAAGTTTTGGTTCTCCATGCATTCGGACGTTTTTCTCTAATTGCCTGCTTCAGGTTTTGGATCATCCTTTCGTAAACTCTCCATTAATTGTGGACCCTTTTCGCATATATTCAACAAATAAAATTCCCTCGCAGTCTCAAAAAACGGTCACCATCAATTTTCCAGAAGACGACTGAGTCACCTTCTTCGGTGGTCGAAAGCCCTTATGTACCCATTGCATGGACTCCTGCTTCGTGGGAGGATCCCAATTAAACACCCAAGTCTCGTAACCTGTGACAATTCATGAAAAATTGCTCTAATCGTTCTCTAAAGCGGCCAAATGTTCTTGAGAAATTTATTTCAGTTTCTGTTCTGGTGTGTTCGGAGATCCATCGTACCGAAACTTTTTCGTCCCTAAATCTTCGTGCACAATCTTGAAAACTGTAGTTTCGGATACTCCAGCTTCTTTAGCCAGCACTGGGATCGTCATTCGTCGATCTAACAGCAACAAACCTTCAACAAGCCTGATGGTTTCCTCAATTCTTGCCTCAGCCGACCTTTCTGATCTGGGATCATCCTCATCCTGAATTAAGTCTCGACCCCATCGAAACTGTTTACACCAAATTTTACTTGAAAATAAGATGGGGCCAGGCGCGTAGGAACCGGGGGGGAGCAGAGGGGGCAATGCCCCCCCCCCCCCCGAAGTTTTGTGTGTTAATTAGAGTAATGATTATCAGAAATTTAATAAGTAACGATCGACGATGAACCAGTCTCGTTTAATCCATGTTTGCATTTTAAATGCATATCAAGATGAAGTAGACTGCTTAGATATGCATAATTTAATTAAACAATTTATTAATAATAGTTACAGAAAATCTGTATTTGATGATAATTATTAACAATAATATAATTTAGTAACATTAGTTTTTTTTCTATTATAGGTATTATATTTAATTTTAATATATGTTAAACATTCGTTTGTCAATTTTTTATACATTATTCAGGACCGTAGCTAGGCGGTGGCGAGATGGGCCCCCGCCAAGGGCGCAGGTACAAAGAGGGCGCAAAATTCACCATGAAAAATTCCCCTTTTTTTAGACTGGTGCAATTTATCAAGCAATAAAAATTCCACGTTAATGGAAGATGGAAGAAATCTTTCAGGTTATTAAAAATTACTGTTTTTTAAAAAAGTTTCCTTGATGAAACCTATTTTTTGGAGAAAATATTTTTGTATCGCGATTTTCTAACTTTTCATTGGAGCGCTTGACCTTGAAAATTTCAAAAATTATCGCCTGCGTCGCTACATGATAGGCGCCTCGCTTCGCTCGTGAAGGACTCCTGCACCCCCAAGTTTGGCAGTCTAACTCCTACTATGTACGGCCCTGACATTATTATAAACAGTGTTGGGTAGTATCTAGATCCAGTGGATCTAGATCCAGGATCTAGATCCACTAGATGGATCTAGTATCTGGATCTAGATCTTTTTTACAAGAGGATCTTGTATCTGTATCTAGATCATATTTTTATGGATCTTTCATCTTTAGATCAAAAGATCCGCTATTCAATTAACAATTTTTTTCTGAAATTTTAAAAATTCATTGACTAATAATTTCTATTTAAAGTACACAGGGTGATTCACTTAGCAACTGCCCAACGTTGGGAATGTGTAAAGTCTTCGAAAATAAGAAAAACGGTGCATATAATAGCAGAAAATAGAAAACAGGTAGTAGGTAGTCATTATCGTTAATACTTCATAGCCATAGGCAACTTAGTTTAGGGATTAGGATTAAGATTTACGACCTGCACCTGCAGAAAAACTAACTTGGTCTCTCTTTAAAATACTTAGAACTCATTGCAATAAAGTTTTGTTCCCTTAACTGTATATTTATTTGAATTGCTGTTTTCTGTTTTCTTATGTTACTGTCCAGTGTAAATATCTTTGGAATCTATAAAAATCAAAATAAAATAAAAAAGCGATACATTGTAGAATTTCTCTATACACTCATAGCGTGGATAAATAAAAGAGACCGATATTTAAGATCTACCGTTTTCCAAACTAATTTATCAGAAATTACAAAATGCGAAAGGATCTATAAAGGATCTAGATACTTTTTTAAGGATCTTGGATCTTGATCTAGATCCATTTTTAGGTTTGGATCTTTGATCTGGATCTAGATTCTATTTTTTAAATGTATCTGGATCTGTATCTAGATTCCTAATTAACGGATTTTACCCAACACTGATTATAAATATAGTGCTCATTTATTGTGTCGCCCCCCTCACTGAAAAAAACGTTCCTACGCCCCTGAGATGGGCCGCCATTGTCGTACACCTGGGACATTCTTTCATGAATAACTTTTGGTCCATTTCCCTCTTCAGTTAGAAACTTTATCACTGCGCGATGCTCCAAATTACTTTCACTCATTTTTCGGAAGCAATTTTTTTGTCCCACGTCATTTGTTATTTTCATGGCTAGAACAGTCCAAGAAAGATCACCGGATCAAATAGAGCAGGATGAGGATGGATATCAAAGAACAAAAATATGGAGCCAGACCTTACTAAAAGCACTACATACGGAGAAAAAACAACCTCGACTCCCACAACTACTGGAAGAAGAAGAGACAAACAATGAAGACCCAAAAAACTACTAGAGGAGAAAATAAAAGCTGAAATTGCAACGACCCAGGCGAGAAAAAGGCAAATGAATTATGGTAAACGAGAAACAGAAAAACTAAAGGACATAAAACATGTAAAAACAAAATTCTAAAATATAACAAAAAAACAAAAAAAGGAATAAAGCAGAAAGACATAATAAAAATAGGAACACTGAACGTACAAACATTACTAAAAGCAGGTAAAACGAAAGAAGTGGTAGAGGAGTAAATATTACCGGACTACAAGACGTAAGGTGGCAGGGGAAAGGAGAAGTAAATAAAAAAGACTATATAACGTTCTACTTAGGTGAAGAAAAACAAGGACTAAACGGAACAGGATTTATAATACTAGAGAAGATGAAAAACATGATACTACAATTTCGACCAATAAACGGAAGAATGTGTTATTTAAGAATAAAAGGAAAGCTAGCCAATATATTAATAATAACCATCTATGCACCAACGGAAAATGCAAATGATGACGAGAAACAAGAGTTCTACGAACAATTAATGGAACTAACTGAGGAAACTAAAAGAAATTATAAACACGACACCATAATAGTTATTGGGGATTTCAATGCAAAATTAGGAAGAGAGGAATACTATCAAGAAGTAACTGGAAAATACACACTACACCAAGAAACCAATAAAAATTGACAAATATTATGCAATTTTGCTGAAGAAGAAACCTCATAATTAGCAGCACCAGATATAACCATAAACCAATTCATAAGATTACCTGGAAAATCCCAGGCAGTGATAGTGGTAACCAGATAGACCACATATTAATAACCAGGAAAAGAGCAACATCAGTCAGAGATGTAAGAACATACAGAGGACTCAGCATAGATACTGACCACTATCTGGTACTGGCAAAAGTTAAACATAGGCTAAAAATGAATAAACACCCAAAAATAACACAAAAGAAATGGGCAGTGGAAAAGTTAAACGAGATGGAAGACAGAATGAGGTATGGAAAAGAAACTGATGACGAGATCCAGAAGACAAACGAAAATGAACAAATAAATACAGAGTGGGAGTACATTAAACATACAATAGAGCAAGCAGCAACAAAAGTTATAGGTTATAAAAAACAAAAGAAACAAAATGAATGGTACGATAAGGAATGTGCCGAAGTAATTGAGAAAAAAAGAAAAACAAGACTAAAATGGATAGAGACAAAATCAGAAGAAGATCAAGAAGAGTACAAGGTAATAAAAAGGGAAGCAACAAAAATGTGCAAAAAAAAACAAGAGTGGACCAACCAACAAATAAATGAAATTGAACAAGACAGTAGAAACAACAAACCCAAGGATATCTATGCAAAAATAAAGAGTCAAAACTGTAAAAGAAGAAATAAAATACGAACAAGAGGACTAAAAGATGACAAAGGAAACCTTAAATTTGAAATAGAAGAAAAAAATGAGATATGGAAAACGCACTTTCGTAAGCTCTTAAATGAAGAACAAGAAGATACACTAGACAGACAAGCGGAACCACCAACTGAAATTCCCAGTGAATTACCAAACAGTGAAGAATTTGAACAGGCGCTGAAAAAAATAAAAATTAACAAAACACCAGGAGATGATTTAATAAACGGAGAGCTAATAAAATTTGCTGGAAACGAAACAAAAGGAAGGCTATACAAAATAATAAAAAACATATGGGTTATGGAAAAACTACCGGATGAGTGGAAGTGTGGTGTAATCGTGCCAATACTGAAGAAAGGTGAAGCAGAAAACCCCTCGAATTACAGAGCAATTACATTACTTAGCACTAGCTATAAAACACTGACAACAATAATACAAAGCCGATTAAGTAAACACTTAGAAACAGTAATAGGTGATTACCAATACGGGTTCCGTCCCGGAAGATCCACCCTAGATGCAATCCACCTAGTAAAACAAACAATCGAAAAAAGCTACGAACATGACATACAACTACATATATTATTTATCGACTTCCGTAATGCATTCGACAAAGTTAAAAGAAATAAGCTATTGCAAGATATGAAAGAACTGCACTTCCCAACCAAATTAATACACTAACTAACTGGAATGACCCTGATGGAAACAATAGCAAAAATAAAAACAATGGAAGGAGCTACAGATAGCTTTCAGTTTAACACAGGGGTGCGACAGGGGGACGCGATGTCAGCGACACTCTTTAACATTTCAATGGAATGCATAGCCAGAAGAACGAATTCCACTGAAATAATAACCAGAAACCATAAACAGATAATTGCATACGCAGATGATCTGGTGATCGTAGCAAGAACACTAAATAAGTTAATAGAGACATTCACACAAATTGAAGAAGGAGCAAGAGAAAGAGGACTGTCCATCAACGAAGACAAGACAAAATACATGAAATGCAACACCAAAACAGCATCACCCCCAAAAAAATTAAAAATAGGCATATACCAGTTTGAGGAAGTTGTAGTATTCCAATATCTAGGTGTACAAATAACTAAATACAATAATAGAGAAGACGACATCAAACAACGAATACAAATCGGACACAGAATTTATTACGCGAGCAAATAAATCTTGAATAACAAAAATCTAAGTAAAAACACAAAATTAAGATACTACAAAACTGTAATCAGACCAGCTATTATATATGCAGCCGAAAAAACATCGCTGAATGAAAAAGAGGAAGAGAAAATAAGAATACTAGAAAGAAAAATACTAAGAGGAATACTTGGCCCAATCAAAATAAATGAATCAGAACATAGAATGAGAATGAACCGCGAACTACTAGAAGAAACAAAAGGAGAAGACATCATTAAAATTATTAAATCTCGGAGGATAGAATGGTTCAGACATGTATTAAGAGGAAACAAAAGTAGAGGCACGAAACAGATCACGATGTGGAACCCAACAAAAACTAGGCGAAGAGGTAGATCCAAAAAAAGATGGTGGGATGAAGTCTTAGAAGATTTAAGCTCAATGGAAGTCAAAGAATGGACTAAGAAAATAGAAAACAGAAACGAATGGAGAAAAATAGTCCAGGCGGCCACCACACATGAGAAGTTATAAGCAACAACAAGCGAATATGGGGAGTAATCCGCCCCAAACGAATGGATTATGGAAGCCAATTAAGGCGGCATAAAATTCTCTCGAGAATAAGCCAACAATGATGATGAGGTAGATAACTTAAAAAAGCACCCTCGTAGATGAGTAAATAGGAAAACAGATAATGAGATAAATAGTTTTATAATCAACTTTTTTTTGTATTGCTTTTTATACAGATTTCCATGAGACCGACAAAAAACTTAAAACACGCCCAGAGTACAATCATTAAAACATTTAAAACAGTTATAATGGCTGTTTTAGCAAAATGACTCACCGTTGAGAATTAATTACATTTAGACCATTAAATTTAGTTACATATGCAATTAGCAAATAAGTTTTAAAATTCCGTACAGAGCACAGGTGAGATTTCTATTCTTTTCATTGTGAATCGCCGTTGCGAAGATGATTAATAATTAATATTGAAACAAAAGTAAAAGTTGGAATATGCTCGTGCACCCACAATAATTTGCATTGCTGTGCTTTCGTTATTAGAATAACCACTTTCTTTAAATAAATGTTGTCGTTACAATAGCACATACTTTAAACGGTCATATTTTATTATTATTACAGATGAAACTTGTTTCTTCCTTGTTTGTTTTACCAACTTTCAAAAATTCAAAAATAATTCATTTTTTTCTTCGACAGTTGCTAAAAATAAACACCCATAAAAAAAATGTTAAAAAATCGCCTTTTGTTATTAACCCTTTTATTGGTAAGATTCTGCTTTTGCTTTATTAAAAGGATAAATTGTAATCGATACAAATACAGTGCCCTTTTTATTAAGCTTATAATGTCGGGAAAGTTTTGAAATTTAAAGTTTGGAAATTTAATTAGTCCGACATTCGCAGGCCATAATTTTAATCTAATGGACCTCTGAAGTAATGCACAGGCGAAACTTGTAAGTAAGTTGTAAGTGACTTGTAACTTTTTCGTTTTTCTTTTCCTCAATTTAGGAGTTATGTGACAGGAAGGGTTCTAAAATCAAAGTTTATAGATTTAATTGCAAAGTGCATCAACTAAAATGCGAAAACTTTTCACCATTAATAATTTAGTTATTTAATATTTATTGTCTATCATTGTTATCCGGCGAGACAATGTTTTATGAATAACCTCGATTTCCTCTCAATAATCCAGGATAGCAACCTCGTTTTATTATGTAGGTATTCGAAAAACACCGTCATACAAAAATTAAGAAAGGCTTGTTTAGTATTTTTAAAATTTTAAATGAAGCATGGCCTCAGATACTAAACAATTACAAAAAAACACAAAACCTCATTTTATTGTGATCTGTGTTATTTGCTTCATGAATATTCTCAACACTGCAAAAAAAAAGACAAAATATTATGAACTTTCATTTCGTGCTCTTAATTTTAAACTTATCTCAAGCTTTCGAAATTTTTAATATCTATTCCGAATTGAATTTATCTTAGTAACTCGAATATGTTTTACCAATTAACTAATTTATTTATCTAAACACAGCTATTCCTAAAGCTTATTTTCTAAATTTTAGGAATTGCATGCCTAATGCTCACGGTTGCAGTCCAATTATTTTAATATTTATATGTTTCGGCTGTGGTCTCATGGCTGTTTTATTTGATGGATTTGAGTGTTTAATATTAGCTCAATAATACATTCCTAACAAATTAATTTAGGTACTACGATATGGAAGCACCATTTTAAGAAGAAGAATATAAAATATGTTGAATAGGTTAACTGATTATCATACAGTTAAATAAATTTTCTAGGAAATCTTTAAAGACATTTTAATTTCAAGCCAATCTCATTTTTCAAAATTGCAATTTCGTCGTAGTTTCTAAATTTTTATTTCGATTAAGTAATTGACTTTCTGAGTAAAATTTAAAAGGCTCAATTTAGTTTGAAACCTTAAATATGTGAAGTTATAGTAATTAACGTCACAAGTCCGGGAACTCATATTTTACAGTACGAGTAAGATGTTTAAAGACGAGGCGACGCAAGGAGCCGAGTCTTGAAACTCGAAACGAGTACTGTAAAAAGAGTTCACGGACGAATGTCGTTATGTATTTTATTTCATACTGTCAACAATTTGATTTTTAATTTTTACATGTGACGCTTTTTCAAAACGTCAACATGTGACATTACTGTGTCAAAGCCGGTAGGTGTGGCTTGGTTAGACTTTTACGGGCTCTGATTGGGTGCATAAAATAACTGTCCGGAAAATGTTGCCAAGCAACATTTTCCGGCTCTGATACCGTAATAGCTCATTTTCCGGACACAAAATGGCGCCGGGAAACTGAATTTACCAGACAGTATGAAATAAAATAATAGGATGTGTTTATGTGGAGCCAAAAATAATCCAGAATTTTCCGTACTTTACAATTTTGTCCTTAGATGATTTTCACAGATTGTATAATTAACTTTTACAGCTTTAGTTTTCAAACTACAAAACTTTGTTACTATCTACATTATTAGAAGTTTCTTAGTCTCGCTTTTCTGGCTTGTTCTTCTCAGGGATGTTGAAGTGTTTACTTTAACGTTATTGGTTTTATTTGTTGGACTTTGTTTATTTATTTGCTCATTTATTTCTCAGTATGTTTTCTTAAAATGTAGAAGGAACATATACATATTATTGCCTTATGTTAAAAATTATGAAGAAATGGAAGTAGAAGGAGATTATTACAGATGTGGCCACATTATTAGAAACTGTAATTAAAACTTGGACAAACAAACTGTAAAGTTTCCTACAAAAGTGATCTGCAAAACGTCTTAGTGATATTTACAATGTGGATGTTATAATAAATTCTCATTGATTCAGAAGTACTTTATACAGTTTCTTTATACCGAAAATGAAATAATGGGTTATAAACGATGGAGTGTCCATGCAAGATGGTGCACCATGTCACAAATCGAAAATGATCACTGAATATTTAAGACAAAAACAAATTGATCTATTTGAATTGCCCGAAAATAGCCAGGATATGTATCCAATTTGGTCAATTCTTAAAGAAAAATAAGAAAGATGGGACCAAAAAGTCAATGATAAGAGATTACTTCAGGATGCTGTCAATGTCATTAACAGCATGCCAAGAAGAATTCGAGCTTTAAAGTCTGCCAAGAGATACTTCACAAAATATTAATGCTATTTTTAATGTTAAAAAATAAATAAAGGTTTTACGAAAAGTGCTATCTAAAATTTCTTCTAATTTTAGTTCAGTTTCTAATAATATGGCCATATCTTCCTAACTGAACTATTATTAGACCATATTCCTAAAAGAATATTTCATTGTGTTCTTTGTCATGGATCCTGCTGTAAATTTCCAGTGCGATATTTTTCCTTGAAAGCGTTTAAATGTTTTGTGTTCATTTTCACTATAAATGAAAAATCTTTTCAATAACTTAATAAAAATTGACATTTGAATGCATTCTCAACTAATGTCAAAGAATGTAGATTAAAAGACTTTTTGCTGATGTGAAAATAAATATACAAAATATCACCTCAACTAACAATTTAAAATTATAAGTTAAACAAAACCCCATTTTCTCGGTCTCATGGTTATGATAAAAGTTTCCCTTGCGTTTTCACAACGACAACGACCAAGTTTTCATCGACATTATAAAATATTGCAAAAGATCACGGAAAGCCCTCATCAGAATCCATCAATTTTTCCTATTACCTAACACATACAGGTATTCGTTTTGCGACATGCATTCAGCTTCACCAACAGTTATCGTAGTTTCTCGTAATGCACGTATCTACAAATGAGTTTCACTGAAACCCGTCTATTTTCTCGAGTCTCCACAAAACAATGGTAGAGTGACGACCTGGTTTTAATTTGCGATTAGTCCCTATTATTTTCTAAAAGTGCTGGTGTTGGCTATGTCTTAGCCAGTACCTCAAAGAGGCTCCTCGCGACAGCACCACGAAGACGAAGTGAGAGTTGATCTGCACGTGCATTTCACCAAAACGCCGACCCACGCTCTGATTCTTTTTAACAATATACTAATTTGCGACAACGGATGCGCTTTAGCGCCGGAGAGTGCAGTGCTTAATCTTAAGTCGACTGCATAACTTGAGCTGCTTTTTGCAATGTACTTAATCATGTGGATGCTGTTTGTTTGGGCCCTAAGTTTCATCGAAGGTATTTTGGGAATCCTCGCCGATGATATCGGCGGTGCCATTGACATCCCGGACCGTGAGTATTTTAACGGTGAGATGACTTTGTTACTTCCTAGTTTTTAAAACTTTTACTCTAACCAAAGCTTTAGATTAGAAGATTAGAACTTACATGCGTTATTTTCCCATTTCCCTTTAAAAATCCAGTTATTTTCTCATGCACTGAGATGGCGAGATTGGAATCGCGCAATTTCCGATATTGCAAGTTCAAGTTACCACATTTCCTTTCAAAAACAAATATAGCACCAGTTTTAGATACGTAACACAGCAAAAATCGAATCTTAAAATTTAAGCTTCCCAACTTTCGACTATAAAAACCGAAAACGAGCTTTCACTAACGTCTATTACAAATTCACGAATTCCGATTTAGAGAAACACTTGAAATTATGCTTGGAGAAATGTTAAGGTTTCCTAACAACTTTTTCCTTGTCTGTGCCCAATAGCTTTTTTAAGATATTGTAAACATATTTAATGTTAATCTAATAATCTTCTAGGGTGAAATTCTAGCTTACGTTGCTTCAACAGATTTCTTCCCCAATAATCGAATACTCAATAATACCTACTTTAAAGTACTGTTTTAACAATGTAAATTGCATGAAAATAAGTAGTTGAAAGTTTAGACAATTTTAGACAAAAACAAGGAAAATCATGCTTGGAGAAATATTAAGGCTTTCTTAACAACTTTTTCCTTGTCCGTACTCAGGATTCAATAATTTTCTAGATTTTTTTAAAGATATTGTGGACATCTTCTTGTGAAGATCTTCTAAGGTGCAATTTTAACTTACATCACTTCAACAACCTTCTTCCCCAATAATCGAATATTCAATAATACTTTAAAGTACTGTTTTAACAATGTAACTTGCATGAAAGTTTAGACAATTTTAGACAAAAACAAGAAAAATCAAGCCTGATATAAAACTCAATTTACAAAAAGAGATCAAACTTTAACTCCGTTATTTGTCTGACTTTAGCTGTTATACTAGTTTTTATAGAATATTAATATTAAGTATGAAAAAAAAATCAAGCAGTCATTATTTTGCTTTGTTTGACTACGATTTCCATCTGTTGTTTCATTTTAAAATAAAATTGTTCTATATCGTTACAAAATACAAAATTCTGAATAAATAAAACTTACATCAGTAATTGAATTTTGAACTGTGGAAATACGCCAACTAACTCATTTAATTTTTGTTTGTACAATTCTAAATTTGAAAATTCAAAAACAAAGTTAAAAATTTACTTGTTATTTCCCATTTTTAGCTCTCCAAATTAAAACAGCATATATTTTCTCCTTTTTACTTGAATATTGTTGTCAATGCCTTGCTGATAATAACTATGTATTTCGAAGATAAAATTGAATTTTCTTTCTGTAAGCAAATTAATTATTGTTAGGAAGTCAAGCTTCAAACCTTGCTATTTTAATTACTTTATTAAAGCTTTTAAAATTTGCCTTAATCTCCTTAATTTGACATTTTTAGAATTTCTGTTCTGGTAAATAAAATCCATAATTTCCCTTTTAAGGGCTCTTCCTTGTCTAAGATGTTTGTTAATGCCCACTATTATTCCCCGTTAAAATAAAAAATTTAGTAAAACACATAAAAGGTACACAAAGCAACTTTATCATAAGGGTTGGGCCAAGCTAGTTAATTAAAGTAAAACTTCTACGTATACAAAATCTAACAAAACAATCTACACGTGTAAACAAGAAAAACAACAACAGTTAAAGCATGTTTTCTTTAAGAGAACATTTGTAGTTTTAGAAGTTTCCAGGCATTAAAGTAGGTGGCATAATTAGGTCATTAAACGTTTTCAGTGGAGTTAAAAATTTTATAAAATGACGATTAAGTACAAAATTAATGATACTCAATTTATGGAAGTTTTAAATACCTTTTGTTTATTTAAAATGATAGAGGTTAATGTAAACATTGCATGTGGAAGATCTCGGTTTTGAGCAAACATAAAATTACGGTTGGGATTCATGCGTGTAGCACAATTTTCTTCCTCAGTGAACTTTCATAAATTAATGCTTTTGCAGAGAAATTATACTAAATTAACGCGACAATTATCAGCTCTGTGAATTTATGTTAATTAAACACGTAACGTTCTTTGCTTAAAACGAAAATTAAATTTACAGTAATATCTCGATTTCAATCTAAAGACAGTGAAGATCCTAAAATAATCACAAGGAGCTTTCCTTTTCGGTAAGTTTTTGCAGAACCTAATTTCGTTTTCAAGTAGAATAATTGTTATATCTTCACATGACAAAAAACTCATGTAAATATGTGCCTACCTAAATATTTTATATCAGGTTGAAAAAGGCGTTGGTCCATAAAAATAATGCTTGGATCAGCAGTGGGGGTAACTTTTATGTTCACACTATAAAATCTGAAGATGATGTAAAGTTTTAGGAACGAACTACTATTAACATAAAGGTTTTATATAATTAATTTTATAAGAACATTTCACAGCTATTCTGCTTTGTTTCGGTAAACTTCTTCTCAAAAGCAACAAGAATTAAATTGTGGAAAACAATTAATTAGAAGTAGAACAAAACAAAATTCAACCCCAAAACAGAAACTAGTTCGAAGATTAACATCCATAAATTCGTTGAAATGTTTTGTTTTTCTACTTTCTTCTTAGAGTAATTAACATTGTGTGCAAAAGCAGCTCATTGTATGTTTATACCGCCTTATTTTAGTTAATTCAAACTTTCATTAAGCGCCTTCACACGTTGTCGCCGACTATTCGTGCATTGTTCCAAAATTATTAAAGAAGGGAATGAAATAAAATAGTAATAAATGCCTCTTGAAGGGGAAAAATGCTTAGTTGAATTATATAATTATAATGTCAGATAAGCAGCCCCTAATCTTTATAATTATATTATCCTTCTTGCTTGTTCTCTGATATTTTTCTTAGATTTCCCTTATGTCTTATTAGATACGCCAATCCGCCAGAATGACAAATTTTCCAACCCCACGTATCCATACGTCCGTGGAAACGGGAACAACGTGGGATCCGAATATCCAGACGACAGGATATCTGATTTCACCCGTCGCTGCTCGGAGCGTCTTGAAACCGCCCTCGAAAAAATAAGACGACGCCAACTCAACAAACAGAAAACCCTCAATTTACACGGTTATTCCCTACATCACCAGCTTAGATCCGTGCCCTATGACATGTACGTGACCGAAATGAGAGTAAGGGTGCCGTCAGCTTCCAGCTGGGTGAGGGTGGACCGGTGTCGCTTCGAACCCAGGAATTCCAGCTTGGAGACTAGGTTGCTGTTCAACGACTTGACAATCAGCGGAAAAGTAAATCTTTTCAACGGGGGCGAACTGCAAAGGGAGCCCGTTAATCCAAGCCCGGAGGATTCCTGTAATATGATTCTTCGGCTCCGACGAGCTGGAATTGGGTAGGCTTTTCCTAACTTTTTTTTTCTCTGATGCTTTAATCAACAGCTGCTATCTGGAACCAGCTGTTAGATCTTCCGAATTTAGCTTTTGCTACCCTTGCACGATGTTTGTTTAATCCCAACTGCTAATGAGATAATGAGAGGGTGGGTGGTAGGTTCGAAAATTTCATTCCAACTTGCCTAATTGCCTTGCTTTGCACAGATATTTAATTATAGCTTAAATTTCAATTGTTACGCGTCGAATTTCTATCGTCTTTCTTTTAATACTAAATCTGTTCTTGTGTGGAATATGTAAGTTGACTTAACAAGGTACTTTTAGATTCCTTTCATTTCCTTTATAATTTCCTTCGTTAAGGGTTTAACAATATTTGTACAGCCATCTCACCATCTTTGCTTTTCTAATTTCCAGTTTTTATCCAGTAGGGTAGATGTTTGGATATTTAAATGCATATTCTTTATTAAGAATTTTGCATGAGAAATTACGCTTAAATCCTTGGGTTTCTAGAAACTTAACCCTACAATACATACAAAAATTCTTAAACTTGTTTTAACAAAGACACGGCAAAGACCTTTATCGCGCGTAATTTACTTAATTATCAGTTACTGTTGAATAATTATGACACTGTTTAATTACTTTAATAATTTAATTACTGAAGTTATAACTGTACTAACACGAAAAGCATAAATTGTTGCTACTTTTGCTGCTTTTGTTTGTTGTCTTTCTGAACAAATTACAATCACAAAACCATGGGCATTAATAATGTAATGTAATGTTTTAGTTTCTTTTACAACTACTTTATATTTAGTTTTATTTTTAAAGCAAGTAAAATACAATCAAAATCTAATAATCTTATAAAACCCTAAGATAAATTTTCTTTTTTTGTCATGTACTTTCAAAGCTGTTATCCTCTTGTTGCACCATTTACTATTAATCATTCACTCCCTAGCATCATCTAACATCAGTAGGAATTAGTCAAACACAATTAAAAGCACCTGCAGTTCTAAAGAACCATTAATCATCACAATTAACCCTCCAGCTAATAAATTCCTCCTTAAATCAGGTTTCACACCGAGCCAATTCGTTTAGAAAGGGGTCAGTTCAATGTAAGAACGGATTCTTATTTCGTGGAACCAGGATTTATTAGTGTATATGCATACGGATGTGAAAACCGACTAAAAGAACACAGACGTAGTTTTCGGGAAGATGATGAAGAAGACTTGTCGAGAGAAATGGAAGATATTTTTCTTAAAGGTATCAGATCACTTCTTACAACTTACATGCAAAAGGAATTACAACCTGCCATTAAAGAGACTCTTATGACTAATTTAGGGTATACTGTATCATACGGATAAATGATTATTTAAAGTTTAATAACAAAAGTGTACCTAAACCAAAACTATTGTTAACATTATTTTATAAATAAAATGTATAAAATGGAACTAGTTTCTTTCTAATATGTAATGAATGTATTTGATACGATTAATTCAACAAAAATTTATTATGACAAATAAAACAAAAAATACATCATAACAATAAATAAAACAATGGTAAAATAACAAAATAATAACAATAAATATCAACCACTTCACCTAGGTCTGCTAAATAACAATATATAAATACAACAAAATTGCCAATTAATCTTATATACAACAAGTCATATGTTGGTCCTTAATGATAAAACTAATATCACTTCCCTATTGCTTTCCATTCTAAAATTAACATTATTGATTAGGTAATTCTTTGTCACTCGGTATTTTGAATATCATCACATCATCAGAAATATACACAACTCTCGATACGACTAGATACTTAATAACATTAAACACAATGGCACTAATACAAAATTTTTTGGAGATTACAATAAATTTAATCGAACATATACAATTCTAAAGGTGTTTGCAATTACTATTTATTAAATGAATCTTCTGCGATCACGACCGTAAATCAGATAGTACTTTACACACAGCTTCATAGGAACTAAAATGAATAGCCGTAGTAACTACAGCTTTTAATAAGCTAGGATTTAAACCTTTAAAAAGACCTAAAACACCTTCCGTTTTATAAATCTTACGAAAACAATCAAACATTCCTTTACACGCAAATACTGCCCCGAATTCATGACGATGATGATGGACACCTTGTATTTGCATTCGTTTTTTAACAAGATCTAATGGATAAATGGTTGTTTTTGCTACCAATCCAGCTAAACTTCCTGATATTACACTACCAGATAATGTAAAAACAGAATTATCAATATGAAAAAGTGATCTATACATTCCGTCGAATATTTTATAACACATAAACTGAGCACCTGCATGTGGTGCTACTTGTATAAATGTAGGCAATAGCCCTCTATATAATACAATAAGACTTTCATTCTTAAATATATGGCCAAAGGCATCTATAACACCTGAATACAACTTTTTGTTTTCGCTTTGTGCAACCAATCGTGTACGTACCACGTCAAACGGAAAAGACGCAACTGTAGCAGAACAACCGGCTATTGAGCCGCAACTAAAATTAATGATAGGTTTATAATTTACATCTAAATTAGCTAAATGTGCCTTTTGTGTTAAAACTTCAAAGCTATAAAATTGTACTAGTCCGTACACAACGGACAATAACTGTGCAGGTATGTGGCCTTTCCACAACGATTTAATACCTTCTTCTCTACAAATAAGGCTCGTAGCTTGGAGCACAGACTGATACTTAGAAGTATTTAATTTCTTTGAAATAGGTTCTACTTGTAATTGAAATCGTATTTTTAAAACATCTAACGGTTGACACGTCGCTCTTGTTACAAATCCTGAAGCGGCTCCTGCAAACATTACGTCCAAATGGGTTAACTTTTTTGAACGGCCGGTAAATCCACCCATTTTTATTTATCTACTGAATGAATTACTAATTAAAAATCAAGGAATGCAAAAGGTTATGTTACACAACTTACAAAACGATTACATAAGACACGTTTACATTTGACACCAACTTCTGAACAAAGACTACAATACATATTGCTAAAAAACGTGTACTCTTACTTATTCTTACATTTAGTGGTATTTTTTATAAAAATATTTAAAATTGTAGACTGCAAGCGTTAAAAGCGAATTATCGGATAATGACACTTTGTACCAACATAAACACAAAAAAATAAATGCGTTTTCGCATGCCTTACTTAAAGTACTTGTAATATCTGATTATATCCTTATTAATTTACGTAATTTCATTTAAGGGTCTACTAATCTTTGACGGAAAATAAATTTTAGAAGTATTTTTTAAATCGATTTCAAATTGTACATTGGTATTCCGTGAAGTTAGCTCATTTGTCGTTTAAAGAGTAGTTCAAATTAAACTAGTACTTATATGAACTACCACTCTAAGTAAGCAGTAGTTTATAGTGTTTCTTTTTATTAATTTGTGGTTAAGTGTTAACACGAAGTATACACAACAAACAGCAATTGTAACAAGACAGAAATGGTTTGTGATGATACCCTTCGAATTAAAAACCTTCCTAAAGAGCTCTCCGATGCAGAGAAAGAAGAGTTCTTACGACACTTCGGTGCTATCCAAGTTAAAGTTTTAACGTCGAATGCAAAGCAAAAATCAACAGCTTATGCGAAATTTAACACGAAAGAAGTTGCCAAAAGTGTTATGCTAAGGTTGCATCAAGTATCACTCTTAAATTCTAGATTATGTATTGAATTTGCAGAACATGACGTTACTGAAAGTCAAGTGCGACAAAAACAGTTAGAAAATTCGGAAACAAATAATAAAAAACATTTCAAAACATTTTTAAATAAACTAAACGCTTGGAACAGTTCTGTGTCTTTCCATCAACCACCACCGCCACACTTAAAGTATGTATATCCGAAACCAAATCGTGCCACTATTAACAATATCGCACACGCATTAGCTTCCGTTCCAAAGTTTTACACACAAGTATTACATCTAATGAACAAAATGAATTTACCTCCACCTTTCTCGGATGTACCCGATCCTCCACAAATGCGACATCGTGTCATTCCGCAACATATACCTCAACAACCTGTAGTACCACAACCTCAACAAGAACAACCAAAATCCACAGATGGTACTTCAGAATCGGAATTAGAAAGCGATCCGGAAAATGCAGAGAAAAAGGAAATTATACCCAAGAAAAGAACATTAGGTCAAAGGAAAGTTGTTAAACGACCGAAATTTATTAAACCACCAACTGCACAACAAATAGCAGCAACAAAAAGTACAGAAAAAGCCGAAGAAGTTTTTGAAAAAGTCGATATTCAGACACTAAAGAAAATTGAAGTAATCAAAGTTGCTGCTAATAGTTTAGAACAAAAATCTGTCCAACCTCCGGAAACTGTGGGCTCTTTTGGAATTATAACGCCTGTACAGAAGCAGCAAAGTCCTAGTAGTATAGAACCACAAGAGGAATCTACAGAAAACTCAAATGATAATGGGGTTATTAGTGAAGAAGAGCTCGCAGCCAACAGAATACCACATAAAGAACTTAGTGTATTACCGGTCTTTAAAAATTACCACCCAGGTGCACCCACATGTCGACTTTATATTAAAAATATTGCGAAAACCGTAGAAGTGAAAGATCTTGGATTTATTTTTAGACGATATCTTGAACCTACAGAAGATGAAGATAAACCTAGTCAGTTTGATATCAGGTTAATGCAAGAAGGAAAAATGAAAGGTCAAGCATTTATTACATTGGACTCCGTGCTGCTTGCTCAAAAAGCTTTAAAAGAAACCAACGGTTATATACTTAAAGATAAACCTTTAGTTGTCGTATTTGCTCGCTCTGCTGTGCCTAAAAAATAAAAATTGTTATTTCTTAAGTAATAAAGTTTATTAATTCGATATTATGTTACTTTTATTACCGACAATTTCATTAAATTCGTTTTTAAAGTTCTATGTATTTTTTAAAAATGTTATTTTTCGTTCGTTTCTTGCAAGTCTTGTTCGAAGCGTTTTAATTTTTGCTTTAATTTTACAACAACATGCACGTTGTGAGGAAACTGTTTGTGTTGATTTTTCATGTTTTTTACGTGTTTCACTAAATGAACTTCAGATAAAGTTGGTGAAAGTGAGCCAAAGGATCCGAACCACTAAAATTATAAGGATTAGAACATTGATTTTTATTTGCTTGAAGTATTTAAAGATAAAATTTCCTTAACCCTCAATTCTTTCCCAGATATCACATGTGACACTTGAAGTTGTAGTAGTTCCTCCAATTCTTCAGTTAACATTAATTTTTCAAATGGCTGCGGTTCCGGTACTAAAACCTTTGGAGAATTTTTAAGACTAACAGCAGAAAAATTAAAACTACTGGGTATAATAATAATATAGCGCTTCAATTTTCTTCTGTCCTTTGCACTTTCCTTCCAGTTTTGAATTCCTACTTCTCTCAAGTCTGTCTTTACTGCCTCCAACCATTTCTTTCTCGGGCGTCCTCTTCTTTTCTTTCCTCCTTCAGCTTGCTGTAACACCTTTTTTGGTACCTACTCTGTCTTGAGTCATTCTAACCATATGTCCCAGCCATCTTGCTTATTCGGCCCTTATCACTTGTATATTGAGTGGCTTGTCATATACTTGCCTGACCTCTCTATTTGTTTAATTCCTCCAATTTCCTTCTTCACCCTTTTTACCTACAAATAACTTTCTCAACATCTTCCTCTTCCATATTTCCAATTTTCTTGCTGCTGTCATGTTCATTTTTCAAGTCTGCTCCCTACAATACTGTTGGTTTGATGACTAGGTATGTCAAACACCTGTAGCTTGGCCTTTCTTGACACATGTTTTGATTGTAAAAGATCTTTAAGAGCACCAGCATTTCTTATTCTCTTGCCAATTTCTGCTTCTTCCTCACTGCGATTTGTTACGGTTACTCCCACTTATTCAAATTCACCTATTTCCTCAAAGCTGTACTCCTCTTCATCAGTGCCCTTCACTCTTATATTACTTCTTTCATTCTTTCAAAGTCTTCTCTCCCCATCAGCACCATATTTTCTTGCTTGAGATTCTAACAGTTTTACCAAGTTCGCCAGTTCGTGTTTTGATCTTATTATCAAGGTTAAATTGTCCACATATGCAATGCATTGATGTTTATGTTGATAAATGACTCAATTTTTCCTCAATATACTTCTAATACTAAATTAAAGATACTTGTGGTAGAGTTGTGCTTATCGATATTTTTGATATTCGATACGATATCGATATTTAGTTATTGTATCGATATTGTATTCCTTGGTAATTATCGATACCGATACGATATTTTTTATAAATAAAGCACAAATTAATATTAAGGCATATATTGAAATTGTATAATGTAGGTATAACAAATGCCATAAATTAAAGGAAAATAATGCTGTGTGAACGTCGACCAATCAGCAAGCAGTTTCGTAAAAGAAACAATAAATTACAAGAGTAAACTTGTACGACGTCGATCGGGTAAAGTCGGCTTATAAATATTAAAACAACTGTATGTAAAAATCTTAAATTATTTTGTAAAAATGCGAAACGCAAAAAATAATTATAACGATACATATCGATCTTGTATCGATCTTTAAATTGTGTATCGATATTGTCTGCTTATTTACTGAATCGATGTGATATCGATATATCGTATCGCTAAGCACAACTCTAACTTGTGGACAGCAGATCCTCTTGTATTCGAGTTCTTTCCACCGTAAAACTATCTGGCAAACTTTTTAAAATTATCCAGTTTCTTGTATTTTGCAGGGTCTTTCTTACCAATCTGATATTTTTTTGGGGGATGTTAAGTTCCAACAATGCTTTATAGCTGCTACTTCTTTGAATTGTATCATATGCCTGCCTGAAGTCGATGAATATATTATTTTACGGTGAAAACTTGGTCCATGGTCGATCTTCGTCTCCTAAACCCTCCCTGATATTCTCCAATGTTTTGTTCATAGAACTTTTCTAGCCTGTTTCTTATAATTCTTGCTAGCACCTTATACATGACATTGAACAATGAGATTCTGTAGTTTGCACATATAGTAATATCTCCCTTTTTATGTTTGGGGTAAACCACTGCTTCATTCCATCCTCTTGGTATAACTTCTGCTTCCCAAACCTCCTTTATTACACCGGTTATACACCTAAATAATCTCCTCCTTTTAAGGTTTCCGTCGTTTCCGATGTTATACCGTTTTCGTCTGCATGTTTGTTATTTTTCAGACTTATTGTCTCAATTACTTCTCTTTCTGTTGGTACCTCCACTTCTTGCATATCTTCCTCCATTAATTCCCGTCTCGTTCCTCTCTCTGACCTCCATTTAGCAGCTCGTCGAAATATTGTGCCCATCTCTTCAATTTTCTGTCTGTATCTCCTATCAGTTCGCCCTCTTTACTTCTACAAAAGTTTGTTGTTATCCCTCTTTTCTTTTTAGACTTCTTCACCTCTTGGTAAAAGTTTCTTATCGCCTTATTTCTATAGGTACTGCTCTTCCAGGATTTTAAGTTCCCTTTTACTTTTCCTACAAGTACGATTTGCTCTTACTTTAGTCTTTTTTCTTTATATTTTTTTTTGTATTCTTCTGACTCATGTTGCAACGCTTTTAGTCTGGCTTTATTTCTTTCCTCACATGCCTTAGCATACTCTTCCGTAGCATTCCTTTTCATTACAAAAAATCTGGTGTAAAATGTTTGTTACAAATTACAGTGTCTTTTTGGTGCAAAGTTTTGTCGGCGTATTGCTTTTAACCATAATTCAGAATAACAGGGCGTGAATATGGGAATCTATAAGTAATAACAGATAACACAGAAACATCATTGAATACTAATTAAATTACCTGTGGAATGTTACATCTCTGTTCACATCACTGCAGTTGCTGCAACCGCAAGCAGAATAATTCCGAGCAATAACAACTTTAACAACTTCTTTCTTTCTTTTACCCTCTTATACCTTTAAAGTGTTGAGGGGGCCGGACAGACTGAGCCGCAAAGCGGTCCCCCATCCAAGTTCTGGCCAAGCAGGCTCTTGCCTAACTTTGTATATTTCAGTATTACGTGCACTCCCACTTTGCCGTACTGCTGATTAAATTTAACAACTTAAATGTAAAAATTATGGAGGATGTAAACTACAAACTGACTTGTAACGATGATTGATATCGACTACCTCATAAGGGTGTGAGGAATTTAATAGAGTACTTATGTATGTATATATCATTTGTAACCTCTTCTACCTTTCGGTGTCGAGGCTGGTACATGCAATGCACAACTCAGCCCGTCTCTGCGGATTACAAGTTGGTGCGCCATTTATACCTACATACTGCACCATGTGTAATGTGTATGTATGTGTAAGACCTTGTTACTCTACCTCCTAGGCCTATATTCGGAGGAGAGCGTCGTTAATTAGGTGCCCAACGACGAATGGTCACCAGCGGGATTCGAACCAAGGACTAGCGCAATGTTCTACTACTGCGCCACCCTGGCTTCTAATCGAGTATTTAACAAAAAGGAATTATAAAAACATTCATACATCATAAAAATAACAAAAAGTCTAAGGGAACATAAGAGTAAGTATTGTTTATTCTATAAAGCTAATAAGCAAAATTCAGTTTGTTGTACAAGATCAATAACAAAAATTGAGGTTAGATTTTCTGTAATTAGATTTCTTTACATAAAAGATCATTTTTTTACTTATTTCCCATTTAAATTTACATGTAATCTAGCCCATAAATCTGGCGAAAATAGATAGGAGTTGGTTCTAAAAGCAAATTTTTATTTTACGTGTAGGTTATGGCAATTTACAGAACCGGACTAAGTAGAAATGCAATCTTTGATGATCAAATTAAAAAAGAACCACGGCTAATAAAATCCTTTACAAAATAAAAATTCTGTGGTAGTCTGGTAGTTCATTAGTGCAGAATGTTATATTCAAGTTATAAGTTATAGATTTAAATATACCTAAGTAGAAAACAATGTAAAGGCTAAATGCTAGCTCAAAAAATCCTGCATTGAATTAAAAGTTTTACTTGTAAATAATAACATAAATTTAATTTGTAAATGTACTTAGGTATATTAATCCACAATAAGATTATTAAATGTTTCAGACAGTTGTAGGTACTAAGGTGGACGAAGATTTTAGGTCGTGGTCTTCAGCATTGCAGAACTAGTATATCATAAGATGTTATAGGTAATGCACTTCTACTAAAACTTTTTAAATAGAAATATCTGGTGGTGGTAGATATTAAGACTTCCATAGGTTTCATATACACCGCAGCAAATTAAACAACTTTTAAGTTTGCATGCAAACATTTATAAAACTTACTTTGTTATGCGAATTGTGTCTCTAATCGCAATAACTCCAGAACTTCTTAAGAAGATAATAGCAACCCCATTGGAATCACAACACTAGTAATTTATGTTCTTAGCAACACTATATTTAATGTCTTTTGTACCGATAACACATTTTATTAAATATGGAATTAAAACTCAGTAATTCAGCTGCCAACAGCAGATACCTACCTAATATTTAAAAAAGTTAAAATGTAAGCCAGAAGTTTGGAAAATAATATGCAAATTAAAGCAAAAAGTTCAAAGAGTAATAGAAAATTTCATTATGTGATCTTTTAACTGAATGATATTTAGGTATTAATAAATCAACATAAAAATTTGAAAAAATATCTGAAAACGTCCCTAAATACAAAATAAAATTTGTATAAATTCTGTGTTTTAATAATTAAAAATGCGGGAACTTTAGCTACGTGTCCCTTACACAATTTTGATCATGTGGAGTAATTTTAAATTATAAAAATTAGGTAATCAATGTTAACAAAATAGTGAGGTTTTAAGAACAAAATATTAACACAAATCACAATTACTAACAACTGAAGAAAACAACTGACTGTGCAGACTACAACATAAATATGGCAATTTTCATCGGCAACTACCAATACTACCTTGGTTAATTTTGGGACAAAACTGTGAATTTAAAAACTTATACAGTGATTATTTTATTGCTAACACCGCTACCAGTATGAACATTGCTAAATAAGTAGGTACATCACAAAACTTGTTTAATTAATGATTCTGTAGTATAAAGATAACAAAATCGAATGGGCCATGTTTCAAGTGTCAATTTACACACAACGCAAAATCCAAAGTGTCATACTTTTTGAAATTGGTCTAATCAGGTAATGTAATTTTAATAATTAAATTCAGGGAATGTACATTTAATTTACCAATAAGTATATCAGTCTATTTAAGATAGAAAAGGTACCTAGTATTTTTGGTTTCTATTCTGTTTGATATGAATATTGGTTAAATTCGGTGCTGGTAAAAATTGCAAAAAAATTGAGGTCAACAGCAGAAACTTTTCCTTTTCAATATTGGCAATACAACCCTATCTTTCCCTTAGTCATGCGCATATTATATTTATGTGTTTGTTGCGTCACAGCCGCGTCACCAAAAATTGGCTGGATACCATTTAGTGGTTGGTTTGTGGCTTCAGAAATTTAGAAGTACGTCGACAATGGAGTTGATGGGAGAAACTGTAAATAACCAATTGACTCTCTACATCCCGGTTGCACTAGTCCTTGTAGGTGCAATATTAGTATTTACTTTTGGTTTTAAATCAGCTGAGCAACCACCTTTCGATAAACTTTCTGCAATCACCAGTGATGACCGAAGGTCCACTGGGAAGAAACGAAAGCCCAAAGATAAGGTAAGCAGTTTACAGTACACGTGTTCAGCATAACAGTTTGAAAAAAGTTTTATTTTAATATAGCATTGTTTATAAGGGTTGTAAAGGAAATAATCTTGTACAACCATATGGCTTTTAAAATCGTTGACCTCTGTGCTTCAATCGTATCCCTTTTTAGAAAACCGCAAATGGCTTTGCCGTACCTGTAACTGAAAGCAAAAGTGAGAAGAGTAGTACTAAGGATAAAGAATCCAAACGGTCGCCCACTAAAGAAACCCCAGATACTCCGAAACAATCCAAAAAGCAAGAAACCAGCTCACCAAAACAAGCAGACAAAAAGAAGATCGAAACTCAAAAACCCAAAAAAATCGAAACCGTCGAAGAAGTAAAAAATAAGAAAAACCTAAAATCTAAACAAAATGAAAAACCCGTAGATTACGACGACGGTAATTGGGAAATGGTTCCTTCTAAAAACGATAAGAAAAAGAAACTGGATAGTCCTGCCAAGAAAGATAAGAAGGTAAAGAAATCCGACAGGCCTGATAACAAAGAAAAATCTCCAGAAATTGAGAAGCTTGTAAAAGAGGAAGTCGAAAAGCAACTACAAGAGGATAATAAAGAAAATAAAAGCAGCGAAAATATCAAGAAAAATGTCGCTCAGACTAAAGTTGTAAATAAAGAACCCGAAGAAATTATACCGGTTGTTGAAGAAAAGAAACCGAAGAAGGAAAAGAAACCAAAGAAGGAAAAAGAACAGGTGGCTGAAGTACCCAAACCAGCTCCCCCTGTACAACCAACTAAAGTTCAACCTGAAGAGGTTGATAAAAATACGGAAGTTATTCAAGAGACTCCTACCAGCAAGCAACCTCCGGGAGGGCCTGCTTTTGATGAGCTTGGAGGTAAATTTTAGTTAGTACTCCATGTTTTAAAGTTTTCATACTTATCTTATCATTTACTTGATAATGTTTTTCATATCGGAGTTTCAAGTTTTATTTGGCCTTGTTTTCAATTTTCGAAACCGGTTTGACTGATACCGGGTATTTAACGATATAAATAAAAATGATAACATTTCTTTATTTTGCAGATGTCTGGACTGAAGCAAAAGCTGCGAAAAAGGGTAATAAGAAAAAGTCTCGGCGCGACAATTGAGTATCATCGTAGTACAGCTCGTGACATCCCTCCAGGTATGTTGTGATTACAATCATGAGCGATGAGACAAGATCTCAATAGAATAAAAAAAAAGACTTAAGTCATTACTTTAAATCATTCATCCCTCACTTGTAACAACGGAAAGAGAGATATGCGCAGAGAACTTCATTAAAAAAAATTTATTCTTATACAAAACAGCGAATTTTTAATATTAGGCTCTAAAAACATATTAATTCGGAAAATTTAAAATCAGGTATGAAATATCGATCTTTCCACTATAGACAACGTTTTAGTATGTAGTTTTGCATTCCAGCTCCTACGGTTTTTGTTGTAAGAAATGTACTAAGTGTATGTATAATGTGTGCCAATGCATTTTTTTGTGACTAAGTTTATTGTGTCGAATTATCGAATGACGATAAAGGCCTTAAAGTCTTATAGTATGTTGCAAATATATTTTTAATAAGCTGTTTTTGCAAATACTATGAATAACAATCGTAGGTTAAAGTCTTCCATATTTTTAATTAGCGTTACTTTTTTAATTTTTAAGTAGGTTATTTTTAATTATTTGCTAACACCTCTATGTTTCCTAAAAACGCCTGTTTATTAACAGAATTCTACTGTGATTTGCTTATTTGTACTGAAAGTATATTAACCAAAACTTTGCCAGTACCTTATTATGCAGAAATCCATAAATAATTCATAACCATTTATAAAAAGATGGCAGTCATCCTATTAGAATTTATTAGCGCTTGTCGTTTGTATTTTGCATCAAATTATAAGATCTGTTCTCGCCGATTCATATTCCTTAATTAGCCATGGGTAATAAAATGAAATTTATTTACTGTAAACGGCCTAGTTAAATAATCTGGTTAACTAAAAATCAAAGATTGGTCGAGAATCCTCGTTAAATAATTAATAATAAATTTGTTCTCCGATGTGAATGTCATTGTCGCAGAGAATGATTGCGATTGTTAGTTTATATCACTGCCATTTAAAAGAAAACTATAAAAAAATGTAATCGATCGATGTTCATTATTTCATATTTTAATTTATATAATATCTTGAATAAATAAATTAGAACGCTCTTAATAAACGGTAGCTTTTTTGATTACTTCAGATTATTTGTTTTTATTAGCAAGCCAAACTGGGTAGTTCCATAATTTGATACTTCCTAGTTTTAGCAGATTTTATAACGTGCTTTTAATTATTATTTAGATTTATTTGTTGTGGAATTTTCATATATGAATTATGTTGTGTATTTGTTATTTTATGAAAGAACTCCAGATATATTAAATATCCCAATCAGGTTTACTCACTATATGTATAAATAATCAAATATAAATGTGTTTAAAATAAGTATACAACTATATTTTCATAAATGTAAAAAACATTGCTATTATTAAATTGTTGTAAATGGGTAGAATTAATATTAAGAAAGTAATAAAACTATAATTAAACCATATGTCACGCTATAAGCTATGATTTTTATTACAAACTTTTATATTGTTTTATGTTAAGTTAAAATGCTTTTGTTTCCTTTTTTTTATTATCAAGTGTTTAGGAATAACGTTGGTTCCAGTTATTGTTTTTAAACTTGCTTTTTTCCATTGCGTGTTTAAGTGTTTATTTCGGTTTTCTTCCCCGCTGCTCTCTCTAAACTATGACAAAAGACAGACCGATATGAAAGCCCATATCGTGCATTAAACTGATATTGTTAACATGAGATTATTGTTAACCCTAGGAAGAGTTTTTGTTTGTTATTTTGTGTACTAATACAGAGATATATATAGATATGTATACCGCTTAATATAAAATGTACAAATTTAATGATTGTTGTAATTTTCCTTTAAACGACACTGAACATAAATGTTCGATTTAATTGCAACAGCATTAATGTGTATATAACTGTAAATTGTTTGTAATTAGGTCTGTGGATTGTTATCATTTGGGGACCAGTTTAAATATATAATTTTAAAAGACCATCTGCATTTTATTTATGAGAACAGTGGCGTATAGTCAGGTGTAAAAAGGCCTCGGCAATTTGTGTTCAAGTCCCAAGACTGGCGATATCAAGTTGGTGGTCTCGATTATCATACTCGCACCTTTGACGATCGTCAACGTGGCACTATTATGGGCTGATCTCATTCAATAGATAAGGTTAGCCCCCTGCTCAGCATACGTGCAAAGAGGGCTTAGAGAACTCATACAAATGAGTTAATACCAGTCATTGACCTAGGCTTGGGCATAAAGGAAAGAAGGAAGAACAGCACCTGCAGTACTGGGTAGCTGAACTGCGCCCTTTGTTGTACTTTTATGTTTGTTTTTTTCCTTTTTCTAATATGTACAATTTACGTATACAATAAAGGCATTATTATTATTATATGCGAATTGAGCATCTGCATCAAGTGATTCGAGTTGCATGAAACAAAATTAATTGAAAAATTTAACACTTATAATAAATTCAAATGGAAAAGCTTCAAGAAGATGTGCTATGTGGCCACCTCCAATGTCTTGACACAGTCTAACCACAGTATAGAACTAACTCTCGTTTAAAGCTACACATAACATTATTTAATAACTCAGGATTATCATTAATTTCATATTATTTTCTGTCGAAGGTCACTGATATCGCCAACTGGAGTATTAAAAATGGAATTTTTCAGATATGGCCATAAAAAGAAATCGCATAGAGTCAAGTCCTATGATCTTGGAGGCCATATAATTGGCGTGTTTAAACTGAAAAATACTCCATAAGAAAATTAAGATTTTCTCTTGTGGTATGTATTCGAGCCCCATCTTGTTGAAAATATCCTTCTGCTAGTTCATCATCCAATAACTGATTTATAAAAGGAGTTAAAATTTATAGGCGGTATCGTTCAGAATTCAGT